>CM030176.1:17999018-18046518 GCA_017639675.1 Aplochiton taeniatus
CAGATATTTAATTATAATGCATGGGTCAATTCTGATAGGCTGGTGCCCCTGCAAGTTTTCCCTTTATATGGATGGGTATGACGTATCTCAATGTGCAGGGGATATACAGCTTGGGATTTACAGTGTGACAGTTCACAACGGCGGACATTTTATGTGTTTTCTTAACCTACATGACAAGACCTATAAGCCAATCCCCTGAGAAACAGCATTATGAAATGACAGGATCAATTTCAACATATCCTGTATGTTCTAAATATGATAAGCCATTGTAATGGTGGTGAGGCGATCATCAGCTGCTTTCACTCGCCCAAAACAAAATGAGCGGAGGATTTGGGGTCTTTCTAGTAAAAATGGGTAATTTCAGCTCCTCAGGTATGAAATCTTACCTCCCCTCACTTTGTCCAAAAAGGCCAGACCACCAGTTAAACAAAAACCATGATTGACCGTCCCCCGTCCCCCCCCCCCCCCACCCTGAAAAACAGTCCTCCCCACAAGCTAGGTGGCCAAACACAAGAACCTCCAGTGTGGTCTTCGAGTGCCAGTGCTATCTTATGGAAATGACAGCGTAATCCTGCCGGAAGCACACAAGAGTTTAATATGCTGTTGGAATGTGCCAACGAGAAAGAGTGACACAGTTTGATGAGGATATTCATTTGTGTGTGTGTGTGTGTGTGACGGTCTACTTCCTTGCGGTCCAGTGTAGCTACATTCACGCCTTGAATTTCACCAAAGCGCTATTGTTTTTTTTCCATGACAAACTTTTCAAACCTGTTTCGGAAGTCGTACACCCTGTGGCAAAAGAAAAGTTGTCTTGTTATACTTGACCAAGTGGAACATTTCCCTCAGGGGATTTTTTTGGTGTAAATACTTCTATCATTGTTCCATACACAGCGCCCAGTGACTCTAAACAACGTTTTTCCAGAGTTTTGACGTCTGTCCTTCGCAGTAAACAGGCCTTTGAGGATGGCTCCATGTTCTGAGAAGCCTCATATTTTGCCGGCCTTGTTGACCGAAGCTTTCCGTCATAGTGACAAAAGAGGAAGAGATTTAGATGGATTGCAATAAACGTCACTCTTGGTCCATCACTGCACGCTGTATTCGAGAAAAAAAGTTGCATAAAAAGCTTCAAGCTTTCAAGCTTTCCTCAATGTGGTGAGCCCGCCATTTCCACTCTGAGCCATGGCTGCACTAGCCTCACATGGCCATCCCTCCCACTCTCGCTTTTGAAAACTCAACTGGCAGTGTTGGGTGTAGGTCTAATGTCGGTCTTTCAGATTTTCCTGCGGCAAGATTTGATTAACTGCCTTTGCAGCCAGTAATCTTTTGTCTCAATCTGAGCGCACGCCCGCTTCCTTTTGAGTCCACTTCTATTTTCTTACTGGGCCGGGCAAACCTTTACGAAACCTGACCATTAGAACACCGCTCGTTAGAGCTCTGCCCTTTGCGAATATTGAATTGATTATCTTCCAATAGCAACACATCCCAAGTATCTGCCTGCTCTACACAAAGTCCCCACGTCCTTCTTACGGGCTTTCTCCTCAGACTTCCACGGGCTGTCGAGCGTAGGGTAAATAAAGCCGGAACTGAGGCTATAGCGTTTACTGACCTAGTTCATCTTCTCCAAAGCCCAGGATGTGTCCCACCAGCGTGGAGCCACAGGAGGAGGTGGAGCCCAGACACAGAGCCTTCTCCTGCCACTGGTCGGCCCCTTCTGCCGAGGAGGACTTCTGGAGGATCCGCAAGTTACTGGAAGGAAACACAAAAATCAGGATTGCTCACGTACCACACACACCGCATACGTGTGGCATGCAACGCGCGTCATTCAACGGCAACGAAATGACAGCACAGCACGTCCACGTCGTGTGATGGAATGTGAACATGGCCGTTTGAAAATAGTGGGTCGGGGGAAGCCATTGTTTTGGTTGGGGGCGTCACGGCGCGCGGATCGCCTTGCCTTTCCATCCCCGGGTTGACACGGCACGTCCGCCGCGGCGATTCGCTTTCAAAACAAAATGCCGGAGCCATCCCCCCCCCGCTCCGCGGCCACCCTGCGTCGCAACACGGTACTCGAAACGCGGCATCCCCGAGCGCTGAGACTCTCCAAGCCTAAAGCCACAACCTCTTGGTTGCGTACCCCCCCCCCCCCCCCCCCCCCCCCCCCCCATTTATTTCCTTTGTTTACACTGGAGTCAATGTTTGACATCAGCAGCTGAGTGGGATGAATTACCCACCGGTGAGAAGTGTGAACAACACAGGGTGCAGGCCAGCCAGGATATCCAATCTTCATTTACACTGAAGGAGCTGAGCCGTGCTGCTCACTGTAACATAATAGTTTTCTCCCCCGCCTCCCCGCCCCCCTCCCATTCCGAGCGTGGGGGGCGGGGGGGGGGCGGGGGGGGGGGGGGGGGGCGGCAGGGTTTATGTTGGCACAGTCCAAGCCAAAGTACCGACGTCAATTGGTGCACTCAGTGATGCCAAAGAAAGAGTTATGGCCGCACTAGCTCAATGACAAACCTTTTTCTCATGACTCCGCTAACCTTTGAACTATCATTATCATCCGAAATGTCACAAAACGCCACTCACTGCTTTCAGACCAGGGGGCCGATTTAACAGAGGGCTGACCCAATTCGGAGGCCTGCTTGACTTTTTTTTTTCAAGCAGGTTTTACAGGAAGACTGCGGTGGGTTCGTACCGACTGCTCTTATCGGCGTAGCACGTCTACCTGTTTTTATCTCCGAACACGTAACTCCCGGACAGCCTTCTGGACTGACAGCCTCTATATATGAAGCCTCCCACTGGCGCTGCCTCTCCACTCGACTGCAGGTCATAGATGGATGGCTCGTTTTCTGCAGGGGGACACAAACAAATGACAACTTTAAAAGGGCGTGCCCACTCGTTTCGCACGAACTGCTGCGGCTGCTCTCCACACCCGAGGGTGCCACATAGGGTGCCACATAGGGTGCCACATAGGGTGCCACATAGGGTGCCACATAGGGTGCCACATAGGGTGCCACATAGGGTGCCACATAGGGTGCCACATAGGGTGCCACATAGGGTGCCACATAGGGTGCCACATAGGGTGCCACATAGGGTGCCACATAGGGTGCCACATTTGCAGCCGAATCCAAGCCGGTCTCTGCCCTCCGCACCCCCTCCACGGCCCAGGGGCAACATGGCACAGGGGCCTCACTCGGCGGTGTTGCCATGCTGGGAGCCCTAACGAGGTGCTCTTTAAGACCTTGGGGGAGTGATTAATGCCCGGTCTAACGAGCGGTGTTTGCTCTGTTTGCGTAGGGATCGAAAAGGATATCCATGTTTACTGCAATCTGTCAGGGGTCCATTAGCACATAGTGGAGTGTGGTTCCAATTAGAGAGGCTCTGCCTTTATTGAAACGTACTGAATCTACATTTTAATAGGGGAAGCAGGGTTGTTTCCATGGCTAGTGCTTTGATATTTTGTCATTACAGACCATTGGTATTGCGTTTGACCCAAAAGTAAAAGGCTACGACAATTGGGGTAGATTCTTTGGTTAATGTTGTACTGGAAAACAAGTAGGTAGTGAGCAAGCATATTCTTCCTTCATATTGTAACCCACCAGTGGTTGGCCCCTTTTTGGGGCCATGGAAAATGTAGGGGGCTGTGACACGTAGAACAAGGAGAGGTTATCTGGGGTTTCGTGGCGGAATACAAACAGCTTGACGCAATTTGAACCAAACAAAAGAAGACTTTTTTGACTTTGTGTAGAAAAATATGTGTTGTCACGAGCTACTCTGGTATTGATTAGTGCACTCTTCATAAGCTCCATTGACTGTTATAAATCATATTCCCCGACACGCATGTGCATTCCCCTGGCAAACGTTATGGTTACAAGGGAGGAATGTTCACCATAATACCATTTTATATGCAGACATACAGACTTGATCTAGTTTGTGGAGAACATATTGGGGGGCTAATACAAATACCTTGTTCTCACAGAACAGAAATAATAAATGGATATTTGTATCGCTGTACAAACACAGGTTCTCCAAAAGGGTAATTTCATGAGATTAACCCATTTCAAGCAGGGAGGTTATGAACTAAAACGACGAGGTCAGACAATCCTTTTTATAAGTCGAAACATGTACGATTCACTTCGAACGCCGTCAAGACTCAAATGAGTGAATCCTCGTATGGGGGAAAGTGTGGGATGCTACAGCTCACCATAGTCCTTCCCCTTGGTAATCTCCAGGATTCTGCCGTACGAGGTGTTTTTCCCAGCAGCGTCTGTGCAGAGGATGAGGACACTGCCATTGCTGTCCATGTGATGGCGGTCCACTGCACACCTACAGCAGACAGCGATGGATGAATGGAAAACAACGGGAATGTTTGGGGCCAACCCGACATCCTTTTCATTTGTAATTCAGCCATTTTTTGGGGGGGGGGGGTTACTTGATTTATTTATGCATTTACGAATTTGAACCATGACTTTTCACTGCAAATATACAATAATATCAGGTCTAAGCTAGAGAATTTAGTGACCCGACAGTAAAACTCCGGCCATGTCCTGGTGTGATGGTGCAGCTTTGGATCCTGTGTAGCCTGTCACTCACCTGCCTGGGTCATGAAGCCCATGGGCAAAGATTTCTGGTGGCTGGTTGGTGCTGTTAAAGTAGGGGTTGTTTCTGGGTATGGAGTAGTTAGAGGCACAGCTATCAGTGTCCACGTCCACCCTCAGGACCGAGCCAGTGAAATCACTGCGAGCAAAAACACAGATAACAAATACAAATAAGGACAATCATTTCCAAACAGCGATGATAAAGTTCAAAATACATAGGAAATGGTGTTGTAATATCCATTATTCCATAATCCAAGATGAGCACTTTAGAAACCAATATTTAGAATTTGGGTTGAGAACAGGTCAAAGGGGTTTTCAAGTGGGCACCTTTCATCCTGGACGTTTTATTAAATTGAGGCTAGGATACCTCCAGAAGGTGGTGAGCCATGACATGTCAGAGACACCCCTCTATATCTGCCCTCGGCATGGCCAGATAAATATAATGAAATAAATAGTATTTACTAAGCTGTGAGATATCCTCACTGGTTATCTGAAGAAAAAAAAATTCCTTCCTCTATTCCTGCATGCTTTGGATGAGCTATGCTCAGCAGGAAAGCTTACCTTTCTACCTTCGTCCTGAGATAAAACCACTTTCTTTAGTTGCCCTAACAACAAAGCTAATTATTGTGGACTCCATACCCCACAAGGTAAGCTTTCCCGTAGAGAGCCAGGCTGCTAAGACGTTGTTGCAACGCTAACCATTTTCTAGCATAAAAGCCTCTGTATGTTCTACTGAAATCTTGGCTGGTCAACATGGACCAGCTAAACTTTAGCGGCCCTAGAATTGACCCCCCCTTGAGTCTCACCTTAGTCCGTCCATCTCCTCCATGTTGTCCAGGGTGATCATGCCATCTCCAAGGATGATGTGCAGCAGGTTGTCGGGGCCAAAAAGCAGCTGGCCTCCCAGGTGCCTTCTGTGCAGCTCTGCCACTTCCATCAGCACCCGTACCGTCCTTGTGTCCACCTGGTTGGGATTTTTTCTGAGGGGACACCCAGAATGGCAGGGTTGTTCTAGTTTCTTTCACAGGTGACAGGCATTGGACGGTTAGACTACTGTGGTCTATGTTTTCGCAAAATTCGTAAACGAGTGTTCAGAGGGCGAGTGACTGTAGCTTTAAGTTGTTCGAGTCCGCAAAGCATGTGTCTAAGATAACCCTTATGCATAAGGGTTTGCAAAGACTAGCTTATAGCTAATGTTCTAAAACATATATTTATAGGATACATGACTTGATAAATAGAGAGTCATTTAAGATGCTCACTTAGAACTTGAAAAGGCAATTATGTTGGCAAGTAAAATAACACCCCTGCACGAGTTAGTGTTGACATGTAAAAACAAGCCAACCATCATTATGTGCGTTTAACTGTGGTCTTTGACTACAGACATGTCCTTCATATTTGGATGTATCATCACAATGACATTGGGTGGATCTGTTGAGCTGTAACTCAAGCTGAAAGTGAAATGCCTTTTGAAATTCAAACTGAGGATCTGGGCTTCATTTTGGTGCAACACAATATTTAATGATGTGTTATTTTGGGCAGACTAGTCAGACAGCAATAGCACCATTGTATGCTTATGTGGTTTCCCAGAGGAACGTCGTAATCAGATGCCGTATCAAATATGTCTTCATCTTTCACTGAGCCGGGCAAATTTAGCTGCCAATTTTATAATTGCCTTGAAAAATGAAGTTGTTATGTCGAACGCACAACAGTGTCTATGAAAATAAAAATGTGATAGCTTAACAAGTAAGTTCACAGATATATTTTTTGTACATTGCAGTGCCGTGCAGTTTCTAAGCAGCGAAGTGCACAACATGGCAGGCACCACTAGATCCTCGTGGTATCATGATACAGCGACATAGGCCTACAAAAGCAACGCCACTGCTCTCAGGGGGCGCTTTTCATAAAAAAAACTCGATTGGCCCTGAGAATAGGGCTTCACATCCAACCCTCAAGACACCCCAAATTCCTGGAGGTCTTTTCTCAATGTGCCCCTGATTGGATGAACTTTAGTGATACCTCATGAGTGGTCAGAAATTACTACACAGGTCTCTGTATTGTGGTTCCCATTCGGGACGCACATTCAAGCCTAACTTTTACCTGGACACAGTGTATTCCACCACACGCAGAATGTGGTCGTGCGGTCCGATGGCCCACCGCTCCTGGTTGGTTGTGTAGGAGATGTAGAGCTTGCCGTTCTTCTTGTAATTGGGGTGGAATGCCAGGCTTAGCAGGCCCCTTTCATCTCCGCCCTGCAGTCAGAGGAGAAACACAAAGGGCCCAGGAGTTCATTATGGCCCCTCTCTGCCTCCGCTGTTGACGCTGTGTGGGGCTTCTGGAGTCAAAGCCGATCCGCAACCCCCCACCACCATCAGACAAAATCCCCCACCCCCACATACTTTCGTTCTCTCTACTTTCCAATTGATGTTATCTACCCAAACAGAATGGCTACCCTCGTTCCGTCTCTCCATCTCTCTTCGACTAATGCCCCCCCCCCCCCCCCCCCCCCCCCCCCGCCTGTGCCCCCCTACGTCAACCAACCTCCTTGACTATTGCATTACCCGCCATTATGCATCATTTGACTTTGGGCAGAGCCTTCACCACCCCCCACCCTACACTCCCCCTCCCACCCAGCGTACTCTGTCTTCCCCCCAGCCTGGTTTGTGGGCTTGTCCTCGGGGTTGGGGGGCCCCTGCGACGCCCGGGCCCTCCTGGCGGCCTCCATTGTGCGGTGATTTGTGTGTGTAATCTTTGGGGGATATCCGTGAATGCAACGCTGAGTGGCTGAAAGAATTTATTAGCTCACTCACAGTTCATTGAGAGCCCAAAAGTGCAGAGACCATCAGTACTTGCTGCTTTCTCCCTCCCCCTCCCTTCGCCCCCCCTTTTACCCCCAAATCCATGCAACATTCGGGGACAGAGGGAAGGAGGGAGGAAAAGGGGGTGGGGGGGGGGGGGGGGGGGGGGGGGGAGGACGAGGAGGGTAAAAAAAAAGAAAGAAAACCTAAACAAGGAAGGAGCTGCCAACTCCACTGTCTTGGCAACATGTTTAGAAAACATCTAAATTGCTTGTGTAATGCGTAAACCTTTGTCTCAGCCCGGGGGGAGCTCCATCACTTGTCGCTTCCTTGGTGGTCCCCCCATCATAGTTAGCTGTAATAAGTAGCTATAGCGTTTCATTCCCAAGGCTAGTAGGCAATCAGGTCTGCCCTTTTTGTGTTTCCAACTCTGCCTCTCTCATTCTTTTACAACAAAAGAATGAAGCAGAATGCCAAGCTTAGGTGTTAGGGAATGTCTAATAATGCGGGCGGCCCCTAAATTTTTTGCTTGCGTGATTTTATCCATCCAGAACAGCTTGAATCCTCTTTTTATTCTGATGCGGGATAAAAAGAATAGGAAAAAAGCCCCCTATTTGAATATTCAGGAATGCGACGTCTCTGAAGGAAGGAAGGACGTAGACCCAGCATCATTCCTGTGAAACAAACAGCTGCGTCAACCCTCGGGTATTCCCTTTCAAAACATTTAAAAGGAATTCGGCAGAGACAGAGCGAGGTCTGGGCTCGGAGAGAGGTGCAGTCGATGGAACAGGCCAAGGAACACACATCATAAATTGGTTCAAGTGCGCTGGATCCCCTAGTACTGTTTGGACTGGGCGGAGCCGGACCCAGTCAAGTACACCGAAGACACCGGCCACATGCAAACGCAAGACCGATGATTCTGTCCTAAGGAATGTACACGGAAGGACCACTGACCACAATAATGGGCCATGCCATAAGACACTGGGGCTCAGTTCATCCTAAGTTTTAATGTGAAAAGTGGACAGTGAATGGGAGAGTTGACAAATAAATTCCCAACCCCATCAGGCACAAATCCCCTGAGCTATAATTTATGGGCCCCCCTTAAATGTTGAGATCAGTGCCGTCCAATAAAAAGGAGTTGTTTGGAAAGTTATTCGTCACACACTGCAGCTCAATACCAATAGATGAGTATTTCAGTTGAGAGAGAAAAAAAAAAAAACGGACAGAAAAACAGCTTCATTTTAGGTGAGGCCCTTTGTGACCTCGCCTCAAAACGCCTGATCCACAAGTCGGATTTGGGAATCCGTTGTCCCCAGATCCTAAAAATAAACACTTCGGCATGAGCGGGTCACTGACCAGAATTACGACGGGGCCCGTGCGCTCCGGAGGCAGGACAGCGGGACCACCGGGAGGCACGGCACCCCTAAATGGGCTTTCAGCTCCCAGGGTAACCAGCGTCTCCTTCGGCACAGAGCAGAGCTCGGCAGCAGGGCCATGAGAAACAAACACTCCACGAGAGGGGCCAGTCGTTCCAGGGAGGCACCTTGATTAAGAGAACACAAGACGCTAACCCCAGGCTCCTGTGCTCTGATCACTGTTCAAACTCTGCCAGAGCTGCACTGTCGGAGAGAATGCTGGCGAGGCAGCTAATAAGACAAATGAGCTCGTTTGGGAAGGCTCTTGTGCTGGAGTGTGCGTTTCACCGCAATGTCAATAAAGTTGATTCAGGGTGGTTTTGTGTTCCACTGTGTGGGGTCGGAGGCTAGCAAGCGGCCATTAGGCCCTACTCGGCGTCTATTTAAAAGCAGGGAGTCGGTTTGTGCTTGTGCACTTGAAACAGTATCACTCACACAGTGAACGAGGCTTCACATCAGCAAGGCGAACGGAGAACCAGGAGGCAGGGCTCCCTCATTGTTCTAGGCCTTCGCTCAGACTTTATAGCCCCTATGGTGGCCGTTCAAACATATGTGGGCCGGCTAGGGGGTGGGCAACAATAGACGATGATGTCATTATAAGCCCCCCTCTATCCGTCTTCACAAATCACTTCGACCTGAATCCAGATTTGGAATCCTTCTGTTTTTTTTTTAACGACCGCCATTCTTCTCCCATGGTCCGGCAGGGGGTTTTGATTCAGGAGAGAACCCCCCCCCCCCCCTCCCCCTCCCCAAAAAGTTCCCAAACACCTGCCGTCACATTCCTGTTCTCCGTCCAAGCCGTGTTTTCCAGCGCACTGGCTTTTTGGGCTCCTTCCAGCCTTTGGCGGCGTTCCACAGGGCGCTTCAAAAGCAATGGGCCGGTTCGCTAGGCCTTCACATGGGGAGCTGAGGAGCCGCGTCCGAGGGGTGGGTCACCGGAGTGTTGGTAGCATTCCGTGGGCCTCGGGCCGAGCAGGAGCGGTGGTGGCAGTGGCTACCGTTTCCAATGTGGCCGGGCAGCTGCCTTTCAGGGCCGCGACGCGTGGTTTGGTCGCGTGCATTGTTACCCAGCACCTTTTGATCCTCGTGCCTTGTGGGCAGCCCCCCCCCCCCAACCCCCCTCCCCCTCCCCCACCCCACCCGCCACCCACCCACCCCACAAAAAAGGCATTCCACAAGAGGTGATTGAAGAAAAACAATGGCCTAGACCCCAACCTCAAAGGGCTATCTGAAATGTTCACACTCAAACACACACACCCCTCTCGTGATAGTACAATGAACCCAGAGAGCCAACTCCGGCCCCCTCTCCTTAGACCCGCCTTCCACCTGTTAACACACATTCGGCCTATGACGAGGTCCCAGTGTTGACCAGAGGTTTCATAACAAACCTAGCAAAGTGCAATAACAAAAACAGACAGGTTCGTCACAGGCCGGGGACTTCTATTGGACGGCCTGAGACCGTCCCCTGGCCTGGGCTGGCGGCTTAGGGAGCCCGGCAGCTGTGTGCCGAGCGGACACCGGAAGAATAACACGCTGGGCGCTATTTGGACGCCGTGAAATGTCTTAGCGCCGCTCTCCCTCGTCACGCTGCCTGGTGCACTTCAACGGAAGGGTTCACCCTGCGGCGCCACGGACGTCTCCATTTGTCACGTGCGCCTTCGCCGTCGCAAACGCAGCTCTTGGCCATCTTCTCTTTTGCACCCATGAGCAGTGTGTTTTGCCGGGTAATCGGATCAAAGCTGACAAATTGGCCTTGTTTTGTAGCCTGCAAATATTGGCGGCCACCACATGGGGATTTATATGAAAGAGTATATCTACCAGCATTTACTATGGCATCTGGAAGCGCTTGCGTTGAAGAAAAAAACCCCAAACAAGTTAACAGGCTAGGCACCACTGTTAACACAGAAAGATGGCTTTGTAGTCAAGTGTCGCTATTAGACGCTGGTAATGGTTGGCACTAAGCTGTGACACGGTAAATGGGCGCTGCAGCTGGCGGGGAGAGCTGTAAAGGAGTCTGGTTCAGCCACATGCCGCACAATCCTCCCACCACATGGCAGCCTCAAGTGTCAGCCCCCCGAAGCTGCTGAAAGGCCCGGTTAGCCCGTCATCAACCGAGGTGTGTTTATGCGAGGATCGGGCATGGTGACATGGCTAAACGGGAAAAGGTACTGTCATTTCAGACAATCGGAGGGATATGTCGGAGAGAGGGGACTCTCTCTGTGTGTGGGATGGAGGGAGGAAGAGAGATGGTCAGGGATGAGAGGATGGGGAGCAAGAAAGGGAGGAGGAGGGGGGTGGCAGGAAATTAGCAGGCTTCCTAACGGGAAGAGGATGCCAGCAAGTGGCTTCCACACGCATACACACACACACACACACACACACACACACACACACACACGGAGTAATGACAAGAGAGAGAGGGGGATGTTGGGCGGGCTATGGGGCAAGAGGGGCGATTGGGTTTCAGCAGAGGAACACCCACAGTGCAGCTGAGAGAGGCGGCACCACCACTGCCACAGCGCGGCATTGTTTCCGAGCGGGTCGGCTTAATTGGCACCGGGGGAATCCGTGGAGGGGCGGGAAGAGGGGAGCAGGGGGGGGGGGGGGGCGGGACGGAGGGGGCGGAGGGAGGGGGGGGGGGGGGGGGGGGGGGGAGAAAACACGGAGCATTACAATCAAAGCATGTGAGGGCTCAATGATAAAACCCCTTATCTCCTCTGCTCCTACCCCAGTGGGGCCAGGGGCTCCTCTATCTGTATACAGAGAAGCTACCTCCTGTTGATCCCAGCAGTAAACACCTCGGCCCTCCCTCGCTGCCAAAGGCTCCCACGCGACTGGGGGAGGGGGGCGGTTAGGGGTGGGGGGGGGGGTGCTTCTCTTCGCTGGCAGCCCCATCACAGAATAGGACTCGAGGGGCCCGCCGGGGCTCAGGCCACCTCTAATTGTCATAATGATTGTTTTATCCGTTACCGTTTTGGTTGGAGGAGGATAAAGGCGCAGGGAGGATGTGCGCCCGCCGTGGGGGGGTGGGGATGGGGGGGGGGGGGGCGCGATGAGTGTCCGTGTGCCCGGGCTCAGCTGGACTCAGACGGGACGGGACGGGACGGGACGGGGGGCTTTATGGTGAAGGATTGCGAGGCATGCGTGACAGATAAACGTCCTGTCCGAAAGCGTGCCCCCAAACATCCTATCTACAAACTCATCCAGGGATCTGATTTCAACTGTCTAAACAATGTCCTTTCGAGTTACAAGAAATGCTGTCGTATTCATGTTAAGTATCCAATGAGAGACAGACGCCGTTAGCTACATATAAGTAGAGGCTAACTGTGTGTATTTTACTAGTCTTATTTTATTATCAGCTTTTATCCTTGCATTATGGGAAATATGCATCGTATGCTCAACTTCCTTACAGGCCATTAGAAGGATATTTTAGACAATTAGCCTGGCTCCAAAAACAATGAATGTCACTATTTATCAACAAATAAGCGACGTAAAAAAAAATGCTTACTTCAGTATGTGCTCGAACACTCAATAACGTTTCCAAGGCCAACACCAAACTCCCTTCTCCTCAACTTTTTGCCCGGAGGTGATGCCAACAAAAAGTCCATGGACTGAGTGGTGATGCTGATCGTATTTCTTTTTGATTCGATCTTCTGGGTGTGCGTCTTTCTCTTTTCCTTTTCCCTCTGAGGGATGCCAAGCCAAACGGCCGTATAACATATCTTTCGGGGGGAAGCTGGCTGGCCCCGGCCTCCCCCTCTCTGGCCCTCTGGAAGTCAGACTTCCATGATGGTGGGAGGTCAGACAGACGGAGAATGCATGTCAGATAGGTGCTAATTCCCCCTCTGAAGTACAGACATGACCGCGGCTTCCTGTCTCGCGGGAAACCGCAAAGTGGCACGGCGAGGGCTTCTTTTTCTACCTCTCTCCGCGTTCCTCTCAAACCGCGTCATTATTTCCCAACGGGAGACACCGGGGGGAGAGAGAGAGAGAGACGCTGAACATGAAGCTGCAAATGTTTTCGTACGTCGGGGGGGGAGAGAGTGTCGACAGACCCGATCCAAAACCAAGACACGGTGGGTCCGGTGCTGTGTGTGGTGCAAAGCTTTGATGAGCCAAATAAAGTTGATAAAGTGTCCTATTCCTTTTCACCATGTGGGATAGCAAAGTCCAGACCTTCAAGGAGGGTGTGGAATACATTACAAGCATCCCAAGACAGCCATTTGAGCCGTCTTGCGCAAAACTATCAGCACATTAGCAGTGAGCCCAATGTGTAAGTATGCTTAATTAGAAGACCACAACAAGCAAATGATCTGTGTTTACAAGTAATGAATAGCTGTTGGTGTTGTTTAATGACTTAGTAGATTGTTAGAGTAGTAATTTGGGGAACTACGTTTTTTTTTTTACAGTCACAAGAAAAAGGTCAACTCTGTCCCACGAGTCCAAAGGTGTTAACAGATGTGCAGTAATGGCTGGTGATAAGACCCCGCTAAGCCATCTTATTAGTAACTGTGTATTTAAGAGTGTGCGGCCTACTTTAACCATGTCTCCTCTCTTTTCTGGCTCATTCTAGCTCTGGCTAATCGCACCCTTACTCCCTTCCCCACACTATCAATGGCGGAGGTCTGTGCTCCGTGGCTTGTGGCCCCCCTGCGTCACTACCTTGAGGCCGCTCTGCACCAGCTTGTGGATGTCCAGGAAGGGGTCCTTGAGCAGCTCCAGCTGGTGGGTGAGCACCCGGACAAAGCCCTCCCTCTCCAGGACGAAGAGGCGCTGCGAGCCGTCGCCACAGTGCACCACGGTCACCGGCTGCCTCAGGCCACTCAACACCTCCTGGGCACAGTAGCAGTTGTGCTTGTGTTTCCTGGGCGACCGGGAAAGGAACAAAAGGTCAGAGGTCAGCGGGCAGATAATCCCATTAGGAAGGGAAGGAAGGAAAGAAGAGAGAGAGATACAGAGAGAGAGAGAGTGAGAGTGAGAAATGAAAACAACGGTCAGAGTTGATATGAAGTTCATAGTCTTGAGGGAAAAACAGCAATGGCTGAGAAGCAGCCCAAACAGAAGCGTGCATGTATTTTTTAGATAACACAGATAGCCTGCTGTTCTGTTTGACAACTGTTCCGCATCACACTGCTAGTGTGTCGTATTGGAGATTATTTTGAAGGTCTTAAACTGTGCAACAAGAGCATCCCTAACCTTAAGCTCCATGTGGGAAATACCAAAGCGTTTGCCGCCAAGCTAGCACATGAGGGCCGGGCCTCTGCACTCACGGATGTCCCCTGTCCAAATGTGTGGGAGGAAGTTCACCACGTCTATCCAGAGGAAGGAAAAGTATTCCAGTTGTCTATCTCCCGCCACCCCCGCTATGACCTACTGAGGTGCGTTTTGAGTTGACGCGCCCAGCAGATGTCCCCCCTCTCTTCTTTCTCTCTCCTCTATTTTCCTTTCCCTTGCTCTTCCTTTGTTTCCGTGGGCGTGCCTTGGGCTTGAAGTGGGAGGTCTGATGGGGACCTATGGGGTGAGCCGTCCACTCGAACCGTGGTTGCCCCCCCCGGGTCTCAAGAAGCAGCAATCCTCCCCAATCATCATCAGGCCAGACCAGGGGCGGAGGGGGGGGGGGGGGCGATATGAACTGATCATGGGTGGGATGAGGGGATGAGTTGGAGGGGAAACCCCAGGCGGAGCACCTCCTTGGGAAGGCGGGAAGAGGGAGGACGAGGAGTAGCCTGACGGGGTCCCGAGCTCAGCGGACATCCAGGGGAGGCTCTTCATCTGTCGGCAGCCTCCCAGAGGTGGGGATAATCACGGGGGATCCGGCTCTTTCTTTAGCCGGGCGCTCTGGAGCTCTTTGGCGCAGCAATCACGCAGGAACGCGGCGCTTACACCTTTCAGCGCGGCTACATCTTTCACGGACGGGGCTGACAGCGGAACGAGGGGGCAGGTGTGGTGCACGTTCCCGACAGGTTCACCCACATTTTTGTGGGGCCCACATACAATAGCACTGGGAACCTAATGCTAATTCGTTGGATTTCGAAATAAGACCAGTGTGCAAGCGAGGTTGTTTTTGCTAGCGATTGTCACCGAGGTGACCATCTCTCCCCGGGGGCCAATCGAGAGTTCAGGGGGTTCCCCTCTCCGACCGCAAAGGTCACATCAGTCCGCAGACATTTGCTGTGCCAATGGCGCAGGCTAAGCATTTTCATTGTGTGGCCAAAGCTGGGCGAACGGCCTCTGAACAAACTCTCGGATCAGAGGGGATGGCCGTGCAGAGTGCATTCCGCTCTGGCGGGTGGGCTCATCCGGGCGTAGTGTTGGCAAAACCCCTATGGACCCGAAACCATTTGAACTGGCACAAACCAACTGTAAACGGATCAATTGTCCTTGGTAATGGTGGGCAAGACTACACAACTTGCGATGACTTTTACAATAGAGAACCATGAACGAATCAGTCCCCATTTGAACGTCTTGAAAGTGGGAAAAGGTGTAAATATCCGCTCACAAACCTGTTGATCTCTTTTATTTTCTCGTCTCCCAAGTAGTTGGAATCCTGCCCGCGCGGTTGCTTTCGTTGGAAGTCCGGAAAGCACAGGTTGCTGTCTCTCCTGCCATAGTACTGGCAGAACTCGTCCACGTCGGCTTGGAACAGCTCTAGGAAACCACAGGAACACAGACAGCACAAGGCCTCAGGCTAACAGACACCAAAGACAGGCATAATGGAGTCCCTCACACGAGGCCAAATATCTAGCGGTCATTCACTTTATACGCGGTACGTGTGCCTTTTTTTACCGGCCAAACCAAATTCTGGCCAGACCAACATGAACAAGGGTTAACCAAACCACGCCAAGTTAACTTGAGCAGAACTTGAATACACACATGCACCTCCCTGTAGTGCAAGCAGAATTGATTCTTCTGACTATATCTTGGCATCCTGTTACTTTGACACGAGCACCTATTCTATTGTATATATTGGGAACCAAAGTTAACAAAGGGCAGAGACATTTTCAAATGCACAGCCTGTGTTATATGCGAGACTTTTTTAATAGATGCACACACGTACACAAACACACAAACAAATGTTTAAAGAAAGATCTTCAGGTCACTAAAACCCCCCAAAAGAAATTATATTCCTGAATATCGATCAGTTGTATTCCCCTGTTCTGGTGCTTCAAAGCAAAAATGCCAAGACACTATTGTGCACCCAATCCTTTATTTGTCCTGGAGCTCTTTTATCTTAAGTGGTCGGACGCTGAGGGCACAATTCAATCCGACACAGCGACCCCACCCACCTTGAGGGTCCCAAGTCATTCACAACATTGTTCCAGGGTTCCAGGAACCCACCCCACGCCTTCCCCTGCCTTGTGCTAGCAGGCCAGCCACCGAGGGCAAAATACAACGCAGGCAGTGGACCTCAGAGGGCCCCCCAGCAACCTAAAAACAACCAGGCCAACGCCGTTTCCTCTTCCCCCAAACCCCTCCGAGGGCAGAGAAGAGCAAATACACCAGCAATAAAAACACAAACAGGACTCCCTTTGCCTCCCTTTCATCTCCTCCACTTCCCCCCCTCCCCCCTCCCCCCGCCCCCACCTCTGGCTCCCCCACACCGACCACAGGGGCTGGCCGCAGCGAATACTCGAGGTGATAGGATATCCCCCCAGAACATCTTAACACAACACAGAGATCAAACACCCACTCAAAACAGACAGACAGACAGACACACACACAAACACACACACACACACACACACACACACACACACACACACACACACACACACGCGTGCTCGTTAAAGATCTCCCAGGCTGTGCCACCCACGCACTCGTGCCTGCAGTTATCTTAACCATGTTGACCAGAGACCTCAGGTGCTCGGGGAGAGAGGTGAGGAACGGCCAGCCGAGAGAGGGAGGAGGCCGGGAGGCCTCTTAGCTAAAGTGCGAGTCGAGCCCGTAAATGTCTTTATGGTGAAATGAGGAGCTAAGTGCATGGCTTAATCGGGAGCTGGGGGGAGCGTTTCACTAGAGCAGGAGGACAGTTAAAGGTGCAGTAAATGCTACTGTTACTACTTTCTGTACTGTTGGCTTAGCACTGGGGCCCAATCCACGAAACGCGGAAAGCGGCGCCTTATCATTAAATCGTGCACCGAAAGAATTACATCACAACGTGATAAACAGATTTAACAACGTATACAGGCAATATGTAAAAAAAAAAAAAAAGAAAGAAAGAAAATATGTTTTTTAAAATTCTGACGGCACGGAGCAGCCAACACAATTCTATGAAATCGGAATGAGCTTAAACAACCTTGTATAAATGATTTTTATTGCGTTGAGATATTCAATATCGTAATGTTAGGTAACCCCCCGTTACATTTCAGAGGGTAGGCTATGTATGCTGCCCTACAAATACCAACACTATGACCAGAGAGAAGCAGACAGTACAGCCTCCACAATACCGCCACAGTTTTTATTGTACTGGCCCCAGAAAAACAGGAGAGGGAGTCAGGGAGAGAGAAAAAAAAAAGGCTTCATCTACATCCCTGGCTCCCCAGCGCTAAAGTTATACTTCCATCTGGTTATCTTCCAGGGCAACCTGGGTGGCCCACCCAAAGTACTTGACATCTTGATGCACTTCAGCAGTTTTACATATACACAAGCTTTGTAGAAAAATAAATGTGTCATTCGTCACCACATATGCTGATCTGCGGAGGGATGAGTGGGAGAAAAGGGAGAAGGGAGGGGAGGAGGGGGAGGGGAGGAGAGGGAGGGAGGGATTCTGACTCCTTCTTTGGCGTGCGCTTCGTCTCTTGAGCTGTGGCGTAACTCCCTGAGCCCCTGCGCCTGTCAGCTTACTGGGGAAGTAATGTCACTCCTGGCATCCCTCCCTGTTCCTCTCTGTCTCTCTTTTGCCCCCCTCTTTCTCAGTCCTCCCCTTCGCCTCCATTCCAGTTTAAAGCTCTGATTACATGGCAACCCGCGTCGCAGCAGCCAACCCATAAACGTAGATTTGTATGGAATGGGACGGACGGAGCGCTTGATATTTGACTTGAAGGACAGCGCGCCGTGTGGGTGGGAGCAAGACAGCAGCGGACGGTGTTTAAACAGCGCGCTCTGTTTGCAAATATTGCCGGATCTTATCGGTTGGCGGGCGACAGAGATAGGAGGAAGTCTCGGCTGGAGGGGGCGAAAGGCGGAGGAGCTGCCGTTTGATCACTTCTGGAATGCAGTCTCGAAGGCGCAGGTACCTGGCAGCGAGCAGGCCTTCAAAGGGAATAGTTCTGAGGACGTTCTTTCAGGGAGGCACGGGAGACCCCTACAGCTTCACAGCACCATCAGATCCAGAGCGCGATGCGTCAAGCCAATACACACCCACCTCTCTAGCCTTCAACTGCGAGCGTAGAAGCCCGGACCAGGGCCCCGGCGAAACTTTTGATTATGTTTACGTTCCGTTGAATTCGCCACCCCCCAAGGAAAACAGACCGATGATGTATGAGGGCAACACGGTTTTTATTTGTTTTCTCTAATGGCAGGGGCGGCAGTCCCAGGCTGTGCTCTCTACTAGGTGGGAGTGGAAAGGTGTTGCGGGGGGCATATCTCGATGGTGGCCAGGGTGCAAAGCCCATTAACAACAGCGCTAAGCAAGCCTGGTTAGGGCACAGAAACTGATATAACCGGAATAAGGGTTTATACGATTCTTCATTTAGGGAGGCAACTTTAGATATTTCTATGTCAAAAGGTCACATGTTTCATAGTAATAATTAAATCAACAAGTATTTAGTGATTGTTTTAAGTCAGTGGAAATGCTATATCTCACTTAGATTACGACTGATGTATAAACCAAAGAGTGCATTCTCTCCTCCCCCTGCTGAAGTCTTGTTCCTATATAAAAGCCACAGGTATTTACAAATGCATTCAGCACGTGAGAATCATTTCTCCTCCACCTGGTTCCGTAAAACAGCTTGCGACACAATGGAGCAGAGGGGGGGGGGGGTGGTTGCAATAAAAAGAGAACACAACAACAGTTGCCCTCCGGATTGCCAACGCTAAAGTGTGCAGACTAATTAGCTAAGTGCTAGGGCTGCTGCTGCAGTGCCAGGAGGCGTGTGGGTGCAGACGTCTCACCAGTTGTGTGTGTGTGTGTGTGTGTGTGGGGGGGGGGGGGGCGCCGTCTGACAGGGAGGGGCGGAGGCCGCGTGCTCAGCCATCAGTGGAGGTGAGGTCAGGTGAGGTAAGCTCCCGGATAAATAACAGTCGCAGACCAGACTGTTTGACCGTCGCCCCCACCAACGGTGCTCCTGGCGTGCGTCAGCAATCTGCCCGCTCACCAGTTCTCAGCGCAAGGCATGGCACCTGCTGGGAACACTTCCATTTCACCTCCTTCGAGATGTGTGTTCAAGAGCACCCCCTCCTTAATGACCATCGTCGTCATCACCCTGGTCCTCTGCGGCTTTACCTGGTATGTGTCCTCTGCAGGTGTAGTAGAACTTGCGGCAGTAGTCCTGGCACAGTTGTGGCAGGTCGGGCTCCCGGTGTGGCGCCGCGTCTGTGTCCGCGGAGTGGAACAGCACCTGGGCGTTGGGCGAGCACCGGGCGCACTTGATCTCCTCCAGGAGATGCCCACACTCCGTGTTATTGGTGGAGAAAATCTGGGGACCACATGCACAGCACATGATTAGAATAATTGAATGTGAAACTTTTTTTGGGAACAGGAAGTTGCACTTTACACAACTCCCCACATAGCTGGTAATTACCAAGACTTTGGTGATACGGTACAATAAACATTATTGCAAGAAATTGGAGACCAGGGAGTGTAAAACTTGTGTGTGTATTTTAAATGAACCGAAGGCCGGGGTTTTGTTTATGATAAATGACGAGACTACAGTATGCTGAAATCATGCAGGCTCATTTGGGCCTACACCCACACAAGAGGCCTGGTTAGCTATCCGTGTCAATTACTACACTTGGAACCCCCTGCCATTTAAGAAGAACATCTCTCTGGCTCAATCAAGACTTGTTTACCTAAGTGTACAAACAGTAAAGCTCAAACGACAGTTCACACGTCAGACAGATTTGGCTGCTTGAACTGGATGGGGCCAAATTAGGAGAAAACCCAAAAAACTTTACTTTAAGGGTTGCTAAACACAAGTAAACAAAAGATTAAATCCCCCCCAAAATTAGCGGGATTATTTACATAACAAATTAGCTGTAATAAAACCCAGTGTAATCTGTCCTGGTTCCAGACGTGCTGCTTGGGCAGTCAGGCTGCTCGGCTGATGGTGCTTTGCACTGTGGGAGGTCCGTGTGTAAACACCAATTTAGAGATAGACAGGCACATCATTCCCGCACTGGTATCAACAAATTAGCAGTCTGTCCAAGTCAATTAGACCCAAAGAGCTGGGCCCATATAGACGTATAGACACCTCCCTCCCTGTTGTAACCCAACTACAGACACAAATAAAGAGAGAGGCTTTCCTTGTGGTCCTGCTATACTTCAAACTGCTCTATATCCCTTCGAACGCAAAAGGGCCAGAAAAAAAGCAGCTTATTATTTTGGCTAAATTTACGCTGAATACCCCTAAAAAATATTGAGTACAAAAATCCAGAGCTTTTATTCAGTCAAGACCTATATTTGGGACCATCTGGTAGATATACAGATTGCGGGGACATACCCTTTCACAAAGGTTGCATTTCCCACAAAATGCACAGATACAGTTTTGAAGTTAGACCACATTTGCAGTGCTCTATATGTAGACGCAAACATCTCTGCTCCAGGTTGGCAATATCTTGGTGCGATGTGTCCCTTTCAGTCTCCCTGCACCATAAACCAATGCCATGAAGGGCTGCGGGCATGCCTGCCCTCCTGCTCTAAATTGCCCATTGATTCGGTGTGCCATGGGCTGGCACTGGGTCGCTGGAGAGGAGCATTTGTGTGCTCTCAGCCATGCCCTGTGCCCATATGTTGCTGGGATGGCCTCCAATGTTGCCATCATCCAAACCTGAACAAGTGGACCTTTGTTGGTTGTGTTTTGCTAAATGTCACCGAGTCCTTCCTAAAAAGCAGAAAGTCAGGCGTCAGGGCTTGATCTTCCCCCATCACAATAAAATACGCAGGCCAGGAAGGTCAGGCAAAAGGCCATTGGTTATCATAAAGCAGATTCATGTGCATGGCATAGCCAAACATGAAGACATGAGGGAATACATGCTATATACAAGGTTTATATAACACTTATAATGAGCTGTATACATAAGGTACATTGGCAATACATTTTCTAGAGCCTTAACTTCCAGAGCTAATTGCCAGACCCTTATCAAAAACCTAACGTGTAAATAGCTAATTGTTGGAGAGCAGCTGTTACATGATGACTTATTTCATTGATAGGATCTGCACAAAGGCTTTTGTTACTGAAATCACTGAAACAAAGATATCAATACACAAAGACACACGCAAAGAAAAAACCCAGCATGTCCTTCAATCTTAATGTGTGAGGCTGTTAATCACAGGATTGAGATAGTCGGTGTGTGTGAGAGAGAGTTTGTTGTGTGTGAGTAGGAGAGAGGTGGTTGGTGGTGGAGTGTTTGTGGAAGTTGGCAGGGGGAGGGTTGTACAAATCAAAATGATTGTGATAGATTGCAATGATTTAGCCAGGGAACCCACCATAAATCCACCATTTGGGGAGAGCTGTGGTGTAGGCAACACTGAGACTGGTGTAAAAAGCTTAAACAAAACACTTGTCCTCTGGGAATAGGTGTATGTTGGCAGGGGGGATGTGGTGCAGGGCACACACCCTCTCAAAGGCATTAACACTTGGAAAGGGCTGAGGACTGGGGGAGAGTGATGTTCTCCAGCTTCACCCATTAGTGAAACTAACAAACACAATGGTGTTGTTGTTATTCTTTTGCCATAAGCAAAAAGGGCTCTGTGTGTGGGCAGTGTAGAGGGGAGGAGGATAAGTCAAGTCCCTTTGGTTCCATTCAGTTTTCCCTTCTTATTTGCATGACTTGAGCAAATTAAACGATACAATATGGCTTTTTGTCACAACAAAAAAAAGTGAGATACCACCCAGCCACATAATTCATGGAGTGGTTTACATGAGAATAGAGCAAATTCCAAATTCTACACTGAACTGGACTTAATGTAAATCAGTAGAATAGCTAACCTTCATTAAATGTGGCGAGATAAAAAAAAACAAATAACAAAAAAATCGAGAGTTATATTTGTTACATTGTGTTGTTGCCTGACAGCATTTAGCATCAGGAAAAAAACTTGCAAATTATATAGGCTTTATGAAAATAGATACGATTTAGACACCATCAGTTAAAATGTCCAATTCTGTTCTGTTATCCATGTCGAAAAGATTAATCAAATTCTGATCGATAACTAAAAAAGAATGTTAACGTACATTTCAATATTCTTATATATAATATAACCCTCATATCGCTGACTGTGCTCGAGCAGATCATTTTGAGTTAACAATTTTGGCAACAAAGACCAATAACCATGGTAACTGAAGCTCGTTGACACTCTCGAGCCCCCCCTCAAAAAAAACATAAGTGCAAACTTGGCTGGCATTTACTGCCGCTGATAAGCCATACAATTTCTGCTACTTAATAATTTAATTGCAGTAGCACTTATGCTATCGTGTGACAGTCCGAGGAACCAAGAAGATAGTTGGTCAAGAGTATTTTGGAAGTATATAGTGGCCTAATGTTTTCTCTTTACCTTCTTCCCCCATGTGGGCTATAGCCAACAATATATCTTGTAAATTCAGCTGTCAACAACACGACGGAAGGACAATAAAATGCTGTAAATACATCCCCCAGGCGTTTGGCAGTAAAGACAGTTCTCACAATGAAAGAATGCAACGTGCCGAACATACCCTGGCATCCCGCCGGTGGAGTATCTGATAGGCAGCTCGCTTGGTGGGACAGCAGGACACACGAGGGTACAACCTGTGACAAACGTCCCCGCTGCTTCCCGTGTCCAGTGACAGTTTTCGTTCCCTTTTCTTCAGTCTTTTGGGAATGCTTCCATCGTAACATCTCCTTCGTCTTGGGCTTACTTCTCCCTTATCACCGAATTTTGCATCTCCACATTCCCACACGTTGATCGCGATAACCAAAACGAGTACAAATTGCAAATGCTTCATAGCTATTATAAGAAAAAAAAAACTCGATCCAGAAAGAATTTAAACCTGTCACAAATCTACAAGACTTTAAAATGTGCTGTAACTTTACCTCCCTACACCTGGTATTGCTGTGAAAATACAATAATGTAGTAAAGATGTATGAAATATAGCCTAGGTTTGCACAATAAGTGTAATTAAATATTTGCACAAAAAAAGTTCTCAGTATAAAATAAATTAAATTAATGGAAGTGCTGGCTATGACACCACAACAACAACAATAACAAAAAAGAAATGATCTGGCTTAAAATATAAACCAAAACCGAATACTGTAAATTGCACTGAGCTTTAGTGTCTTTCCTTTTGAGATAAATTCCGTTTCGGCACAGTGGTTGGTGCAAAGGGGTCAAAAAAAGTAGGCACAAAGTTGTCTCTCACTAGATCCACAGAGCGCTCACATGTTTCTCCTTGCTCATTCCTCCTTCTTTTTAACCAGCGCGCGAGAAGAGGAGCGAGCACGGTGACGTATGAACACGCGGATGCGCGCATCTTGCCCCACTCGCGTACACATTTGGGGAATGATTACCTGTCAGAACAAGACAAGGTGTCGTCGGTGTTGCTATAGTTTTAAGGAGGTGAGTCTAAGCAGAGAAAGTATGTGGAGTTAAGCAAGTTTCTAAGTACACAATAATCATTCATCCGAATCATATGATTCATTATTATCTGGAAGGCTATCAACCACAATAATTATAGTTAATCTGTTTCTTCGTGATCGATATGTTTGGCAGAAACCTAATGATAGACTTTCAATCAATATTGGATTTGCCACTACGAAACATGTTTCTGGCTGGTGACTAACTCCAAGAACGCCTCAGACAAATTAGTTTACAATGACCTCATACTTGTTCTGCCGCCCCAAACTTGAGTTCAATAGATGCCCAGTTGTATAAGGTCCAACGATAGGACTAAGGCTAGAGTTGGACAAATCCTTTCATTCTCCTCTTCAGAGAGATTAAGCGATAGCAATTCAAAAGGGAATGACCCTTACGAAAGAACGTCTCCGTTTTGGACGCACAGAGGTTTCGAAATCAGTTACATTAAACGCACCTGCTCTTCCTTGGGGGTCCTCGGCCCCAGCTCAGCTTATCTACAGGAATCTGGAGCGGGCGGAATCCGGGCAGGGATTGATTTGATTGTGGGCAATTATGGAAATGGCTGTGTGCGCTACGAAGCAGCAGGAGCAGACTCTGACAGATCTGACCTGAGGAATTACCCACCACCACCCCCACCCCACCCCTGTCCTCACATTCCTTGCATTACCCTTCTGGACACATATTTTGGACTAAGTAAGTGTATCATAAAGTTAACGACAATGTTGCTGCTATGACAACACTGAATATAGAGAGCCAGAGACAATTCTGACCGGAGGCCAGTATCCATGGCCAAGAGGAATCCACCACCTCCAGGTCTGTGAGCGGTGAAGGCTTACAGCCACATTGTTGAACAGTGTGAAAACATGTGGGATCCAGCTGTGGGGACGGGGAAGGGTACATCTGCTAGGAGAGATACAGCAGTTAGAGAGAATTACTGAGATACAGACCACAGCTCTAGGCTCACAACGTCTTAGAGAGGCAGAAGGTGGCTTACCGACCTGCAGACATTTAAAACCTACGTCTGCTCTCAGGATGGGTCAGCCCTTGTTCTATTTGATTCCTCGAATCAGTCAGACTTAATTTAGTTTTTTTTTAAAGATTTAGGTAAATGTCTTTATTTCTAATCTCCCCCCACTTTCTGTTGTAGTAGTGGTAAGTTCCATCATCTCCCGGGTTTACATAACGGTTAACCACTTAAGGTACGCCTGTCTTAGAAATATAACAAAACTGATCAAATAATACTATTACATTAGGATTGTTGATAAGGGCTAGTTAGTTTTTATGTATTGTAAGTCTAGCACAGTCACCTGGATCAGCTGATGTAGCTTAAAACAAATGATTACACCATACAATCATAATTATTATTTCTACAAACAAACCGCATGCTTTGTACTCACATTGTTGTAGGGTCAGTCAGGGAATTCTCCTCCACTCAGCATTTGACCCTCTAAGGGGATAGAATGTCCCATAGGGTTATGGTTCAGTTTGCGTTTAACCACACAAGAATCAACAACATGGGTCTGACTGGAGCTCATTGAGCTTTTGTTCCAACCTCGGCTTGGCAAAAAGTACTTGAGTCATGTAAAGTGCAATATAAAACATCACTTTCTAACAGAACAGGCGGAACGTTCAAAACAACCACAGTGACAGTCACCAGATTAGATAACAATATTTACTGTTTTGAGGGATTGTCAGCGACATAACTGATAACAGCTTTCCATTTGCATGCTCATCTTTTCCGTTCAAGGCACGCCGTACCTCACAGCCCACAGCGTGTTAGTACCCCTAAAGCCCACAGCGTGTTAGTACCCCTAAAGCCATGTCCTCTCCACTCTCTCCTGTGTTGGAGAACCCTTGGCTGGGTTCATCTATATAGGAGCTGTTGAAAATGCTCCCAGAGAATGGAAACTATTCAGTTGTCGTGGACTAAGTCCCTGTGTGAACTGTATCAATGCGAAACGAGAAACCTTTTTTTTATCTTTAGTTAACCACGTCAGTCAGCAGAGAACAAATCTTCTTTTAAGGTGACGATCTGGCTAAGTGGCAGGCAGCATGGCAGTGTACGAAATACAAACACATTACACATGCACATCGATTTAAATACGAACATTTACATTTGGCATAAACAATTATCAAATCATGCAAATACAGGAATCCGTCAGTAATTCATCTATCTGATAGACACCCTAAGAGACAAATCTCGTTCATTTTAATTTATTTTGCAACTCATTCCAGTCACATGATGCCTAACGCTGAGATGAGTTGCGCCCTGCCACGTTAGTCCCTCTTGGACCAATCAAGTGAATGACAGAACGGGATCTTAGATGGTGAGAAGAGGCCGCTCTCTTTAACAGACAATGTAAAAAAGCAATGTCTTCCCTGTTTACGTCTTACATCTATACTAATGAGCCATACACCTAGTTTGCAGTGCTGACCATCCTATCAAGGTATAACGCTGACCGTGATGATTTAGTATGTGAACAGAAATAATCTTCCTCTGAGTAGTTGTAAATAGGAACATCAGCATGTAGTTAGCTCTGGAGAATTTGCTACCTTGCCTCAGTGAATCAGAAATTATCATAATCTTATAGAGCGTATGGGAAATTTCCCTGGTGTAGTAGTTTTTTCCTCCATCCGAAAATCAGTTATTTTTAAGTGACATAGATGTGATATTTAACTTGTGACTGTTTTGTTGATATTGCAAAGAAGATTAAGGCGAGAAGCTTTATTTATGAAACCGCATGAAAAGTTATATTATTCCTCTTCAGTCAGAGTACCACTTCTTACGTTAAACCTTTAATGTCAGCATGCTGTTCACAGCCATCCATCCAGTGAAGGACACTTCTCTTTCATCAGATCTATCCCCCACCTTCCAGCACACAGCGGCATTGTGTGACTCTCACACCTTCTTTAATGGCCCGGGCACAGCCTGTTCCATGTCCCGACGCACCGAACATGGAAAGTGTTCACGATGTCATCAATAGTCCTGACAACAGCTTAATGAGCCTCAGCCATCTTTTCATGAAAGCTCAGGGGGAGGGAGGGAACAAGGGGGGTGGGGGGGATCAGAACCAGTAGCCATTTCCATCAGTGTGTGCGCGCCTGATTTCCACTTGAATGGATGTAAACACGTAAGGACGTTTTTAAGTGTAGTGACTTACGCAGAGTCATCTACAGTGAGTCAGTGGCTGCGTCTGGGCTGTCTGCCCGGTATCAACAGCCACTAAATCACTGGCTTCAACCATCAGACCACACCGCCTTGACTACAGCCTTCCTCCTCCTCCTTCGTCCGTACCACCCCAGAGTGTCCTAGGGCTCTGCTCGGCTAAAGTACACACACTCTGAGTAACTGATGCCACCCAGGGCTCCCTAGCCTGGTGACACGAGACAAGCAAACACAGACACACACACCCACACACACACACACACACCAACACACATACACACACGTTCAAACACACACACTGAGTTGCGTAAATTGAGAAGATGAATTTGTCTGTTACTGTTTGTGTGACATTTGATTCCATACCCACAGACTACATTCATCTGAGTGTCCCATGGAGAATCACACAGATCATCAGGTAAAAGAGAGAAACACAGCCACAGGATTGGAGGAGCAACAGAGCTGCATTTGCTGACGGATCAACATGGCCCCTGTGGACATTTCTGAACAGTCATTTTCTACGGCGGTTCTCTGCCCAAGAGACCAATGCTGTTGCTCCCTTGCCTCTCAAAGTCTCCCACTGGGTCCCAACGATCTAAAGGCACTGAAAGACCAGACAGGTTTGCTTGAATACTTGAGCTTTTATAGCCTGCCTGGAACTAAACAAAGCCTCTCCACCTCAAGTGTTGTTTGTCTCTTTGTCTCCCCATTTGTACCATAGGAAGTGCCACATCCCAAAGGCCAGTAAGGGGTTAATCCACAGATGGATGTCTTTTCTCGGTCCAATTATTTGTAAATGTTTCCAGTAGGGGTCAAACAGACCCCAAAGTAGTACCATGTTATGCAGCGCACATATGTGTGCAAATTGCAGATTCATTACAGTTTAGCATCACTGCGCTGCAAATGAATGGGAGGGGGAAGAGTGGTAAGTGCGGTCTGGTGTGGGCATCATTGATGGTGGTCCCTGACTGCCGATACTCCCCCTTTCTCTCCCCCCCCCCCCCCCCCCCCCCCCCCCCCCCCCCCCCCCCCCCCCCCCCCCCCCCCCCCCCCCCCCCCCCCCCCCCCCCCCCCCCCCCCCCCCCCCCCCCCCCTCCCTTTCTCCTTCGCAGTACCCCACACTCCCTTGGCCCATCTGTTATGGCTTGGCCTCTCAGGCACTCTCCATCAGGTACGCTGAGGCTATCGAGTGCTCCTCTCACCTTATGGCAACCGAATCAGCCAAGAGGATCGCCTGTGCTTGTGTGTGTGTGTGTGTGTGCGTGTGCGTGTGTGTGTGTGTGTGGGTATGTGTGTTTTTCGTGACCTGATCATTTCGGCAAACACAATAATGCATTCATAACATATTTACTTTGTTTGTCGGAATTTGTTTAACTTTATTACATTTATAGAATATTGTCTTTGTGCTGCACCGGCACCACTGACATGAGAGAGCCATAGTCTACTGTTCTCTAACTGTTTTATGTTTATGTTGTTATGTTGGGATCTTGTTTTTAACCTAAATTGACTGAAAAATGTAAAGCACTGCTATGAACATCTCCAGCACATCCTGAAAGCTTTTTCTTACCGATGAATTCAAAGGAGGATTGGTTAACTGTCGAATTACATGCCATCGTGGCGAGAGAGTCTAAATACTTGTCCTGGTTCACTCTGTGAGAGATGCCATTGACGCAAGTTCCAATCTAAGCAATGTCATTGCCTTTCCAAGCAATTTGTACCTTTCTTATTAACTACACCAGCAAGTTTACGCTTCAAATTCTTGAGTCAAAAAAAAGGTTGGGCATCAATTCTCAGTTAATATTCTATAAACATGGACCTATGATCTAAGACGGTCTGCATGAAGTGTGCTTTATCTTTATATATATTAAACGTTTATAGTTCAAACAAAATGGCTGAAAGAAGTGCCAGCCAGATGAATCCATTGAGGGCCTATTTAGATTAAGCCACGTGGAAAGTGTTTTATTTCCCACTATTTAGAAATGTTTTCTCTCAAGGTGGTCCTTAGCGTGAGTCTTTGAAGGCATTGTTGGTATGACAGTAAAGCGATGTACTACCTCGACCCAAATTGAACGCTGTTTCACTGTCCCGCTGCTTGCGGCCAATTGTGAAATTCTGGTTTACATGGAGTCCTCAACATGGATCGTTTTACAACGGAAAAGGGAAGAGGAGAATGTAACAGTCGCTCCAGAGAAGGGCTGCTAGGTGTGGTAGGGAATTGGTTTGAAAATATTCCTTTTCATCCCGCCACACAAAGGTCATGGTTTGGGAACCCGCTGAGTTTTATGATCTCTGGGACTTGTTTTGAGGTCTCGTTTCGGAGTAATATTTCCCTGTCTGGCCCTTGTTCTTGAAAACGTCCCCTTTTGTCTGGGATCTGATTACTAGCAATGAGTCATTTTCATAATGTGCCTAGACTCTCATGTCAGGATGTTTTTTGCTCTAATCCCTTTCAGTTAGTCCGAGGTAGGTCTACAAAAAAAGCACTGGCCAGCTGTCACAGCATGAGTTCTCACAATGCAACCCTGATTGTGGCTAAAGCTGTGGTCCATTTTGTACTTTTGACTTAGTCTACCTCAATTTTTTTATATGCCTTTAGTCATGACTGACGCAGCAGGTGGTGTTTCGTGGCTGAGCAAACTAACTTTTTATTATTAGTCTCACTAGTGCACAACACCGTGTGACATCCCCATGCCTTGGTTTTGAGTGTTAGTCTCATTGTGAGTGTTAGTCTCATTGTTTAGTCTCATTGTGAGTGTTAGTCTCATTGTGTGAGTCTCAATGTGAGTGTTAGCCTCATTGTGTTTGTCTCATTGTGAGTGTTAGTCTAATTGTGTTAGTCTCATTGTGAGTGTTAATCTCATTGTGTGAGTCTCAATGTGAGTGTTAATCTCATTGTGTGGGTCTCAATGTGAGTGTTAGTCTCATTGTGTTAGTCTCATTGTGCGTGTTAATCTCTTTGTGTTAGTCTCATTGTGTGTTAGTCTCATTGTTTAGTCTCATTGTGAGTGTTAGTCTCATTGTGTGAGTCTCAATGTGAATGTTAGTCTCTTTGTTTTTGTCTCATTGTGTTTGTCTCATTGTGCGTGTTAATCTCATTGTGTAAGTCTCATTGTGAGTGTTAATCTCATTGTATTAGTCTCATTGTGAGTGTTAATCTCATTGTATTAGTCTCATTGTGAGTGTCAATCTCATTGTGTAAGTCTCATTGTGAGTGTTAATCTCATTGTATTAGTCTCATTGTGAGTGTCAATCTCATTGTATTAGTCTCATTGTGAGTGTCAATATCATTGTATTAGTCTCATTGTGAGTGTCAATCTCATTGTGTTAGTCTCATTGTGAGTGTCAATCTCATTGTGTTAGTGTGACGCTCCGTTTCATTTCTGGCCTTAAGGTTCCCATTAACTGCTGGTTGGGATGGTGATGGGTGTGTCAGGATGTGGTCTGGGTGTCAGTCCCAGTGACTGAAGGCTCGCCTCAGCGTGATTAAGTAGCCGAGGCCCCGGCCTCAGGCCTCTCTCTGCAGGCTCCATCTCTGAGGAGTGGGGTCATCGCCCTGTCTGCCACCGCTTGTCCCAATCATCTTTCAAGCTCTCCATCACCGAGACAAGTGGACAGACAGGCCTGTCTCATTGAGCTGGCACACAGATGGTCTCCACACATGTGTGATGTGTGACGCGCGCACACACGCACGCACACACACCGGCATATACACATACACTCACGCACACACACACACACACACACACACACACACACACACACACACACACAAAAACAGACAAGCAGACACCAACATTACCCCTCACTTCCCTCATGGCTATTTGTAGCAGACAACAAATTAAGTAGAGCCACATACCACGAGCGCAGGCTTGCATTTTTCGACTTTCTTGTGGGAACGCTCAAGTTGTAAATATTTTATGGAACAAAGGATAAATCGGGACAGTACAAAACCCAAGTTTATCTTAAGCTAATTGCCAAGATACAGCGTGGGTTTTTTCGGTTGTGGTCCCCTACTGTGCTGCTGCATTCCAGATGCTGATAGCACCAGAGGACCACCAAGGACTTTAAGTGTACTTTATTGACTTGAGATGTATAAAGACTCCGATAAAGAGCTTCCCCCTGCGGGTCATCCATCTTGTGTCTTGACGGACTGACTAGGCTATGTCAGCAGGACGCTTTCTTGTCTTCTCCTAGATTAGATGGTTTGAGCTCAGTGTCTGAACACCAGTACATGAGGCAGCCCTCCTGAAGTAGATGGATTTGGAGAGTGATGGTATTTGGTTTTTTTTTTCAAATAAACTGGACGCATTGGAATTTGAATGGGAAGGAATCATTTGGAACAAATAGAGTGTGGCTTGAGAGAGTTGGTGCCATCGGTGCTGAGAAGAGTTTGTGGTAATCTGGAACAGTTGAATTGTTGTTCTGCAGTTTAGCCGTGACGTGCGGAGGGGAGTGCGGTCCGCCAACCTTGAGCTGCAAACTTGTGAGGAATCAACAATACTCTGTCGTGAAGGCCTTCGATTGTTAAAGTTAGGGCCATTTTATAAGCCTGACACAGAGGCCATGGGGCCATGTTTTTTATAAAGATGCAAAATCCACTGCGACTCACTATGCTTGAGGTTAACTTGGCCCACCTAGCAAGCTCTGGGAGTTTTTATATCCGAGTAAAAGCTGGGATGACTTTAAAAGAGACCCCCTGCAAACAAACAGTGGATGGAGACGACTTGTACATAAATCATTTGCACACAATAACTGGATGCTGAGATGCATTCAAAGCTTGCCCTTCTTTGGGAAAGAAGATCTCAACCTGTGGTTTTGATGCGGCTCTGAGGGGAAGGAGACTGCCAACAATCCCCACTTACAAACTCCAAATATTTGTGCGACCAATTGCACAGTGTGCTGTTGCGGTTTGATCCCACCAATAACATCCAAACACTGTTGAGTTTGTTGCAGGTTTGTCTCTTCAATCCTCTGTGTTATGGTGTTAATTTATTTTCATTTTGGTTGGCGCCTGTACCTTCACTGTGACACTGTAACCCTCTGCCTCAGGTTTGGTAAACTGTCCTACATGCACATGACAAGTGTAGGCTACCTGCCTGGCCTAGCACGCTTCAGTACCCTGCTACCCTAAAATCTCCAGCAGTCGCCTTGAGAAATACAGACCACTCTTGGCTTTCAGCTGAATTTACGGCCTACCGTGTAGCCTAAATTGCTTGCACATTTATTTTGCCATCTCAAGTGCACAAATAATCCCTCAGCGTTAGGAAAACAAAATACTATATTGACACGTTATTTACACTCTGATACATAAATGAGGCAGAGAGGTATACAGATCGTGCCCCTGATAGTTGTTTAGCTGGTTGTTTGGACTGGCAGTGTGTCACACTATTGGAGGCCTGGCTAAATATTTACTGGGGGGTGGGGGGGGTTGGTGGTTAAGAAGGCATGCTTGGCTGGGCTTGTGTGTCTGATCCCGGAGGGGCTGGCCGACGGGATGGAGAAGTCAAGGCCAACGACTGATGTCGCTGGAGAGCCAGTGCACCTCGCTCCTGACCCGTTTACCATTTAGGGGGCCTTGGGCTGATAGCAGTGTTATTGACCCAGGGGCCATGTGTGGCATGTTTGGGGTCTGCAGAATATATCCCAAGCTTTAACCTATACAACGGAGCCAATTATAGCTGCGAAAGGCCAAACAATACAATCCATCAGTCAGGTTCTGGGGTAAACAGGAATGGGCGTCCGGTGTCGCGGTGTAAACTCACAACCCCGGGAAAGCCAAGGGTCAGCGGAGCTGTTTGATTGTCTAATTGGGAGGGGGTGGGGTGGGGGGGGGGGGGGGGGGGGGGGGCGGTCTGCGTGCATATGTGTCTCTCTGTTTGTGTGTGTGCATCACTGCGCAAACCCTTTGGTGCTCGGGGGCCGAGACGCCTCGTGAATGTGTGTTTGTTCTTCAGGCACCACACACCTCTGTTTATTTGAACGTGGGACGGTGTTCCCGAGCTGTCTCACCCTCCCCGTATTTTCCACCTCGACACGTGCGCCGCAGGGGCGGTCCGGGACGCGCTGCGCTCCGCTTTGTAAAGGAGAGGCGGACAAAGGAGAGCGGCCCGGCTTTCCGAGAAGACGGCGAGCCAAAACAGACCTTATCCTGTCGCTCGGGAACGTCCAGTGGTCAGGACACGGCGTTCCCCTCTCCCTCTCCGTGGCGTTGTTTGTCTTGACTTGGAGCCGTGGACTTAACAGCTCGTTATCGGGCCCCCCGCGGTGGCCCGGAGGAGGACCGCTCGGTCAGTTTGATGTCAACAACGTGGCGACGCGGGTCAAAGAGGACGGCGGCCGTGGTCGCTGCACAGTGGCTCCTTCCCCGCTCAGACCACCGGGGGAGGGAGCCGCCACCTCTTTCCTCGGCTATCAATCACACGCACACACACACACACCCACCCACACACACACACACACACACACACACACACACACACACACACACACGCTGGGATAGATAGAAGAGAACAGGGCTGATCCCTGCTCTTAACCTCGTGGACGGCACTGTGCTTATCAGCAGAGTTTGCACAGGCCCTGGCAGCAGGATAGGATTCACAGCTTTGATTTATTTGAACTAGAAAACATTCAGTTAACGGTCAGTCATCAGAGCAAATAGGTGACCCCGTTACCTTGGTGATAGCGTTTGCTATGATCATACACCGCCACACAACAACAAGCGTTTTTGTTGTTGTTGTGCTGGGCAGCCCATGGTTATGCTACATGTCCAAAGAATGAAACCTTAATGTCCAAAGCCAAACAATAAGGTAAGAGGGCTAATGTCTCCTACCTTTGGTTAGTGCTACATTAGCTAGCTAGTCAAAGCCAAGGGAATGAGATTTCTTACTTAAATCTGCACAGAAAAAAAAAAAAGTGTAATTAGTTCTATTGTACCAATAGTTAAGAATGTATCTAAAATGTATTTATATATATAGCACACCCACACATTCAAACACACACATGTTGCTGTGAAATAACTGCCCTTCAGTTCAGGCCAAGCCTTGCTATTCAGTTGTGGTGTGATAGCATTCTCTCTTGTACAAGAGTGCTTCCCCCTGAGTCTTTCACTTGTCTGAAACACTACTTCAGCTCAAGGCCTTATTGCCCACCCAAAGAGGTTATAGGGATTCTCGACTGCCCTCTTTCTCCCTAAGTGGGTGGTCCTCTGGGGTATGGCTGAGGCACAGGTGGGGCATTGTAGGGGTGCTCACAAAAATAACCCCCCCAGCAACAACCCCCACCCCCCTTTGCCACGCCTGTCCTATGGAAAGGTGGGCTACATTTTCCCAAACTTTCCATTCGACGGGCACCAAACGCCATAGGTGAAACATTGACACAAACAAACCAGTGAGATAACTCCGCTCAGGCTAAATGCTTACGACGTCACATATTTAAATCCTTCGTTGCCGTAGCAAACGAGGTCCCCTCTGAGTCCTCCAGCGGATGGATTTCATCATAACAACGTATCAATTTCGCTTTTCAAATGTTATTTCAAATTTGTAACGGCACAATTTGTTCACAAAACAGCACATTGCTTCATCAAGACAAAAAAAAAATCACCCATGACAGAGGAAAAGATTCCCATGCGCCAGTTGTTGTAAATAATTACAGTTCTGCTGTATGTGTTGTATAAAGTTTACATGGTGGGTTCACTGCACCCTATCTGTTGTTTGGAACTCTGGGAACCACCAGTAAGATGTTGACATATGGCGGCTCTGGTGTAGTGCACAAGGCATGGATTACCATAATAAACAGGAGCATAAAGGGGGATCTGTGCACAGGGGAGCCCAGAAGGGGTTGACCCTCCTCGGACCGCCTCGTCCGAATGTCAGGGTCTCTGTCTCCGGCTCTCTGAGATAGCGCGCCTCGGGTATTCACTGATGCTGGACGCACTAGCTCCCTCACAGTTCCCCACTGCTGCACAGTCAGACAGTACGCGTTCAAATGCCTAAGACTGCCAGCCACCTGTTCATAGGAGTTTGGAGAGGCATTGCTTTTGTGTGTGTGTGTGTGTGTGTGTGTGTGTGTGTGTGTGTGTGTGTGTGTGTGTGTGTGTGTGTGTGTGAATTTTGCTCTACTGACATTGGAGATGTTTTTAAAATACATCCGCTGAACACCCCCTCCCACCCCCCTAAAAAAATGAATGACTTCATATAGTCATTGAATTGGCAAGCTTTGAGACATGTTTATTGCCGAGTAACACAGCAGGTGCTCTCATCATAATCCAATAGCTATGGTATTCAGTACAAAGACTTGGCTGTGTGCCTCATACACCTGCACATTGGTAAAGACATGCCAGCATTTCTGATTCAATGAGCCATTTATACAGGGTTGACTATGACTACTAGGGTTGGTAACTCCGAGCCTAAGCTTTTCTTGCGTGGATACCACCTGTACGACACCAGGATAAGATTTCAGGGGAAAGTATTGTTGTCATATTTTGCTTGATTTTCCTGTTAGGCTTGATCAAACCTCTTGCAGATGACGGGGGTTGCCTAATTCGAAGTCCGGCGGAATATTGACAGTCCTGTGACTGTCCTATCAGTCTATCCTTAGACAACGAGAATGTTGACTGTCCTATCAGTCTATCCTTAGACAACGAGAATGTTGGAATTCGTCCAGCATCCAGCAAGATGAAATATCCATTATAAGAGTTCCTATCCTCTGACGTTTCACATAACATCTCGCTCAGATCTTAGTGAGGGCCAGATGGCTGCATTGGCCACTGGGGATACCAAAGGAAACCCAGAGAGACCGCTTTTACAATGCCCAATTATGGGAGAGATAAATGTCCAACAAAGCGGGACCATTCCAGATCTCCAGCTACCAGCGTTGATAAGAGCCACGCTGCATTCCTCCTCCAGTTTGCCCTTAGGAATCCGTCTTTGAAATGGAAACAGCAGCCCCAGCGAACATTTTCAAGTTGAAAAGGGAGATTGTTGTCGTCCCTGTGTGTTTAGATGTATGCCTTAACTAGGACCTCAGCAGATGTGGCTCATTGTGTCACCGGCTCGACCTCTAGTGTGTCCTAGAGGGGATCCTTCATGGACCCCTATAATGTCCTTATACGTAGGAATTTGTTGGCCATTTTCAAGTCAGTTCTCCACCCAGATGTATTTATCACGCGGTGGGCAAAGACCTCGTTGTCATTCAGTTCAGACGGTGTTGTTTCACGCAAACATTTCATGGTGAGATCGGGCGTCGGCCCCCTATGCTCTACCCCAGGTATCATGGATACCCCATTATTGACACTGATACAATCTTCAGGTAATGGCTGCCTGCCTCCTAGCCAGAGGGTGTCAGAATGTGTGTGTGTATGTGTGTGTGTGTGTGTGTGTGTGTGTGTGTGTGTGTGTGTGTGTGTGTGTGTGTGTGTGTGTGTGTGTGTGAGTGAGTGAGTGACTGGAGGAGGCACCTAACACCACCAGTGTGGTCATGGGGTCAGAGTTCAGTCTGAAATGTGTGGCCCAGGGTCGAGAGGTGCTTTGGCCTCTTCTAAAAGGTGAGGATAGAGTTTCGCCCACCACTCTTGTGGCCTCCCCTTTCTCCAGGCTCCTTCGCCACTTACATTTCTCACTAGGACACGCGTGACCACCCCCACCTTTAGTCAGGTGACAGAGGTTGAAGTTGAAAGGAAATGGGAGTAGAGGGTTTGTAAGCTGAAGAGCCATTAAAAGCCACTGGTTAAAGACCAAATATAAAGGCTAACAACTAGAAACATTCTTATCTTTTTGGTTTTATGCTAAGCTGGGCTAATATTGGAGTTGTTAACTATTTGACTTATATTCTGTGATGTGAATCTTTTTTTGTTGTTGTATTTTGTGGTCCCCCAGCACTTCATTCGGTCATCAGCTGGTGTCTAGAGGACGGAGAGAAGATTGGAATGGGGGTTGAACTGAGGGGGGAGCTTTTCTTTCGGCAGACACAGAGGCTTCGCCCTGTGAAATCCCAGAATGACCTGAGTATCGCACAGGATGTTCCGCTGCTTATAAACGGGATCTGTTTTAGTAGGGTAGAGGAGTAATTGGTCCATCTCGCACACGCACACACACTCACACACGCTGTAAAAAAAAAAAACTCTCAAAAAACCAGACACACATGGACACACAGGCACGCACAAATAGAAACACTCTCGTACGTTCTCTCTCACACAAACACACACGTGCACACTCAGTCCCGGTGGCCTGCCTGGTTTCACTGTTCCCCAGACAGACCGTGATCCGTAGACAGGACAGCCCTTCTTCCTCCGGGCTAGTCTGCGAGATACGTCTGGGTGTCCCATCCAGGAAGGAGAGGAGATAGAGGGGCTTCGCCTGCTTTATGACGCTCCAGAGCCTGGACAGAAAGAAACATGCCTTTCCCCCTCTCCCTCTGAATTGATATTACTAGCAAATGTTGACATCTTTCTTGGTTTGTTACTCTGATTCTGTGTGCCCCAGCCTGTATAGCTCCGTATATATTTGCCCTAATCTCTATATTCCTGCCACTCTGTCCTCTCGTCCACCTATGAGGGTATTTATTTATTTATTTATTTATTTTTTTCCCTTATCGGTCTTTCATTTTCCCTTCTCAATATTTCTCCTATTTTCTCTTCTCCTCCACTTTTCCTATTTCACCTCCTTTGCATCTCTGTCTTTTTTGCCCTCTGTCTCTGCCTTGCCGCTTGTGCGATGACGTGGAGTAGCCACGTCAAAACCTAGGCTAGCATAGACTCATCGGCCAGTAAATACACAGGCCCATATCGTGAAGTCCCAAGTTATCCGCAGAGATACAGAATGCAGGCCCGTAGGTGCGATGGAAGTCTACATCGAGGGAAGACCATGCAAAGCACTCATGGGAATGGGCAGCAGTAAGACCATAGTCAGCCAAGAAAGTCTACCCAGAGAGGCTACTTTTAGTGGAGAGAAGATCAGAGCGTGATGTTTCCATGGAGAGGAACTTAAGTACCTCACAACCATCGTCCCAAACGAAACACAATGGGAGGAAGCTCCCAGAAGCTCCCATTTCCAGTAGCGTTAGGCAGATCTAGCGCCAAATCTAGTGGATTTACTATGATCACATAGTCTAGATACCTGTCAGAAGCACCGTGAGGAGAGCATGATGGTGACTAGATCTCTTTCACAGCAATTACAGAAATGACCAGTGTGAATGGAAAGACCTGCCATATGTAGCAGATGAGATCCCCTATTTAGAAGACAGCAGGCCACCTAGAGACAAGAAGAGCCGAAGCCGGAAGAGACAGGCCAGGATAAAAGGAACTACACTGGATGAGACATTACAAACTCCAGGTGATTTAGGCGAGTCATCCCCGGTAACTTGGCTGCATTGCCAAGAGCAGATCCGACTTTGAAACGGCTAATGGCTAAAAGTGTCTCAGAGAACAACCAAATTACAAAGCGAGTGAGGGAGTTGTTTCTGATGAAGGGAGAGTACCGCAGAAGCAAGGCGGGATCAAATACCACGTAGCCTCAGGCACACTATTGTGGGCCCACGGGAGCGAAGTAGTGCAAGGCACAGATATATCTTGGTTGTCTGTGACTTTGCGACAATATATCCAGAAGCGTTCCCTCTCATAAAGGTTAAGGCCCACCAGATCACAAACTGCCTCATTCAAATGTTCTTTAGGGTGAGGATACCGGAGAGAAATGATTACCGATCAAGGCGCTAACTTCCCCTCAAAACTCCTGAAAAAGGTGCACAACCAAGCACCAATCAAACCAAGCACCAATCAAACCAAACACCAATCAGGCAGACAAGCTCTCGAATCCCAGACAGTTTGGTCCCAAAGTTAAAGCAAGAGGTGTCTGACATGCTGGCAATCAGGACAATAGAACCATCCCAAAGTGAATGCTGCAGCCATTCTGTGTACATTTTATAAAGGTGAAACGCAGTAACTGCTTTTGATCCTTATCCCATGCCCAGGACGGGTGGCCTTCTTGAGCGCTTAGGAAATGTGAAAATACATGACCACTCTCAACCTATCTAAGGGATGCTGGTCAGTGCTACTTCCAGAGGAAGCCCAGAGGCCGACAGCCTTCAGGGTTCCGCGTGGTCGGTACCAGATCTGATGCCTTTCGGACTTCACAAGGCTCCCGCTGTGCTCCAGCGACTGGTAAATGAGGCCGTGAGAGGAGCCGTGAGAGGAGCCGCGGTGTGCGCCGCTGCGTACGATGAGGACATTGTCGCCTTCAGGTTTTGTACGGGTTCGGCACAGGTCCAACCATGTGAGGGTCTCTCTCCCAACTCAACCCACCTGGGAAGAACATGTGAGACCTGTCATAGCGCATCCAGAGAACAAGGTTGAGGATCAACCCACAGAAGTGTCCCATCGCCAAATCCGAGGTTCAGTACCTGGGGTGTGTGATCGGAGGACCGATTCATCCCCTGGTAGGGAAGGTTGAGGCCGTCCAGAAGAGTCCTCCACCTTACACCAAAAAAGGAGGGTAAGATCCTTCTTCGAATTGATTGAATGGCATGGCAGGTTCCTCCCGAACTTCACTGCCGAATCAGCAGCGCGGCGTGATCTGACAAAGAACCTGTCCCACGAAAGCCAGTGAGGCCGCCTTCGGTGACTTGAAGGACAGCATCTGCAAAGGTCCGATTTGACCGAGCCCCACTCTCCTTGGACGGTGCGTGCCGATGAATTCGGAGCTTGGCTAGAAGCAGTGCTTTTTCAGGGAGAAGAAACGACCGGAGACCTATCCTGTACGTCAGCAAGAAGCTGTTCCTGAAAGAACGGAACAATTCGACGATTGAAAAAAAGGCCTTGGCCATTACATAGGCCCTGGATACCTTCAAGTTCAATTTGATCGGTAAAGACTTTATGTTGTAGTCAGGTCGTCAGGCATTACAGTGGATGCAACGAATGAAGGACTCTGACTCTAGGATAACTAGATGGTACTTGTCACTACAGCCTTTCTGTTAGACTTATCGTCCAGTACATACACACATCGTTCAGTCAGGTGTCATCCCTGCATTGTCCGTTGTGAAATCCTAGTCATCCACCATTATCACATCTTTCCCTCTAGCGGGGCAGTTAGGACTCTTTCCAGTAAGCACACTATACTTACCATCCTAGGCCCAGTATTTGGAGTAGCAGTTAGCACACCTTTTCCAACAGTCTTGGTATACTGATAAAAACAGTACATATCTTTTGTTCATTGGTACCTTTTATTGTGATTTACTTACAATCCTAGTCACGTAAAACTGTGAGCAAACACTCCCACATTAGCATTAAAGCGACAGTACCCAATGGTTCCGGGTGTGTAAAGATTCAATGACGTCATCCAAACGAAACCATTAGGTAGGGGGACCCTAAATGGAAGCCATTTAAATCATATTATGTGCATATTATTGCAATCTGTATGACTAAGTAGGATAAAGTTTTGTGTACCATGCAAGTTAATTATTTGATTGTAGTATGCTTACGTTGTACAGGGTTTATTGGGATAGCCAATCAGGAAGCTCCAGGGGAGAGGTTGTTAATGAATTGATGGTGCAATAAAGAGGCCATTTTGGGGGTGGCACAGGGAGGGTTGAGTTGGGAGAGAGACCTTCACATGGTTGGACCTGTGCCGAACCCGTACAAAACCTGTAAAAGTGTATTTTTGTTTGTTTTGAGGCCCTGCCCTTTGTAAATAAATAACCCACTTAAGCACAGCAACGGCCTGCGTTCGGTCTATATGTGCACCACATTGGAGCCCTCTGGTACGACTATCTTACAGCTTGTGTTTTCTTCTCTGAAAAATAACAAGGTCTGGGGCTGTGTGTGCATGTGTCTTGCGCTGGCTGCCTGGGCTGGCTGCGCTGGGCCTGCTTCTTGTGTGGTCCCCCGGCAAACTTTATGATTTATTCAGCTAAAGGCAGAGGAGCACGACCCCCAGTGACCACAGAGAGAGAGCTGCACGTGGGTTTAATGATTTCAGCACAAAAATGTCTGCTATGGCTGGGTCTGCATGGGACTCCGAGCCCCCCTTCCCCCGCCCCCCCCCCCCCCCCCCCCCCCCCCCCCCCCCCCCGGCTAGCTGAATGGAGGGGCTTGAAAAGAGAGCTCGGCCAACCAGCTCAAGTCAATACAAGAGCTCCGCACTGCCAATCTACTTTGGAGGTTTACGAGGGAGGGGGGGTTGCGGGGGGGGGGGGGGGGGGATCTATGCCGAATTGGCGTGTTGCAAATGTTTGATCTTGTCATGTTGAACACCCGCTGGTTTGATGATCTCTGTTGATGCTTCCGATTTCGATGAGCGACCCCCAGTCGATCTCTTTCGTCGGTCTACTTTCGACCCCTACCTCCACATCCCAGTTCGGTGGCAGCGCCATTGAAATGGGGACACTGAGGATGATGTCACCATGGGTCGGAGAACAGCGACTGAAATAAAAGGCAGGACGACCGACAGGGATTTGGCACGTTCCCTCGCCAAAATGTCCAGGTCTCCGCTAGCTCTTGCCAGGGACTGATGAGGACTTGGATCCGACTGCCCTCGGTGCTGCTTTTCTCTGTGTGTTTGGCTACATCACCCCAATGCGAGATGATGTCATCCCCAGTGATGTGAGAAAAGGCAACCGGACCGTCGTGAGTGGGATTGAAGACGATGGCACGCGTTCCCAACATCCCTACTATGGACAGAAGCTCTGTGTTTACTTCATTACTTCATCACAGTTGGGGTACATGTGTATGCGTCAGTGTGTGTGTGTGTGTGTGTGTGTGTGTGTGTGTGTGTGTGTGTTTCTGTGAGGCCATATCACTAGGGTCATCGTTACGGGCACATTCCACAGCCCCGAGGAAGGATTACACCGGGGGTCAGCGTGTGGCGGCCTCGTCGTGGGGATCTCCACCCCGCCCATCCCCTGCCTCAATCCTTACCCAGCCCCCCACCACCACCACCAGACACTGGACTCCCAGTGAGTAATGAGTTCACCCAGCGGAGCCCTAGTATACGCCTAAGGCCCAAGGAAATATATGCGCTCACCATGTCTGGTATGACAACCCCCCTCCTTGACGAGGCAGGAACACAAACTCATATCTGCTGTCTTCTCTTTGATCCCCCTAATCCCCCCCCCCCCCCCCCCACAGAAAATATATTGTCCCTCTTGTCTACATATGTCGAGCTATGTTGGTCTAAACACAGGTTCACGTTGGACAAACACGCGTACGTACACATGAAATGTGACACGCGTGCACGGTAAATAATTCCCTGTGCCTCCGAAAGCAAAGAACAGACTGTATTATGGGGAAATATTTGCCGCACCACGTCGAACCCAAAATATCTAGAGATGATGGAAGCATTTATTTTCTTAACGGGGTCTGTGATGATATGTGAATTGAGCGCCTTGCTTGCGGAGAAAACAGACGCGAGTTAATTGATGTGTGGACAGCCTAATTCCAGGTCACGGAACCAATTGGGCTTGAGGGGGAACCTCTCATAAAGACTCACAAAATAGCTCAAGAGTCGACCTCCAACAACACAGCGTTGAGAGAAGAAAATATAACGATTAAGGGGGTGAGAAGAAACCAGAGTTCCTCTTTCCAACTCTTCCATTAAAACAGGAAAACCCAGAGCTGGAATCGGGAAATAGAACGACAGAGTAACAAGCCATCCGGGTTCCGCGCTCTCTCCTCCACTCTCCTTGGTTCTTTTCCCTGGAAGGGTTTGGTAATGCCAAGGAGCGTTCCAAGTGTGACACATCTCCGTGCGCATTCCCCCCCCCCCCCCACCTCCACCCCCGCCACGCTACCCCTTTTAAGGCACGTTTGTTTTGGGCCCTGTCACCACTGTGCACTACGTGGTTTCAGCCACGATGGTGGCGGACCGCCTCCTGTTAATTACAACACTCCAGATGAGTCACGGCGAGAGAGAGAGAGAGAGAGAGAGAGAGAGAGAGAGAGAGAGAGAGAGAGAGAGAGAGAGAGAGAGAGAGAGAGAGAGAGAGAGAGAGAGAGAGGGAGAGGGAGAGGGAGAGGGAGAGGGAGGGAGAGGGAGAGGGAGAGGGAGAGAGGGAGAGGGAGAGGGAGAGAGGGAGAGGGAGAGGGAGAGGGAGAGGGAGAGGGAGAGGGAGAGAGAGAGAGAGAGAGAGAGGCGCGCTTCGCTATTTCGGTCTCCTCCGTCGCCCCCGTAGGAGACCAACCCCCCCTGCTCCTCCTCCTCCTCCTCCTCCTCCTCCTCCTCCTCCTCCTCCTCCTCCTCCTCCTCCTCCTCCTCTGATCTCCGGACCTCCTCAACAGATGAAACGGGGACTTTGAAGAGGGCCTGGCCGTCGCTGGACCTGGTTCTGTCCTCCCTCCTGGCCTGACTGGCTGCCGAGTGGTCTTTACTTCTTCAAGCTCACACACACACAAACATACAGTACGGACACACAAACGCAAACATACACGTTCAGTGTTTTTCAGTCCCACTGTGTCTCAAGGCAGGCCTCTCGAGTCCCTTGACTTATGATATATGTTATTATGCTCCCCTTCACATTATTTTAGCACATAGTGCCAGAGTAGATAGCCATGTTTTCCCAAAGCACGGGTCATTTAGCCACCCCGTGTTTGAACAGCTGTAATGAACACCCAGCATTAATAACTTCTCCGCAAACTGAGAGAAAGAGGTGGGAATAGGACTTCTGGAGGATGTCAATCTTATTTGAGAGAGAGGAAGAGAAAGATCAATGAATTATGGTATTTGGGGGTATTTTCTTTACATTGTACAGTTGTTATTCACAGAATTTGGGTAAATTAAAGAGAGAATGCATTTTAATAAACAATGATTTCTTTTACTCCATTTGATCCTAGTTTGGCACGTACATTATGTGAAAATGTATGTTTGCCGTAGCCATTATTTGAAGAGGAAAATAGCCACAGCAAGTCACTAGTTTAGAGTTATCTGGTGGGTAGGAGTTCTCCATTTCTCCGTGTTTTTCGGTCGGAAAACAGAAAAACAACAATCTGCCCGTCAGTTCAAAGTGTTCCATTGTTACTACTGCCGGAGACAAACACATTTATTACATTTTGAGAATGAAGCTATCCATCTGTTAAAGAGAACTGCAAAAATAATTTTGTCAGACTGGGCTGCATGGACCACCACAGCTGAACCCAAATTAGACTAAATGTAATTTTGTAATGACTAGCTATGGCCCCAATTTTACCCCTGACATGATTCAAATATGGAGCCAATTACCCTGCCATCACTGGTGTAGGTAGCAAAGGGCCACACCACTGGCTGGACATGTGCTCTTAGTCAAAGCCATCTATCATTACCAGTGTAATGAGGGGAACTTTACTAACTTAGAATTGAGGGCAAAATGAATGCTTCCACACAAAGTGATAATACCACAAGCTGGCCTGAAAAAGACTTGCCAGATATCCACCACCAAATGAATTCTGTATGTTTTGCTTTGCCAGCAGTAACAGCATGGATTATCATAGGCTGATTACTGTCTTGTTTACCATTGGCGTCTACAACTGGCCTCTGGGCAGTATCTGGAGGTAAGATGGCTGCTGACATGTCAGAGGAACCATGGGAGATGTGTAAACACAGGAAATCGAGATTTGGTCAAGACTCCTAATCAACGGCCACAGCGGTTGGCACTGCGGTGCCAAGTGGTTAGTGGAACGTGCTGCCTTGAACCGAGTTTTCTATACAGCTTGGAGACTCCCACCGGCATAACTTCTATGGTATGACAGTCTCTCAAGGCTAAAAAACAAACCATGTGCCACGCTTCTGTATACAAATCCTTGCCTGTTTGTGTTGTCAGCAGATATTCGAGCAATTCAAGCGGAGCGTCCTAATGACATCGAAACAAGCCGGGCAGCCACATGCCGACGACCGCCAGCCCGTGATGCGCTGTGGTCGACTATCTGTCACCCTGCCTCTTTCCTCATCCTTCCTCTCCCTCGAAGCCTCCGCCCCAACGCTTCACAGTGAGTTGGCCTGTCCCTGCGACGGTATACCACGTCAAGCTAACGCCACCTTCCTGCAGCACGTCTGTCTTAATCCCTTATCAAATACGTCTCTGTTTGAACGGGTCTCAGCTCCGGCCCTCCAGTGGCCCCTGGCCTTATCGTTGCCCCCCCCCCACCCACCCACCCCCCCCCCCACGAACCACCACTGCATCTCTCAGCAACCGCTTCAGCTCCCGTTTCTCTCTCACCCCGGCGGCCGGAGAAAAGGGCTGTGCGTATTTTGACCATCCAGGGGGAAAATACCGCGGGGATTTTATCGCGTTACACCAGACTTTATTCAATTGTCTCCCATTTTGACGATTTGAAGCTGCGGTTATGCCAGCGGGTTTTTCACTCAAACCCACGTTTAGACCGGCCGTTGGAAATCCCTCACTGTTGTGTGGTCCCTCTCCATTTTCCATTGTGCGGTTGGCGGGGACTGAAGACACCGTGGTGCAGTGCTCCATCCTGCCCAGTCAACAGAACGGGGGCCTCTGAAAGAGACCAACAGCCATTTGAAGATGGGGTCTGTGGCTAGTTTCCATCCGCAACGCCAAGCTGCCTTTGATTAGACTGGTGATCTAATTTGGGGGGGGGGGGGGGGGGGGGGGCGCTCTGCGTGGAGAGCCAAGGGGGTCTGTGTGGCCCAGTCTCCCTTCCCCGTGGACCCTCATCTCCGGAGACTAGTGGGCTTGACTTTCTCTCCTGAAATGGATCTTGATAGTACAAAACAGTGCAGAAGTGAACCAAAGGACAAAAAATGCTCTGAAAAAATTGAGATGAATGGGGGGGTATGCCCGATGACCTCATCCCCCTTCTCCTCACCATTACTGCTTCGCCGTCAGGAGAGTCCCCCGCGTGATGGGGCCCCCGCCGTTCCTCCTCAGCGGGCCCGGGCCAACAGGATGCGGGTCCAGCCTTTCACCTCCAACTAGTCTCTGCTGCGGCTCTGGCCTGGGTCCTGCATCGCCTGGAATGTTGATGAAAAATGACAGGCCATTATTACATGCTGAGACTCTCCCCCATACTCAGCCCACCATAACACTGATAGGGAGATGCTTTTGAAATATGTCAAGGTCTGTATCAAATAAGCACACCCACCCCCATTAAAACAATACTTTCACCCTAGCTGAAAACTGTGTCCTTGTTGTCCGGATGTTTAAGAATGTGTGCTTTTGCTTGGCCCTTTTACTCACCAAACCTTTGTTGTTGGCCCTCCACTACATCATCCAACACCATTAGGCTCCTAATGGCTTCAGGTTTCTCTGAGGCGCTTGTTCCGGAGGGGTTACAGAACAAAGTGTTGAGTGTGTAAACGAAGCCCTGTGTCCTCAGGGAAGAGGAGTAGACAGCCTGCAAACAGGAGGTTGCGAAAACTTGGTTTACCAATATTACTAATTATAACAATAACAAATCAGAATAATCATATCAATAACCTTGTAGGTAAAAAATAATAACACAATAAAACACGGGACGTGTAACAATTCACACAAATGAACATTTTAAAAATCGAAATAAAACAATTACTAATAGAATCCTTGTGGCCTCTGGATAAAAACCTGAAAAGAGTGGGTAAGATAGACTTAACATTTTATCACTTCCCGAATCTTATTTCACATCTGTTGGGCGAAGTTTTTAAAAGCGTCTTTACCAAGGTTCGAGTAAACCCCGGGGACTTACAACCTTATCCAGTCATTTGATCTAGTAATGTTGCTTGTAGGTTACCTCCGCCCTCCCCCGTAACCCCATAGGCAGTGTCCAGGCGAAGATCACAGGTAGGCCCAGGGCACTGGGCTCCTCCACGCCACTCCGGTTTCCCCCCTTATGCTTCTGCTCTGGACCACCTGGGTAGACGTCGTCGCTACCTCTCCTCAGGGAACAAGTGCTGTGTGAAGGCGCAGGCAGCTGCACAGATAAGACGCTAAGCAAACACATGACACAAAACACATGCGCGCTTTTCCGATATGTAAACTGTCTACGTTAGCACACGGAGAGACACACTTTGAGTATGTGCTCAATTGTAAAGTGCTTCGGGTTTTTGGAAAGCCCTATATAAACTACATGAATAATAATAATTATTATTATGAACAATCCTCCCGGTCCTGTTCAGCGAGTATGTCTTGGTCACTGGCCCGTGTCAGCTGTGGACTGATCCTGGGCCATGGATTTGGATGTCAATGGGTGTGGTGAGGGGATTGTCAGAGTGCTTGACCTCGCACTTGTTCTCTGATGTCTTTGGTCATGCACCACCGCCCAAGAGGATCTCGCTTCTACCCTTCTTTTCGCCTCGTTCTGAAACCATGCTCTTTAATGCACGGTATAGTACGTATCATTTTCCAATGAATATTAACATGAGGTGGATACACGTCTTGTCTGTCAGTGTTTCACTCAATGATCATGTTTAAAGTGCCTCAACACCAAGTTATGTTTAAAATCACGAGTAGTTTTGACCAAGCTAACAGTTGGTTATAATTAGGAATAGCATTGAAACCAACTACATTTAAACACCGCAGAAGCGGCATTCATCCATACAGTGCACATCGTAATATACATACCTTTCATTTTGACCGTCATCTTTCGGTGACTTAAAAACATTTCGATGGGCTGGAAATAGTCAATGGCATGGTATCCGGAAGCATTCACGAACTGTTGTTTTTGTTTTGCAAACACTTCAAAGAGAGAGAAAAGGTTGTGGTCGACCACACTGGAGTAAATATGGTTTCTGATCAGCTAACTACTACGCACAGGGTAAACACGGAGTAGAGGGAAATACGCATACAAGTAAAAGCCCTTTCCGACAGAC
>CM030176.1:18049018-18141518 GCA_017639675.1 Aplochiton taeniatus
GCACCTAAAGCAAACGCAAATGATAGGTTTGGAAAATTGAAACTAAATATTTATCCGCTGTCCCACAATCCACCCATGGTGTGCGATGCGTTTAGAATGCACATTTTTCTTACCAGTGTCATTGCCTGGAGGTGAAAAGCAGGAATATTTCATAATGGCCAAAACATTGTGATCTTTCTCTTTTCTCCGGCCACACATTTTCAGCATGGAAATGAGGTCTGATTCCACTATTACCGCCACATGCCAGAGAGCTTTCACTTTTGAATCCAAGACCTACCTCTGCTTCTGGCCTGCGGCACATCTGCGCACCCTCTGTGGTGGACCCAGGCTGCGTATGTGTCTGCGTGGGTGCATGCATGCGTAGCGTTTCGTGTGTGCTGGTTTGTCAGAGTGTATCCGTCACAGGTGGGCCCCCCGTGGTACCGAGAACAGAACGCTCCCTCACCTTTAATGAATGAACTCGGCCTGTGTCGGATTCCTGTCCACTCCCCGGGCCCGGCCACACATACGTGCTCCTCAGCCCCAGCTCGCCAGCCGCAATCTCCTGCCGCACCGAGTGAGCTCCGGAGCTAATGGTCGGGGCTAATGACCTGGACGGCCTGCAGTGATGTGGGTTACAGTAAACGACAGTGAGGTCATCCCCCCCCCCCCCCCCGCTCTCAGCAGGCCCCACACGGAGCCGGTTCCCAGACGCGGTGTTTCCGAGGGTCTGTATTTACTCCGGGATTACTGGAACACGCCACATGGAGGTCTGGCAGTACAGAGGACCAAGCCTCGAGTTTGGAGGCATCTGCTGATTGGCATAATTGAGGCCAAAGGGGGGGTCTCGTTGTTAATTAGCCCACTTAGCGCTTGTTTTGGTATCCTAGGAATTCCTCCACTACAGTCGAAAGCGTTAAGTACCAGAGCAGGGACTCATATATAGGAGAATACACTTATAAAGTCCTAGAATGAACACACTGGAAAGTTGGAGGTCCAGACCGTATTCAATGCTAAGTTCCACTAACATACATTATCGAATACTGTATACATTATAATGCAGTCTCTGCTAAAGAGCTAAAGTGCTCTCCAACCCTCCGCTTCCAGGTCCTTCTCAGAACCACGCCATGGTGGTCCTTGCAGTCGGCCCCATCCAAAACCAGGACGCTGGTGAGGGATCATCTGCTGGGTAGAACGGGGTGGCGGGAGGAATTCAGAAGGGGACGGAATCACGTCAGTGCGTCTGAATTCAAACACAGCTGCTCGGAATGTGTACTCGGATAGCCTATTATCGGGCTTCCAAGGTCTGGGACAAGCTACTGCCAGCTCACTATCTCAACACTGGGAGTCACTGCCACATGAGCCTTTGACGCACTACATTTCTTTTCGCAGGGGCCTTTTTATTGACCGAATGCCTCTCTCCTTCCAGTTGCTTTCCCGACGCCACACCGTAACCGCACCATTCACAGCTTGGTCTTCATGATGTGCTCTCTGGCACCCAACTTACCACCCATTGTTCAGACCGTTTTTATACGTTGTTTTTTTCTTCCAGTTTCAACTTCCCCATCCGCACAAGGCCACATCGCCAAAAGCTGTAAGCAGGTTCCTCTTATCAAGCACACCAGCATCAGCTGTGTGATAAATCCACGCACCACTGCTTGGGTGGTATGGTCCGTATAATTCTCTGGGTGGTCATATTTTGGAAGTCCAAAAAAGGTGTGTGTGTGTGTGTGTGTGTGTGTGATTTCAAGAGTTTTTTTTTCCAGCTTACCCAAGAGGTAAACATTTGTCCTGAGGTTATACAGCGGGTGCGCTATAACTTTATACACCGCCATCATATTTTCATCGTCTTCTTGGCATGTGACTTTCGAAATCTAGTAAATTCCCTCATGAACCGTTTGCGAATCAGATACGGTTCTTTCGGGGAATTTCCATTTGGCAAGGCCCTCACTGGGTTATGTATTGCTTGAGTGGAGGAGGAAGGAAGTATTGCGCATAGCAATTTAATCACCCGCTTCTTTGCTAAGAAAACTGTATTAGATATAGTGATTTTCGAGACGCTTTGCCGTGTTCTGGGTTTACTTTAATGGAGCTGTTTGATGGCAGCGAGAACTCTTTGAAGAACTCCGCTGCTGCGAGTAATCCGGACGTTGGGCGGTAGGCTCTGAAGCCAATCCCGAGGGGAGTGAGTGACAGAGGACTGGGGGTGATGCTGAAGGGAGGTAGGGTATGAATGCACTGCTTATTGACCTCCTAGCATTAGAAGTCTTGTAAGTTCAAACTCCAGTCCTCACAAGCTGAGCTGGTATTTAGTGTGGCCGCATAGCAGCTCCCCCATTCACTCTGTGTGTGTGTGTGTGTGTGTGTGTGTGTGTGTGTGTGTGTGTGTGTGTGTGTGTGTGCGTGCGTGCGAGCGTGTGTGTGTGTGTGTGTGTGTGTGTGTTTGCGGGGGAAGGAGTGTGTGTTTGGAAGTTGGCCCAGTAAGTGGGCTTGCAGGAGCATGGATTGCTCGGTAGGGTTCTGGAGCCAGTGGGCCTTCTCCATTCTGTGGGGTGGAGGAGCCCGAGGGCTTGGAGGGCCAGCTAGCATTGATGCTAAAGGTACTGGCACCTTGAGCTGGGAGGTCAGCACAGCAGGCCCCAAAGTGTGTGTGTGTGTGTGTGTGCGCACGTGCGTGCGTGTTTGTGTGTGTGTGTAAGCGTGCGTGCGTGCATGTGTGCGTGCGTGTGTGTGTGTGCGTGTGTGTGTGTGTGTGTGTGCGCGCGGGTGTGTTTCTCCCGGAGCAACTGACAGGGGGCGGAGAGGGAAAGTAATTACAGATGATCGAGAACCAAAGAGAGGAAATTGATTAAAGAAAATGGGTGACCGGGAAGTAGGCAGTGGTCTTTGTTTCCTCTTCAATTAAATCGAAATGTCTTGGTGGTCTCTTTTCCCTGAGACCCTGTCAACATCATATGGTGGACAGGGACCATGGGGAACAGGGAAGGAGGTGGGAGAGCGTATTTCTTGGAAGGTGGTTTGCAGAGGAGGCGATGGTGATTAATGGGTGAACCAGCAGCTCCCTGGAGAAGCCCCAGTGTGAGGATAGTCTCCATACGCTACTGTATTCACGGGGATCTGTTGAAAGGACACTGGCATGCCTGAACATACAGAGACTGCAGTTGGAAGAAGGAATTGAAGCACATGTACGTTATATGGTTTATTTTTTACGACAATAAAAGTCTACGGCACACTTGTCTTCTTACGGCACCTTTCTGTTGTTTTAACAGCGGTTGTTGCTCCTCTGTACTATTTTCTAATGTTAGAAAGAAAACAAACAATGGCATTTATTTTTAATGCAATAGTGATTGTCCGTAATGGCGATTATTTCTAAGAAACACGACTAAGTTTCTCATGGGGGCACAATATAAAATTTGTATTGAAATATTTTGTTGCATTCAATGTGGTGTTTTGATCTTTTCATTGACATGTCAGGTCAAAAATAAATATTTCGTCCTCACACAAGTTCCTAGTTTGTGGATTTATATTCATGTGGGGAAAATATGTCATAATCGGCAGGACAACACAGCTGAACAGAACATTTCAAAACACATCTGTCCCCCTCTGCCTTGTAAAACTATTTATACTGTACTCTCGATGACGCCAAGCAAGAACAGAGACACAACAGCAAAACAAGAGAAAAAAAAAAGAAGAAAAATAAAACAGGTTGCCAGTGTGGCTGAACAACAAAATAGCGTTTTCCCCCCTCAGGGCTCTGCTTCCACAGATGTTTCATTCAGACCCCATGGCAGGGCCACTCAAAAAAGTGCCCCAGCCCCGACACAATTCAGCCCCATTGTGCGCTGAAGGAGGGGAACTCGGCCCACTGTTTACTGCTAGTTCCCCACCAGCCCGCCCCCCCCCCCCCCCACCGCCCCCTCTCTCCCCCACCTCCTTCTCCCTGCTCAGCGTGTTAGCAAGGGGAACAATTGGGGAGGGCCTTGCCCAGAGCCGGGGCGGTGTGGCAGGTCAACAGAATGGGCTGTGAATCCTGTGCCTCTGAATCCTCCGGGTGGGTGGTCTGCTGGCTCTCAGTCTCTTTCCCTCTCCCTCTCCCGCTCCCTCTCCCTCTCCCGCTCCCTCTCTCTTGCTCTCCCTGTCTTCCCTTCGTGTCTCCTAGTCCAGCTCTCTCTCCCCCTTCTCGACCCCCCCAGCCCCCACCCCCCGCCCCCCTCTCCTGCTTCTCCTTCCACAACACCTACAGCAGGAGCGATTAGCTCATCCCCTGGGCCAAGGCCGGCCCCCCCGCCTGGCTCTGATGTGACGATAAGTGGCCATGGGGAGCTTGGACAGGGTCTCTCTCCCCGGGATTAACAGTGGGGCCCCAACCCTGGTTGCTGCGAACAGGCCAGGCCAAGTCGGTTGGTGGGCCACTGGGAGGCTTGCTGGAGACTGGGTGGCAGTTACACTAATCCCCCTTCTGATTACCTCTGGCGTGGGGAAATAAACAGTAATAAATGAACCTGCCGGCCCAGCCGGGCCCAACAAAACACACACACACACACACACACACACACACACACACACACACACATAAACACAAACACACAGACATCGGTAACACTAACACACACACACACACACACATACACACACATAAACACAAACACACAGACGTCGGTAACACACACACACACACACACACACACATACACACACACACACACACACACACACCCACCACTCCCTTCCCCTTGGGCCATCTACTCGCTATTCGTACCAGCACCTCACACTTTCTCCCACCTCATTACACAGGACTACCAAGCATAACCAGAAAAAGCATGAACATCTTTTTTCTTATGCCACTCTCCACCATGTAAAGACAAACTACCTCTTACCATAGGGCAATCCGTGCGAATTGAGATCCCCTTTATTTTGACGGGTCGTAAATGATTACCTCAAAATCTCAAAATGTGAAGATTTTAAAATTCAAATTGACCTCTGGAGCGGATCTATTCTGATGTTATAATTCCATCAAACATGTTATGCCCCAGTGCATCTATGACATGGATAAATTGAGTTTAAATGGTTATATATATAAATATATATGTATGTTCACGGTGCATATGGGCTTCATTGACTTCCTCCTGTGTGGCTCCTTTTCCTGGTTAACGGGGACCTCTAGTGAGTGGGGAACAGTACTGATGAGGATTCATCGCTGAGTGCGTCTGTCGGGACCATCCAAGGCGATACAAACGTCCTTTCAACAGGCATTGCTCTCTTAGCCCTTGTTTTAATTGGCCAAATTCCGGTGGCGCTTGAGAGGGAGCCTTGACACAGCAAATTCCATGTCTGCACTTAGCACAGACTAAAAGTGGGTGCCGTGATGACTCATGCCACCCGATCAACTGGAAGGAACTGTGTATCGTCCCCTAATCTCTTGTACGCACACAGGCTTCTACAGTGGAAGGTTTTTCATAGAAAAAAAATGGGATGTCGCAAATGACGGACAGGCTAGACGAGATAAGTGTGAAAGAAAAAAAAAAGAGTCCTCAGGTTCTTTTAGTACGTATCATTAGGTGATTAGCTTCGTGAGAATTGATTCAGTATAAAACTGAATAAAAGCACTGACCAAGTAGACGTTGCTTTTTTGTCAGTGGACCCTCCAATGCAACTACTATGCTAAGCCTAAGTTGAGATGGGAGTCCAAGGACATTCCCGAAATACTTATACCGTGGAAACAACACGTTCAAAACAGTTTCATGGCTTATAATAAACTGGTGATAGTGGTGAAATTATTGTGATTAAGTGTGTGTAAGAGTGATGCAGTCGTAGTGGTGGTGCTGACCTCTTTGAACCTTGGCACGTGACCTACTATTCTTGGATATGAATAAGATGATTATGTCACAATAACAACTAATATGGTAGTCAATTATCTAAATCATAAATGGAAATATTTGATTATTTCAACAATAGGTTCATATTTTATGTTGTTAATGCATATTGTCCACTAACTTGGACACATGCAAACCTTTTACCATTTTACACAATACGAGCTGTTATGCCCTTAAAGCCAGTTTTACAATGTAAACAATGACTTGCCATAATGAAGTCAGGCCTCAAAACAAGAAATGATTGACTTTATGGGGAAACATCAAGTCAAGGAACTGCACAACAGCCTACATCTGAGTGCGAGTGTGCTATGCAAATGACTGTTAGCATCTGTTTCCTCACTCTCTGCCGCTTGCTTCCGTTTGCCAACATTTGTCTCTCATGCATCCTGTCTTGGGAAGACGTGTGGATCCTCTTTTATGGTTACCGTAAAGGCACGCACCCCCCACTCTGTGGAGACTCTGCCAGGAGCACGCTGTCCAGTGCCAGCGCCAGCACCAAAGGAATAGCCAACCGCAGCCTTTACACCTGCAACCACCCGACATGGACATCATGACATTGATTTGTTCCCTTCTCTTCGTCTCGGGTAAGATTCAGTGCCATGTGTTTGGGTTTTAGTCCTAACCAGAGCGACTAGAGCAATGAAAGAGCATTGGAAGTCCATACAATGTTTGGAAGTTCGAAAAATATTTCAAATGGTTTTGAAATGGATTGTGCCCATGATTAGCTCAACCTTAAGGTCTTGTATTATAAAGATTGATGAAGAGGCAAAATGAATAATGACTCGTGATGTAATAGTCCGCTTTGAATTGAAACATCCTGCGTTCAAGGTTTGGTCCTGACCTCCACCGAAGCTCGGGCAACGTCCAACTCCTCTGAGCTAAGGGATAACACCACTGCTGGAGGCAACAGAAACGATAGCACCGTTACCGACAAAGGCAATGGATCCGGACCTGTTACTTTGGACGAGAGAAAACTCAACCAGTCTGCGGGATTGAATGGTAAAAGACACCTTACGAAAAAGCCAACGTGGGAAATTAAATTAAAACTTCTGTTATCTTTTGCTTTGGTTTGTGGCGTTGTAACCACACAGATTTACCTGTGTGTTTTGGTTATTGGGTGTGTAAGGTTGTGTTGTAGAGTCAAAAGAAGCAGCTCAAATCCACAGTACTGGTAACGTGGATTATCACAGGGAATAACATTTATTATTGATTTCCTATTCACAGCCAGCCCAACAACTGGCATGACTCCAACTCCCGGCGAACAAAACTCGACCAGGGAGAATAGCTCAGTGGCCGGCAGAACACCCCTTGGCCTGACCACAACAGCAGCTCTGTCAGCGAGTCCCACTCCAGCCAGTCCGGACACCCCCAAACCGCTTCCGGCCGTCTCAGCCACCAGCACCACGGCCAGAGGTGTGTTGAAACCTGAAAGTATTTGACAGCCTCTTTTTCGATTGCTTCACATTTTGAAAGCTTTTCATGGTTACTTGTTGCACGCCTTCGTTCGAATCTCTCAGAAACGGACGTTTGTTCCAAACAGACATGCTCACGTTGAGGCTCAGATGGGTTGTGTGTTCGTCCTGCTGTCTCCCCTGTCCACATTCACTGCGATGTAGTGTGTGTGTCCTGTCCCCATTCCCCTGTCCTCTGTGATGGCCCCTGCCCTACACCTGTTCTGATACTGACCTATCTATAAGTTAACCATGAAAGGTGCCAACAAATACAATCTATGATTGATTTGTATATACAATACTGTGCAAATGTTTTAGGGGGGTGTGTAAAGTAAGAATGCTTTCAAAAATTGCAAATGCAAATACTAAATGCAAAGTGAATGAACAAATGAACAAATGAACAATCTAAATCAAATCAATAGTTGCTGTGACCACTCTTTGCTTTCAAATTTTTGCCAGCATTTTTTCACATCTGCCTAAAACATTTGCACAGTACTGTACTGTAATGTGATGCAGTAGTTACAAAGCAGCGGCTAAGGTGGAACACATTTGGGCTAAAGGAGGAGCACCTAAAACTCCCTGTCAGTTTGTGTTACTTTTATATTTCCCTCTATAAGATAGTTTATTCAAAGTGGGGTTTGGTTAAAATGTACTTCCCCTTTAACAATAAGCTTCAGCTAGACCGACAGCATAAAGTTGGTGAGTTAACAAGTTGACTGTTACTGGGCCCGTACTGTAACAAACAAAAGAAAGAAAGAAAATCTGAAACTATTTCAATAGTGGTATCTGACTAATGAAAGGAAAAGGCATATATGCTGCATAATCACATAAAAAAAAAATTATAACAATTGCTAATAACTTTTTTTCTAATTACTGCATAAAGTTGTCCCACCAGCTGCAACATCAACTCCCCAAACTGGTAAGATATTTGCCTAATACTGCTCACATGTTTCTCAGTTTCCCTCTTGGGTTACTATAAACCATGTCAGAATTACAAAACATTTTCCACCAGTCCCACATTGCACGCACACATTTTGGATTTCATTTTGACATTAATAACACTTTTAATCTTGGAAGGCGTTGTCATTATAACTGTGATTATCATTGCTCTTAACACTATTCATCTTTGAAGGCGTTATTATTATAACTGTGATTATCATTGCTCTTATTAATAACACTATTCATCTTTGAAGGCATTATCATTATAACTGTGATTATCATTGCTCTTATTAATAACACTATTCATCTTTGAAGGCATTATCATTATACTTGTGATTATCGTTGCTGCCGTTGTGCTGGGGGCAGTCTGCTACTTTTCACGCAAGTCGTCAAGGGTGAGAACATTGTTCAAATGCACCATCCACATTTTCATTAAAACAAGGGGTTGCCACATACTGTTGTTTCTTATTGACTCCAACGCATGTGTGTGTGTGTGTGTGTGTGTGTGTGTGTGTGTTTGTGTGTGTGTGTGTGTGTCTGTGTGTGTGTTTGTGTGTGTGTGTGTGTGTGTGTGTGTGTGTGTGTGTGTGTGTGTGTGTGTGTGTGTGTTTGTGTGTGTGTGTGTGTGTCTGTGTGTGTGTGTGTGTGTGTGTGTGTGTGTGTGTGTGTGTGTGTGTGTGTGTGTGTGTGGGTGTGCATATTTCTCCAGTCGGTGGACATTTCCACCGGACAGGAAGAGGTCCAGATCCCTCTCAACACTGGGGACATAGAAGAAGTGGCTGAGACGGCCTCTCATAATGGTTAGTGACTGCAACATGTTATGGTTATGCCAAGCAGGCAAACCTGTCCACGTTCACACAGCTGTAAATATGCTAATACATCGGTGTGATTTTGTGACCATGGGTGTTGGACGTGTTTACAGGAATGGCATCCTTTCCCCAAAAGGATACTGATGTCAAGGAAGCAGGTGAAGCTGACCCAGGAACTCCAACTCAGGGGCAGGAGGGAGGGAAAGGTAATAGGCAGGTTTTGGACCTGTGAGGTGTAACGTATTTTACATTTCACAGTGTGTTGCATTTCAGAGTGTTGTTGGGGCCAAATTGTGATAGAGTGTTGAGCTTCCTCTTTTGCAAGAGTGGTGAGGACAAAGAAAAGGAAGTTACAGTTGGCTTACTCGAGAGCACACGATACATTATACTTTGAAATGATGCTGGCAGAGTCCAGAGTGGTTCATCCAATCTAGCCCAATTGCCAGCGATATCAAAACGCTTATATTACGGAGTTTAGTTTTGATCCAATCTTTTCAATACACAGTGTATATTTATACAGTACGGCGCAAAAGTTTTAGGCAGGTGTGAAAGAATGCTGGCCAAAATTTGAAAGCAAAGAGTGGTCACAGCAAATATTGATTTGATTTAGATTGTCCATTTGTTCATGCACTTTGCATTTAGTTAATTGATAAAAACAAACTATTAACACTTAGATTTTTTAAAGCATTCTTACTTTACACACCTTCCTAAAACCATTGCAAAGTATTGTATATGTATATATATGTATATATATATATATATATATATATATATATATAGTAATATAGTAATATATACTGTAAATACATAGTATAGTATAGTATAGTATATATAATATTTATAAATTATATATTCATATAACAAATATCTAAGCACACTATATTAGTTAAATATATATAGCAAAGCAAACATATATGTAATATCTTCCGAATATATATTCCAGTTAACTCACGCACACTATCAGATGTGTGACCGTGTTACCATACTAGGCCTATAACATTTGACAGGATGTTGACTCGTTGACTGAAACAGGTGTAGAACTTCACACCAGTCATCTCAGTACATTACATCTGTGCTATAATTAGGCATGCTCTAAATTAGCTATGTTTTTTTTTTTTAAGATTCTGTTCTTGGGAAACCGGAATCGTGTTTTTTTTGTACCACACTCAATGAGACGAGTGCACTGTATAATCAAGTTCTAGGCCATGGTCTTCATACTCGAAGTACTCCTTGCAGTCGGGTGAGAATTGACATGTAATATATGAATCCTCCACTGGATGGAAACGACGGCATTGAGAACAGGAACTCGTCTGCCAGTTGGTCATTTGAAGGCACCCAGTAGGATTACAGCCTAGTTGCACATCCATGTAAGAGATTTTGGATACAGAAGCTATTCTCTGTCATTGTGCTTTCTATTTTAATGTGGAGATACTCATTTAGACCTTTAGAGATTCAATATTTTTAAGTTTTACTTCTTTACATATCCATATGTCATATCTATCTCTACAAAGTAAGGTCATTATTATATGTATGTATATACATGCACAGAATATAATAAGGAAACTGACAATTGGCCCTACCCAATATCCCACCCGCGTTCGCGCTGTGGAGTAGTGAGGACCGAGATGCAGACACAAATAGGATCAAAAATGAAAGGCAACGAAGACAGGCAGAGATTCAACATTCGGCACTTTACTCGAAGGTAGTCCAGTAATAATGGAGCAAAAAGCAGCAAACGGGCAGGGCTCAAGCCGTGGCGCCGACACGCCTGTTGCACCCGCAGCCACAAGCACTCACCCCCGTAGCCGCATGGCCATGTGCTTTGTAGTCGACCTCGAACCCTGGGCCTCCATGGGCCGGTGCAAAGGCTGGATCAGTGTAATGCCCTCTCTTTCAAAAGCCATAGAAAGAGAGAGCTATTCAAATATGCGTGTTCTTTTAGGTGCCCTACTCATGTAGTAATGCTGTGATAAGTGGCTCTTACATGGTGGCCAGAAATCGTTGTTTTTTTTCTGGGATGCGGTTTGAAGCGATACTTCCCGGACTTCTGCTAATGACAGATCACGTATACCTTTCCGATGCTGCTAGTAATAAGCATGTTAGGCCAGAGAATATTTAGCCAGTTAGCATCCAGAGACCAGACGTACGCCCTTGCAGGCGTTACGGATGGGTAGACTTGTCAGTAGGGCCCAGGTGGAGAGCAGGGCCCGGAGTCACAGCAGAGTAATGTCCGGAGCCCTGGCTGCTTCTCCCTTCTCCCCTCTATCATGGTTCCAGTAATAACGGGCACGCCACACTTTCCCACAGCTTCCAACAGATGTGTGGCCGGCTCACTTAGGGTCCGGTGACTAACCAGCCTCCCTAATAACAACCTGGAACCTCCACCCCCCCAGATGGATCCCCCCAGGGACAATCTCCCCCTGACTTTTGCAGTGGGTAGGCCCACTGAGACATGGACGTTGTATTTCATGTCAAATAAATTAATTGTTTAGAATTTTTGCTTCCTTTAGCCTGCCTTTTTCTATTCTCAGACTCATAGGACCCGCAACTCAATTGGATAGTGCTGACTAAGCACCTTCTAGATAAGCGCCTGTTAACGTTTATTTCCGTTGCCCTGTTTCTCATTCCTTCACAGCCGAGGCTGACAAACCTGTTGGTGAGGGCAGCAGCGAGCCTCCCGCTCCATCTCCCACTCCAGCCACCTCGGTGGACCAGCTGGCCGAGGCGGGCCATTCAGAGGGGGCCCCTGTGGCCCCTGTGGATAAGGCCCCAACAGAGAACGCCCCTGTGGAGCAGGCCCCTACACAGCAGAAGGCCAATGAGCTTACCGAGTCCAACAAATCCTCTGAGGAGTCCCCCATAGAGCCCCCTAAAGAGAGCAACACCACCACCAACAACAACAACAACAACAACCACTCTGGCATCTCAGTTGCAGGTTGGTATCCGAGCAACTGGCTATTTCAACGATGTGATTGTGACTCGGCCAAATGAAAAGAAAATCATTTCATTTTTTAGAGGGTGAACACTCTAAACACACTCAGTGGTTTTGCGTCCTCTTTTTCCAAAATTAGTCTGTTTTCCTTCTTCTTGTTAGAGCTGGGAGAGTGTTTCCAAACTGATTTCAACTGCTGTAACGTGTAGAGTCCCAGCGAGGAAATCTCTTCCTTAACTCTAGGGGAGGGAATCATAAATATTCTTCTCCAACAGGAATAATGCTGTTAACACACAGACTGTAACCATATCTCAATTTTAACACCAATACCAGCTCCAATTAGGTGATGGATACTAAGCTCGACCATCATATGTTCTGTTATAATTTGAAGAAAACAGTGTATGCTCTGTAATCTAAATGTAGTATGGGGTCTGTATGTGTCTGAACATCTATCTAGTCGGTACAAGAATTTGCAACCTCTCTCGACTCTCAAAGCACAGCTCACTGCAGTGGAAGCTCAGGCCTAAAGGACCAGTATCCATTGATGTGTTTGAAATGTCATGTCAGTGTGCATACTCTCTTCACATATCTGCTAAAAGAGGTGACAGTGATGCTGGTGACACACTGTGATTATCTCATTCTGTGCAGTATGTCACTGTTGACACACACACACACACACACACACACACACACACACATGTTCATTTAAAAAGAGAGGGAGACAGAAAGAAAGAGGGCGAGAGAGAGTAAGACAGAGAGAGAGAGAGATAAAGACAGGAATGGAGAGTGTGAGAGAGGAAGACAGGGAGGGAGAGAGAAAGACATAGAGAGTGAGAGAGAGGAAGGGAGAACTCCTGTTGGCCTGCAGTCTTTCAACAAATCAGTAAAATAAGGAATGTGGGTGGGGGTAATGCTGTTAAGATGGTTCACCTCATACCACAGCTCAATTGTTCCCCCTTTCCTTGATTTACGGTGTGCTAAGGGGCTGCACGGCCCACTTTGCTGACATCAAACATCCACCGTGACGGCATCATTAGGCTCACAGGGCTCAAGTTAGAATCGTAGCTCAGGAATGAAAGTACATAACAGTAGCTGGTCAACAACTCATATCCCTGTGTCTTCTTCTTGCCGACCCTAGGTGTGTGTTTGAGCCAGGGCGTCCCGGGGCTACCCTTGGACAGCCCCGTGTGAAAGGACAGGCCTCGCACCATCCTCCTCCATGGACCCACGGTGAGTGTCCTCCCCGGACCCCCTGTGAGGCAGCAGCTCGACCGCTTAGCCAGCTCGCAAGCTCCAACACGAATAGGAGGAGTGGCAGGGCCGCGTTACAGTCGCCTATCCTGAATTAACATGGCCTAAATGAGGGAGCAGTGAGCAGCCGATCTACTGATAGGGGAAGGTTTATTAACATGTGGTTACTTTGACAGTCCCTTCCCGCCGCTGTAACTCATACTTTACATCGGTTTATAAATACTGGCGATGTTGAGGTCGACAAGGGCGGGGGGTGGGCGGGGGGGGTTCGTGGTTCTCAATGGCTCCGGAAAGAGGTCTCGGTTCTTGGATCTCTGGGCGTACATTAACACCTTTAATCACTTGCCGGTAGATCTTATTTACAGATTGCACAAGAGGTTCCCCTCGTTGCCCCTCTGTGGCCTTCTGCCCCTCAGCTTTGTCCCCGTCGTGTGGTGCAGTGGGTGAGGCGGGATTGCACTGCGGACGAAGCAGTTCCAGATATCAGCGCTTTGACATTTGAAGTGTTCGTGGGGGGAAATTCCTCACGGCAGCAGCAGTTTGGGTCCACTCCATCCAATCGTCATGTACTCAAATATTTTGACCCCCCCCCCCCCCCCGCCCCACACACACACACACACTCAAACACACACACACACACACACACACACACTCTCTCTCTCACACACAAACAAACTCTCTCTCTCTCTCTCACACACGCCACCCCGTCCCTCCACTCTGCACCTGTGCTCAGCCCCCCCCCCCCCCCCCCGCTTAGAAGTCACCGCTCTGAGCCCAGACCCCGGCCGTAGGCCTGAGGAATTCACACCGCCGTTAACAGCCCAATGATAGGCCCTGATCGCAGGCCCCAGCCGCTTCAAGACGCATGTTCTACCGGTCACGAATCGTCTCCCTTTTCACCAAAAAGACCTCTCAGAAATGCCCGGCATCTGCACCATTTATCAGACAGGGTTTTGAGCACAATCACATCGGAATGGTCCGCGATCAAGGTTAAATATCCATTGGATTATTGGAAGAAGGATTGGCACTGGGAATGACAGATAATTACTGAGACGCTACCTGATGTACAGCGTCTACAAAAAGCTTAGATGATCGGTTTAAACTACCTTCCAATTACACCCTAGATTGGATGCACAGCTACGGTAAGATGTCCCAGAAGTTCCCAGTGCATCAAAAGCTTCCCAATCTCATTCACTCACACCTCTATTTTGGCCCTACAAACACTTTTACACTTACAGGAGCCTTTTTGTTATACAGAAGTTTACCCCATCCATATTCTAGCCAGTGGATCAAACTAGAGAGTTAGGAACAGCCAGCATGCCAGTGGCCCCACACGGATGGGAAGAATGGTCAGGTGTTCTCCTCTGAGTGGGTTTAATGAGAGATTAGCTCTGAGTGAGTGGGGGGTTGGCAGAGGCAGCTAATGAATACTGTGCTTAATGATATGGTAGAAAGGTAAAAACATCAGAGAAAGTCTTGTTGCCTTTAATAAGGTGGCTTGGCAGTAATCACAGTCATTTAACTCGAGCTAAGGATATTAGTTCAAACAAAACTGCGAATGGATTTTGAATTCATTTTTATTTGGTCATCGTCTACAGATATCTGCCTTTAACATTATATTCAAACCCCCCAGAGATTACAGATTATAATCCTACACATACGAGCCGTAGTGTTTAAAAAATGTAATGTTTGAATAAGAGATGGTTTGGTTGAAATGTTCCCGCTGAAAGCTTAAACAAATAATGGTGAAATAAAAATACAATGTGTTTTGACATTTGACATTTCATTTTATATTATGCGGGCCGTAACTTAAAAAAAACAGGGGATGAGGGAGTGAAGGGCCGTAAAAGAGCTCAAGAGGTAAAAAATAAAAATAAAAAAGGAAAAACACAAATGTCTCCATTCCCACCTGGTTTGGGTAGTGATGAGCAAGCTGGAAACTGAACTTGAAAGGACAGTTGCAAGCCTTTAGTGGGTGATAATGGATATGACCTGACTGCCCACCAAGCAGCACAGTGGAACCTGGAGCTGTACGGTGTCATTTCCCAATCAGGGCTCGCCTTTAATGTCTGACAGCCGACGTCAATCCTCTCCACTGCAATTGCGGGAGTAGGGAGAGGTTTCGTAAATATCGTTGGAATAATAACAGAGGCAGCGGCGTTCCACCTAATGAACTCGTCTCTTCCCACATGGAGGGGTGACTGAGGGCTTAGCAGGAGTACCGTAACTCTGTCACCCACTTTCATGAGTCACAAACGGCAGCCTGGGTTTCCCACTGTAGACTCCGGTTCAGCATTTCAACATGGGCTCCCACATCCTGGCAATTATGAACCAGCCAGCAGACCCTGCTTCAGGTATAATCAGCGATTTATGGCGAGATGACAATAGTGTAGCTATCGGATGCGGGGGCCCAGGCTCGGTAATGACAGCCAGTGGGAGCCTCCTACGTTCGCAGCTTGATGTGGTTCAGAGTGCTGGTCTGTCATTCCGCCTGGCAGCTTTACTGCAGGGGGGGGGGACGGGCAGGCAGACGCACACTCCCCTCGGCCACCTGAACAGCTGCTGTGAGAGGGAGCCCGGCTGGGCAACAGCACCTCTTACCAGGAACTCCACATAGGAAATCTCTGTCGATCCGGGTGGATCAGGAAAAGACCTGGTTCTCTACTTTTAGATGATAGTTTGTAACCTTTTAATTTGAAACTGCAAACAGACAGAGGGGGCTATTTGGCAGCTTTTCCAAACACTGTTTGACACAACACATTTAGACAATGAAGATTGAATCACTGAATTATCATCTGTTTTTAGTCAGGGTGATATAATATAAGGACAGCTGCATTTGCAGACTGATATCCTCTAAAGTGTTTTGTTAAGCTAGCTATTCTGAACGCACAGCCTGTGTAGCCCTTCACCATTAGATAGGACACACACTCTATCCAGACCCTATTATGGCCCCATAGACACACAGATTAGGTTGAGCATAATAATACACCTACTGTCAGTTTTGCAGGACTAAGGCTACATAATTCCAGTGTTAAAAATACTTAACTGTCTGGGTCATGTCGGATGTCCTAGCTGGCATTGGAACCAACCATGCCATGATCCAATGTTGTAGTCAACCTCACAAGCAGGCTTGGTTATTGGCTGTGTGGCAGTGGTTGTTTGGAAATAAGTCTCGATGCAACAGTGCCTGCATAGTTGTAATAAAATGGAATAAAATGACCGCAAATTATTTGGTATGTCCCCATTGCAACACAATGTTGTTCTATTATTATGCAGAGACAGTATACAGTGAAACCATAGGATAGGTTTAGGTAGCTCTACACGCTTGTGTTCCATCCCCTATGTGTGATTAATATAGTTCATATTCAGTACAAGGGCGGTAGACACAAACATGCGCGCACACACACACACACACACACACACACAGGCAGTGTGCTGATACTTTGACGCCAGATAATTTAAGAAAGCCGACTGTAAATATTTATCCAGCCAAATCTGATTTTCATAGTGGCCCACTCATCAGTGATGATTAATTCATATCACAAACATGGAAGTGTTTATCTTGCTGTGACCTAGTCAAGGTTTTGTGTCTGTCTTCTCTTTGACCCCTTTTCTGAAAAGTTTAGAGTTCCCAGCTGTTCGTAGTAACGAGGACTGGTACAAGCCTCAATATAAAAAGCATTTATTACATCCTGTGGCAAAGGTCAGAGCAATCGGAGTATCCAGTTTCACTTGTGAAAAATCCAATAAATTTGTCAAAAATTACATTTACTAGTTTTATCTGCTGAGTACGTGACAGTTGTTTGAAAGTGTTTGGACAAATGCTCAGTGGACAAACGCTGAAAATATCGAGTTTTTTTGTGTACAGCTTTGTTGGTTGACTTCCTAGAATACCGAGGGTTCTTAACACCTCCTCGACAACTAATTGTCCTCTAAAACAAACAGTGGGGCTGGTTGACGCCTCCATTCCTCTCCGAAAATGTTCGCAGGGCCTTTGAGAAGTCGAGCCCCTTCGTGCGGTCATGGCTTGCTTCTGTAAAGCAAGCCGAGGTTTTGACAAATGGGGTCATTCCAAGCAGAACCCAGGCGATCTGTACGCAACACCTCTTATCCGCTCCCCTTGGCTTGTCCCTCATCAACCAAAGCGAGTGGGCATAGCCACCCCATCAGAGCTAACCTCATCTACGGAACTGAATGGTGCGTGGGCTAGTTCTGTGGTCCATAGATCAGATTGCCTTGAAAATCATAGTTTGTCTGAGTTTATCACACCAAACCCCCGTACTTCTTAGAGAATACAGCGGCAACCAAGAGTCAATAAACAAGATGAGATGGAAAGTTCCAGTATCTTAACATTATACGACTGTCTTAAGAGCTGTTTGTGTCCCAGCACAAAACCACAGGGAGGTGTCCCTCACCCTCCCCAGGTTCCCTAACCTTCACAGAGATACCTGGGTGGTGAGGCTGAATCTAGGGTTCAAAGGTCAGACCGTCCTAATTAAAGGGTGCCCGCTGACCCGCGGCATGAAAGCGATGGGTCCCGGTGTCAGGGTCTGCTCACCTGCATTCTTTGATCATCATTCAACAAGCCTCGGCAGAGGTAGGAGCTTCAGGCAGCCATGGCAATGCCATTTTAGCACACACATACACACACACAAACACACACACACACATACACACACACACACACACACACACACACACACACACACACACACACACACACACACACACACTCACCTAAACAATATAATAGACAGCAACTCACAAGGCTTAAAACAACCCAGACAGTAGACCCCATGAAAGAGCCTATGAGTATGATTTACCTAACACACCAACGTACTCACCACTTTGAATGATGCCCTTTGACCAGGAGATTCTAGAATTAGCTTTAGACACTACATACTACACGCGTCTGTCCATCAACAAAGGAAAAAAGGTGGTACTGGGGCGATAAAAGGATCAGCCTATGGTTGGATATACAATATGGAAATGGTATTAGCACTTAGCTAACTTGTCAACAGAAACCGGGCGCGGCGGCTCTCTAAATAGGTGGCCGTTGTTCCAACTTTAACACAGGCTTTCTCCCAGGCTCCGGGGTTAGCTGTGGCTAGCCGCTGCCTTTGACATTCGATATTGTCATTGAAATTTGAAGTGGCTGGATATGGTTTACTGGCAGCACAAGTGGCGGCGAAAGGTGAAAATTGTGATTCCTTCCAATCTTGCACCTTATAGTGTATCATTTCAACCTAGTGCTTTGGGTGTCAGCTAAGCGGAGGAAATCATTACGCTGTCAGGAGACAGAGTAGAGGAACGGTTTCCCCTGGGGCAGGATTATCCAAACAAACACAGAGGGGACACAGACCCCAAACGCTAGATTAGAAAACAGCTGATCCTCCCAGTTTTAAAAGCTCTGTAAGAGATAATTTCGCTAGTGTGTGTATGTGTGTCTCGGTAACTATTAGGGCTGCACGATATGAGAAAAGTATGCGATATGCGATAACGTTGTTGAATATTGAGATAACGATATTTCTTGCGATAATAAAAAGATATTGAAGTGCACACAGCACTGCCTTTCTGCTGCTTTCAGTATACTGCTCAGAAACAACACATTGCCCATTGAATCTTTCATTTTATTTTTATTGGACAAAATAAACATGTACCTAAAAAATAAAGCACCATTAAAAAAATATATGAAGGACAATTACATTTTAAAGTGCAGTTCCCCGCTCCTACTCTCTCCCACTGCCTCATACGGTGCCTAATGGAGAGGGCTCTGTCTGATTGGCCAAATATATCTACGTGGTGAAAAGCATGGCGCGTATCAGACAAAGTAGCGCCTGATCACATATTGTCATTTTAAAAGAAGAATCATGTACTTTGTTAAATATAGAGCCAAATAAAAGATCGCAGTCTTTTGCAATATGTTTATTGACACATATTGACGCAAGTTGACATCGCGATGACGATAACAAAAAAAAACGTATATTGTGCAGCCCTAGTAACAATGCCATTGAAATGAAAGGATACCTCTGAAAAAGTATTTCTGCGAACGCACCAGTCTGCAAAGACCTCGTGGTATAACTAAGCGACCAACGTAAATTCAACTCCCATGTGACAAGATCTTGTGGGCTGTGCTCTGGCTAAAACTGCAACGGCCCTGCCATAGGGGATCTACCTTTGACTTCAACCGTGTGCAAAGCCCCGTGGAGTATAGGCCCGGCATCTCCCCTCCGTATCTTCTGCTATCCTGCTGATTTCGGCATTCTTGGCCTGGGTCTGGGGAGCTGGAGGGGCTGGGGCATGATCAGGAGACCCTGGTGAAAGACGGACATTCACCTGCTGGTATCACCTCAGGCATCAGCCTCACATTCCTCAGGTCAGGCATTGCACTGACCAGTGTCCCCCTCTCCGTCCTTCACCACGCAGACACCATTTAGTATGGTGCGTCGCCCGCATGGAGAAAAAGATGACTGGGTGCTATCTTGACTATGCCTACACCTCAATGAGAATGCTTTGTAAATCTGACATGGGCGAGTTGCTCAATCAAAGTTCACACACAGCAGATGACCATGATTTGTTTTGATTTATTTGCATTCGTTTTAAAATGCTTCTGATGTTTCATGCCTGCACTGCACGTTAAAGCACATGGGCCACCTTCAAATGAACCTCATTCAGTTTGTAATGAGATGACCCTTCACTCTGACATTGGACATTCCCGGCTGAGCTGTAAATCGTGTTTTGTTACGGCACAACTTAAAAGCGTTCCTATTACACTCGACCAGTGACTGCTTAACCTTGGGAGTTGTTAATCCATCAGATCTGATACATTCTCGCTTTGCAGTTGTCCTTCCTTCTGGTTCTACACACGCCCATATCCTGTCAACGAATCACTCATAACTAAGTCATCGAAGAGCGTTCGGAGATTTCCTGATTGCAAACGCATGTGGGAAAACAGCAGGACAATTTGTCTATCTTTTAGAAAATGGAAGGATGTAAGGTGTTTTGAAAATCAATAGGTTACCTACAACGGAGTACTATAAGCACTTCAGCCAGTCGTTGGAGAAAAGATAGCCACCTGGAACCTCCACTTTCAACCCCCAAAGCGCCATTTTCTACCCCTTTGTTTGCCCCCCAGACTGTGGTATGACCACCCCTTTGTGTGGGACTCGGTTAGTTCAGCCTTTTAGCATTTACGTCCGACCCACCAAATCCCTTGTGGAATGCTCTGTCTTTAAGCGGCCCTCTATTCCCAATCCCTATCGTAGTTAACTGGCCCCCACAGATCTATATCTGTCCCTATGGCTTAGATTAGCCAAGCTATCCTGAGTCACCTTACCTGCAACACGAGCCCACCTGCAGTAATCACGTTACCGAACGTTTTTTTATTGGAATGAGTTTAGACTCACGGAGGTCAAAATGTGACAGTGGCCCGAGTATGGGAATTGGAAGTACAATGAAGTCTTTCTGAGCATCGCTCTGAATACATGGGGGTGGGGGGGGGGGGGGGGGGGACGACGATGACGTCCTCATGCTTAAATCCAGTAAAAGTCTTCGGCCTTTCTCAGAAGTTCTCTCTCTCTCTGTTTGGAGAACACAGTGGCATTCGGAGAACACTGTGAAATATTGTTTGCAGAAAAGAACATAAAAGTACATGATGTCATGTTATCGTTGTTAAAGTCTTTTGAGCCTCATAAGTATAACGAAGGTATTTCACCTCAAACGACTCATAGTTGAACCCCTGTGGTCAGACCATAATACAGTACACTAACTTGGTTACAGCTTAATTGTTATTTTCATAAATCACATCAACGGACATGGCACAGGGATTTTGTCAGGTTAACTGTCCCCCAAACAGATGTTACATTATCAAGGTCAAAGGTTATGGCTAAGGGTCCAATATTCTTTGCTGAAGCAGGAGGTGCAGTTTAAGAGTGAAAGGTGAAGGAGCCGGAGATTGCAGGATATTTGAATACTGTAAGGAACAGGAGACATACACTTCCAGGAGATGGCCTAAGTTGATAGTACATGAATCAGACGGTTTCACATTAACCGTACAAGTTGTTTTTTAGGGATGTCCACACTGCTCTCTCAGTGAAATACTTATGAACTGTTTTTGGATTAACTCTGTTTTCTATTTCTTAATAACATTTTATTGACTTCCTTAAAATTTGCATTTATTTCTACTTTTGAAATGGCATTGAATAGGTTCATGCTATTAACTTTCTATGGTTTATAAAATGTTTTCCAGATTAAAGAAAATCTGCATCAAGAACATCTGAAGAAGAAGATATTTTCCAGGCTGTGTAAATATTTTTTAAATGGGTTGATCAACTTTATCGGCAGCATTATAGGATTTCATAATTTACATTCTCACTAGCCCTCTGGTACTGTCCCTATTCTCTCTAGTCTGTTAACACTGAGTTTGATTCACGGATTTTCTGCTGTAAGAATGTGTCTCAGTGAAAAGGAATGCATTACTTAGTTTTGTTTTCTTTTTGCATGTTGTTTAAACTCTTTGCCATTTACTTTTTGCCCCAGAAGTTATTTTACCAGTCAAATTCTAAAGATGACAATTTTTTGTATATATATCATTTGAATTATTTTAATTAAAAGCTTTGGCTGTCATGCTTTTGATGATTATTACACTCAGAAATACATACTTTTGTGAGTCTTTTGAGTACACAGCGGTGCTATTCAATGTTCTCTTCTATGTATTATATTAGACACACAGCTAGGAACACAGTTGTACAGGTACAGCCCCCTGACCTAAATTGTGGAAATCTAAACAGAGCAACTAAACCAGGGTCTGTTAAAAACAGCCTGCCTCCAGTGTCTGTTTTGAATAGCCTACAATACAATTTTGTATCGGCATCAAATGTTGTTGTTTACCAAAAGGTTTACGTGGCACGGCCCGAGGTGAGGGAAAGGGCACTGTTTATGAGTAATCCTAGGAGCTAGCCGGGCAGCTCCTAACCCAAAGGATGGAAACCACACCAGAGGGAACGGCCATCCCAGAATGAGACATGGCTAACGATGGGATACAGGAGGAAGAAGAGCAGGGGACTGCCATTGCTCTCTTTTACAAGACATTTCATACTCAACCTACGCACACACTTGCAAAGCTCTCAACTTATATTATAGCCTTGTAATGTAAACCTCACAAAATAGAAGTCTCGACAAGGCAAAGGTCATGGATGACAAACTGGTCCAATTTACTCATTGCCAAATGTAAGGAAGCAATTGTGCCTAGAAAATATATATCTGAATTGTCATGGTTTTATGTATTTAGTATGGAAAGTCAAATATTGAAAACACAGATTTCTTGGCATATTCTTGGAGATTTTTTATGTATGTAGGTCATTCATACAGTAAACGTTAGGTTTAGAATATACATAAAAAATTTGAAAACCTACATTTTAAAACGATGTTGAATGAGTATAGAAAAAAGGCCACGTTCATATGAAATATCTGCGGTAAAGAGACCGCTTTCCAACGGTCAAATTAACAGTGTAACAATCTCCACTTTCTCTTCAGGAACAGACGGCAATTAGCATGAAGGTAATTAGCAGCGATATCCCTGCTGCTTACTTGGCTAACGGTCTGACCGGTGCCCTGCCTCCTCTCGTGTTACGATAACTGCAAACATGGGCTCCAGGTGCAAACACATTTGCTTCAAAGTGACAGTGTTAAAAGATAGGAATTCCCTGACTCTGTGCCACGCACATTCCTGGGTCAATGTGCTGACGGACGGCGGGAAGGAGCCCTCGGCTGCCTCTGTCTTTTGGCCGGGCCCGACGTACAGCAGCGAGCTCATTACAGGCGCTAATTAAGTCTCCCAGACATGAGCTTAGAATAAGGGCCAAGGAGGTTTTTGTTGGTAAGTCCTTCCCTGAGTAGTTGGCCTAAGCCACACAAACAGAAGCGTGAGTTCACCCACATATTCCCGAAGCCAATTTCACTCCGCGAGATATTCTATTGCACGTTTACGGCGCGGTATTCCCCCAGTGATTGGGCCTTATCCAGGTTCTATATAGAACGTGTTGCCATGGGCTGGCGATCTCCTGGGTTAAGGAGGGTGAGCGATAACCCTGGCCCATGTCACTCGGGTCTTATAATCCACCGCTAAAGAATGGAAATGCGGCGCTGGTTCTGCGGTGGAGCAGTGGCGGCCAGGCAGGCACCGGAATGCACGCCCGCTCCCCTCGGGGCTGACCGCAGTCATGGGCACCGTGGGCCTCGGCAGCGAGCCTCCCTCTGAACCGGATCCAAATGTCTTAAGTTATCGGTGTCCTCTAAATATACGCTGAGTATATTTACAACGGGCCGGATGACAGGGAGGCTGGCGCAAAGGGTGAGGGCAAAGAAAAGGCGGGGGGGCTTTTTACTGCGCTATTCTGAGGGGCCTGAGAGTTGGTCGGCGGAGGGGGCATTTGGGATAAGGGCATGGTTGCTCTGGGATCAAGGACGTCTCCCCTCACAGAGCCTGTTGTCCTCGCAAAACACCATCAGCGCCATTACTGTGTGAAAATGGCATTGAGGGGACGCGCTGTCCACCAAGTCTGCTACACAGCATCTTCAGTATAGTGTTGAGGATTCAAGCCTTTCTTACCTGCCGTGACTGAAGTGGCCGCACTGCCAGGGAGGCTGGTTGACTAGTGGACAGCTGCACAGGCCTTGGCCTGCTATTTAAGACATCTCGCCACTAAGAAAACATTCCAGCCGACTTGATACCGTCTCCTCAGTCATGCCTTGGTCGTCAACTTTACAGGGAGTATTCATCTGCAGGCCGCTAACAATGCGCTTGGATACGTCTGTGTCTTAAGTCCTCGTGTGGCGCTTTCTATAGTGTGAGCACACACCCTCGGCAAGTCGTGAACATGTACCGTTGCCGTTTCCTCAGCCGTGACAGGAAGGATATGAAAATAACTGCATGTTGACAGATGAGATATAGGGAGAGAAGCTGTCCATTGGGGAAGGCATAAAAAACATGCACACACTCTCTCACACACACACGCACACACACACACACACACACACACACACACATACAGAGAGAGAGGCACCCGCTACCTGACAGTGATGCACGTCCACAACTGCCTTGCACAGCTGGACTGCACCATTCATCACCACCACAGGGTGTGTGACACAGCTGAGATGTTCAGGAGTAATGGCAGGTTACAGTGCTTTCCTGGTATAGTAAAAATAATACTAATACATTTAATTTAGAGGCGCCTCTCTAGACACCCAAGGTCACGGTCCATGGCATAAAAATATAATTCAAACAATACAGTAAGTTCAATTTAATATGAAGTAAACACAGGACAGATAAAGGGGTATTGAGAGAGGGAACATCATAAGAGGGTAGGGGGATAGGGAATATAACTCCATACACAAACAATCCAGGATCTTTTTTAAATAGGTGAGTTTTGAGGTGACGTGTGAAAATTCTTAGTGTCAGACGGTCGGAAGTGGGGTGCGAGAAAGTTCCAGAGTCTTGGAGCAGAGCACCTGAATGCCCATAGTGAATACCCATGGTGAACGTTATCCTCAAAGATTCAGAGCTTATCTAATGACATCTTTGTTGTTCAGCCATAGAGATAGAACATTCTACAATAGAGGCCATTTTACCAAATTAAATGTATAACACTACCTCACTAGTATAAGCTGATGTTTGTCTCTCCATTTGTCTTAAATCCTCACCTTCCCTCCAATAAACAACTGTTGTAAAAATGAAATAAGGAATTCCTCCGCTTTCAGTGAATATGTTTAGGCTTTGTTCTATATCCATCGTGGGGCTGTTAAGGGCTGCTGTTTTTGGGAATGGCTCCCAGGACGAGGAGGTGAGGCTGGGCCACAGGACCTGAATGCCTTGGCCTCCACCAGACCACTCTCGATGTTTACCTGCAGTGGTAACTCTCATGGCCATGGGTACAGCAAATCCAATGAGTCTTTCTGTACAATGCCGCTGTACCAAATACCTTTCAATTTACATACATTTAAACTTCCTGATTCATTGAAAAAAAAGATGGTTTTCTTTCTTATTGGAGCATTTAAAATGTGCCATTTGCCTTAGAAATAAAGCCCAAACTAACTAGGGGACATGGTTAATATAAAGCCATGCTTGTTTCTTTCTATAGTTACACCCTCCAGTACATGCCCCCCCGATTCATATCTGGCCGCGAGAAGGGAGCAAGACTTATTTAGTAGGTGTAATGAAAAGACTGATGTAGAATGCCCTGAACGCACACGGCATGCTGGCTATCCGGCCTACGCTAAGGGGCGTTTGTCAGAGGGAGGTTGCTAAGTGCCCCCACGGTGTTGTCCCGTCACCTCCAAAACACACCGGGACTTTTATTTTCGTTGTGTTATTAATGGTATCAATGGCCTGAAGGTGGCCGAGCGTTACAAAATATTTATGCGCGGTACTTCCCCAAATGCATTCAAGATACTTATAGAGCAGCGGCACATTTCACAGGTGATTCCGTGAAAGAACAGCTGCATTCAGTCAAAGGTGGTGGTGTAGCCGGCGGGTCATAATATCCTGTAGTGAATATAATGTCTTAGATTTGAACGCGTTGGAGTTGAACTCCAAAATTCACGAAACAAAATTCCCAACTGAAAAGTGTAGCATTTGTCTTCAGGTCAGGAAAGTCTATTCAGAAACAGTTCACAACATTATATACAAAAGAACATGTGTATAGCTGGTTGTGTTTCGTGCATAAATACCTCATCAATCATACAGTGAGCCTTATAGCAATCTTCAACGATGTTCCATAAAAGGCCACTGAGTATTTTTATCTTAACGTAACGACTATGCACATTCTGCCTGGCTCCAAAATATGACCGCTCAATTTCTGCATATTTAGCTGCGTCCCCATCACTGCAATAAGAGCCCAGCATCCCCTGATACTGTGCGCCAGCTAAAATAGACCCCTCACCATCGTCATGATTAATATTTTGAACATTCACGATCTTGGGATGCCAAAAACCCGGCCCCTTGCACTGATGCCTATATTGGGCATCTGTTGATCTGATAAGCTTATCAATCCCATCCAGAAGGAGGTTTCCATAAGCAGCATAAGTGTTAAATCTGATGCCCAGTGACAACCCCAACACGATGGATACATTTGGACTTATTTATAGGAAAGGTTACGGAAAGTTTCGCAAGGCCGCGAAACTGCACCACGTTGGGAGGGTCACTTTCAATCAAGCAAAATCACAAACCATCTAGGCCTTGCAGAGACCCAAACAATTATACGTCTTAAAGTGTACCTATTGCCTGCGTCACAGCCAGAATATATGGGCATCCAATGATCAAGTGGTGTCTCATCTCCAGTTCCTTGTTCTGTCCCGCCTCTATTCCCATTCTGTGTGTGTGTGTGTTGTTGTATTGACGTCTCTGTTTGTTGTGGAGACCAGACACGGCCCCTTCGTCTGTCCTGCCAGCTGACGCCAGGTGCCGGCTATTGTGTGTGTGTGTGTGTGTGTGTGTGTGTGTGTGTGTGTGTGTGCGTCTGCAGGGGGCTTCGGTGCCGGCCTGTCCCAGCGACATGACCTCAAAGGCCACCTCTCCTGTGGCCCCCGCTCCACGGCAGCACCACGTCGCTCAGGTCACATTGTTGACTGTGGGAGTGGGAGTTTTCAACACCGTATAAATGATGATAGCGGACGTTGAATCTACGTTCAGAGCGGTACATTTCTCTGCCACGCATTCTTCCTCGGAGAAGAGACAATCATTCCAATCGCCGTGCTTCTCTGTGGGAGTTGTACCCACAAAACTCCGAAGAAGAGAGCAGAAATATCGAAACTAAGCTAGACTCGCATTATAAGTCATTCTTCCATGTCTTGTTAGGGTATCCATCTGCACAGGGGTCTAACAGAGGGGAGTGTGGGACAGACTTGACCTTGGGCCAGGGGACCGGGTGATGGGTGGGATGATAAGAGACATGGCACGGTTCATTAGCACGGCCCTCCCCAAAGCCCCCTCTGTTCTCCTCATGCGGCCTGTGAAATGAACACACACATCAGAGAGTAGAATGGGTGTCTAGTTAATATCTGGACATATTATCAACCTTGCACTGAGATGTTCCCCAGAATCGAGTTAATGATAAACCCTTCGCGAGATGTGCGTTTATTTGTGCCTGTTCTTTGTGACCTTGTATCTCAATAATGAGCGTATCGGACATGTTCTGTTTAAGATCAAATGAAGTACTTTGTAAAGTATAATAAACTATTTTGATAGATATTTTAACTGACATCAAAAGGCATTCCTTGAATAACAGGTTACCCAATAGAGGGCACCATTGTCAGCACTCCCGTAGACATTTATAATGCTATATAACTGAAATAACCAGTACATTATTCTAGGCATCAGTAAAACTATTTGTCATGACTTTGTTTCCACAATGAAAGGGTTGAAATACAATAAGGACTCAGAACGCCTTTAATGGAATCCATTTAGGCAGCGTGAGAAATTATCTTTGAATTAGAATGATCTTTTATTGCTCTTACCATTGGAAGCGATAAAGGAAAACCCGCAGCTTAATAAACTATGGAGGTTGGGAAACAAACAGTGCACATGTGCATGTAGTGCAGTTAAGATAAAAAATCGATCATATAAATGGTAGCGCAAACCGCAATATTCTTGTTCTTTTTCTCATTTTCTCACTCTTTGGTTAGGTAGTTTGCAAAGGGACAGAGGAATGGGACAGAGAGTGGGGGTGATGGGGGAGGGAGGGGCAGGGCAGGGGAACTTTGGAGGGCTGCTCACTGTGCTGTCTTAAATTAGCTGTTGGGGTGGGAGGCACCCTCGCCGAGCTGACAGAAGGAGGAGTCCGGGGGCTGTCACTGTCTACTGTTTCAGGATTACCTGCACAGCCCCACAAGCCTCACTGCACTTCTCCTGGGTGAGTGTATCAGAGTGTGTGTGTGAGTGTGTGGACACAAAGACCAAGCAGCGAGGACCGACACCAAGGCTCAAACTATCCGTGAGATTTTTGTTTTCCTCGCTAACGTTTTCTCGTCCTCAACGGAGACACAGGCGTTTATTTCTGCAGACATCTCGACATATTTGCAGACCAACTAGCAGTGGATATGGCTGGTTGTCTGCAAAGGACAGGACCCTGTAAAACCCGGGCTCTACTTAAAGGGCTCTGTGTTGTGTTCTCTCTGGGCTTCTGCCTAGCCCCCGTGGAGGCGGAGCCCTTTGACCCAGCGTTCCTCTATCGACACAGATCTGGACCTAATGAAGACAGCATCATCATTGCCAACAATGGAATCCGAGTTCCTTTCGGGAGGTCTGTGTTTCTGGACCCTATCAATGACCTGGTGACCGAGGTGCAGCCCGGCGATCGCTGTCACGTCACGGTCCTGGACAATGACCCTCTGGCCCAGAAACCTGGCGTGCTAAGCCCCAAGAAATTCCCCTGTGCGTTCGGCCCGGAGGAGGTGAAATACACTCACTTCGGATCCCGGAGCCCCAGCAAGGACCGCGTGAAGCTGCAGCTACGCTACGACTCGCACACGGACACGGTCATAGTCCCCTTCATGCTGGAGGTGGAGGTGGTGTTCCAGCAGCTGGAGGTTGTGACCCGGAACATGCCGCTCGCCGTGGAAAAGCTGCACGGCAACAGCAACCCCATTGACAGAAAAGCCTTGGAGTTTTCCTACGAGGACGGGGTCACCCAATGTAAGATCACCACTCTGGTCGGCGCTGGCGGCCTCCCAAGGTATGGCACTCTCATAAATAATTCCACCAATGGCCAAATGGTGGACTGTAACGAGTTTGTTAAACAAGGCATTCGCTACAAGCACACGGCCACCACCAAGTCCCCTAACAGAGACTATATCCCCATGCTGGTAGAGCTCCAGGATAATGAGGGCAACGTTATCATGCAGGAGCATTTTCAGGTCATGGTTCGCATCAAAGAGGGAGCGGAGAATACGGGTCCAAAGCCCAGCTTTGTAGCCATGATGATGATGGAGATTGATCAGTTTGTGATGACAGCTATTACAAGTGACATGCTGGCGGGTGAAGACGTGGAGTCGGACTCAGCGGACCTGATCTTTAACGTCACCTCCCCCTTGGGCCCACAGCAGGGCTACATTATCAGCACAGACGATCAGAACCTGCCCATCACTTCGTTTTATCAGAGAGACATCAAAGACCTGAAAATAGCATACAAGCCCCCCTCAGAGGACTCGGAGGAGGAGAGGATTTTCCAGCTGGAATTTGAGATAGTGGACACCGACGGCGCCGTCTCGGACCCCTTCGCTTTCATGATCGTGGTGAAGCCGATGAACACGCTGGCGCCGGTGGCCACCCAAAACACGGGCCAGCTGCTGTTCGAGGGCCAGTCCCGAGCCCTCTCCAGCTCCCAGAACCTGGAGATCAGCGACGAGGACAACCTGGAGGACGTGAGGATCGCGGTGGTGGACGGCCTGAAGCACGGCGAGCTGACCGTACTCGACGAGCGCCGGAAGTTCTTCACACCCGCCGACCTGGACGCCGGCATCGTGGTGTACCAGCACGACGGCAGCGACACCTACAGCGACAACATTATTTTCAGGATGACGGACGGCGCCCACGACGTGGAGTTCCTGTTCCCCATCACCATAGCGCCCACGGACGACGAGCCGCCCATCATCAATGCCAACACCGGCCTGGTGCTGTTCAAGAACGAGATCATGCAGATCTCCCCGTTCATCCTCAGCGCCACGGACATCGATTCGGAGGACTCCACCATCAAGTTCATCCTGGAGGCGCCCTACTCCGACGTGGGCCAGCTGGTTCTCAGACAGGGCGAGCAGCCCGCCGACCCCTCCCTGTGGACGTTCAGCGCCACCGATGAGATGTTTGAGCAGACGGTGAGCGAGTGGTTTCAGCAGGACATTCTGGACGGGAAACTCTTCTACCGACACGTCGGCCCCCACAGCACCATCACGGTGGTTGACCAGTTTGTGTTCCGCGTGCAGGACGAGAACGACCCTCCCAACCAGTCGGGGGAGCACGCGTTCACCGTGAAGATCCACCCCGTGGACGACCTGCCCCCGGAGCTCTACCCAGGCACCGTCCTCCACATGACCGTCAAGGAGTACGAGCTCACACACTTCAAGAAGAGGTTTTTGAGGTACACCGATTTGGATTGCGATGACCGGGACCTCAAGTACAGCATCACTAAGCCTCCTACGGACACAGACGAGAACAACCCAGCCCCACTGGGTGACATTGTTCTAACTGACAGCCCAGACATTGTGCTCACAGAGTTTACACAAGCCCAGATCAACCACCATAAGGTGACTTACAGGCCCCCTGACCAGGAACTGGGCATCACTCCAAAAGTTGCTCAGTTCACATTCACAGTAGAAGATACCGCCGGTAATTCAGTAGATGGACTGTTCACTATTTTCTTACAGCCGGTTGACAACAAACCCCCTGTAATCACCAATACTGGATTCACTTGTTTGGAGAGAAGCATATTTGTTATCACTAAGAAGGAGCTGCACGCCACAGACAAGGACACTGAGAACGAAAACATCATCTTCACTCTCACGCAGATTCCTCTGTATGGGAAGCTGCAGTATTTAGGGATTGACATGTCCAAAGGAGAGACATTCCTGCTGGAGGACATCGACAGTAACCGCCTGGCCTACATCCACAGCGGAGAGGAATCCCTCGGCGACGTGATTAAAGTTGACATCAGCGACGGCGTCCACGAGGTGCCCATCGTCATCAAGGTCACCATCGAGCCGGTCGACGATGAGAGCCCCACCATCATGCTCCCTGCCGGCCTGCTGGGGGCCTCCATCGACGTCCTGGAGAACGGGGCCACGGAAATCACCAGCAACATCATTCAGGGTCGCGACGAGGACACCGACGACCTCATGCTCACCTTCATCATCGACGAGCCCCCCCGGCTGGGGGAAATCCTGGTCAACGGGAGGAACGCTGAGCGCTTCACCCAGCAGGACATCATCAACGGGGCGGTGTTGTACGCCCACACGTCCGGAGAAATCGGACCCGTGCGAGAGCACGACTCGTTCAACCTCACCATCTCCGACATGTCTGACGATTGGGTGGTGGGGGGCAACAAGGTCCAAGGTGTCAGGATGCACGTCACCATCCTCCCCGTGGACAGCATCCCCCCCGTTGTCAGTGTCGGAGGCCAGTTCGTGGTGGTGGAAGGGGAGAAGAACGTCATCACGCCGGAGCACGTCCAGGCCCAGGACATGGACACCGACAACGATGACATTCTGTGCACCATCATCGTCCAATCCACCTCGGGCTACGTGGAGAACATCTCCCCGGCTCCGGGGTCGGAGAAGTCCAGGGCAGGAACGGCCATCACCGCCTTTACCCTGAAAGACGTCCGGCTCGGCCATATTTACTACGTCCAGAGCATCCACAAAGGGGTGGAGCCCGTGGAGGACCGCTTCACCTTCCGCTGCTCAGATGGCATCAACTTCTCCGAACGCCACTTCTTCCCCGTCATCATCCTCCCAGCCAATGACGAGAAACCCGAGATTTTCATCCGGGAGTTTATAGTCATGGAGGGTATGAGTCTGGTCATTGACACACCCATCCTCAACGCGGCGGATGCTGACGTCCCCGGGGACGAGCTAGAGTTTGAGATAATCAAAAACCCCACGCATGGCACCATAGTCCAGCAGCTCAGCACTGGTACTGTCCCTGTGATCTCCTTCTCTCTAGAGCAGATCAAAGAGGCCTCCAGCATTGTCTATGAGCACGATGACTCGGAGACCAAGGAAGACAGCTTTGAAATCCGACTCTCCGATGGGAAACACAAAGTGGAAAAAAAAGTGCTGATCATGGTCATCCCAGTTGACGATGAGACACCACGAATGATCATCAACGATGGGCTGGAAGTTGAGATTGGTGAGACCAAAGTCATCAGCAACAAGGTTCTGAAAGCCACAGATCTGGATTCTGAGGACAAACACCTTACATACGTTGTGCGCTATGGCCCAAGCCAAGGCTACGTCCAGCGCATCACCAAGTATGGAGATGTGGTTGGCAACATTACCCTGGGGATGAACTTCACCCAGGATGAAGTTGACAAACAGCTCATCCACTATGTCCACACGGGCCAAGAAGGAATCCGGGACCTCCTTAAGTTTGATGTCACTGATGGCATCAACCCGCTGATTGACCGATACTTCTACGTCAACATCGGAAGCATGGACATGCTGTTCCCCGATGTCGTCAACAAAGGTGTGACCCTCAAAGAAGGTGGCAAAGTGACCCTCACCACTGACCTACTGAGTACCACTGATCTGAACAGCCCCGACGAGTATCTTAGCTTTAGCATCACGAGAGCGCCCAGCAGGGGGCACCTTGAGTGCACGGACCTGCCTGGCGTGCCCATCTCCACCTTCACCCAGCTGCAGCTAGCTGGCAACAAGATCTACTACATCCACACCTCCGACGACGAGATGAAGATGGACAGCTTTGAGTTTGAGGTGACCGACGGCTACAACCCGGTCTTCCGCACGTTCAGGGTGTCCATCACTGACGTGGACAACAAGAAGCCTGTGCTGACTGTTCACAAGCTCGTTGTAGAAGAGGGGGAGACCAAGCTCATCACACCCTTTGAGCTGACGGTTGAGGACCGTGACACCCCGGACAACCTGCTGCGCTTTGTGGTCACCCAGGTGCCGGTCCACGGGCTGCTCCTCTTCAACAACACACAAACGATCTCCACCTTTACCAAGCAGGACCTGAACGAGAATCTCATCACCTACAAGCACGACGGCACTGAAAGCAACGAGGACAGCTTCTCCTTCACCGTCACCGACGGCACACACACCGACTTCTACGTCTTCCCCGATACGGTGTATGAGACACGCAAGCCCCAAATGATGACCATTCACATCAACACGGTAGACAATGGCGTGCCCCAGATTGTGGTCAACAAGGTGGCGGCCTCTCTGAGGGTCCTGCACACAGGCCACCTGGGCTTCTTAATCACCAGCAAGGCCTTGAAGTCAGAGGACAGGGACAGCCCTCGTAAAAGCCTGACGTATACAGTGTCCGTGGCCCCCCTCCACGGCTTCATCATGAACACGGCCCTGGGCAACGACAGCATAAAGACCTTCTCACAAGGTGAGCTGATAGCACATGCCTAAAACATAAAAACAAAAGTGGAAAAGGGAATATGTCAAAAATAGCATTAAGTGGTGAACGCAGGTTATTGCTTTTCGGGATCAAACTCATACACATGTTCTTTATAATTATACTAATAAATTACTGTCTAGGGATGGAAAAAAAACGGTACATTTAATACATATACAGTACTGTTCAGTTTTAGGCAGGTGGGTTGGGGGTGCTGTGAAGTAAGAATGCTTTCAAGAGTAGAAATGTAAATAGTTTTGTATCCATCAATTAACAAAATGCAAAGTGAATGAAAAGAAGAAAAATCTAAATCAAATCAATATTTTGTGTGACCACCTTTTGCCTTCAAAATAACATCACCTGCCTAAAACTTTTGCACAGTACTGTATATATATATATACACAATATATATACATATATTTTATATATATAGTAAAGTATATTATACATATATTTGGGGCGATTTTTATTTTTTTAAAGATTGTTAAAAAAAAAGAAAGAAATGGAATTAGCTGTTAGAAAACCATTAACTTTTTAAAAATATTTAAAATATATTAAATAACTTAAGGCGTACCAGATAATATGCCATAACATTGCAATTCATGTGCTACTTTTCGTTTGAAATATTTCTCATCATTGCTTTATTTCCACACTTTCTCTCAACATTTTCAATCCCATTAGCGGATATCGATGACATGAAGATCTGCTACGTGTTGCTGGATGGTAGCAACGCCACAAGTGATATCTTCTACTTCAGCGTGGAAGATAACGGTAAGAGTCTTCACCATGTTTGAAGCTGATTGACATTGTACTGGCCTTTTAAACTGAAGACTCGCTTGCTAACAGGCTTCGCTAAGACGTTCGCCGTTTTTTTTAAGAGCTCTTTAAGATGATATTTTTCCACTCTTTGCCAACCTCTCGAGTGTTTGCATCACAAAGACTTAAAGCAGTTGGCCATGACTGACAGAATCCCCAGTATTTTTTAGCCTGACAGGTTTAAAAGAGGGTGAAAAGGGTCAACGGAATGTGGAACAAACAGTGAACAACTGGAACACACCTCTGATCTTCATTGTTGATGAACAATGGCTGGGCTTCCCTCTGTTTTGGCATTGGTCCGCTAACTTCTTGAAGCGTGTGAATTGACACCATGAAACTTAATCTGTCGTCCCAAAGTCCAAATGCACTCCAATTACTCATTATGCGTTAGTTTAAGTTGGAATCAGTTCCTTATAATTGACGATAAAACGAGGCGCACACCTTGTACTAAGTAAAACTAGCACATTTTGCTAAGATGTTTATAATGAAGTTGATTTATGAAGATAACTAGTTTAAATGGAGTGCCAGGGCTCTGTTAGTTCAACAGAAATAAACAATACTGTCTGTGAAGCAAGCATAATATTTAACATAAGCTAATATATCTCTGTAATCTAAAGAATGTATCCAACAGGGTTCACATGGGTGATTTGATTTATTAGTCATTCATTTAAAAAATAGATTTGACGTCTATTTTTTCACATTGAAGAAGGTCGAATGCCTGGTTTATTCCCTTCCTTCTCCCGGGATACTTTCCTGTTAGTGCTCGATTGGATTTCAGTCGCTGTGTTTATTTATATTACTTGGAAAATCAATTTTAGATGGATGTTATTCGAGCTTTGTGGCTTCGATTTCATAAAGTTGACATATTGCATTTTTAGTGGAAGAATCGGATGGTCTTTCCTGTGCATACAGTTTTAACCAAATGTACAAATGTGTATTTCAATAATAATACAGCTCTGACATAGATGTTGTATATATTTTCAAAGACAGGTCTTTGTCTATTTCAACAAACAATATTAAGTCAAATCAGTAAATCAAACCAATTTTGGTTTGAAATAAGTTATCTCCACTCAAATCTTGAAGTTGTAACTCGAGTAAGCTTTAGCAAAATGCAAAGCAATGTAGTAAAACGGAACAGGTGGGGGGCGCTTTGCTATTTTAGCATCAGCTTTAAATGCTGAACACATTTGGAGGTTCTGGAATTGGAATCCACGCCGTAGAGAAGGTTCGGTCTATAATTATGCCAGATTGAGGGCAACTTGCAATATCATCTACACCGTCGCTGCCAATGGGTGAGGTTTATTGGAGTTGTGACATTCCGGCTAAGTCCCCAGAGGTTTGAAAGACCTAAGTTAGACCCACTCCATGTTATGATAGCCTACCCTTATTGTTTTGATTTGGTACCAAATTTTTTTCTTGTAAATGTGATTTGGAGCAAGTGAGTGGTTGTGAATGTCTTACGATCATATCATAAGTTAAATGCTCCAGCCTTGACGTTGATATTTTCCACGCAGGATGCTCTTTTATTCTGACGATCTGAAGAATGGACTGAGGTTATTGAACCAGCCAGACAGCCGTAAATAGCTCTCTCTTTCTCTCTCAGCAGTTCCTAAATGGATAATGGCCTTTCTTTCTCTGAGCTGTCGGCTGCTCTGTCTGTAATTGGGGGTCTAACCGCAGGAAGGGGACGCAAGGGCCTCAATTAGCTCCCCGGTCACCTCTGTTTGACGTCCCCCGTTTGTTTGAGATTCCAGCCAGCTCAGCTGAACCAGGTGCAGGGCTGGGACCTCCACCACAGCTCCAGCTGGAGGCTGTCTGTGTGTGTGTCTCACCACGGTTCACATGTGCCAGGAACCCTGAGGCCTGCCATTAAAAGTGACCCCACAACACACACACACACACACACACACACACACACTCCGCTAAGCGGATATACTGTACAGGCAAACACACACCAAGAGGACGAGCGACTCAGACTCTCATTAACGCTGTCTTTCTCTCTCTCTCTCTCTCTCTCTAACCCTCTCTGTCTCTCTCTACCTCTGTCTCTCTCTCTCACCCTCTCTCTCTCTCTCTCTCTCTCTCTCTCTCTCTCTCTCTCTCTCTCTCTCTCTCTCTGACCCTCCCTCTCCCTCCCTATGTTGTGCTTCTGCTTCGCACACCCAGATAACCTATCTGAGATGAGGATCATATAAAGGTGAAAGAAAGTTGACCGGTCACTGAGGCAGTGTAGCCCAAGACATGTAAGGACAGGCTGAGAGAACACCGATGCCCAGCGCCTCAGCAAAGCACAGTGGGTGGGGGAGCTCCCTTTTGACTGATTACCACCAAACCTTTTGGGTATGAGACCCTTGAAACCGTAACCTAACCTGGGGCAGCCTGCACCAAGCCCTAGATCTGTTTTCCGTTGCCACCGTGAACAGCTAACGTAAAATGTAGGTGGGTAGGTAGGTGGGTAGATAGGTAGGAAGGTAGGTAGGTAGGTAGGTAGGTAGGAACCTCATGAAAGGGGTAGCGAAAAAAATCTGGACGGAACGGTTCTTTTTCGTACCATCCACAACTTTTGCAGATGGAAAGGCAAAAATAACCGCTCCGATATGTTATGAACCGAACTGAAACAAAGGAGGCTGTTTGATGGAAATAAGCTGTTCGAGCCATTAGTTACCGCTAGTTTAGCACTGCCCATTGTAAAACAACAATGGGTTTGGCTTCAGTTAGACTTGCCATGTGATCTAAATGGTTCATACAAGTTAATCTGTGCAGGGACAATGCCATGCAGTAGTGTGAACTGAACCTCAGGGTGATAGGAAATAGCCAAGATACCCTGAAGTGACCAGCTGCCATCAGGGACTTAGCAAGCTTGGCACACTTTAAAAGTTGCTCACACACACACACACACACACACACACACACACACACACACTAGAACCCTACCAACCATTAACATGTGAACCACACACAACCCTGTGCCCATGTAGGTTTCCCTTGCCTAGCAACACATGCCCTGTTTCAGACACCCAATACCAAAGTGTTTCGGGGTATGCACCCTCCTCTACATCTATATCCGTTGAGCGTTGGTGTGTCACGGGGAGTGTGTGTCACAGTAAACACACGCACAAGACTGCACTTAATTACCTTGTGTTTTCTAGACACAGGATTCAGGGCCGGAGGCAATGATGTGTGTGTGTGTATGTGTGTGTGTGTGTGTGTGTGTGTGTGTGTGTTTTCCTATACGGTGTAATCTCAATCAGGGGCTGCTTGGGGTCAATCAAGTGGATGGTATTTATATAGACTGTGTGTGTGTTTTGGTGGGGCCATGGTTAGTGTGTGTGTGTGTGTGTGTGTGTGTGTGTGTGTGTGTGTTCCACTCAGAGGTCAGGAGTGGACACCCAGCAGGACGCCCAGCCTCTCTGAGGGGACTGGGCCGTCTGTGGTCGCATTCCAGCCGCTGGGAAGCCAGCCACCCCAGCTCCTTTTGGTCAGGACCCACAGGATGGTCCTGTGGCGTGCCGGGTTAACTCTGCACCGCTTCATAAGAGTCCAGTGGCAGAAAGGTGTCTTGGGTGCATAAACCAATCTTAGCGAAATCTTTAATGAATCAAAGAAAAAGTCCATAGCAGGTCGATTTTAATAGAATTCACTCAATCTACTTGAAATGTTGTGGAGGGATCAGGACTGCCTTGAGATTGAGGTGTGACCCTCTCTTCCTGTGCTGCTACTGTTTGAAAGGAGCACGGTGAAAAGATAAGCGGGGGGGGGGGGGGGGGGGGGGGGGGGGGGGGCGGACAGGGTAACAGGGTGGACCGCCCTTCATGGCCCTTTGTCTCTGGTCGGGCATCGTCGAGACGGCGCTAATGCAAATTGAGTTTGTGTTCTTCTATAAATACTTTCCTTTTTTTTCTTCTTTTTTCGCTGTCTGATTTTACAGCCTTTTTATTTGTTGTCTGACGAGGTCACAGGGGCAACCCTTTCTTCGGGCGGCTGGACGATTGATGGCGGGGCATCCCATATGTCACCTGGACAGTTAAACCCCGCAGTCAGAGAGACAATAAATACTTGTTTTTACAAGTGGATGCGTGGCTCCCCGCAGATCCTTGTCCACCAGGCACCCTGCCCGAGGCGATAGGAAGCTCTCCAACAGTGTCAGACTTGTTCAGACTTTGGTACGGCTCTCCTGCCGTTTTGTCTGTGCACTCCAATAGGTCATCGGATGACGCGACACAAACAGTTATGAGTAGTTTTCATGAGGTCCTTTTTGCGGGGAGATAAGATATCAACAGCTTTAGGACGGCTCTCTTACTCTTGCCAAGTCTTAAGTGTTCTCAGTTGTACGTTTAATTAAATGAGGTAGGACACCCAAACGGATTGTTGCACATGATTGAGAATCGAAGAGAATTCTGCGCTCCACTCATCTTGTGAACTCTGCAGCCAGGGTTTCACCAGCCAACTCCTGGCATGGTGAGGGCTAACATAGACTCTGAGTGTTATGTGATCAGGGGGGAGCAAGAGGTAGGAATGCATTTCCTTCCAGACTCCAGGCTCCAGAGCCACAGACCGAGTGAATCCTGGAAGAGGGAACCTTAGCAGACAGGTGTGTTAGAGGGAGGATCCCCTTTCAAAGCAACCCCCCCCCCCCCCCCCCCCCTGCCCCTCCCCCTGGCAACCCCAACTCCCGGCTGTCCCGGAATCCAACCCAATCTCAGATAGGCTGATAGCCCGAAGGCTTCCACTGCCGGCACGGTCCATCTGGGCTCGGATGGCCTCATTCCAGGAGGGATCAATAGCTGTATAGAGGGAGAGGAAGATATAGAAGGAAAAAGGAGAGAGGGTGGGGGTGGGGAACACATTGCAAACACACACACACGCACACACACACACACACACACACACACACACATGCTCTCGGACCTGTACACGAACAAAGGGAAACAGAGACGTAAATGAGTAAAGGCAGAGTTAGTTAAGCCAACTATGTGTGTGGCCAAGTTAAACTACGTGTGTGACATAATGCAACATATTGTATGTGTTTCTGTGCTTCTACTGGCTGACTGACTCAGGGGCCTCAGTGGGTCACAGCCGATCTCCACGGCGGCGCTTCCTAACCGTGTTTTCGGATCTGACCTGTCACCGTTGTCAACAGCCGCGAAGAGATTTACTGCCTCATGGTGCCAGTGGCAGGGCCCCCCCCCCCCCCTGAAACTGCCAGAGGACGGGGCCCCCTCGCTATCCACCTCCCTGCCCCCTTCATACCCTCCTCCCTATCCCCCTCTCTAGATCCCTCTCTCCACCCCCAACACCCTTCATGGATTTCTGCCCTTCCTTTGAATTCCCTATCCCCGTTCTCTCAGGCCTCTTTCGTTTTCACACCGTCTCCCTTCTTCTGTCGTTCTGTTTCTTCTCTCGCCCTCCCTCCTCACTCTCCCTGTCCTCCCGGCTCCATGTAGAGATTCATAGAGAGTGCGGGGGTGTTAGGAAGCCATGATGTATGGCCTGAGCCCAGAGGTTATTCTTATCGCTGATCCTATATGGCAGAGCCGCCGGCGCTCTGAAGGAAGCTGTCACCGAGGTGCTCTCTCTCTCTCTCTCTCTCTCCACCCTCTCTCTCCCCACCCCACCCGCTCTCTCTCCACCCTCCCCCTCTCTCTTCACCCCCCCCCCCCTCTCTCTCTCTCTTCTCTTCCTCTCCTCTGTTGGATCTATCCGTTGTCTTTGGACAGGCTCTGCAAGGACGTGCAGCTGCGTCCTGCGTGAAGGGACTCAACTTCTTAACCGTGGTTCCAATCATTTCATTCCTCTCCATTTGCCTCTTTCTCTGGGTCTTTCCTGCTTTGATTATTAATATATGTATTCTTTTGACTAACTATGAATCCTGGAACCACAGTGTTTTGTTGTTGTTGTTGTTGTTTTTTTTGCTGCGCTGTCGGAGTTCTCTGGCCGCGATGCAAGCACGGCGGCTGTTGCTTGGGGTGACCGTCAGGGGTCAGGGGGTTCAGACCTGCCCCCGCGGTGTGTGACATGCTGAGATCCTATCACTGTTCTGAGGCTAGCTGCCATGGGCACTGTCACGTCTGGATTTACGGAGCCTGGTGCTGGTGTCCAGAAGTCATTAAAAGTGGTTATTAATACAGCCACTCATTCAAAATTCATTGACATAAAATGTAAAGAATGCAGCCACAAAACTTTAATTTGAAATTGAAAAAAAAATAGGAAAAATCCCCTTTGGTTCGATCAAAACAAAGTGTCTGAAAATGACATGCCTCGAAAATGCCGGTCTGATAATGATCTGATACTCATGGGGTTCCTCAAGCGATGTGTTCCAATGTTTTGCGCCGCGGTGTGGACGTGGTGCCAGTATTTCTATAGACGGAAAGATTCATGAAGAAACAGAAGGATGGCGGGCCACATTCTCGTCACTCAGTCGGGATATACTTAGATGCGTTGCTCTCCCTTGCATCATGCGTCCACTTCCAAGCTCCCTGATGAACTTCCCTTATCCTGACCTACTATTCCAGTTCAATCCTATATATGGTCCCCTGCTATTTAAGCAAATATCTACATAGCTCATCAGGAAATAGAAAATAGGTCATCAGGAATGTGATCTCAAAGCCTGGCTGGGGGAGGTTGGGAAGTGGTACGTGTTTTGAAGCTGAATTGCAGTCTCGAGAAATTAAATGTACAAATATATATGCAGTATATACAGTACACTATTTTTCTCTGTTGTAAATGAATGCGCTGAGTCATTTGGGATACCTTCGTGTGACATGTTTCAGTGTATTAGGGTTTTTTCAACTGCTAGTCTATCTCTACGTTCACCAAACATTACCCAACAGGACTTGAGAATACCTTTACCCTGAACAGTTTAAAATGAACAAAGGCGCCATTGTCCTTTTTGCTTTTGGGTAACTATTAGCAACATCATGGCCAGGCACCATATTTAAGGATAACCTGAAGTGAGGTGTAGAAACACATCTAACTAGGGACATTCCTAAAAGTTATTCAAGCCGACCTGACCTCCCGGTAATCAGGAATAAATCCCACTGATGTCTACATTATTTGTCCGCTCATACGTGGAAGACCATCTTGGGAATCTTGGCAAATCTCTTGGCCCAGCGAGGCCATTAAAATGACAGTGGTAAATTAAATCCAATGTTCAGCTCCTGCGAATACGATGACACGCCAGGGTGCTGTGGATGCAAGGCTGCACCTTAGGGAGCCTTGGAAAACATCCAGTCGGTCCTGCTCGAAGGTCTAAAAACATTATAAACGTCAGCCACGCTTCGATGATATACCGGCCCTGTGTACGCCAGCGATCTTCATCAATCAGGCTAGTTTACGAGCTGAAAACAGGGACATTTGGAAATGTGTTATATGTGTGTATATACGACCTATAAAACATTTCATCCCGGGAGGAATGATTCTTATTCCTATTTGTAACGCTAAGTGATTTGAAATGCGAGCGCAGCTGTGTACACGTCTTAATATACGGTCTAAACGTTAGTTATAAAGCAAGCCGTAAATTAGCCCGTAAATCTGCGGAAGAGTTAGAGGAACATCAGAACAAGCATTTTGATTGCTATTCCTGTAACATGTAAAAAGCAGACCGATAGAGTATGTTCCGGAACAGTAGTCATTCAGGGCCAGGGCTAACATTCTCCCCTCACATTATGGAGCTCATAAATACAAAGGCATCTCACTGGTTTAAGAGCGGCGTGCGTGCATTGGAACCCACACACATGTTAACACAATATTACTTCAATGAATGGAGTCTCACTCGAACTGTGGCCCCATTCATCTTTCCTGTCGCGAAATCATTTCAATGTTCACTGTAATTTCCTGAATAAAACATAATGGGGGAAAAAACTGGCAACTAATGACTTCTGTTCAGCCCCATTTATTAAACAAAACCCTATAAGTTCTGTGACTGATGCGAGGCCCATGCCAGGTCCAGACTGGCAAAACACAATCGGAAGCAGCAAGAGGCAGAGAACCAGCGCTCCCCTCCTAAGAGCTGGAGTGAAAGGAGAGCCCGGGAGATAGGGAGGGCAGGAAGGCAGGCGTGTCATGGAAGTAGGGGTCTAGTCTAGCCCACCCAGACAGTGGCCTCCTGTCCCTCTCAGTCGCTCACCCTCCTGGTGAACAATGCTGATGCAGGGAGGGAGTTTGGTGTGAGAGTGGGGGTTGGAGGCAGGGGTGGTGGAGTGGGTGGGTGGGTGGATGGGGGGGGTACAGCTGTCCTTCTCAGCTCACCACAAACAGACATTTTGGCAGAAAGAGGAGGGTTTCTTTCGGACAGTGAGAGAAAGAGAGATAAAGAGAAAAACAGACAAATGTAAAAAACAAAATAAAAGATAAGACTTATATGAAAAAGACAGGGACCTGTTTGTCAATCGTTTCTGCTGCTCTGGGCTTGAGAGGGGGGCAGAAGGGCCCTGTGCCTCTGTGGAGATGGATGGCTACCCCTCATGAAGCTCCTTTGAGGAGACGAGTCATGGAGATGGGCTAAGGACAGACCTGGGGATCCGGAGGATACGCATCCGCTCAGAGGCCCACCTGAGCCTTTTTCATTTCATTTCCATTTTTCTTTTTTTCTCCTTCATCTCTGTATTAAAGTTTGTATGGTCTCTTATCTGCAAAAGAATTGGTGAAATCACCAAATTGCCAGACTACATATGCATCCAAAACCGTTCTAACAAGGATTTCAAACAGCCTCCTCCTTTCGATTGGGATGTTGCTGGAGGTGTGCCTCGTTGGAGGGGTACATTCAAAACAAAGACCCTCCTAGTCCTTCACAGAGGCGTCCAGGTCCCGTGTGTCACTTCCAGCGTGTCGTGTCAAAGCATGTGTCACCGTTCCAGATCTGCCTCTCCGGTGGCACACCCAAAAATGTAACGCTTCCTCAGCTCTTTTCCTCCTTGGCCCCTGTAACCAGACGCTGTTTTCGGGTGTCACTCCAGTCAGGTGGCGAACGCTTAATTATAGGGGAAGAGGATATCAACGTCACGCCATCTCCTCCGTCCTTTCATTAGGGTTGATTTACTTCTCTGACACTGAAAAGGGAAGTTTAGATCCGCTCCGAAGACAGACAACCTCATTTCACCTGGGGAAATGTTTATATACAGCAGATAGTCCAGTTCATTACTTCAGACTTTTATTTTGAAGATGCAGGAAATAGTATTTTGTGAACCCCCTTGTAGTAACGTTCAATTGACTGACATCTCTTTTTTATTATTCAAAAAACAACCCTCTTGAGAAGTAAGAACTGGGCCTGTTCTGACTACATTTATCCAGACAAAATGGCTGTGGTCGACTACCTTAATCCAGATACCGTAGCTCTAGCCCGTGGCCTGTGGCCTGTGGCCTGTGGCCTGTGGCCCGTGGCCCGTAGCCCGTGGCCCGTAGCCCGTGGCCCGTAGCCCGTGGCCCGTAGCCCGTGGCCCGTAGCCCGTGGCCTGTGGCCTGGCACAGCGGGGAGACCCTAGCCTGCCAGAGGCTCTCTGTCCGTGCCGTGTTTATTTGATAATCCCGTCTGATAGACAGTCACTAAGCCGGCTGCTATCAGATCCATGGTCGTCGGGCGGGCTGCCTAGAAACCGAATCACACACACACACACACACACACAAAAAAAGACTTCATATCTGGTGCTTGAGACACATTCAAATGAGATATGTTTTTGTAGAACGGAAATTCCTTCTAAACGTTGAATCTTAAATACTATCAATTGGTAAAACGACACAAAGTCAAGCGGCCAAATTCACTGTATGTATTAGATGGAGGCTATATGGAAGAAACAGTATCATATTCACCTAAGAAGAAAATACATTTTATTATATAGTCCACGGCATGTCCATATTGATTTTCCCACATAATCCATCTTAGAAGACCCTGCTGGGACTGGCATGATGAATGCTTTCTGTATTTTTAGCCGAGGCAGGCAGAAACCTGAGCATGGTCAAGGTTAGCTCTCCCACTGAGGTGCGGTGATAAACCAAGGCTCCGCTGGTCCTGTGCTACTGTGGCATGCCAGTGGGCTAGGGTAAGGAGTGTGTGTGTGCGTGCGTGCGTGCGTGCGTGGCGCCAGAACCTCTCATAGTACCGGAAGCATAAATCCATTGGATGAGAAATAATATGGTGGTTGGGGGAAAACATTCACCTCAGTCAGCACCGTAATATGTGGACTATAATACCTTATGTGGCATCTGATATCATATCATCTCTTTGGACTATCGGAATACATCTTTCAGGTAGTTAATCCGAGTTGAGAGAGAGGTTCTAGCACAGTGAACGTTTTCCGGAAAATCCACTTGCTCTCCATTCGCTATCCGTCCAATCTGCTGTGGCTACGGATGTCCTGGCAAGTGTGTTTTGGCCCTGTTCTCTCTCGGACCCAGTCCGGGCTCTGTGTGTTGACATGTGGGTTTGGAGGAAGTGGCCCCATCCCATTCTGAAGGCCACACTCAAACCCCCCAGTGTTTTCAATTATCCTCCGTCACATAGCAGAAAGATCACCCCCCCCCCCCTCCATCCTCTCTCCCTTTCTCATTGAGGCATAACCCAGCCTGATGCTGGTCCATTGTGCGGAGAAGCGGTTGCTCTCCAGTGTTGTCCCCTGGAGCGGTGTTTTTGTCTGCTTGGATTACCGTCGTTCGCAGCTTAGGGATCCACCTCAAGGGTTTGATGTGACTACTTCTATTCTCTGGTCTGGAAAGTAGTAATGACTTGACCTTGTCCACAACTCTGGCCCTTGACACGCTGGCGCTTAAGGTCGATCCACAACCGTGGAGATCATACATCCTACGCCCTAGCTTTTAATTTGAAGCAATGAATCGAGGAGGAGATATCGGGGGGTATTGTTTCTTTTTTTCATTTAACGACCTGGGCTTCCGATAGTGGATCCAAAACCAGCTGTTCTCCCTCGTTCCCGCTGGCCGCACTGGAAGGTCGGGTCGACGAGGCCTCTGTCACCGTGGGCAGCTGTGCGAAACCAAGCAGCAGCAGCCCCTCTCTCACCTCGCACACCCGCTCGCCGCCGGCCAACCACACCCACGGTCAGGGGGGGTCACCAGGCCTGTCAGAACAGGGATAAGACAGTTGGACATTTGGAGGCGGTCACACACCCCCCCAAAAAAAATCCAGGATTAAGAGCCACGAGTCCTCCGCGTTGAGCAACCCCACAGTGGAAGCCGTCAGGGGGATGAGCGAGAGGGAGCGCTGAGAACTTTCTCTTGAAGGATTACGCGAGTCACGAGATGGTGTGGATTAAGGACAGGATTGGCCTCGTGCTGGAATGGGGGGCAGATGACCTTGAGCGAGGCGCTTCGCGGTTCCCTCAGGATATTTGTGTCGAGCGCTCAGCTCAGGAGCGGGTTTTTTGGGCCGCGGCTTCTTTAAGCGGGCTGGTGAAGGGCAATGAGTCGTAACGTATCAGAGCCTATCGCCGAAGCAAATCAAAGGAGGGGCCCCGGGGCCTTTGGACGTAAACCACAGACAAATGTTGCGAGGAAAATGTCTATGCGATGCCTTCCCCGTGAAGCGCCATGGGAAAGTGGTTATTTTAAGTCAGACGTGAGGTCACCCTGACCATGCCGCCGGGGTCGTCGTGCTGGGGGGGTCACGGGGCTAATGGAGGTGCTCTCTGCCCCGTCACCTTTGGACCTTCTACGCCCCCGCTAGGAGTGTCTGGGACCGGGACCACAACCTGACACCTGTGGACCCTGTCGGGAGAGGGAGGGAGGGGAGGGAGGAGGAGGAGGAGGAGAGGAGAGGAGAGGAGAGGAGAGGAGAGGAGAGGAGAGGAGAGGAGAGGAGAGGAGAGGAGAGGAGACAGAGGGAGAGGGAAGGAATGCGAAGGCCGAGTGGACAACATGTTAGGAGGGTCATGGCAAAGCCTCTTAGTGTGAGGAGATCCCCCTCATAAGAAGCCCCCCACTCCGCTGTCAGCATGTGACCCCCATTAAAGGCTCCTCTCCCCTCTCTCTCCTTGCCCTGCCCTGCGTCAGGCGGTCGAGGGCCGAAACTCCCTGTCCAAACACCTGAGAGAGAGAGAGAGAGAGAGAGAGAGAGAGAGAGAGAGAGAGAGAGAGAGAGAGAGAGAGAGAGAGAGAGAGAGAGAGAGAGAGAGAGAGAGAGAGAGAGAGAGAGAGAGAGAGAGAGAGAGAGAGAGAGAGAGAGAGAGAGAGAGAGAGAGAGAGAGAGAGAGAGAGAGAGAGAGAGAGAGAGAGAGAGAGAGAGAGAGAGAGAGAGAGAGAGAAGATAAAGAGGGAACAAGTGGGACAGAACACCGGGCCGAGAGGAAATGAGCAACCAGACCTCGCTTAAGAGGCCAGTGTTGTCGGGATCTAGGGGAAGCCCTGGCATTAAGCGATCACGTTTCACCCGTCCACTTAAGCATGTCCCTTTCCACAGCTCGCCATCCGTATACATCAATGCAAACCCCAATGTACTTTGCCAACGGCTGTTCTTCTCTTACCTCAGTGATTCTTCACGAGAACAAAGGCGGCGGCTATCCAGCCGTGGATTGAGTTGACGGAGCATGCTCTCTTTTTTTTTTCCCGCAGGGGGGAATAAACTGAAGCCCCAGCCCTTCCGCCTGAACTGGGCCTGGATCTCCTTGGAGAGGGAGTACTACCTGGTGGACGAAGACGCCAAGTTCCTGGAGGTCACGCTGAAACGCAGGGGCTACCTCGGAGAAACCTCCTTTGTTGGTGAGTGTTAGAAGAACGCGGCACGTCAAATTTGAACCGACGATTCCGAACACGTCCACCTGAATATTTTGTTAGCTGCAGGAGAAATATTATGTTAAAACTCGTAGATAATGTCTCAGCTTGAAAACAAACAAACATATTTATTACTGAATGACTACTATATTATACAGTATTGGATAAATCACCCCTCAGCATTCTTATATAGTGGCAGGTTCAAAGTGATAAATTGATCTCTTTTTTATATTTCACAGGAGTGTACGAGTGTACATGATTGTTAATAACATTCCAGTCACGCATTGCCGCTTGTACTATATGAAATATGGCAGGACAAGACAGGAGGCTCTCTATTAAAATGCAGTTTTCTCAAAGATTTATTGCTCTTTTAACAATCTGGGTGGACTACATTTACCAGGTATTACCTTACCAATTAAAATACCAACAGCACTATAAAACTTCAAGTGGCGGATCTGAATAGACGTTTATCTTTACTTTTCTCTAGTCTGGTTGAGTGTGTCTTAGGTTTACCTTGTTCAAACAACAGCAAGCTACTGTAAGTGCCCAGTCACCTCCTAAAATGGAGCGTACCTGTCCACGGGTGCTCCTGTTTGACTGATTGCCCCTTTACTGGCTCGCCAAGGAACAGGCTGGTTTGATGGAGAGAGCTAAAAGCCCTCTTCTCTCGTAGGTCAAAAGGTCAAAACTTAAGAAAGCTTGATTAAGGACACTCCCAGTATATACAGTCCATTTAAGACTGTATTTGCTGTTGGTATGTATGAAGTATATTTGTTTTGAAACTCTATACTTTTTTTGTATCAGTTTATCATCACAGTACATCAATACGGAAACCAAAGGCTCACCGCTTTGTACCAGTGACATATTTTGAAGTGGAATGATTGCTTAATAATAAGTGTGATAACGTATTTGAAGTCTAATGTGTGCTACAGTACACGGCTTACAAAGTACGTATCCAAGCTGTATCAGCATGCAGTGCTTCTCAGTTAAAAGTAACTAATATAATTTCCTAATTGGCGACCAATTTGTAAATCGCTTTGGGTCTTTGGAAAAAAGCACAAAAAATATGAATACAATAAATTATTATTATTATTATTATTATTATTAACTAAATGCTCTTTTGACCCCGGTCACCTTAATGCGCCAGGCATTGGCACCAAGGACGGCACGGCTAAGGAGGACAAGGACTTCCGGGGGAAAGCCCAGAAGCAGGTCCAGTTCAACCCGGGCCAGAGCACGGCCACCTGGCGGGTGAAGATCTTCGCCGACAACGAGTTCGAGACCTCCGAGACCTTTGAGATCCGGCTGACGGAGCCCGTCATGGCCGTGCTGGAGTTCCCCGATGTGGCCACCGTGGAGATCGTGGACCCCGGAGACGGTACGGCCCGCCTGGCGCCGGCTGGCTGGTCCACCACCAAGACCCGGCGCGGGCTGAGTGCACGACAGAGCACGCCACTGGAACCCGCAGATCGAATGAAGTCAAGAATATAAGATCAATGACGTTTGTCTCACCCACGCCTCTTGTCTTTCCCCTCTCTCCCCCCCCCCCCCTCACAGAGTCCACGGTGTTCATCCCACAGGCAGAGTACAAGATCGAGGAAGACATCGGAGAGCTCCTCATCCCTGTCCGCCGCTCCGGAGATCTCAGCCAGGAACTCATGGTGATCTGCTACACCCAACAAGGTGACGCGCACACACACACACACACACACCTTTTAGGAATACGTATTCACATGCATCTATTACAGGAGTCTAAGATCAATCAGTCTATGACTACAATTCTATGTTAAGCACCTTATACACTGAAAGTCACTTTATGATTAGTACAGACGATACAGTTATGAACAATACGTAACGCCACTTACGTTGCCAACACCAAAGGCTTGCACTTTAACTTTAACTTAGTCGTCTTTTTTTATTAAGCAGAAAATTGTTTATTTTTATTTTTATATATATTATATTATTATATTGTAGTACTGGCACTTGTTGCACATGGCAAATAAACTCTTGAACTTGAACTTAGTTCCGCTCACGACTTGTTCTTGGACCCGTCCTGCCCGTAGCCACGGCCACGGGCACCGTCCCCACCATGGTCCTCTCCTACTCCGACTACATCACACGCCCCGAGGACCACGCCAGCGTGCTGCGCTTCGACAAGGACGAGCGCGAGAAGGCGTGCCGCGTCATCGTCATCGACGACTCGCTGTACGAGGAGGACGAGAGCTTCAACGTCACCCTCGGCATGCCCATGGGGGGCCAGGTGGGCGCCAGCTTCCCCAGCGCCAAGGTCACCATCCTGGCCGACAGCGACGACGGTGAGTGGGGTGGCCAGAGCCACAGGAGGCCCTCGGAACACGCGGCGGTCGACCGTTTTGATAAGCAGCACACATTTTAGGACGGGAACTTATTTCTGAATTTAGGGTACCACTCGAATGGTAATAGGGTAATGAAATAAGCACCATTGCCTCTTGTCATAAAACTTCTCCACAATCTCTATTCTAGCTAAGACTTGAATGTTCTCATTAACAGTAGGGAGATCAAAATGATAAATGAATTCTCAAAACAATAATTACTCTGTCTATTTTTGAGGGGCTCATATCACAACAAATAACCTGCCAAATAGCTGTAGATGTAGAACATTCCCTGTAGAGGCCTCTGCTCGTTTTGAATGTGTGCAGACTCACCGGGTATTGAGTGAATAGGTAGACGCAGATAGATAACCTTATTATTTGTTTCAAAGAACTCCTTCCAGGTGTCTTCTAGGGGCCCTGGCCAATAAAACGACCGCCTCCATATTTGATAAGGGGCCTAATGGTTGACCCAGATACTTCTAAAGATGTAAAGACTCGCTATATCAATGAGGCCTGTTTTGGTTTGTCTCTGAGTCAAACAGCAACCAAAACGGTCTTGCATTGTGTAAGCGTTACCACTGTGACACCATGGAAACCAGCCATCTGTATTTATTTCTTATTGACACTTCTGAATCGACCTCGCCCTTTCTCAAACGATGATAGCAGTAGTCGGATATGAAACACAAACGATCATTTAAGTAAACACCCACTCCAGCGGAATCTGGCTGTATTTTCCTGTAGACTTGGCCTAGTCCCACTGGTATTTCCTTGGTGGGAAACTGACACAAGGCAGGAGCCTTTAGAGGCCCAGCATAGACCCGTTGCCAACACGAATGAAAAGAATGAGAGGCAGTGGGAGACTCATACAGTAATTAGTTGGCACAGGCACCCATCAGTGCATTGACGGTACATGGCGGATCATGTCAAAAAATAAAATAATTTCAATATTTATTATCAGCCGAAATATTTTTTTGTACCATTATATGGAAAAAGAATTGCCTATAAATTCTGTTGAAGCTGTCAATTAGCGTGTCCATAAACAAACAACTGTGAATAAAACCCTCAAGCAGGTGTAGTGAGAGTGGCATACTAGCAAGCCAATCACTTCTGGTGGTAGGAGGTGTGGCCTAGCTTCCTGCCGGTTCTACTTTGATGCCCTGCCACTTCAGTCTAAATGTGACTGGAACGGTCACCGACCAGTATAAACTCGTCAGCGTCGGAAGACCCATGGGTTCAAACCCTGTCCGAGGCGAGCAGGGGAGGAAGCGAGAGTCTTCGCTAGCACGAGGGTCACATGTCAGAAAAGAAACAACGCTGGCCAATCACATCCGTTACATGACAATTAAGTACACTTCAAGGCACCACAGGCCAAAAGCCCACACCTAATCCCAAGATGGAAGCTTTTCTTTCTACGTGGAGTGTTGAAGTCCCATGGGAGTCTTTTAGCCCTTCGGCTGGTCTTTATCTTTCTCACTCCATCCCACTGTCCTTTCATACAACTCCCGCTCCTCTTTTTCTCTTCCCCCTTGTTGGGGGGATAAAGTTCTCACAGCAAGGAAACCCTGTTTGTTGTTGTTTTACGGTCTGTTTTCTGTTCATCGCCATGTCTCCCTGTCTGTGGTTCGCTCTGTGTTGTATTTCTGTAAATGGCTGTCTATGGGATGCCCCTCCTAGCCATCGGTAAGGGGATATTGATAAACGGGTGTCTGTGCGTCGACCCAACCCCGTCACTCTGCGCAATGCCGGCCGAACACAAAGGGACTTTGAAACATGTTTTTGCTTCCCTTCATTCACATTCAATAAGGCACGAGGAAAAACAGAGGGCTAGCCTTTGTCTGCCCGGGGCCCAGAGGCAGGTGGTGAGGAGGCCCAAAAAAAAAAACGGAAAAGGGGGGGGGGAGGAGGGAGAGAGACTATTGTGGAGGGACTTCACATGACAGGCATGTTTTTTCCTACCGCCAGTGTTTGATGGCACTCTATGTGGGTTGGGGTTATTGATGCAGCCGGTATCTGTGAAGGAGCGGCCCCGTTTTCTAACGCACGGAACCTTTCCCACTTGTCAGCAAAGCAAAACAATGGTTGGTCGCAGAAATTGTACACGTCCCTGGTACAATGCGAAGGAAGTTGACCGATAAGGGCCAAGAACGAATCATTCCAGTGCAGGTTCTTATTTTGTCATGAATCTAAGTGGTTGACTCAGCCCCAGTGTTCTCTACCTCCTTCTTCTCTTGTCTTTCTAGCACCATTCAGCTCGCTTGATCCGGTGACAAACACTCAGGGAGCTCTCGAGCCCTCCCGAGCAATTTGCCACTGGAGCCCGATTGAACTTTATGCATAAATAAGCAGTGTACATTCCCAGACAAGGGAAGAGACCGGGGGAGACCCCTCGATGTAGACCTCTATTGTGGCTCGGCTTCTTGGTGGGTCCTGAAGTGGAGACACCCCCGCCACAAAGCCAGACGGACCTCCGTGTGTGTGTGTGTGTGTGTGTGTGCGTGTGTGTGTGTGTGTGTGTGTGTGGGATGGGAACCCATCTGCCCGGGGCAAGTAAACCTGTGGCTTGGACCGGCGCCCGCATCAGGCCCCCATTGTTATTTGTCTGGCTCTCCCTGTCAGTGAACTTTAAGGTTGCCATGTTGGCACTCCCATCTCCCGAAACAACCCCCTACTCATCCCCCCTGGTACTGGGTAGTTAGTGTGGTGATTGAGAGGCATTGAGACGTTGCCAGACCTCCTTTTCCCCAGCGACGGTTGTCTGTTGTAGCATTTGTCAACCTTTGAACAAACCCTAGGCCACCTTTTAAATTCCTGTGAACAGAAAAAGAAAAGAAAAATCGAAATCTCACTCTTTGTGTCTAAATGTCCGTCAATACTTTCACCTTAGATCCAGCGACCATACCAATAGATGACTTCAGAGCATGTGGGTGGATACAAACTGACAGGTTTTAGCATGTATTACCAGCAAAAAGGATTAGCCTAAACGGACATCTGCACTTCTATCAGTGGATCTGTTGAGAGCGTGGGCCGGCATGTGCTGGATGATTTGGGCTCTTGTAGTCGGGGTGCGGAGAGATGGCTGGACCCTCGAGTGTTCTACTGAGATGCATTCCTGCCCTGTGACACCACTAGAGACAGTTCGCCCCACACACACACACACACACACACACACACACACACACACACACACACACACACACAGAGAGACAATCCTCACTCTCACCTATCAGTTACACTGTCATCAGACATGGGGAACATCCCTTTTCTCCACGGACAGACCGACGCACACACCCGGTCCTCCAGGTAGATCCTCTCAAGCTCAAGCCCAAGCCTTGGCACCAAGTTCAGACGGGGCCTGCCTGGCCAGGGAGCAGGGGATAAGAAGCTGACAGCTCTCTTCCTGTGTCGAGTCCAAAACCAGGCCCACTCAGCCTAGTCTCCCCCTGTCACTAAAGATTTGGTCCTTGAAATGTGATCGTTGAAATCACCATCACAATGCCCTGACTGCACTATGTTGTTTTGCTTCAACGCTCCATATGAAAGCATGCTAGTTGAACTGATGTTACATTACACAGATTGTATTGCTTATCAGAGGGGCCTACCGTGGCATATAGCTAGTTGAAAAAGAATCTACCTTAAATAAGTTATTTTGACACTAAATCCATCATATACAGCAATATGGATATATTTTACAATGTTTTATATAACAATACATCCCCTCAAAGTGGTTTCAAAACTTCATAGCTGTTTGAAAAAAATTCTGGTTTCATCACACTCAACATACTGACACAACTTTTTTTCTGGTTGGTTAGAGTGATAACATTGGCATTACTTAAAAAAGCAAACATTACAGTAGTTTAGACAACAGTAAAGGTGTTTCTGGGTCCGTGTGACTGATACCTTTAGATGCTCTCTATTATTGCAGTGAGACGGTCCTATCTGACAGTCCAACGTCAAACGTAATATCCCACTGAGGGACATTTGGTTGCAGCCAGGTCACTCTCTCTCTCTCTCTCTCTCTCTCTCTCTCTCTCCCCCTCCCCCTCCCCCTCCCCTCAGAGCCCTCCCTGTACTTTGGGGAGCCAGAGTACACGGCGGATGAGAGCTCCGGCTACGTGGAGGTGCGGGTGTGGAGGACTGGGACGGACCTGTCCAAGACGGCCACCGTCACCGTGCGCTCCAGGAAGAGTGACCCGGTCTCTGCTGAAGGTAGAGGGGACACGTGGCCATTTTGTCCCACTCACTCACTCGCTATTCAACCACATGAAAACCGGTGGTTCTCAAACGGTTTTGGTCAGGCCCCCCTTTAAAACGACCAAATGTTTCGGGCCCCCCCTCATCATAATCCGATCCCCTTTATATTAATGCTAATTAGTGATGTTGAATTTAATAATAATAATAATATTCCTCCCGCAATACCTCGGCACACCCACAGTTTGAGAACCACTGATGTAAACATGTCACCGTAACACTTATGTGATTGTCTAGAGCAGTATGCCCTATGTTACAGCATTTCCCATGCCTTGAAATGTTCCATAAGGTTTACAATAACCCGTCCATAACCACAGGTTCATTCATCATTACCATGCCTCTTCCTTATTTTCCCAGCTGGCTTAGACTATGTGGGGATCAGCCGTAACCTGGATTTTGCCCCTGGGGTGAACATGCAGACGTTCAGGGTGACCATCCTGGATGACCTGGGCCAGCCGGAGCTGGAGGGGCCGGAGACCTTTGACCTGGTGATGAGGATGCCCATGAACGCCGTGCTCGGCGAGCCCAGCAAGACCACCATCACCATCAACGATACAGTCACTGACTGTGAGTTGGCACGCTAACCCCCTAAACACACACTCACCAATGATATGTGGCACGGCGGAGAGGCTGTGATGACTGTCAGAGTCTCTCTCCGTCAGCCACTGCTCATGCACACACTCCCTGTCCCTGACTGCTAGTCTCTCTCTCACACACACACACACACACACACACACACACACACACACACTCCGTATCTCTGACTGCCAGTCTCTCTCTCACACACACACACACTCCCTATCCCTGACTGCCAGTCTCTCTCTCTCACACACACACACACACACACACACACACACACACACACACACTCCCTATCCCTGACTGTCTCTCTCACATGCGCAAGCACTTTGTCACAGATGCATAAACTCTCTCACACACACACACACACACACACGCAAAATTGATCACACCATCGCTCCCCTATTACAAAATCAGATCAGATGCACAAACACACACACGCACACATAATTGACCACACCATCGCTCCCCTATCACAAAACCCGAACTTCCTTTGTGTGTAACCCAGAGCCCCTCTTCTCCTGCAGTGCCCAAGGTGCAGTTCAAGGAGGCCGCCTACGTGGTGGACGAGGCGGACGGGGAGCTGAGGGCCGTGGTGTACCGGAGCGGAGACATCGGCCACAGCTCCACGGTGCGCTGCTACACCCGCCAGGGCTCGGCGCAGGTCATGATGGACTACGACGAGCGGCCCAACACGGACGCCTCCGTCGTCACGTTCCTACCAGGTCCCCTCCCGCTCCGCTCGCCCGCTGTCTGTTGACCCGCTTCCCTGGGCCGTGGTTCCACGCTCTCTCTCTCCCCTTTTTCCCTGGGCCGTGGTTCCACGGTCTCTCTCTCCCTTTTTCCCTGGGTCGTGGTTCCACGCTCTCCCTCTCCCTTTTTCCCTGGGTCGTGGTTCCACGCTCTCTCTCTCCCTTTTTATACCCGTGTCTCTGTGTCATGCTCTCTGTCCTGCTGTCTCACGTTTGTCTATGACTCCTGCCTTTTTTCATTCCCTTTCCAGATGCTTCCTCCATGTTGCCTCTGCGCTAACTCTCTGTGTCCTCACAGGGGAGAGTGAGAAGGAGTGCGTGGTGAAGCTGGTGGACGACTCGGTGTTCGAGGAGGACGAGGAGCTGCGTCTGCTGCTGGGGAGCCCCAAGAGCGAGTCCCCGTACGGGGCCTCCATCGGGGAGCAGAAGGAGGCCCTGGTCACCATCACCGACCACAAAGACAGTAGGTGGTGGTTCACCGTTACGGTCAACAGCAACAGGGTCTTCCTGCATTCCATTCCAGATCACGGTTGAACAGATTTCCAAGAAAGGACATTTTCCATTTTAAAATGAAATCTTAAAACATTCTTTTTTTTTTTTTGTGGACTTACTTGGGTGGACTATCATGCATAATTTCAGGACCTGATTATGATTTTGCATCCAAACTATCATTTCAGTTTAATAATGTTTTCCATGGACGATCCATGTTTCTTAGTTAGCCGTTCAGACCGATTCCCTTCTCCCCTCAGAGCCCATCATCCGCTTCTCGGAGATCAAGTACAGCGTGCGGGAGCCCCAGGTGAAGGGGGAGGTGGCGGTGGTGAAGATCCCTATCCTGCGTCTGGGGGACACCTCCAGGGTGTCTCTGGTACGGGTCCACACCAAGGACGGTTCAGCCACCTCGGGAGAGGACTACAACCCGCTGTCTGAGGGTGAGGGGTCGGAGGTCACGCTGGCCTTTAACATCCACCCACAAACGCAACGTGTTAATGTGTCTGATCGGATTATTTTCATCGTCGCCATCACATCATTCTTTTTCTTTTTTTTTCTGTTTCTCATTTTGTTGTTGTGGCCTTAGTGATAACAGAAACATTACAACATACAGGGAGTAGCAAAAGTACGTGGTGCACTGTGAACCAGATTGAGGAAGACTGAGATGCCTTGACTGACTGTGCCTACTATTGTGTGTGTGTGTGTGTGTTTGTGTGTGTGTGTGTGTGTTTGCGCGTGTATGTGTGTGTGTGTGTGTGTGTGTATCAGACGTGGAGTTCAAAGAGGGGGAACGGGAGCACTTTGTGGAGGTGGAGATCCTGTATGACGGCGAGCGAGAGATGCGAGAGGCCTTTGTGGTGCACATGAAGCCCGATGAGTACATGGTCGCTGACATACAGGTGAGCCTGACCCACGCCTTACATCACCTATAGATGACGGATGAGATGAGTCCAATATCAAAACGATGAATCACACACTCTCTTTCGCATGCTCGCGGACTGGATCCAAGTCTCACGCACATGCAGACATTATGATCAAAGCCAAGAACGCAGCTCTTAACACACACACAGAGATACTTCTCACTTCTAAAGACCGTGGGCATAGAATGCACATACAGGCACACACACACACACACACACACACACACACACACACACATACTATGCACATACATATAGATCAAGGCAGCATGCTCCCTGCTGGCCTACAGTATGTTAAAATAGTCCTGCAGCAGCTGCCTCTGTCAGCAGAGCCAGATCCTGATGGGGTCTTTGGAAAAGCCTTTCCCTGTGGAGGCGAAAGGAGAACCTCCCCCTACCCAGAGTACAGAACAGTAGACCTTTGAGGCGTCCCACACACACACACACACACACACACACACACACACACACACAAAGACTATGGAGCACATGCATCAAGTTACACATGCTACACATTTGACAATTTTTAGAGGCTAAAGTAGACTACCTTACACTATTTGAAAGATGTTAGATTCAACATACTCGTACACTCATTGATTCCTGTATTCATTCACTTAATGAAGTTTCCCATCACAGTTACCTTCCCTCTGTGGAACTGTATAAGCTGTCCTTTGGACTCACCTTGCCCTCTCCCCTTCTCCTCCTCTCCAGATGACCAAGGCCATCGTGTACATCGAGGAGATGGACAGCGTGGCAGACGTGACCTTCCCCGCCGTGCCCCAGGTCATCTCCCTGCTCATGTACGACGAGACAACCCGGGCCAAGGACAGCCCTCACCCTCCCACGGGCTACCCCGTCGTGTGTGTGACGGTGAGGGCGCCGCTCTGGTTCCAACACGCACGCACGCACACACACACACACACACACACACACACACACACACTCACACACACACAATTACATTACCAGTCAAAAGTTTGGACACACATTCCTATTCACTTCAATGGGAAAGTGTGTCGAAACTTCTGACTGGCACTATATATATATATATATATATATATATATATATATATATATATATATATATATATATATATATATATACTGAATATATAAACACACGAACACACACACACACACACAGACTCACAATTACAAGGACGGTGAGGGCACCACACTAGTTCCAACACACACACACCAGCGTACATATACACACACGCACAGACTCACAGTCACAAGGACACCTGTCTTACCAGGTGTTACTTCTGGGAGTAAAAATGTGCTGACTTCTGCGTTCTTCATAAATGGGAAATGATCCCTTTGTTCACACATCCTCGTACAGACATGGAATTTCCCATGGTGTTGATTCACTTCCAGTAAAGCCCAGGCTCACCTATCCTCTTTAACTGTTTCATAATAACAACAGCCGTTCCTTGACCTATACTTACAGAGACAAAGGCTGTGGTTTGTCTTTGAATCAAACCATCTTTGGAAAAAACAACACAGCTCCAGAGGATGCAACACAGCTCCACTCGGGGAAACAACCCACCTCTGTTCACCCAACTTCTCACACCCCTTCACCCCCCCCCCCCCCCCCCCCCCCCCACCCCCCCGCCTCTCTCCCCTCCTGCAGGCGTGCAACCCCAAGTACCACGACTTCGACAAGACGGGCTCCATCTGCTCCACGGAGCACGTCAACGACACGCTGACCCAGTACCGCTGGCTGGTGAGCGCGCCCAGCGGCGCCGACGGCGTCACCAGCCCCATGCGGGAGGTGGACACCAACACCTTCTTCACCAACACCAAGTCCATGGCCCTGGACTCCATCTACTTCCAGGCGGGCTCCCGGGTGCAGTGCGCCGCCCGCGCCGTCAACGCCAACGGCGACGTGGGCCTGGAGCTCTCCAGCCCCATCGCCGTGGTCAGCAAGGAGGAGGGTGAGCAGAGCGGGGGAGGAGGGTCTGTATGTCAAGGGGGATCGCTATCCGTGTCAAATGCCTTGGGGTGTATTATACCAGTATGAGGAGTAGAGTTTGACTGGACTGTTTTCTAATATTTACCCAGTCTGTATTATTAGGAGCTGGTGTGGATATTAGAATAGACTACGGTTTACTGCCACCCATGGTGTTTGGAAGCACAGGACAGTTATATCAAAGTTTCGTATTCAAATACAGTGGATACATTCACAGTGTTGGGATTGTGTGTTTCTCCACAGGAATGTGTCAGCCACGTATCGCCGGCACGGTGGGCGCTGAGCCCTTCTCGGCTAAGATCCGCTACACGGGTCCGGACGACCCCGACTTCCCCAACCTCATCAAACTGACCGTCAACATGCCCCACATGGACGGTAAGGACCGCTACTGTGACGCCCTCCTTCATCTCCACCACACGTCCTGTCAGCACAGAGCCTCAGCTCACCGCGGGTAACAGGGATTCAAACGGCCTCTCGCCCCCCCCCCCCTCTCCCCAGGCATGCTCCCGGTGATCTCCACCCGGCCGCTCTCCAACTTCGAGCTGACGCTGAGCCCGGACGGCACGCGCGTGGGCAACCACCGCTGCTCCAACCTGCTGGACTTCAACGAGGTCCAGACGGGCCACGGCTTCATCACCGACGTCACCAAGAACCCCGAGATCATCGGCGAGACGTCGCCCTACCAGTACAGCGCCGCCCTGCGCTCCACCAACTCGCTGCGCTTCTACCGCAACCTCAACCTGGAGGCCTGCCTCTGGGAGTTCACCAGCCACTACGACATGTCCGAGCTGCTCAACACCTGCGGGGGCTCCATCGGCACCGACGGACAGGTGAGCAACCCAGCACACACGCGTCCGTGCACGCTCGCGCACCTCTTTTTTGGGGAGGTCCGCACACATGAACATGTCGGCTGTGAACTAGCAAATGCAACACGTTTAAACACATGTACACACACCCCGTTGCACACACACACACACACACACACACACACACACACACACACACACACACACACACACACACACACACACACACGCACACACACGGTTTACGTGGTGGCCAGCGTCATGGCATGGGAAAACGAAGCGTCTGTGTGCCCACGCAGGAGACCCCCCCCCCCCCCACGTGGCCTCACCGCGTGCTCTTCCCCCCCTCCGCCCCCCTGTAGGTGCTGAACCTGGTGCAGTCCTACGTCACCCTGCGGGTGCCCCTCTTTGTCTCCTACGTCTTCCACTCCCCGGTGGCCGTGGGAGGCTGGCAGCACTTCGACCTGCAGTCGGAGCTCAAGCTCACCTTCGTGTACGACACGGCCATCCTCTGGGCAGAGGGCGTCGGCAGTCCGCCCGAGGCAGAGCTGCAAGGTGCCGGTTTCAGCTCAACACTGCCCTCTACTGGCCTTGTTCAAAACAAAAATTAAAACACACCCGGTCCTATTTTTTGCCAGCTATTTGTCTTGAATTGTTGTTCTCATAGTAGTACTGATATATTTGGTTCTTAGAGGCATAGTGAAGATTCTCCACAGTCAAGCCCAATAAAAATGTATTTTACAATCCGTGTCCCTGTAGGAGCCATGTACCCCACGAGCATGAGGATCAACGAAGAGGGGCGTCTGGTGGTCTACTTCAAAACCGAGGCTCGCTTCCGGGGACAGTTTGTCATGTCTCATCCAGGTATGACCCCCATCCACACACACTAAATCTAAAACCACCCGAACGGGGTCCTTCTAAACCCGCTGTTCGATGGCGCTGTGACTCACATCCTCCCCCCACTATTTCGGGAGCCTCACATTGGGAGGTCCTTCCTGTCTAAATGCCATGGGGGTCACGTGGGAAATGTCTAAAGGAACCCTGCGGCCTTTCACAGTTCCAAACCCCAATCACACCTGCAATCTTGAAGAGCCTACCTCCTTTTGAAACTTCAGCAGAAGGAGTTTGCGGACGTACAACCCTGTATTCGTGTGTATGTCCATCCAGGAACCAGCCTGTCGTCCATGGTGATGTGTGCGGACCACCCTGGGTTGACCTTTACCCTCTCCCTGGTCAGGACTGAGCCCACCTACAACCAGCCAATGCAGCAGTGGAGCTTTGTTTCCGACTTCGCTGTAAGTCGATATCCGCACGATCCAATCAACTGTGGCTCTAGTCATAAACATAACATTCCAATACAGAAACCCGATGTTATTCTGAGGCAAAATGATAAACATAGAGAACCAAGAGACCTGAAAATGTACTTTAAAATGCAACTAAATGAAATGTATATTTTCTGTGGGTTGTGTGTAGGTGCGTGACTACTCTGGTACGTACACGGTCAAGATGATCCCCTGCAGTGCCTCGCCCACTGGGGAGTTCAGTGTCCCTCCTGTCTGCCACCCCAGAGAACCCCTCACCTTCGACATGGATATCCGCTTCCAGCAGGTCAGCGCCCCCGTCTCCCCTCCCCTGTCCTGTCCTGTCCTGACTGAGGATCCTCACATCTGAACTCTGGGTCAAATCAAACATTACCTGAGCGTGGAGGTCCCTTGGCAGGCAGCATCAAGAGATGTTGTTCATTTAACAATAAAATCATAATCCCATACTTTTTTTTTTCAAGGCTTGAACGTTACAATCATACAAATGGAGATTGTTGGATCTCGAAACACATATTTGACATGACTCACAGATTGAACATAATCCACTTCTTGCATAAACTCCATTGAGACACAGTGCAGTGCCCGGATCGACCCTGTTAGGTCGGTGTGTGACCCCTGTCCCTCCGCTGCCACCTCCAGGTCAGTGACCCTGTGGCGGCCGAGTTCAGCCTGAACACCCAGATGTTCCTGCTGTCCAAGAGGGAGCTGTGGCTGTCGGACGGCTCCATGGGCTTTGGCGAGGGCACCGACGCTGCCTTCTCCGACGGTAACGCCACGGTTACAAAAAAAAGACCTCGCGAGAAATGAGAAAAAACCTATGGAATTTAAGAGACACACAAACAAGCAAAATCATCTGCCGATAGAACAGAAGTCTGGTTACGTATTATTACACTATCCAAATGATCCAACACCCACAATTCTTGAAGAAGATCATTTATCTTATATTAAGAAATATTAGATATATTGGCTTGATACAAGATATTTGGTCTTGCTTAGATTTCAAATTTCGCAGTGTAATCACTGGACGCTAAGAGGAAACTGGGTGGACAGTGGGAGGAAGGCTATATGAACAGGGTTTGTACACTACAGCATAGTCCTGTTTGGTAACCTCAGGCAACCGTGTCATTTAAGAAAGTTTCAAATAGCGGGGGGGGACGGGGACGGACGACATCAAACTAACACTAAAACACTTTCCACTAACAACCACAAAACTTATTGGAGTCCTAGAAAAGCACCCCTCTTATCTCCCCCCCCCCCTCCTTCTCCTCCTTTTTGTTTTTCTTTCCCGTTTCTCCGTGGCTGCCCGACCTGCCTCCAGGCTCCAGTATCTTTGGCCGTGTGATGGTGGACCCGGTCCAGAACCTGGGCCACTCGTTCTCCTGCAGCATTGAGAAGGTGTTCCTCTGCACCGGGGCGGATGGCTACGTGCCCAAGTACAACCCCACCAACAAGGAGTACGGCTGCCTGGCGGACGCTCCCTCACTGCTCTACCGGTTCAAGATCTTGGTGAGTATGACCCTCGAAATTCTACTCCGGCACTCGCTGGGGATTTCGAGTTATTTATTCAACCAAAATATGATTTGATTTCTTGTATTCAGTGGCTTTGACGTGTATTGGTTTTGCACACTGCAAATGGCCCATTCGTAGACTATTAACTGATGTGCCTTTCTAATTGTGTTTTGCTTTGTCTGGGTGTTTTCCAGGACAAGGCCCAGCCGGAGACCCAGGCCAAAGCATTTGGGGACGTTTTATTCGACGCCACCCTGGCGCTGGACACCGCCGGAGCCCTGCCTCTGGTCCGACAGCCGGGATCAGACGGCTTTGTCCTCTCCTCATCGCCTCTCTTCCAGGTACGCTCAGGACGCGAACAAACGCGCCTGCATGCACGCACACACGTTGTACACAAACACACGCGTGCCTGGAACACTTTTCCATGCGGGACGGCTCACGTTGATCGCTCTCCCGCAGGTGGCTGCGGGACGTGAGTGGTTCATCCACACCATCTACACGGTGCGCTCCAAAGACAACGCCAACCGCCACCTGGGCAAGCGCAGCCTGGACCACCTCCACCACAGCCTCTCCTCAAAGGGGCAGCCCCAGGACCCGCTCTCCTCGCTGGCCGGGCGGCAGCGGCGCGCCGCCCCGTCCTCCCCCGAAGAGGCCCGGGAGATCGGCGTCGACAAGAACCGCGGCACCAACCTCCAGCACATCGCCCTGGACCGCGCCGACCGCATGGTGGTCAACCAGCGCCAGCCCTGGACCCCGGCCCGCGAGCGGGAGCCCTTCCTGGAGCGCCCCCTGCTGGGGAGCTCTGGCCGGGAGCCCGCGGACTCCTCCACCCTGCCCATGCTGGTGGGCCTGGCCGGGCTGATCCTCCTCGTCTGCCTGATCGCCACCCTGGTCCTCCTGCTGCTGCGGAGGAAGAGGAAGGAGAAGAAGAAGAAGCAGTTCCCGGCCTACGCCAGCTCTTCATGTTCCGCCTACAGCGGCTACAGCCACGGGCCCATGACCACGAGGAACACCATGGACAGCTCCGAGGTCTAGAGCGCTGACACACACACACACACACACACACACCCCAGTCCTCGTCCCCTCTATGCCCCCTGTAAGACAATAAAACCTTCCGCCCCAGTGCCTTTCAAGTCAGTTGTCACCGAAGACCGAAGGACTGTATTATTGGTGTATGCATGAGTGTCTGCACTTAGAGGGCAGGTATGGCACGCCCCCCCCCCCCAATGAAGCGGTTCGAAGATCCTTTCCTGTGATGTGCTTACTGTAAAACCATGTTGCCCTTTTCCTTCCATCTCCCTTCCAACACCTAACTGCTTTCAGTGTGTTCATTATCAGGTTTCTACCGTGTGTCACTGTGAAAACCCTCCACTTAAGTTGCCACGTTGTAGAAATTCACCCATTTCAAGGCATACAGGCAGGCTAAAAGTCCTTTGGAAAAAGCAGTGCCTTCCCTACCTGCATGAGCCCCCCCCCCCCCCCCCCCCCCATCCCACACTTCCCTTCTTTGAAAAAAAAAAAAGTAAGCTTTGAGATTTGAAGTTCGTCCAGTGTTTCATAATGACAAAACTAGTCTTTTTATCACCACCATTTAATACGCAAACTATTATGTTGTTTTAATGAACAGAGCCACATCGGTTGTATGTTCAGTTAGACTAGTTAAGGCTATTTGTATTATTGTTGATGTGAAAGATGTATGTATTTTTGTAATATTGATAATCCACTGTTGTGCTTTGAGAAGCCCTCAGTTTATTTGCCCACTGCCGCATAGCATAATGGTGCTATTTCAAAGGGATTGTAACCGTGTCATTTGAAAACACAGAACTTATTTAAATTTGTTTTTATACATTTTTTCTCTTCTTGGTCTTTCACAATGTGGTTAAAAATCACGCATGCATTAGTGTGTACATAACTGCATGTATGGAATATGAAATCAAACACAGGAACTTGCAAACTTAAGGTATTAACCCACCCTGGTTAAACTTGAATCTGATTGACAGAAAGCTGAAATTTGTGACCATCCTTATCCAATGCAAGTGACAGTATATACCTTAACATGATTGTGCCAATTCACACTGTTCTAGAAAAGGTTCTGACCAACTTCGATAAAATTGGTTACATATCTGCTTTTGTGATTACTTCGATTGCTTGAGGTAACACAGCTGTCATAACAGTACTGTTTAAGAATTGATCACTCAACACACATGTAAAAATGACCATAAGCAAAACTTTAAAAAAAGGGTTACTTTATTTCTGACATGTTCCAGAAAGACATTCTACTTCATGTGAGAAGGTAAAATAACAGGGTTCCTTAAAATAAAGAAGGACACAACACTATTACAGGCAATGGAATGTGGTACAACCAACAGACATAAATACATTTGTTTTGACCACCTTGACACTAGTACAAAAAGGGTACAAAACAAAAACAAAGAAGAAAACCAGCTCAGCGGCAGTATTCAGGGACAGCCTCCGAGCCCTCACGTCCTAGAACAACACGCTAAGGTAGTCAGGGACGAGACGTTCGGCACACCCTCACAACCGGTAGAACAGGCAGACGCCGCCGGCTGGCACGTTCCCGAGGCGCCTCACAACTTGAGCTTCTTCTTGCGCCGACCGTCCGGGGTGCCTTCCGACTTGCGTTTCTGGGCCTGGAGAGGACGAAAAGGGCAAACCGTGTTGAAGCAGCGAGGATCCAAATGATTTCACGCAGTTGCATCCGCTGTGCTTAGGTTTGACTCGGGGGGTTTTGAGGCGTGGCGTAAACATTGAGGGCAACGGTTTCCTAGCGCGGGCGCGTGTTCACTTACCGAGGTCGACTTGGGACCCCTCTTCTTCTTCTCCGCCTTCTCCCTCTCCTCCAGCTCCATGTTCTCCCTCTCGATCAGCGTGATCAGGGTGTTGCATCGCCTCTGGAGCTCCTGCACACGCGGGGCAAAACGAAAGAAAACATTCAACCACTGCAGAGGACAGAGCCCTATGCTGAGATCACCTTTGAACGGGAGGGAGGTGCGCGGGGGGGTTCTCTCCCGATTTTCCGTGCCCGAAAGCCCGGTCGGGCTGCTTACCATGGCGGTCCGGGACTTGAGGAACCAGTCGAAGCGGAACTGGGGCGAGTTGCGGATGCACTGGCGCAGCTCGTCGTAGACGCTCTCCTTGTCGAAGCCCAGCTTGTGCAGCATGCAGATGAGGAAGCGGTCCTCCTCCTCCGTGTAGTTCTTGCCCTTGTTGGTGCCGTAGGAGATGCGCAGCTGGTGGAAGGGGGCCTTGTAGCGGCCGATCTGCCCGGCAACAACAGAGTCAGTGAGGAGAGAAAATGGCGGATTTTTTCTTCTCCTACGTGGCTCGTCTTAGCGATTGCATATTACTTTCCCTGTGGGCTGCTGTGACTGTATGGCTGTTACCTTTGAATCCAGGGCCTTCTTGATGCTGATCCGCCTCTGGATCCTGGCCTCTCCTCTCTCAATCTGGGCCATGATCTTCTCAATGTCCTGCAGCTCGTTGCAACGCTCCCAGAACACAGCTGGAAGAGAGAACACAGTTTTAAAAAAATACACACACACACACACACACACACACATCTAAATAAAATAAATGCAAAAACAATACTTTTAGTTTTTTTTAAACACACAAACTAGTTGTGTTAAAAATGATCATTACCCGAATATTCCATGACTTCCTCTGGCGTTTTGCCCTCCACCTCCCTGGCTATGTTCTCAATGTCATCTCTCCCCCACTTCTCATTGGCTTTGATGAACTGGTTAAAGTCGCGCTTGTTCCAGATGGTGAAACCCTGTCAGAAAGACACGTTTCGTCAAAATATGCCAACAGCAAAGCTCTTGGAAACAAAGACAAATCATTCCAGAAAGTTTGATGATTCTACGTTTTTGTTTTTTTTACCATTACCTGTGACAGAAGGTTCTCCTTCTCCTCCAGCTCCTCCTCTGTGAGGGACTCAGCCTCATCGATCTTGGCCTGCTCCTCCTTCTGGTGCTGGGCTGAGTTGGGCATGTCTGGGTTGCGGGGAACCTAAGAGGACCACACACACACACTCAGCCGGGAGGCGCTTCCCCCCCAAAAAACAGACCCATCCAGCGGCAGGAGGCCGCGCGGCGCCGACTAGCTTTGAACCGACAAGTACTCGGGCGTACCTTGTAGCCGATGGTCTTGCGGTAGAACAGAATCTCCTTCTCCAGGAGTTCGAACAGGCGCGGGGGGAAGAACTGGAAGTCCTGAACGTTTGGCTGTTTGGGAGGACGAGGAGCCTGCGGAGCGAAAGGCAATTTAGACTCGGGCGTAAACGACACCCCGTGAACCCAGCACGCGCTGGCTGCGGTTGCACCCCCCGTCCTGAGGGGGGCGGCAGAGCGGCGAGGCCCACCTTGGGAGCTTTGGGCTCGCTGACTCGCAGGGCTTCTCGGAAGTAGGCGTCCACGGCGTAGTTGGCCTTCCTTTCCCTCTTGGGCGGCTCGATCCAGTTGGTGATCACCTGGGAAAACAGGGAGCAGGAAGTCAGGCCATCCCCTTAACATTCACACACTGAAGAGAGTCGGGTCACACACACTGAAGAGAGTCGGGTCACACACACTGAAGAGAGTCGGGTCACACACTCTGAAGAGAGTCGGGTCACACACTCTGAAGAGAGTCGGGTCACACACTCTGAAGAGAGTCGGGTCACACACTCTGAAGAGAGTCGGGTCACACACTCTGAAGAGAGTCGGGTCACACACTCTGAAGAGAGTCGGGTCACACACTCTGAAGAGAGTCGGGTCACACACTCTGAAGAGAGTCTCAATAGACACCTTCTTCTTCTCTCTGTAGTCCTCTCCTTCGAAGGTGTAGACGCTGCTGTTCTCCGTGTCCATGGTGAAGTTCCTCAGAGAGCTCTCGCCCAGGTTCTCCATCTTCTCCTTCATCTCAATGGTCTGGTGAGGACACAGGCAGAGCTCAACAACATGGCCTCCTGATAAGGCACTTCCTGATACGACGACTGAAAAGGACCAGGTTTGTGTGCCCTCGCACATCGCATGGTCAAGCCGTTCAAATTGAAACGATAACAACCCCCTCCTCCTTCTCCTCCTCCTCACCCCCCCTCCTCCTCCTCACCCTCACCCCCCCCCCCCCCCTCACCTTTTTCTCTCCCCTCTCCAGGATTTCGTCGATGTCGTCGTCTGTGATCTCGCTCTCCTTGGAGGCGAACACGTGCGTGGCGCCGTGGCGAATGATGGACAGCATCTCGTCCTTGCCCAGCTTGTTGGCGTTGGGGTCCACCAACCGACCTGAATAACACACGCACAGCAAACCCCAAACATCAACCAGAGTCCAAACCAAGTCTCGCAGTGTACTAAACATAAACATAAACATAAACATAAACATATATATATATATATTAATTCAGTAAACAGTGAGCGGAACCAAAAAGATGGCAAAATATATTGTCAAAAATATATTGTCCAATTATTGCACGTGCAGCTATTTTGGCGCAGAGTCATTACCTTGTTGGATGACAATGGAGTCCAGGTGGAGCTTCATCTCGGCCCTTTCCACGATCCTCTCCTCCACCGTGTTCTCCGTGATGAAACGGAACACGCGCACCTGCTTCAGCTGACCAATCCTGTGAGCTCGGTCCTATAACGGACAGGTGAGAGGGCCAATAGGTGTCAACTTTGTCCAGCTCAACAAACTAGAGAGCTGGTAACGCATCCAGAATGCGCGAATAAAAGAATGGAAACATTCAACGCTTAAACTGAAAATCGAAATTCTAGTTGAGCCATAACACACACAAAACGCTCAAGCAATAGAGGGATAGAGAGATGGACATGAGAACACACACACACACACACAAGTTAAGAACAACAGGGTGCTGTGGCACTGACCATGGCCTGCAGGTCGACCTGGGGGTTCCAATCCGAGTCGTAGAGGATGACCACGTCGGCCGTGGCCAGATTGATGCCCAGCCCTCCGGCCCTGGTGCTCAGCATGAACAGGAACTTGCTGCTGTTGGGCTCGTTGAACGCGTTGATGGAGATCTGGAGACGCGTCCGGCGAGGGGGGAGGAAAGAAGGTCATTCTCACATTCAGATAAAAAAATAAATAAATTAAAAAAAAACTCCATTTGTGTCCCGTTCTCTGGAGCCGCGGTGTTCCCTGTACCTGTCTCTCCTCATGGGGCGTCTGGCCGTCCAGACGGCAGTAGCCAAAGTTCTTCCACATGCAGTAGTCCTCCAGGATGTCCAACATCCTGGTCATCTGACTGAAGATCAGAACGCGGGAACCTACAGGGGGCCCGGAGCAACGGGTAGGCGCTTGTTAAATCGAAACCAGGGAGCAAACGTTCTCCGACTCCCGATCACAGCCAACTCAAAACGTACGCAACGGCAATAAAAGGCTGCTCTCTCTAGGGAAGAACTCAAATACGATTAGCGCGGTTGTGAAACTTTTTTTAATTCTTTGTGCGCTTTTATTTTGGAAAACAGGACGTGGCTCAGTTTCCTATACCTTGCGCCTTCATTTTGGGCAGCAGCTTGTCCAGCACGGCCATCTTGCCGCTGTTGACGGCCAGGTGGATGTCGGTGGTGTAGGGCGGGCCCGGCTCGGCGCCGTCGAACAGGTAGGGGTGGTTGCAGCACTTCCTCAGCTGCATCAGCACGTTCAGCAGGCGCATCTTGTCCATCTTGCCCGCCGAGTTCAGGATGTCGATGTCCTTCATCAGGATCTTGGTGTACCTGAGGGGTTCGGTAGACAACAGGTGTGTTGAACAGCTCTGGGTGCGCGGGGATTTTTTCTTTTTCCTGACCCGTGCGCGCAAATGTTCCTGAGACAACGAGAACCTTCCAAGGGAGGACTCCCAACTGATTTTGACCCCAAAATATGTTGTGGTGGCGTTGGGTGACTCGCGTTTTGTAATGGCCTAACATACGCAGTCGCGTCGCAGACGCCAGGCAGTTAACTGGCTACTCACCACTCCCTCTGCATCTTGCTGAGGCCCACATACATCTTGACCTCCTTCTTTGGGAGCAGAGACTTCTCCACCTCGGCTTTGATACGACGCAGCAGGAAAGGACGGAGCACCTGCGGACGGGGAGACCCTTACATAAGCCACCGAAAGCAAAGTGGAGAGCTCACAGGACATTCCCGAAAGGCCACGGTTAGCGACTGAAGCGTCGGCTACTCACAGTGTGAAGACGCTCGACCAACTTCTGATCCCCCAGGCAGTTGTTGGTGTCAAACCACGAGTCGAAGTCCTGCGAAAGGGAGAAAGAAAGAAAAAAGGAAAACCCGTCAATCTCCTGACCTCCTGACGCGGTTGGCCGCGGGCGACGGGCAGAGGGGGAGGCGCGTCCGTTTCACCTCGGAGGAGTTGAACACGTCGGGCAGGAGGAAGTTGAGGAGAGCCCAGAGCTCGTGGAGGTTGTTCTGCAGGGGCGTTCCTGTGAGCAGCAGGCGGTTGGTGGTCTTGAACTCCCGCACGATCTCTGACAACTGAGCCGAAACGAAAAACACTGTCCATGAGTAACGTTACACAGCCAATGTTCGGTTTCGAGCGCGTGTTGACAGATATTGAAGGAATTGATGAAGTCTGAGATGTGTCAAGAACAGGTCAGATCCTCCTCGGTAATGAGTCTTAGTTGCAAGACATTCTGGTATTTGAATCCACAAATTATTATTTAAAGACCATCAGATGTTATGACAATAATTTGAAAGGATAAAATAGACTTAGTGAATGGTGGCTCCCAACCTTTGACTTCTCGTTCTTGATTCGGTGGGCCTCGTCGATAACCAGGTACCGCCAGTTGAACTTCTTGAAGACGGCCTTCTCGATGATCAGCATCTCATAGGAGGTGACACACACGTCCCATTCTCCTGGCAGCAGCACGTCCCTGATCAGGGCGTTCTGAGGACACACACACACACACACACACACACACACACACACACACACACACACACACACACGTTAAAAAAGGGCAGAGAAGCCAAGCCTAGTGCAAATAGAACCTCGGCTAACCGAGAAGCTAAAACACATTGCACATTGTGCTAAAACACATTGTGTTCTTTTGTTTCCGATTTAAAAGCAGAGCTACTGTGGGACTACTGCACGCTTTCAACACTACAAACATCGGTGTGTTGTGTGTGGAAAAATAATTTCCCCGAAAGAAACCCCTTTGATAGTGTAGAGCAATCTATTCACATCCACACCGCCACTAGGTAGATATAGCTTTGGATTATGCTCAGCTAGCGGCAACACCCTGCTGGTCCCAGCGCCCTGCAGCGCAGCCTACCCTCTGCTCACGATCTCCGATGAGGCAGACGGCGCGGAGGGACGGCACCCAGCGTTTGAACTCGTTCATCCAGTTGTAGAGGGTCGACTTGGGGACCAGCACCATGTGGGGGCCGGGGATGTTCCTGTAGTGCTTCATGTAGCCCAGCAGGGAGATCGTCTGCAGGGTCTTCCCCAGACCCTGAGGGGCACAACAGAGAGAGGGGGTGCGTTAAGAGGCAGGGTGTGTAACCTAGCAGGTATTACAACCACAGGAAAATAATCAACAAAAGCTGTGGCATGAAACTGAACCCAAACCAAACACACTTTTGAGGAAAAAATGAAAAAATAAATAATAAGCAGACGAACGTTGTTCTACCATACTTTTGATTGGAAGAAACAGGCCCACCTACCATTTCATCGGCAAGGATGCCGTTGATTCCGTTCTCATACAAGGAGATGAGCCAGTTGAGGCCACGGACCTGGTAGTCTCTCATGGTGCCCCCTTTGACGTCTAGTGGAGACACGTGACAAACGTTAAGACACCACACGCACATAATCCGGGGCGCTACCTCAGACGCCATTACGAGAGGATGTGCGATAAAGGGGGCAACGTACAGGAGGGGGACTCGTCGAAACGGGTGCAGACGTTGGTGGTCCTGTTGCTCTCGCTCAGTAGCTCCTCGTCCTCCTCTTGCTCTGTGCGACGGTGGCGGTTACTGTTGTAGACACACACACACACACACAGTGTTGACCTTACAGGCAGAAGCAAATGCCACAAGTAAGACGTCCCTAAGCCCCAACTTGTGAGAAACAAAAAATGGCGAATCAGTGTCCAGAGTAAATGCTGTACGAGTGCCGTGCACTCACTCTCCAGCAGACAGCAGGTTCTGTTTCTCGTCTTTCTTGACACGGGGTCGGCCTGGTTTCATCTTCAGGGGAGAGGTGGGTGTCTTCTGCGCCGCCGGTTGAATGAAATGAGCAAACACCTCTGTTTGCTTCAGCAGGTACTCAAACCTGTTGGTTCGGTCAGTTTGCTGTACAAAAAAAAATGAAGAAATATTTTAGGCAAACGAAGTTAACAACAATCAATTATGATGCTTACAAAGACTATTACCCATATAGCAAGAATATATTGCATTAGTCTTTACCACTTTCTCCTCATAGCCCGGTGCAGGACCTTCACCCTTCGATGATGAGGACTCATCTTCGCCTTCCTTTCCACTTTCTGAAGACTCTTTGTCTTTCTGCTCTGCTTCTGAGGCTTCGTCTTTTTCCTGGAAAAATATCAACCGCGGTGAGCAAGTTGTGCAGAATTATGTATTTAATTTGTAAGACGGTACACCGGAGCAGCGTGGTTTGCCTGCTAAATTAGCAAACTGGTAATGAAACGAGGAATGGCAAAAGAGAACCTGCGACAAGGGCTTTCTCAATGAGTTAGCAACAACCAGCTATATTAAGTTGTAACGTTAACAAACATTGTGAACAACAAATGGACCCAAAAGTAAACAAGGTTTGCCAGTAGCCGTGAAACATTCGATCAAGGATCGGATGCTGCTAGATTACACTGCGTACGCTGGCTAGTTCTGTGGTGCTTATGAAACAGGCGGCCTCGTAGTTGCACTCAATCTGAGTCTGACACACTAACGTCGTCGTTGGGAAAGATGTGTAGGAGCTAGCTATGCCTGGCTGTGCTAACAGTTAGCTATCCAACGCAACTGTTAGATGACAATAACGTTAGCCAAAAGTGCGTTAGCTCGAATGTTTCTAGAAGTTTGAGATTGCATAACTGGTTAATGAAATACGGCTGTGACTTCATTTCAACTCGTAAACTAAACCACGTAACATTATCTTATTTATACTGATGCCATCATCTAACCTAACTGCAACTATCATTGTTTTACGGTCTCACCTCCACTCCACCGGTTTCTTCAAGTTCATCAGCCTGGTCTTCCCGCTGCTCCGCGTTGTTACCAGTTTCAGACATGATCAGTTATATTTTACTGGATTGAAACAGATTTCTTGTTAATTTGTTCTTCAATGTGTAGTCGTTTGTTGTCACGTATTTCCTAAACTTCGCTGTAACAAATGCGAACGATCCTATTGTTGATAAAGACAACGGATGTTCATAAGTAACTCATTCGATGTAGCACTCTACCCGCGTTCCAACGCGTTCTCAAGAAACAATCCCGCTAAATCGCGAGATTTGGAAGCATGGACAGAACATGCGCACAAAGTAAACTGATTTACAAACAATCAGCTCTTTCAAAGCAACCCTACCTCAACAGTAAAACTGTGCTTAGATCAGATAATAACAGACGGTTCAGAATTAAAGTCCTGAACAAGCGGACATCATTAAAATTCGTGGTATCGTATGTTTTATCCATCATTTTTCCCATAATTTTCTGCGCAACCATACATTATGTGAAATGCACTTTATAGAAAGTTAAATGTTAGTAATTATTTCATTATTATTGTTAATTGTATACAGGCTCCAACATTGCGGCTATTGTGGGGCAACTAGAGAGGTCCTACCAAAATTAATGGTCCATAGAGTGACGTTTCTGTGCTAATCAGCTGATTCCAGCTAACGTTAGCTATCAAAGTGATCATAATAATACACGTTTCAGCTCTCCAGCGACGACTAACGTTTGTTGACAGTGTATGATATCCACATAGGATAATGTTGAGTTGATTTATTAAGGTAAGTGTTGATTGAAATTATACGTGTATCTTGTTTTTATGGCTTGTATTGTATTTCTGCTAAGTCAGTCACCCGGCCTGCTTTGTTTCGAGGACTGTTGGCTAATATTAGCTCCATAGCGTTCACGTCCAAATGCTAGTTTTCGCTAGCCAGCCTCTGTCTCTGTGTCAACATCCCGAAATTATCACTTACAAACTTCATGATTCCAAGCTACCTTGCTAGTTATTTGCTTGCTGTCTTAAACTTTTATAGTGCAACGTAACGGGCCCGGCACATCATCAGCTAACGTTAACCAGAAGGACAGTCAGTAGTGTGGCAAACACAGATCAGTCTCAGTTTGCGTGATGATGAAAGTCAGAACTTTTCATTAATTGAAGAACATACATTGTGCTATAACTTGGTGAAATGTATGTGCCAATGCGTTTATAAAAGTCGCTGTGCAATGTATACAGCTAACGCTTACTCGCACACATAGACGGTTTGCTGACATCATTGTTAAGGTTGCGTATTACGTTTTTAACTAGGATGACAACAACTGGTTTGCGTAGGTTTCGTAGTTCCCATGATCATAACAAAAGCAGAACACGGCCCTTTAGTACGTTCTATCACTGTAAGCTCACATCGCTGTTAGGTAGACACATTGTATTATTATTATCATAGTAATACCAATAATCACAATAATAATACTGTAATAATAAATCCTTATTTATGTGTTGAACTTTTCCTAGATTTTAAAAAGTGCTTTTACAAAAGTAAAGCAATAGTTCAACGACAACCAAAACGATATTGTAAATGTTTAAAAATGGGTAAACAGTTTACATTAAAACAATCAGGCAATTTAATTACCCCTCCTCCCTCTCCTCTATACCAGGCTGAAAGGTTGTTTGTCCGTATTTAGGAGATTTTTAAAATGGAAATCTGAGTAGTCATTCTAGTAGACTGTTGCAAAGTGTAGAAGACCCTACTAAAAATACCCTTTATCTTTAGTCTAGACTTGGTGGAGTGGTGGTTAACAAGTAGAACTTTACCGCCACATCGACTATGTTATGTTTTCTTAAATGTATCAAAATAACAAAACTCCAGCCTCTATTTTTAGGCTTGGATTCCCTCCCTATCTCTACACCCTGCATTCTATAGAACGCCATCATGGACAAGATTCTAGAGGGCATTGTTAGCTCCGACCACCCTGTTCCACTCAAAAAGGCCATCGTGAAGATGGTCGTGGAGGCGGCAGAGAAAGAAGTCACCCCGGAGCAATGCCAGGCTATGTACTCCCTCACCACCCGCTTTGTCCTCCTGGGAGAGGACGTGTTACAGAAGCAGGTTGGGTTTCAAGTCCTCGAGGCCTACGCCCGCTACCACCGCCCCGAGTTTGAGAACTTCTTCAACAAAGACTTTGTCTTGGGTCTGCTGCAGCAAGGCTACGGCCCGCTCGACCGCAAAGACCCGGCCATAATAGACTACATCCACTGCTGCCTGCGGCTACTCATCAGCTGCCCCTCGGTGCTGGAGATCTTCAGCGTGATCCAGGTGGAGGTGCTGCGGATGGTTTGCGAGCGCCCCGAACCGGCCCTGGGCGCCCGGCTCAGCATGATGCTGTCGGACTTTGTGCAGTGCATCCCCAGGGACAAACCGGCCGTGTTGTTCTGCCAGCAGCTAGTGAGGACCATCGGCTACTTCCACTGTCCAGCCGGCCAGGAGAAGGAGCTGCGCGATTACGTGGGCCAAGTGACCAAGGTCAGCACACTGCTGCAGAACATCTGGAAGGCTGAGCCGGCAACCCTGCTGCCTTCCCTTCAGGAGGTCTTTGCTATCATTTCTTCCACAGGTGAGACATCGTAAATGTATTTGTTTCCTACACACTAGTATTTGTTCTTCAGGACTGTTGCTGTTGACGCTTCATTTTACCAAATCTATGCAATGCACATTTTCTCAGTAAAGTGGGCCACGCAACAATAAGCCAGATTTTTTTTATGTGTAATATGTAATTAATAGCACATTTGTTGAAACAATCCATTTTTATGGCTGTTGGACATCTATTTGCCTAGGCTCATGCCAGCCTTGTAAGCACATAACTGAGTAGCCCAGAATGAGTAGGCACTTTGTCCTGCATATAAAGAGTTCTGTAGAGAACATTTACGATAAACTCAATCATACACTTTGTACGTTTAGCAAGCCAAGCTAAGAGATCCGAGTTGTTGCTTGGCGCAGTTCATCATTTCCGATTAGATACTAGTTTGCAATAAATTGTAACCTAATCCTCAGTTTTTCAGTTTCGAAGCGTACTAATCCAACATGTGATATCAACGTCATAATACACAAGCTTGAGTAAAGAGATCAAACTGTCCAGACTTGTAGCCCCTTTCTGACTTTTGTTTTTCTTAGCAGATCCCTCCTTTGAGCCATCTATTGCCCTAGCCAGCTTGGTCCAGTACATCCCTCTCCAGATGATAACGGTCCTAATCAAGAGCCTCACCACGGACCAAAATGTCAAAGACGCCAGCATGACCAAGGCCCTCTGCAGGTCAGCCCTTAAGGCGTTGTTAACCCTTGATGGACTGACTGGATATCACAATGTTTACCAGGGGTTTTTGTATCAGAGATGTAAACGCTCTAACTGTTCAGTCAGCCGCTGTTTGTGAGTGGCGGTGAAGTGGCTGCTGTTGCTGTTAGTGCTTTGAGAAGTGTACCGCACTGTAACCACAAAACCTTCTGTGTTCTGCTCTTTGAATACCGTTCTCACCTGAAGAAGCCTTCTTTTTTGTACATTTACATTGTCTCAACCCCCCCCCCCCCCCTCAGGATGATAGACTGGCTGTCCTGGCCCCTGGCCCACCACGTTGACACCTGGGTCATAGCTCTGTTGAAGGGACTGGCAGCCGTACAGAAGTTCACCATCCTCATAGACGTCACACTGCTCAAGATAGAGCTGGTGCGTATTCCAACCGCGCTGTGTGGACACCACGGCAACACTTTTGACAGGCCGTGAGCTTAGCTGACTCTTAGTTTCAATTGGTTTGCCTCACTGTGTGGACTTAAATAGGACCGGCTGTTTATCCTCATGGACAATGTGTCCGGAGCTCAGACCGTTGCAGCTGGTTAAGGTCTTTTATAGATGTGATTATGATCCTAAGTGGATGTTTGTGTGTGTGTCTGTGTGCTTTTTGTTTATACCCGTGAAGGTGTTCAACCGCCTGTGGTACCCCATTGTGCGTCAGGGGGCACTGGTCGTTCTCTCGCACATGCTGCTGAGTTTCCAGCATTCTCCCGAGGCGTTCCACTTGGTGAGGAATCTCTCCTTTCTCCCGAAAAACCCATAACCATTCCACGTAGCCACCTGCTCTGGCTCTGGCTCTGTTTTGCCCTCTATTTAGTCAATAATGACTTTAGGCCTCATAGACCTCCATTTGCAGCCCCCTTGGCTGAGAAGCTTTCTACCAGTAATGATGTGTAAAGTACTGATCATTTCAGGGATGACTCTCTGGGCCTGTTTTCATCTGTGTTTTAGAAGCACTAGTGGAGGAAGATGTGAGGCATTTCATTCAAAAACAAAATGTTCAAGGGGAATTATGGGTAAACATAATCGCTTAATTTAGCAAGAAGGATGAGAATGATTAAGAATGGTTCATTCAGTCAAAAGTGTCATGATTTTGCAAGCACTAGACTGAAGATTGTCACTATATTTTCATGCCCTCCTGGGAGTTGATTTAGAAAACGTGGAGACCTCATTTTCAAGCCAAACCGTTTTTGACCGAGTTCCACGCTGGGTTTCTCTCAAACGCAGGTCGTCCCACACGTTGTGCACTTGGTCCAGTCCCTGAGGACTGACGGCCTGCCCACCAGCAAGGCTTTCCTGGTGCAGTTCACGGAGCTCATCCACTGCATGATGTACCAGTACTCCGGCTTCCCCGACCTGTACGACCCCATACTGGAGAACATTAAGGTACCAGCCAGCACAAGAGAGCTGCCGTGTTTCTAGAAATGTCAGGTCCTCATGGTGCCCTCGAACTTTCTACGCTGCCTGCCGTCGTAATGCTTTGGTTTTCAAATGGTATTAATAGTATGCAGTTTTCAATCTCAGCAACCTGTATGAATTATGAAAAATTAATAATGACCAACAGATTTTTAAGCGCTTTATTTTGTGACTGACTCATGTAGCTCTATAACTTTCTACCTCTGTAATGCTTTGGTTTTCAAACGGTATCAGTAGAATGTGTTTTTCACTCGTAGTACCCTGTATGAATGATGGTAAATAAACAGTGACCAACAGCTTCACCCGTTCAGCACAAGTGCTTTCTTTTGTGACTGACCGCATGTGTATCTTCACTTGGACAGGACCTGCCAAAGCCTGACGAGGAGAAGGTCAAACTGGTTCTGAACCAAAGTGCCTGGACCTCCCAGTCCAACTCGCTGTCCCCTGGCCTGCTGAGGCTCACTGGGAAGTCGGAGACAGGCAAGACGGGCCTGGTCAACCTGGGAAACACCTGCTACATGAACAGTATCATCCAAACCCTCTTCATGGCCACCGAGTGAGTCTGTTCGATTTACACACACACAGAGCCCTCACCCACTCACGGGCTGGAAAGCCGTGCATTTCGAAATCCACTTCATACACAATCGAATACAACACTTCCATGGTGTGCTCATTTGACAAAAAAAAGTGTTTTGCGATTCTCAGTTTCAGGAGGCACGTGCTATCGTTACGTCTGAACAGCTCCGAAATGCTGATGAAGAAACTCCAGCTGCTCTTCGCCTTCCTAGCTCACACTCAGGTTAGTTCTCCCTCCCCACACTGACTGTGAAATGGTTATTTCTGCCACGCGTACCTCTAAGAGGCGAGTGTTTCTGCTTTGTGTGTGTGTGTGTGTGTGTGTGTGTGTGTGTGTGTGTGTGTGTGTGTGTGTGTGTGTGTGTGTGTGTGTGTGTGTGTGTGTGTGTGTGTGTGTGGGCGCGCGTGTGCCTTCCAGAGGGCAGCGTATGCTCCCAGGAACTTCTTTGAGGCGTCGCGGCCGCCCTGGTTCACGTCAGGGTCCCAGCAGGACTGCTCCGAGTACCTCCGCTTTCTCCTAGACAGGTAACTTCAGTAGAATTCAACCCACTAAGCCCTGTAAAAACGTTCTTGTATGGTCAGGGTTTAAATCCATCCAGGACTACTTCGAATACCTCCGCTTTCTCCTAGATAGGTAACTTCACTAGAATTGAACCTACTTCAGCTCTGAAAACATTTTTACGGTTGACATTTAAATCCTTTTCTAAGCCAGGGTGTGCACTACTATGTTAAAAGTGACAACTGTAAATAAAGACTATGTAATGTCCTTCCAAGGCAGGGGTCTTAAACACCCTATAGCTGAAGGGCCCTAGCCAAGAAGTAGAAGATAAAAAATAGTGTTAAACCCACATGTAAATATTTGTTTTAGAATGTACGTCGTTTTAATGTTCTAAGGGTATTCTAAGTCATATTTCTTCATTATTTTCACTTCTATGTTGAACCTAATCCTGTTGCCAAGGTTACACGAGGAGGAGAAAACCCTCCAGGTCCTCGAGTCAGCCCAACCAAAGGCGCTTCCCTCCGTTGACGGGGGCAGCGATAACGGCCACCGCCCAGCAGAGGGCGCCGCGGGCTCACCTTCGGCGCCGGCCGACTCCAAACCGGAGGGGGACAAGAGGTCGCTGATCGAGCGGATGTTCGGCGGCACCCTCAGCACGGGGATCCGCTGCATGCAGTGCAACGGCGTCTCTGAGAAGGAGGAGCCTTTCACCGACCTCTCGCTGGCCTTCTGCCCCTCCACCAGCGGCCCCCTGGTGGGGCCCCAGCCCGAGGACCCCCGGGGCCCCGGCCAGGGGGCCGTCAACGGTGGCAGCGAGGCCCCGGAGTACGGCCCGCACCCCAGAGACCACGCCCCGGCGACTCATGTGCACGTCGGGCCGGCGAGCCGCGAGCCGCCGCTCTCCGTGCCCGACTTGGTGAACTACTTCCTGGCTCCGGAGATCCTGGACGAAGAGAATGCCTACTTCTGCGAGAAGTGCGGCTCGCTCCAACGGGCCGAGAAGGGCATGAGGGTGGTGGCCGCCCCCGAGTACCTCATCCTCACCCTGCTGCGCTTCTCCTATGACGCCCAGTGCCACGTCCGGCGGAAGATTCTGGATAACGTCACCATCCCGCCCCTCATGAGGCTCCCCGTACACGCGCCGGTTCCCCCATCATCCTCTTCCTCTCCCCCTTCCTCCCCGCTCCACGTGGACTCGCCTGAGAGTAGCGAGAACTTGGCCAAGAAGCTGAAACCTTCCCGAGAAGAGGAGGGCGAGGAGGAGGAGGAGGAGAGCAGGGGGGACGAACTGAGGAATGGAAATGCGGCTGTCGCCAAGGTCCAATCGGTGCCCTACGTTCTCAGCTCCGTGGTGATGCATTCTGGGATGTCGTCCGAAAGCGGTCACTATTACTCCTACGGGCGGAACGTCAGCGGGGCGGACGGTACTCAACATCTAGCCAATCACTTTGCCGTGGGCGAGGAATCTGGCAACGGCCATCCCCACCTGGGCCCTTCTGCTTGCTCCGCCCCCTCAACCTCGACTGTCCCCAAGAAGGAAGCGCAGGCGGCGCCAAGCGGCTGCCAGGAGGCCAGGGATTGGCTGCTGTTCAACGACAGCCGGGTGACGTTCACGTCCCTCCAATCGGTGCAGAACGTCACCAGCCGCTTCCCCAAAGACACCGCCTACGTGCTGATCTACCGCAAGCAGGACGTGGGGGGGCCGAGGGCCAGCGGCGGGGGGGCGGCGAACGGCGTGAGGTTTGGCGCCGAGCCCCCGCTGCAGAAAGAACTCCTGGATGCCATCACTAAGGACAACAAGCTTTACTTACAGGTGAGGCTAGGGGGCCAGAAAGGGGTTGATGGGTCTCCACTCGACACATCCATCGGCATAGCAACCGACTCCGGGTTGCTAATTGTGGACCTGGGGGTAAAGCGATTAGCTTTGGCCCAATCGTTAATCATGCTTACACAGCGAAGCATAAGGCACTCTGTTCTGGCTTATTGCAAATTATCAAGCCCTAGGAATTTTCGCTAATCATTACATAGTTGGTGTTAGTTCATTGACTAATTGAGCTTTGGGGAGTGTTAAATAGAGGTGTGTATGTAATTTTGTGTCTTCAATTGCTGGGATGAAATTGGCCCTTGTGTCGCTCCAGTTAGAAAATAACAGATTTAATTTCACACCTAATATAGACTTTGCAGTTATCACACTGGTGTGAGTAAATCAAAGTGGCCACTACAGGGCGGAACAACATTATTTCCCCCACAAATTAAACAAGAGGTTAGGACCTATGTCTGTCAATCGCAGAAAAAGAAGTGAGGTTACGTCTAGATTCACCTCTGCTCTTCTCTGTTTTTACTCTACCAATGAAAAGTGAATGCACGTCTCCTCATTGGTTATTACATGTTTCCTCTGGCGCTGTCTTTCACAGGAGCAGGAGCTGAACGCTCGAAGCCGGGCCATCCAGGCAGCCTCGGCCAACTGCTCGTTCCGGCCCAACGGCTCGGACGACAACGACCCCCCAGGCAGCTGTGGCCCCTCCGGGGGAGGGGGGGGAGGAGGGGGAGGGGGCTTCAATACTGTAAACAGACTGGTCTTCTGAACGGCCAGGCAGAGACCCCCCTCTAGAACCGGCACCGAGAGAGCTCTGGGCTCGCATGCGGGAGACGCTGGAATCGAATGAAATGGACGCTGAAATAAACTGCTGGGAAAAAACACTGAAGGCCTCGAAGAAAGCGCTTATGAATAAAACAAAAACGAAGCGTGTGATTTTGCTGGTGTGCGCTGGAGACAATGCACTTGAAAACAGTGCGCTGATGTATAGTATCTCACACACTACGCGCACGCATCCACAGGACACACAGAGACTCTGGATTCGTCATTGTGCTTTCAACATTTCTTACAACTGCCTTGTTTACTTATCTTATTTGCATTCAATTTGCTTTTTATAGCTACGAGGGTTTGGTTTTTTGATAAGGTTGGTTTTCTGCAACATTTGACGTGTACTTGGTCACTTTTGACATTTTCATATGCAATAGATGTACATTACCGCTAAATGAATTTCTTTGTAATCATGGAGTCTGAACTCCCTCCATGAATACAGTATGCATTTGGCCTACCAAGGTTGTGCAAGCTTGAGTCATCGTTAATACAAAGATGTTTATAAGAGTTTTTCAGGCCGTGTTGGCTCTCATACAAAGAACGAAAATACATGCCAACTTTTTTCACAGAATTTGGGTCACTGTTGATATTGTAATCGATAATTTATTCATTCAGGGAGCCTTATTTTCAGTTATGCGGATTTCATGTGCCTTTTGATACTGTATAGTCAAGATTTTATGAAAATAATTGGACTGTACTTGAATGACAGTCTTGCTGTACAGTGTTGATATGTAAAGTACACGCCATCCCTTCCAGTAAAGATGAATTGCTTAATGGACTCTGTTTTGTTTCTATCAAATCATGCTTTTAGTGCATGACCAGCTGTTATAATATGATCAGATGGCAAGAGATGTACAACCCTTATCCAATATTAAAACTGGCCAATTCTTGTATGTCTTTCTCCAGGTAAACCAAATTGAATCCCTTTCTTTTCCTATACTTTGCTGTTCTGTTGTAATGGGTGGTTTCGATGCGACGTTTGGATCGAAACGCCAGCACTCCACCGGTGGTTAAGGATACTGCTTCCTCCTGAGTAAAGTGTGTGGGAGAATAACCCCAACATAATCCAAATTCAGTTTGAGGTCCTCAGGGAAGTTCTCCCCTCTGTACTTTGTGTATCTGGCTGGGTATCCCATCATAGGCTACCTTTGGACTCCAAAGCGTGTTAGTCCTGCTCACTGGGTATTATAGGAGCAATATGATCAAAGACCCAAGACAGCTTAAAGGTTCAGCCAAGACCGCCTGTCTGCTGTGTGGACGCTGGTAGTTTCAGGCATCATACCAATGAAAGGTAATGTTGATGAACATTTCCCAGGACCTGGCTTTAGTGGTGGGGGACATATTTCAATTTGACCTACTGTGGTAGTAGTGCATAAGCTGAGCAGATTTTGCAGGTATTTCACCAGTGCAGGTCTCTGCAGAGTGATTGGTTGTAGACTGGTCTTCACCTAAGAAGTAATTACTAGTAGCCTTCATTGCTTCCTTGCATGTCCCAATAGGCAATAGGTGTCGTTGGTAAACCCTGCCATGGAAAGATCTTGCCACGCAAAACCATAGAATTTCAGTAAGATGGACGTCAAAATCGTCAACTGTCTAAAGCTAGCACCAACGATCTTAAACCTTAAACCTTAAACAAGATTTTCAAGTAAAATGTGCCTTCGGGCAGCCTTCGAATGTAGTATGCTATCCTATCCTGCCCACTTGGCAACACAACCGTAGATACTTCACCCACTCAAAATGAGAAAAGTGAGAGCTCTACTTTAGGCCAAAATATTCACCAGTTACTACAATCTGCATTTACAAGCACACATCATGACTGGGAAATAGGACTGAGTTTACATCATTGTTTTTTGAACAAATATGAGTAATGGAGCAATATTTGAAGTTTGTGTTCTGTAAATGGGCAATTTCATGCCATTTGGTTTCCCTGCCATTAGGATTACAACACTTTGCTTTTGAGGGGCACTACAGCTGCTACAAAAAAGCATTTGGTAAAATCAATAGTGTTTAATTATTAATCAACCGATCCTTCCGAGTTTCCCTGCTTTGAAAGGCAATTTTATTAAGCAATGACAGTGCTGGGAGATAGACAAAATACATTATGATATAATACTACAGTACAGACAGTACTTATTAGAGATTTAAACGACAGAATATCTATATAAAAATGTAATTAATATCAAATAAAATGTATTTGAATGCCTTTAACATTAATTTTTAAATCCGTTGCAAATGCTCTAACTCTTCAGCGACCCTTTCAACAATTAAATTATAAACACAATGCCTTCTCTATTGCCTCGCCCTCCCCCTCATCTGTCCCTCTTCATCTAAACAGTCTATAGGGAGCTTGAAGTCCTGATTTATGCCCCGGTTTCATTCCTACTGACGAGCATGGCTCAGCAAAATACCAAGGACTTGGTATAACTGTTCCCACGGCAATTCCTTTCAGGCTTGGCAGCGGAGCATCGTCAGGACACTGACTTAGCTATCAGGACCAAAAACAGGATCACTGAACACTAAATGCCTACTTGCGTGCTGATTCAAGGGTCCTTTCATTCATTCTGAGTGTCAAGCTAATATTTCAAATCCATTTTTGAAATGGCAACCCGAACACACAGTGAAAACAATAATCACACCATAACTTGTTACATATTTGTCAGTGTTGTCTTATCGAAGGTCTTGCTGTGCATGATCAGCAAACATGGCATGCCATGACATAAAAGCCTGCATAGGTGGTTCTGAAAGAGATGTCTGACTCATCACATGGAGAGGACTTTTTTTTTTTACCCAGTAAAATGTTTTTCAAATTGAATGTCCAGGGCAGATGAGCTGTCTTTCTGAGCCTCTGTCTCAAACAAAGGCAGTTCTAGTTTTGTACACGCACACATTTCAACTGAAAAGTGGTTTAGTGCATGAAATGAACTCAGTGGTTTGATTTGTAATCAGTACAATGCACAGGCTTATTTGTAGCACAGGCTACAACAAATCTGTCAAGGAGAAAGAAAATACTTTTTGGTGTGTATCCCCCCACATCATTATTCCTTCAGTTCCTGTCCGTAGGTCTTAGCACTTTGCAGAATTTATTTTATCTTGAAGTGATCTTACACGGTTACACGGGCAACTTGCATATTTTTGTAGGCTATATACCTAATGTTTATATTATTATAATTGTTGAAAAACAGGATGGATGCAATATGCTATTAACAAACCTGAATAATATACTGCCCTTCTCAATGTACACAAACATTGTAATTAAATAATGTTGAAGCAAGGATACGTGGATCACTAGGATCAGTGCTGAAATGCTGTTCTAAATTACAGTAATTTGGTATTTTAGCCTTGATATAGAGTAAATAGTCATTGTACAATTCATATCTTGATGCATTACAACATTTAACAATATACAACAATCATTAAGCACCATTAAGCACTGACTGTTTAGGTTTTGTTGATAAAGACGTTAAACTGAATACGACAAACTAGGACAGGGACCAAGCACACCCACGCGTCGTGCTTTGGAATTGTCAGAAGTTGTGAATTGCCATAGAATGGATACAAGCACATGCCTCCTCACGCATTATGGATAGTGTAGTTTGCACGTGCGCACAGATTTGCTGGGACGTTTCAGCCAATACAGAGGAACCTCCTTTGTTTCCTCTTGGAGTCTTTTTTTTATATTATTTTTCATCGGTCAAAGGTGCAAGCATCTTTTATCACAAACATGCTGTTAAATATTTCGCAAACTCAGGTTTGTCTCGGATTAAATTTGCAACGATTACGAAACTACATGTCCCATGATTAGTTCAATTTTCCTGAACACTGCCGCCTCTCCCTCCGTGGTAAAGGAGGTTGAGTTTAGGGAAAGACGGAGCTGGGCTGTCAATCATAATTAAGGAACCAGAAGGAATGAACTGGGAGGAAGGTCGGCGAAACGAAAACATTCTTGGTGAAACAATCTTTCGAAAACCAAAAATATGCTTCGGAATACAGCAAAACTCCAAGTTAAGGAAAGAATAAGTGGATTAATTTTTATGAGAACTGCATAAACCTTTCATACTGGATAGACTTGGTGATTTCTTGGGTGCAGAAATTTTGCCTGGCAAACGAAAACAAGATTATAGTTCGTGCTGATATATCAGGGAGAAGGTGGCTCGGACAAATTCAAAACTTGGGGGCAAAGCTTATTTCAGAAAAGTGGTCTTTAGACTACAAGGCTCCTGCATTCGTTCTTGGTGAGTCGAGACTTTTCGGGGGAAGGAGTACTTAATCGTTTCGCGGCAAATCTGTTGTCACTGCGTTGTAACTTTACAAATACTTGTGCTTAAATGTTTGTTGTACATATTTCGCAGGTTATAGCAAAATCTACTCACTCCGATTGTACAAGGAGAGGAGGGAAGGGACAAATATGAGTGGGGGAGAAGTGGTGTGCTCGGGATGGCTGAGAAAGTCGCCTCCTGAGAAAAAGTTGAGACGTTACGTAAGTACAGTTTTAAACGATACATTGTTACTGCAAAGTTCTATTCAAATGTAACCAACCCAGTTGCAAGCACACGTTCAATCTAGTGAACAAACCTGTCTTCAGCGATAAGCTACAATGCAGCGGCAGCCATATAGGCCCCTAACTGACCTGTGTTTCACTAAAACGAGTGGCCAATGTTGTTGACATTATGTGAACGTGTACATATTTCAAGTTGTTGGAGTTATAAAGTATTGCATGCAAACAACGAATGACCGTAGCTAATGACGTTTTGTCATGTTTAACACTGTATTTTGCATCAAAGGCATTCAAGTAAAGGCAACAGGCTGTTCGCATTTCCTCAGCTTGGAAAGTAAAATAACCTTGTTTGTGTGATCATTGACTATCGGCACACGTATACTACAGCCGTCAGTTGTCATAGTTTGCACATCAACCATTAGGCCTACCAAACGATCACTTCAGACAATAATAACTTCAAAGGTGTAGATGATACACGATTTTGTTGTTAATTGTTTTGATGATATTATTGGCAAGCAGTCTATTGTCGCTGAGGAATGTTTGCTATTTAGTTTTAAGAGGTGGGCATTACCACAATATCATAAACACGTACACAACACATCGAGACCATACCGGTATAGATGGTCTCTTCCACTGTGCTTAGTCATACTACCCAAGGATACCATAATATTTATCTCTGAATATTGTTCTCTCCGTTAAATAATGTGCAAACATGAAGATGGAGCAGAAGTGATTAAAAGAAAACGGCTTCATATCAGGGAAGCTTTAGAATATTTGCAGTGTTTTTTGTGTCTGTGTGTGTGTGGGTTATTGAATATCCCTCCTGTTGACGTTGTATTAGGAAGCGGACAGCCTGCGTGGAGGCATGTTTTCACAGGAACTACAGTACCCCTGAACATGTCTTCTCTGCCTATAACAAAACTAGGCTCTGGTTGCCTAAAAGCTATAACTGTTTTTGATATGGTGCGTTGATAGTTACATTGAGATTGCAAAAAACTGTCAATCAAACATTCTGTCAACAAAATACCACACATTTAGATAATTTTGTAACAGGCATTAAATAAGGACCGTAACTTCAATAATCCATATTAACTTCAACAATCCATCTTAACAAGTCAAGAATCATGTCAGGGCACTGCATTCGTTATCACTTTCAGATCGTACTTCTGAGTGGGCACCAGTACAAGTCATCATGGGTAATGTAGTTACACAGTAACCCTGCCTCCTTTTAGGTAGGATGTGGCTACTGACTCTAAATCTGAGATCTAATGACTCAGATATTCTCTTTCCCAGGCAGAGGGATGACTTGACTGTTTGCTAGAGGGTAGGAGGTCAGCAGCTGTAATTTGTTGTGTAACTGCTTGACACAGTAGGCTGCAGCACACAGAAGGCTATTCTACTGTGTCAAGTGATTCAAAGGCTGAGAGCTTTGCCTGTGCAGCTATGGTGTAGGGAAAGCAGTGTTTTACATTTTAACAGTATACATGCATGAATGAATATTGGAATATTTAAATTATTATTAAATGTTTGCCAACTACCACAATGTGATCATTACGTTTATTTTTCTGCGAAAAGACGTGCCTCAATGAATCACATGGCACTTGCTTTGTCATTGGAATGTGTCGGCGCTGAATTTGTGGCCGAATTCCATTTAAGGAATCTATGATTTTTGTTTGACCTTTTAGCAAGTGCAGCCTAGGTATCTACTGTGAGTGAGACAGGGTTGAAAGATCAAAAGGGAGGGAGGATGTTGCTGGACCTAGTAGACATTAGTCTATATTGGTTCTTCATGCGCGCTAGGTGTGGATAGGTAAGGTGCTTTGTTGATTGGGTCTGATGGCAGTTACAGTTGAAGCCATATATTGAAATGCACCTAGGTTAAAGACATTAACGGTATCTATTTTATTTCCGTACGAGTTAATTTCAAAATAACAGCCAAAAAGCTTTTATTTTCCAGAACAGATTTTGAGTGATTCAAAAGCTTAAAGACACAGCCTTTTGAATTGATTCACTTGAATTAGACACTTGGGGGTAGCCTTCCACAAGCTTCTCACAGTACTTTGCCAGGAGTTTGGCCCGTTCCTCCTGACAGAATTGGTGTAACTCAGACAGGTTTGGGGGCTTCCTAACTTGGACACGCCTTTCTGGTTCAGTCCACACATTCTCAATGTTGTTCATCTCAGGGCTTTGTGATGGGCTCTCCAATGCTTTCACTTTGTCTGAGAGCCATTTTGTCACAACTTTGTTCGTATGCTCGGGATCGTTTTACTCTTCAGTATTAGCTGGTAACTCTCCTTCATCATGATGATGTATTTTCTGGAGTGCACCAGTACCATTTCTAGCAAAACAACCCCACAACATAGTGCTGCCACCCCCATGCTTCACAGTTGGCATGGTTTTGTTTGGGTGGAAAGCCTAACCCTTTTTGCTCCACACACAGTGCTGATCGTTGTGGCCAAAGAGTTAAATTTTGTTTCATCTGACCTGAAAACTCCTCCAAAAGGCTAGGTTTTTGTCCTACATTCTCGCTTTTTTATGCCCGTCTTGGAGTAAGGGCTTCTTCCGTGCACGACAGCCTTTCAGGCCATTGCGATGTTGGGCTTTCTGAATAGTGGCTTGAAGACGTTTTTTCCACGTCAGGAACTGTACCTAGGAACTCACTGCGTGCCCACCGCAGGACCCAAGGTCTTTATTAAGTTCCGGGGACCAAAAAAGCAGAAACCAAATAGGCACTGCTTGGGGTGGGGTAGTACTTTCCAAAGTACAGGAACATTCAGGGTGGGGCTTGCAGCGCTGAACTTTTCTGTTTAGTGGAGCACTCGCTGCATGCTCAACCAAATCATCTTTGCTACTATGGCTCAATGACCCCATTTGCCAAACACTAAATCACGATCAACAGCAGTGTGACTTGGGTCTCTTCCACGTTTAGTGTTGTTGAAGTGTTGCACAAATAATGACACCTGTCCGTTGCTTTGTATGACGTACAGTTCACACATCAGCTGACTCATTTGCCTTGTCTTCTGGGGAAAGTTCCTGCGGTTGAAACTTAATTTCCTTGAAAAATCGTTCCTGGGACTAAAAGCTCCAGCCTCTGTTGATATGGTGAAGCGGCTTTTGATACATTGATACCTTGTGCCTCCAAATCCTTTACCAGCTCCTTTGTTGTTGTCTTTGGGTTCAGTTGAACCTTTTGGCCAAAGGTTCGGTCAGGCTGGGGGCATCATTTTCACTTCCTCCCTGAATCATTCAATGTCTGTGTGGTCCCAAGGTTTTGATATCTGCACACATGGTTTTGCACGGAGGCTTGTGAGACCTTCAGTTGTTTGGCAATTGCTTCTAAGGAGGAACCAGACTTGTGGAGGTCCACAACTCTTCCTCTGATGTCCTGGCTAAGTTGCTTGGATTTTCCCATGGTGTCAAGTGCAAAATGGCACTGACTAATGGTAGACCCTTAAATAATGGGTGCACTCCCCATTAAAACACAGGTGCACTCTCATCTAGGCCAACTGAAGCTATTAGAAGCTCCCCAAAGCAGTACCATCAATTTCTGGAATCTTTCATACAATTCAAAGAGACTTGGTGTATTTACACATTTGACCCATTGAAATTCTGTTCAAGTAAATAAAGGCTGAAATGTCTTTCTTTGCTATTAATTTGAAATTAACTTATTGAAATAAAGCAGATATCCCATTGACTTAGCACAAGGAATTTCTGGCCACAGGAAATATGTGGAGTTGCTAAACATGAGTTTGAATGTCTTGAATTCCTATACTTAAATATATGGCCTTAATTTGACATCGCCTCTGAAAGATGCACTGTCCAAGATGACCAAATATATTGTTTCTTCTGCAGTAAATATGTTTGTTTGTATTTCAAAATAATGCATTAAATGAGGCAAAATTGCAATGGCTGATACATTACACAGATTCCCGTGGGTGCCTTAAAAGATCCTAATCCTTTTGGGTTTTGCCAAGTCTGCAGTTGATTAGTGGGGGTCAAGGGTGAGAACTGGAAAGAGGCCCTCTGTCTAGCTGCGGTCCAGACATTAGACAGAGGCCGGTGCTAGCTTGCCGTATTAGGGTGGGCAGATAGGTGTATTAGGTGGGCAACTTGGCTCGAAGTCAACTTGGTAGATAGCCCATTGGTTGGAGAAGGGAAGGTTGAGAGGTTGTCAGTTTGAATCTGACTAGATCGCACAAATATATATTCAAAAATTTTTTGTTGCAAATCGACAAACGCTTAACTAAAGTTAAGCTAGTATTTAAAACATGAATCTGTTTCAATCCACACACAACTTAAAGCAGGTTATGAGTTTTGAGTGTGTGATTTTTCACGAGCAGTGTGCTTTTAGTTGCTTTGATTTGCGCTGTGTGTGTGCAATCTGAGCCATCAGAGTTCATAGTTGTCATAGCAACACCCCTCCCCCTCTGCATGCTCCTAGACACTGCCCAGCGGACGGGTCTGCTTCAGAGCGCTGTGTGTTTGTGCCTGAACATGACTTGAAGAGGGGTGGGCAACTTTCGAGGTGGACCGTAGGCTGCCCACTCAATCAGAAGTTAGAAACATTACTGGTATTTTTGGTGGTATTTCTTCATTGGCTGATTGGAAAAAAAACTACTTTTGATTGGGTGGGCAAGATGCACGTTTGGGTGGCCTGTGCCCACCCATGCTGCCCTCGCATTAGACTGCACTAAACTCTTCTAAAGCATGGAATCTTTTCTTGCCATACGTGCTCGCCATACATATATTTGCCAATTTTTGAAAGACTGTTAATTGCTGAAATTTCTCAAGCATCATTTGGGTGTTTGGTCTCATTTCTTGTTCTCTTTCATTTCATGTGCACATTCCAGTCTTTGTATATTCTTGTATATTAGACCAACACCACTTGAATCTTCCCTGCACAGGAATACATATGTTTTGCTTTTCTCACAGAAAAGTGTCCCATGTCATTTTATCAACATTGTTTTTTTCTATCTGGGTCTTGCAGCCATTTTGACACACTTTCTTTTATCGCTCTCTCATTTCTCTCCCAACCTGTGAATTACTTAGAGTCCACTTGTAAAACCTTCTTCAAAGGGATAGCCTGCAGGCTCCATGTTTATGGCATCTGTGAGCAGTTATCTACGGCACCCAAGGAAATGAGGAGGAATATATAGTTCCTGGTTATTCATCAACGCCTCTCTATGCTAGCAAATGGTTGAACTACTAAGATGCCCTCCCACCTGTAGGCTCCATAATGCATTCTGGTATCTTGCAGAACTTGACTTGATTGTACCCAATGTAGGACGGGGATTCTGTCCATACTGTGTCCATCTCCCTGTCCGAAGCTGCAGGGGGAGACTGCCATATGCTGAGAAGGAAAACTGTGAACCCGGAAGGTCCTGTCCTCTACAGAGAGGACCATTAAAGATAGGGGGGGGGGGGGGCTCTTTTCTAATCCAAGCAGGGAGGAAAGGCGACTAGCCCTTTCTGTCTTCCTCATTTATTGTGAGCAAGCGAGGAATCTTCCAGCTCCGAGACCTTAGCCACTTGCAGTGCACACCCCGCACTGCACCTATGCCATTACCCATGCCTGAACCTAATTGAAAACCTTTCTGATTTGCGGATGACCGATTTAGGAAATGTGCAACTCTTTCAAACAAACAAACAAAAGCAGCGGAGCTGTTAAACGAAAAAACTAAACAAAAGAAGCGGCTTTTTTCATTCCACCCAGGATTCATTAAATCTGCTTAGCTTAGTGGAACAGGGAACAAACGCTCACTTTCTCTTTAAAGCCCCCCCCCCCGCCCCCCCCCCCACGTGACTCAGGAAGCAAGCAAACAAACAAGCCAACAGAATGCAACAGAAAAGCAGTTCTGTGGCGTCAGCCACTTGTCTAGCACAGTGGCATTCCCAGCTGCCACCACCACGGTGCAGCCCATTGGGTGGGAGCAGACTGTTGTTGTATAAGCTGTCACGCCACGGAAATGGATTGGCCATTAATTATTAAATGGTCATTACAAAAAAAGAAAAATAAAGATGTGAAATATTCATGTCTGTCCTACTACGATGCTGTTATTGTGGATGGTCCCCAGTTTGTTCAGGAGTTGGTAGGTCCCCAGTTTGTTCAGGAGTTGGTAGTGCATAACACGCTCAAAGACACCCGCCGCCTACCGTGTCACGTCGCACCTTAGGTGACCCGCTCTCAACGGGGCCGGCCCCAAGTCAAGCCAAGCTGATCCGGGGCTCATGCATAGTTTATGGAACCGTGGTCCTGGTTTCTATGATAAGAGTGAACAGGGGCAGCCGTTCATTTGACATGATCCTGCTCAAATGAGTATTCATGATGTTTGGGTGAGGTAAAATGCCATGGACACTTTATGGATCTTGGTCAAATTAGTATTCAGATGACACTTTGGTTTGTTTGAAGAACAATCTCAGGTGTAGTCTCTATTGCAGTAAACCAGTAATGAACTCATTGCCTGTCACCTGACTAATGTTTATGTATCAAATGTCTAGTTGAACTGAAGCTGTTTTGCGGGTTGCTATCCATTTTGGTAACTTATTTTGACATGGTGAGAGGCAGTCTGAAACCTAACCTCAGTGTTCCAAACAATGGCATGACCACAATAACAAAACACTGAATTAGAGCTAAGCCCTCTGAAATGGAGGTTAGCATGAGGTTTGCAACCGCCAGCTGAACTTATTGACATATTGGAACGGCATGTTTTCCACTCAGGTGTGCATTACTACTGTGTTGATTTCAGGCACAATTGCGGTGGGTTTTAGACGCTGGAAGCTTTCGCATTCCTTCCCTGGTGTACATCGCGGCCCTGAGTATTCACAAAATGGCTATTGTTTATTTAGTATCTGTTGTACTCTCAGGACTGGACAGCCCACAGAGTCTTGTCTCTCCATCACGCCACCACTGTCAACATCATCACGTGTGGTTTGCAGTTCTTTGTTTAGTGGCTATTCCTGTCACCAGCCGCGGTCGTGTGGACACAGTGGCACTTCCAAGTTTGGCATAACTCTGAATAATATATTTTCATCAACCCCCTGCCCCCCCCCCGCCCCCCTCACCCAGCCACCAGTCCCAACCCAAAGTGGAGACGCGGCCGTCCATCACGTCGAATTCAATACGACTAATTTAATGAACTCCTCCTGAAGTTTGTTTGCCCAACACTGAAAGCACTGTGGTTGTTTGCTTTAGATGTTATACGGCCTTCAAGAGGTACTTTGGCTACAGCTGTTCTCCTTTATGACGGCGCACTGCCGTTTACACCGTATTGACTCCCCCAACCACGGGCGTGACGGCCACAGCACCTACAGGGAGGCCTGCCGAAGCGGACCGGAGCCTGCGTCTCGGACGCGTTGCCGTTTTTGACAGGGTGCCCGGGAACAAGTGGTGTTAAATTGGCAAAGTCGCGAGGAAGCAGCCAAGTTGCCACTCGGCGGCGAGTTGTTGGAGCGCCAAGCTGGAAGCCTGGAGTCGAGTTATGACAGGGCTCAATATGTGGCGTG
>CM030176.1:18144018-18146518 GCA_017639675.1 Aplochiton taeniatus
GGCATTCGGATAGGTGACTGCCAGCCCTCTCAATTTGCAGACATAATTCACGGTCAGTATGCTTTGGGTCTTTCTAAATGAACTTTGGGGGATTTGGGAAGTCACTGTGGGTGTTTGTGAATTTTCCCGGCAGACCAGCGTTGGTTGACAAAGTCAAACCGTCGACGGTGGAGTGGATTTGTTACTTCGTCTTGTGTTGGCGATGTTTGAAATCCGTAGACATTGTACCGTTCATAGCCTTGAGAAAACTGCAAAGTCATGGGCACGTCGCTTGCGAGTGTTCTTTAATGCCTCTGTTCTCCATGTGTTCGCCACTTTGCCGAATAAACAAGGGAATTCCCAGCACAATCTCCAAATTGAGGAAACACTTTATTCTTTTTTTTTATCTACATACGATCGACAGGTGGACGGACACAGCAGGCGGCAATACTTTACCGATAGACCAGTCGCCGATTGACCTCTCAGTCATGTTACGGGTGTAAAAAGTGTGTCGAAGCCTGGAGGTGGTCCTACCCACAGGTGTAGCATCAACAAAAGGAGGCCAAGTGCCTCGCTCCCGCCAACTGCTATCTCAGACGTCGAAAGAATGAGCTTTGCGGCCATTGTTTTGGCCTGCACGCCGCATCTGTTTATGGAGGCTCCGCCCTACCCTGCGGAACAACCGGAGCCCTCGAACGGGTACGCCCTGATGCAGTTTGAGCCCTGGCATGGACTGTGCATGCCTTGGCACTGGCTGTAAACAGAACCAGCCTCAATGCCGGAGACTTTGTGTTCCATCATGTCCCGTGTGTGTGTGTGTGTGTGTGTGTGTGTGTGTGTGTGTGTGAGAGAGAGAATTGTTCCGGGCCCTCTGTGGCAGCGCTGCGATCATGTGAACGGGGCCCTGCCACGCCAAAGGAATGCGTTGAATTCCAACCGTGCCGCTTTGACAAGCGCATGTGACTCCAAGCGTGTCAAGAGGGAGAGATAGTGGTGAGTGGATAAGGAGGGGGGGGGAGGGAAGAGGGGGGGGGGGAGAGGAGGGGGGGGGGGGGAAGAGGGGGGGGGGGGAGAGGAGGGGGGGAGAGGGGGGGAGAGGGGGGGGGGGGGAGAGGAGGGGGGGAGAGGGGGGGAGGGGGGGGGGGGGGGGAGAGGAGGGGGAGAGGAGGGGGGGAGAGGGGGGGGGGGAGAGGAGGGGGGGAGAGGGGGGGGGGGGGGGGGGGGGAGAGACAGAAAGGGGAGAAGCATTCGGGGAGAAAGCCAGTGTGGGAAACAGGAGGCGTAGTTTTTGAGAGAACGGAGAGAGAAAGGGCTGGAACGCCACAAAGTCTCCGATCGACGGGATCGAACAGGTTTGTTGTGCTTTTCTGCATTTGAACCGCAACCTTTCTCTTTTCCTGCCCTGGGGACGAGCTGGGAATACCAGTTCAGGAGAGGACAGTGCAGGACCTCTCCTTCCTCATTCCAGAACTATTGTTTGACCTTCGGCATAAAACCGCCCTGCAGTCACATGACCCAGTCTCCCGCTCTTTATCGCAAGTGCACCATCAGTTCCGTTGTCTGACGACGGGTTGCCAGATCCACTCGCACAACCCCCGACCCCCTAATGGCATATTCAATGGGCCTCTGTATGGGCGATGCAATGCTGGTTAAGCCCAATTAAGGAGGGGATGGGAGTTTTGTTAAAGGGTGGTTCCCATAGGTTAGGTACATGTGTGTTTGTACTGGTTGTGGTGTTCCCTCGACTTTTCAAGAGACTGGAGCAATTAAAGGGTAATGTAATGGATCGTTCAGTTCCTGATGAATTAACTGACGCTTTAATTGTTTCGTGTATTTGTTAGGCTCGTTTCGTTTGAACGTCTTCGTTCGTTCCCGAAAGTTATCGGCGCTGCTCCTGCTAACGGGCCATTTCAATGAAACCCGGTATCCTTCTACATAGGTATTACACAGACCTGTGCGTGTATTTTCAATGAAGGTGCGGCCCAATTGACGAGACGACTAAATCGTCGATTAGAAAATAAATTGCTGCGCGTGAACTGTTTACACAAACACCACAGTTCACGCATGTCTCATGTGATTGATTCACTGAATACTTACTAAACTGTTCATAAACGGAGTATATTTCATATTCCTGTCGTATATTTACAGGAGATGGACCTAAAAATGGAAACTCTGTTTATTCTTCTAGACATTAGCATCTACCCGCGCGCTCTATACAAATGTACAATTTAGCTTTAAACACATTTTTGGATGTGCTTTTTGATCATATCCTACAGCAGATGATTTCACGTCTACTGCAGTTATAAATATTTCCCAGTTTCAGTGCTCCACCGGCATGACACCTAGCTCCTGTCAGTCCCCTGACCAAGGTACTGGTATAGAACTGGAGTTGGTTGTCCAGGCACTACTGTGGCTGCCCACTGCTCCTAGTTCTAGTGTAGGATAGGATGGGTTAAAATGCCGAGAACAAATCTCCCCCCACAGGATTAATAAAGTTAGTATTATCATTATGAAAAAGAGC
>CM030176.1:18151518-18301518 GCA_017639675.1 Aplochiton taeniatus
TTGTTGTTTGACTGATAGCATGAACAGCTGGTGCCATGCGTTCTTTAAATATTATTTCGTGTTTCGAAGTGGTCTGCCGAGTGCGGGGAGACTGGTAGCCTTCAAAGGGGCCCTTTGAAGAGAGGTTGGGGTCTGTTGTGTCGTGTGTTTATGGACAGCGGGATCACCCTCTTGGCCTGTGTTCTTTGGCCGGTTACTGTAACGGCTGGGGGCTTTGGGGTCGGGTGTGAATTTCACAGCTGCTCATGAAAGCGAAGCGACCGCGGGACGGTGACTTGGAGCTGGGGAGGGGGAGAGGGGGAGGGTCGAAGGGGACTTGGAGCTGGTGAGGGAAGGAGGGAGAGGGGGAGAGTCGAAGGTGACTTGGAGCTGGGGAGGGAAGGAGGGAGAGGGGGAGGGTCGAAGGGGACTTGTTTGGATCTGTCACGGTCTCTCTCTTCATGGTGGATCAATACAGTGGTGTGACGATCATCCCACTAACGGCACCTTGTCCAAGCCCAACCAGGTGGTTAGGAGCTCTCCCCCTTGCGGAATGTTCTAACTGTAGAAGGACGGTGACGAGAAAACGTTAGCAGTGTTTTGGAGTTTGTTGTGCGCACGTGCCGACGACAGGTGCTAAAAGCCATTCTCTACGGAGAAGCTCTGAGCCGCAAATGCTAATGCTACGCTCTTGTTTTTTCCCCTGTCGAACGAGTCGGCCTTTTTTGGGGGTGGCCAGCCGTACGCCAGCGCGTCTCCGTGGTTATCCAACACCCATGGCAACGACTTCTGCTGAATCCTGGTCTTTCTTTTCTGCTGCCGTTCGCCGCTCTCATCGGCATCAGCCGGGCTATTTTTACAGCTGGCCTTTACCCTCCACAGCAAGGGGAGGTGGGAGAAGAACACACACACACACACACACAGAGACACAGTCCTTATGTTACACAGCAGATGTAGGAGTCGCAGGTCTGCCAGTTTTATTTCCAGCGACGGCGGAATGCACAAATGTTACGGGGCGGCTGTATGTTCAGCTGCATGCCACGGCCGGCGCGACGCTCCTGCTCATCTGGTACTCGGCCAAACAGGTCGGTAGTAGTGCGGGCCTCCGAGTTAGGGTCTCAGAGGTTCTGGCCGACCCGAGAGTAGGAGAATATCTGCCTCGCGTCGGGTCCTCTGACCTGAGTGGGAAGACCGGGGCCTCGGCACATCAAAAAAACGAAAAGAAACGAGGCGGGGTTTCTCCGGTTTCTCCGAAAGCCCGCGTTCTTCTCTGCGTTTTGGCTGGCTCCCGCGAGAGAGGGCCCGCGATGGATGAGGAGATGCTGGGTCGAGAGGTTATCGCGGCGCGGGTGTCGGGGTGGAAGGCCCGGGGGTGGAAGGCCCGGGGGTGGAAGGCCAGGGGGTGGAAGGCCGGGGGGGGGGGGGGGGGGGCGTTGCTCCTCCTGATCTCATCCCCGCCCACGCGCTCTCCTCTCCCAGCCTCTTTTTGTTTTGCTCCCTGTTTCCTCCTCCGTTCACTTTAGCGTGAACACACACAATGCGCACTTCTCTCTTTTCTTTTGCTCCGCGCCCGCACACACACACACACACACACACACACACACACACACACACACACACACACACACACGTCTTTGAGGGACCTTTTCGTGATCCCGTTGGCTGATTCACAGTGAGTTCCAGAGCACTTGGGCCACCCACCAACTGAACTACGTTTTACTCTGTCTCCCTTAAGAATCTTCCTGATAGGACACGCTGTGTTTAGCCCTGGCCTCGGCTTAGGTGTTGTAGATGGGGATTTGGCTTATTCTCACTGAACGGCTCTGTTGGGGCAATCAGTCCTCTAGGAAAAAAACTTTTCCAGGGGATGACTACGTCCTTACTTCTCTTTCACTTTGGATCCTTCCCGCTCTCTGAGAGAAGCCATTCAACGGGAGTTTCCCACCGCTTCCTTTGAGTCAGCGTTGACTTGACATAACCTGGCCGTTGTAAAGGGGCCTTCCACCTCTGCTCAGCGGTGCAGCGTGGACAGGACAAGGGGGGAGATCAGGAGGAGCGGGGCGGTTCCCTGCTCCGTGCTCCAGCCAATGTGCAAACAGGGGCAGCGAGGCCAGCGGGCCGTCATGCGTGACCCGCCTCCCGGCTGCCTGGCAACGTCACTCGCCGGGCGCCCCGTAGTGGCCCCTTGTTCTCACAGCCGGACATGTCGCAACAACCCTGCCTCGCTACTCTCACACACACACACACACACACACACACACACACACACACACACAAAATATACTCACTCACTCACTCTACACACACATACGCGTAAATGCGTCCTTGCATACACAGAAAGCGTGCACACATACATTTGTATGTACAGTACAGTGCAAACGTTTTAGGATGTTGTTTTGAAGGCAAAGGGTGGTCACACGATTTAGATTTTTCATCTTTTCATTCACTTTGCGTTTTGCTCATTGATGGCAACAAAACTATTTACGTTTCTACTTTTGAAAGCATTCTAACTTTACAGCACCCCCCAACCCACCTGCCTAAAACTTTGGCACAGTACTGCATGTGCGCAGGTTACTTCAAAACGTCCATAGCAGATACTTTACCTCTCTTCGTCTCACTCACTGGTTCACTCATTCAGTTAGTCTGTAACTCAACTTTGTTGCGCCCACGCACCTCCTGCATGCAATTGATAAAAGCACACCTGTATGCAAATCTTTCAAGCAGAGGCATTCTTGCAAATTGATCTATGCAAATAGTTGCAGTTGATTCCTGAATCCCTGCCTATTTGATTGCCAACGGGTCGCTAAAGTGAGGGCCGTCCGCCGAACCCCCCAGAGGAAGTCCCGTCACGGGGTTCTGGGGTCGCCACCCCGTCCAAGGAGAGTGTTTGGCTGGGCGGCGCCAACGCTCTGATCCCCTTCTGGAAGCGTGCAGAACAGGAACCGTGAATCCCCTCCCCAGGAAAGAGGGAGACGCAGGCCCAGGAAATGGGATGGAGCCTTTAAGATGGGACACGTGAAAGGAAGCAAAGATCACGGAATGGAACGGAAAGGAGCGGAATGTCAGTCTTGGCTGCCTTGCGGAATGATGGTTTTTGTGGTGGGGGTGGAGGTGGGGGGTGGGGGGGGGGTGGAGGGGCGTGGGGGGGGGGGGGGGGGGGGCGTAGGGGGGAGTAGCTTCTGGTAAAAGGGCGGATTGCATAAGGTGGCAATATATGGTTTGTTGTGGTTGAGAAGATTATCTTTTTATGTTTTGTTCTAGAGGGTAAGATATCTTTATACTTCTGATGTGCTTACCGTGTGTGTGTGTGTGTGTGTGTGGTGTGTTATATCTGCACATTGCTTAGTAAGGTGCATGAATCATTTTATCCCGAGCTGTTCAAATATGTGTCAGTGGGTGCACTCCTCCTCGGGCTGTGCGAGCGTGTTTTGACACAGAATCCAGAAGTACGACCCACCCGCCCCCTCCCTCTGATTTTGGCGGTGGCCGTTAAGGAGGGTCTGGGAGGACCTGATTACACACACAGCAGAAAGTTAGAGCAGGGAGAGGTCACACACTCCAGGCCCTGCCACTCGCAAACATACACTCCATAAAGGCGGGAGGAGCCCACGACGATACCTACACACACACGCTCGCTCTCTCTCACTGACATTCTGGTCGTTCCTTAAGGAAGCGGTCCGCTCGCGAGGTAATGTGCTTTGAATTCCACTTTTTCTTTTTTAAACCGACCGTTCTGTTGGCCAGTGGCGTGGGATGGGATATCGAGTAGCCTGTTTTGCTTGTCTGCCGGGGTACTCGCTGCCTTTTGGAAAGGACTGCGTGTATTTGTGTGTGTTTTGGTGAGTGCCAAGCTGCCTGGAAGGGTGCTAGAGAAAGACCAGCAGAGAGACAGTTGGAACACTTTCCCTGGTGGTAAATGGTGGGTCCTGTGTTGTAGGGTTTGTGTTTTGGGGACAGCCATGCCTCGCTGCCTTCATCCAGTTTAGCTTTAGCCATCTTTGTCTTTTCCATTGCTTTATAACCTGGTGTAACACTTTTGATTTGCTCCAACACAGAAGTGTTTTCTCACAATGTGAGCTTCCCAAGGCTACAGGGTATAGGGAGATCTAGATGTTATGTCTTTGCTGCGTTTGCTTACGATGTGATACGTTTTAAAACTAAGTGTTATGTTGTAAGGTTTGTCTGTCATAAGGTGCATGGGATGTGTTGGCATTTACTGACATTTCATTATTCATGTTTCGAATGATCCGCCAACTGTACTCGCTCTCTTTCTCACTCTCTCTCCATCTCTCTGTCTATCTCGGCCTCTACGTCCCTCAGTTTCTCTCTCTCTCTCTCTCTCACTCACTCACTCACTCACTCACTCACTCTCTCACTCTCACTCTCACATTCTCCGGAAGTGTGTGTTTGTGTCTGTCGGTATCCTCGTCTGGCCGTTCTCTTTCCCTCTCCCCGAGTGTCTGTCCAGGGGCAGTCTGGACGCCACCCACACCCCCCTCTTATTATTACAGGCCAGGCCAGGCCAGGCCAGGCTAACTTCTAGACAGGAGCCCCTGCCATGCAGTATTGGGCCAGGCCCTGAGCAATGGCTAGTCTGTAGGCCCGGGCCTGTGTGCCAGCTAGCTGTGCCAGCTGTGCGATTTGGCAATGCACTTATGCCCCCCCCCCCCCCCCGGCCCGGCGGGACAAAAATGCCCTTTGCGAGCCAGAGTCCGACGTTGAGCCGTTGTCCATGCCGCCGAACGTCAGGCCGGCCCCGCACTTCTCCTGGAAGTCCCCTTCCCCTGCAGGCGGTGAGGTCGATAGGGCGGATGACGTGGGTCGGACCCCCCGAGGGTCGGCAGCGGGGCACGTTGGCTCTGCGGAGGCAAAAATAGGCCGTTCGGCGAAGCCCGGGCCTTTCCAGATAACAAAGAGGGCCGATTGATCCCAGCGGCCCCAGCCTCAGACGCCACAGAGGAGCCTTTTGTCCGACCTCCTTGGCTACGCGCTCTCAAGACGCCGTCACCCAGGACCGCCAGCGGCCGAGCTCTCTGACGCTCGCCACCACCGGCCTCTAAAAAAAAAAAAATTTTTAAAACGGCATTGTTCCTGGCCGCCTCGGGGCCCTCGCTGCCTGACCTGGAACACCGCAGCACTTTGGCAGATTGCGTCTCTGTTTACGTCCTCCTGGCAGGACTGCAGCGTCACTGTGGCTCCGTTGGTATTTCTGCTGAGGCCGTTGCGCAACCTCGCCCAGCCCGACTTTTCTTAGGTGAGGCAGTGATTCCGAGTCGTCATGACTTTCGCGGAGTGCGTTCCCGCCCTCTCCACTTGCACCATACACTTCCCTGTTTTTCCCCACAGTTAATTGTTATTTTCAACCGCACTACTTGAAGATACTGTGCTTGCGTCACAATTACAACCACACTGGATGAGGTACAGCCCAGCTTACTATTAGACAACAATTAGACAGCGGTTTAACTATTGCCAAGTCATACACCGAGGGCCAACGTATGTCTTTCCAATCAAGAAGTAAAAAATGCCTTCATTAGCACAGCTCTGTCCTCAACACGTTTATGATGATCAAAGTGGGAGGATCCATGTGCTTGGCAGACGCTGGGTGACGTTGGCAAGCTGTTTCCCTGCCACCCTGGAGGGAACCAGTCTCAGCAGACCAAGACAACTGTTTGCTCAAGGTTGAGGGAGATGAATAGAGCGATCAAGGGATAGGAGGAAAAAGAAAAATGTCTGTCAACATCTGAGGTCGACTTGAATGTTGGTGTAATATTGCAGCAACCCACCTTTTGTGTGATCTAAGTGTGCAGCATTGAAGCACAGAGGTTCACAGCAAGTCCTTGTCTTATGGCTCGAAAAAAGTTGTACCCCCAAAATAGTTACGTCTACTCTGTCAGACTATTGCTTACATTGAGTTAAAACATAAAAAAAATACTTACTTTTTGAAGAGACTCACAATGTTGGTTCATTTGGTCATTTGGCTAAATGCAATCCTTTTTATTTTGTATCCATTTAGTGATAGATTTTGGAAAGGGTGCTTATTGAAGTCTTATTGAAATGTTAATTGACATCATTTCATTTATATCAGTGCAAAGTGTAAGGTTGACGGAGAGTGCCCATACCGTGTGGAGGATGTGCTATTAACTTTGCCCTCTGGAAGTAGGGACAGACAAAACGGCATCAAGCTATTTGCTATTAGCTCATCTTTCTCCAGTAGCAAAACTAAAACCCACAATCCCACTCTCCTCCCCTACGTGCCCCCCCCACCCCCCTCTCTCCTCCCCTACGTGCCCACCCCCCTCTCTCCTCCTCTACCGGCTTGGATGCATAGCCGTTTCTTCTTCATTGAAGAACAAACGGGAAGGCTGTTCTAGCCGGGGATGAGTCAGTGCAGCTGGGGCTGCAGGTCACTCACCCACAGCCCACTCTCACGGGCCAGATGGCCGGGCTGGGCCGGGTCTGTGCGAAGCGCTAGCAACAGACCCAGGGTCACTCGGGTAGTTATGCTAACGCTAACAACAACAACAACAAGACTCTGGCGAGGTGAAAGCCAGTGTATTGCTTGGGCAAACTTGAGGGAGTAGAGCAAAGTTATGCCAAAACAATTGCAGTAGATAGATCCTAAAGCAATCTGTTAATGAACAATTATAAAATAACACACCTGTACATACACTCCGAGTTCCGAGCTACCAAAACCAAAACTCACAGTGCGGAAGAGTAGTAGTTTTGTGGCGTCGTAAGCTAAATTCATTGACATCTTCCCTAGAAGGTTAATGATTCCACCAGCGTTATCTGGATGTACTGAATAGGTTAAAATGATATTGGCTCACTGAGGCTCTTCCAACGAATAGAGGTCAGAGAGTTTGTGTCGTTGCACCTGCTCTTGGACTAAGTCTGCTGTCTCCATTTCAAAATACAGGGTCATCTCTGCTCTCACGACTGTGCGTGGAAAACATTACCTAGTCCGCTCAGACATGAAAGCTTTTGCGGACCCCGTCGTGTGTATGTGTGTATCTGTCAGTGAACCTTTTAAAGCCTTGCATATTGACAGTAATCTGGTAATCCGTACTGGCTAGAGGTGGGGAAAAGAGGGATTGCAAAGAGGGTTTGGCGTCCAATGGCAAGCTAGTTATGGGAGAAGTGCTGACATCATTGTTCTCCTCTTAAGGTTTGATTGATGATCTTGGCCATTTTCGACAATTGTTCAAATAGCCTCGCTCTACTCAAGGGTTTTGATCAGCATACTCTACAGTGGCAATATATGAAGGATTTCCCTTATTTATTTACATTGATAGGAGGCAGAATGTTGAAACTGAGGGACAGTTACTGAGCCATCACGGGCGGCATCGGAATTGGACGTGTATTGTTGCCGGGCAGAATTCCCCGGCTGAGTGAGCGTAACTCGTGGTTGGAGCGCCATTTGTGGGTGTTGGTGGGCAGACAAACGACAGGTGTGCCCTGACATATCCCACACCACACACACTGACCTGATATGTGGGCGTATGCCAGCGCGTCGGCTTGCTCCTTTGAAACAGAGCGACAGCCTGTGCACAGTGAGCCTGTGGGTGTGGGTGTGGGTGGGGAAACCGGTCAATACGGCTCCCGGATTCTGTTATGTAAGCCAGTTATGATGGGTCCCGTGCGCGCCATGCACATCAGTTCAATCATGCACACCGGAAAAATGATTGGAGTTAAATCTACCGTAGAAAACGCCACGTCTTTGACTGAGAGGTTTGTTTACATTGCTCTTTGTGTGTGTGTGTGTGTGTGTGTGTGTGTGTCTCTCTCTCTCGCTCGCTCGCTCTCAGTGAACATGCCTAGGCAAGTGTGTTTACATTTAGTAGTACTAAAAACATTCCGTTGACCTCTGTGGGTAAGGCTATGGACGCCGTCTCTGAGGCAGTCCATCGATACCTCCCAGGGCCCGCTGGAGAGACGAGCCGCTCGTAAACGCTGAGACGGCCTCTGGCGTGCCACACCACCACTGGCCGCTGCGTCCAACCAGCCTCTCTCCTAGAGTTTGCCTGTCAGCGCGTACGCCAGGAGCTCGGTGAAACTCCGCTGGTCCCGGGCCGCAGTGACTCAACCCCCCCCCGGGGGCTTTTTGCCGCCACAGCGTTCTGGGGGCCACGCAGGCATCGCCAGCGGTTGGCACACCCCGGCCCCCCGGGCCCGTTTCACACTCACAGAGGACTCTGTCGTCGCTCTCCCCCATTGGCTCCCCAGATACGGCCTCCACCGTTTGCAGCCGCGGTTGCCTCCGACTACCAGAATGCCTCTGTGGCACGCTTCCCAAAAAGCCTGAGGCCCCCTGCGTTCACAAGCCATTAGAGATGCGAGAGCGTACGGATGGGTTTAAGTATGCCGCTTAACAACCCATGAGGACGCCCATTTGTATTAGCAATTAGTGCACTCTGTCCTTTGGAGTTGCATTAAGCTAAGTGCACCATGCGGCCAAATGGGGCGTAGGGAAAGAGGGTTGGGGGGCGGGCGGGGGGGGGGGGGGGGCTTAGACTCGGTTGTGTCGAAGTTAGTTTCCCGTTAGTTCCACAACGACCTATCACAGAGGAATTGAATTGAATCCGGGTGCTATTGAGTAAACATACACAGGGAGTAAACCCTCTCCTGGAGCACTTTGCCCTCCCCTGTACCGGCGAGGTGACAGTTGGTTTTGTGGCGTTTTTATCTCCAACGACCTTATCAGACTTGTTTTGCAGACAGACAGTGGGGCCCTGAGCTCCAGAAGGGGGTTGTGATAGCCCCCCCCCCCCCCCAACCCCAGATGGCAGTTGGGGCAGTGCACCAGGCCTTGGAATGGAGGGAGATCCAATAGGCCAGTTGGTCCCCTGCGGGGTCCAGCTCCCAGACGCACACGGCGCATGATAAATGAATGGAAGTGTGATAAGCCAGGGCCTGCAATCACATACCTCATGTCTTTCTGTGTAAAATATTCATTTGACTATTTCCCCCTTTTGAGTGACTAATGACGAGCTATTTCTCCTCCAACTGCCACAGTCTCTCTCGCTCTCTCTCTCTCTCTCTCTCTCTCTCTCTCTCTCTGTCTCTCTCTCTCTCTCTCTCTCTCTCTCTCTCTCTCTCTCTCTCTCTCTCTCTCCCGTATTTCCCCTTTGCCCCACAGTGTTGCTTGGGGTCAGGAGGGATGTGAAGGCAGTGTGACTCCATTAGGATGGCATCTCCTCCTCACCTCGCTGCCTGCCCCCCCCCCCCCCCCCCCCCCAAACCCTCTCTCTCTCTCTCTCGCTTGCTCTCTTAACCCCACACTCAGGCGTCAATGCCTTCTCTGTCTGGCCCCCATAGAGTACGTTAGCGGCCCTTTCCTGCCCCCCCCACACACCCTATCGGAGCACACAGAGTAGGAAGAGAAAGCGAGCGAAGAGGAGGGGGGAGGAAGGACAGCTGCCATGCCAGTCGGTGGAGGGAGGCCTCCCTCCCCCGTCCCTTCTCGTCCTAGCCCGTCCCACTCCCCCACCACCCACCCCCCTCCCCCGTGCCCCCTCTGACAGCGGAGAACAGTCACACACTCACTTGACTCTTACCAGCTGAAGTGGGCTCAAGGAGTTTAGCTCAGTCGACTTTTTCCCCCGGACAGCTTTGGGATCCGTGGGCAGCTACTCTGTCTGCGTTGGGGGCCAGTGAGCACTGCGTTTTGAGGAGCTGTCCTCGGAGCAGCCTGGGCCCTCAAGACTTCATCTTACCGGGCGCAGTGGAGTGCTCCTCAAACATCGGCCTTAGAATGGAGTTCTGCAGGAGGACAGGCCTCCAGTCGGACTAGCGGCCTTATTATCTCGGGGTTCTTCACCGGCTGCCTTAGACACGCGTGAGGTAGGCCACAGTGTCCTGCGGCTTTACCGGATGGACCACTCACCAACTGCTGTAACTTTACAGTGGCGTTTGTCAACTGTGTGTGTCTGTGTGTACGTATGCATTTTTGGACTAAAAGTGGCACTGTCATGTTGAGGTCGGTGTAGTTTTTACCGCGATGTGGAAGTCTCCTGTTGTCGAGCTGTAGCTCCAGGGCGGCTGGCACCGGCTCTGTACTGAAGGGGAGCCCTTGCATGAAGAACAGCCACATTGTGTGTGTGTGTGTGTGTGTGTGTGTGTGTGTGTGTGTTTGAGCGTTTGCCTGCCGCCGCGAGGGAATAAACGAGCGAGTGGGAGTGTTGCCTTAAGAGTGTGTGTGTGTGCGTGTGCGCGTGCGTGCGTGTGTGTGTGTGCGTGCGTGTGTGTGTTTGTGAAAGCACGCAGATGGGAAAACGATGCCGGTGCTGGCACTGCTTTTCCTCCCAGACTGGCATGCACACTTGAATATTTAGCTTCGGCCCACACACTCCGTCCAGCCTACGCGCTGGGGGGAGATATTGATGTTGAGGCCACTCGTTCGGCATGCCAACCGGTATGCCTCGCAACGTGCCTCCTCCAAGTTATTTTAGACGGCCACCCCTGACGGTTCCTCCTACCCTGCCCCCCTAACCTGCTGGCTGGCCCTGTCTAACCAGTTAATGCCTGCTCCTTACCTCCCACTCTCCCAGGCCTCAGCTCTCTCTCCGCAGGCAGGGTGGGGCGGGGCGGGGCAGGTCAAGCCTGGTCTGCTGTAACCAGACACCCCCCCCCGCTCCCGACAGGGGTAACCCGACCCTACACCGCTTTGTCATGGAGAGAGAGAGAGAGAGAGAGAGAGAGAGAGAGAGAGAGAGAGAGAGAGAGAGAGAGAGAGAGAGAGAGAGAGAGAGAGAGAGAGAGAGAGAGAGAGAGAGAGAGAGAGAGAGAGAGAGAGAGAGAGAGGTTCCCCTTGCCCCACACCCTGCCTGATTGTCTGACCGCAAGCCGGCAGCGCCGCGACAAAAACCCTCTAATGCGTTTAGGAAAAGGCTCAGGCCTAATGCTCGAGGCGCACGTTATGGAAGTCCAATGGCTCGGGGAAATAATAGCCTAATTGATGTTAGTTGCATGTCAGCGGCGTGGCTGTGAACGGACGAAGTGGAGAGGAGGTCGGTGTGGGGCGGCTCTGTCCCAGAGGCTTGGCCAGGCCTGGGACCACGTTGGAACCCTCACAAACCCTTTGAGGGAGACGTGTTTGGTGCGTCACTCCCGTGCGCTCTGTGGTGGTGGTGGTGGTGGAGGGGGGGGGGGGGGTGGTGGTGTTGTTTTTAATGGCCGGCTCTGGACAGTCTGTCAGAAGGCTGTGGGGTTTTGTTGACCAGTGTTTGAGCTAGGGTTAGGGCTAGGGTTAGGGCTCGTTCGTGTCTCTGGCGTCCGCCCGTGCCGTGTGTCGTACGTGTTTCCGGCTCGTCCCTGTGTGTGTTTCGACTTGGCCATCGGCCTGCGCAGTTTCCCCCAGTTGGGTTCTTTCCATGGCCGCCCCATCCCGTCCTGTGGGTCGAAGGGGGGGAACGCAGGCCATACACCGGCCAGGTCCTCCCAGGCCGGCCCGGGGCCTTGGCTCCCTAACAAAGGGCACGCTGTGGATGGAAAAACAGCTGAGGGTCCAGAGGAAGAAAAAAGAAAAGAAAGGCCCACAGCATTGTTAATCCGGTTCAAATCTCACCCCGTACAAACAACAACAAAGCCCTCATTTGCGTTCCTGGCTCCCTGTTGGCAGGCTGGCCGAACCCTGCGACCCAAAGCCTGCCGTTTGGGTTTCGACCGGCCCCCTTCTCTCCCAGTGTTGAACCCTCTTTGCCCTTCTTAACTTGGTGTTTCTTGTAGTCGCGCATCTTGCAATGCAAGGCCTCCTCTGGAAGGAACTAGACCAAGCGGTTAGGCTTCTTGTGGCTTGATCAAGGGAATGAAAGTAACACCTTATAAATACAGCCTGCGCCTTTAGACTTGGCGAAAGAAGGCTCACGACCTCACTTTGTTTTCATACAACAACCGGCTGTTTCTCCCAAAATGTTTTAAGATTTTCTCCAGACTAAATGAGATCAACGTTGTCAATTCTCCCGCCAGTTTCTGAAAGTACAGTCAATTTAGCATTTCACATTTGACAGCCAGTGAACATGCAATGGTCATAAATCAAATTGGCCTAGCATTAGTGGGCCGTTGGCCATTCTTCAATCCCTTTTCTCCCAGCAGCAATTACGGTGTATAATGTTGAATGTCAAAGTACATGTAGCTATAGCCTATTATATTTCTGGTGAATCTTCAACTAGAGTTGCAGCGCTTACGTTTCAGCCTTTTTCCAGACCGATGGACAAATCCCGCTATTAAAAAGCCCAAGTAGAAATAGTTTGTTTCCCTTTTTAGGGTAGGCTAGTCACCCCAGCCTCGGTGCTAGACCAAACTATGTTTGTGGCCAGTGCACTGGGTCTCCCCATGCAGAGTTCTCCTGGGGCCTGTCCCCATGGAGGACAAGTCTAGTTCATACACACACACACACTCACACACGCGCACACACACACACACACACACACAACTGTGTTCGGGTTGGAACAACAAGGCGTGAGAACACAAGTGACCTTTGTCCTCCTTCCTCTGTCCCTCTCACTTCCTCCCTCTCCCCTCTCTCCGGCTCCCTCTCCAGGCATGGAAGAAGCGGTGGTTTGTTCTCCGCAGCGGTCGTCTGACGGGCGACCCGGACGTGCTGGAGTACTACAAGAATGACCACGCCAAGAAGCCCATCCGCGTGATCGACCTCAACCTGTGTGAACAGGTGGGCCAGGCTCCTCCCCCTCCGGTTTCCCCCCCTCCTCCCGGCGCCGCGGCGACCGGCGGCAGGCTCACTTCCAGACGAGGATTACGCTGAGCGTGTTGTCCCCGCGTTAAATGTCAAATAAGGAGGTGCCAAAAGACCACCTCTGGCCGCCGCAGGCCAACGCAGAGCACGCACAGCATGGGGCCGCTGCAGAGGCTGAATACGTAGCCCCTCGCTTACCTTTGCGCGACGCTAACTCCCGTTAACACAACACCCCTTCTCCCCCCCCCCCCCCCCTCCCCCACACCTTTGGCAGGTGGACGCCGGGCTGACGTTCAACAAGAAGGACCTGGAGCACAGCTTCATCTTCGACATCAAGACCATCGACCGCGTCTTCTACCTGGTGGCGGACACGGAGGACGACATGAACAAGTGGGTGCGCTGCGTCTGCGACATCTGCGGCTTCAACCCCACCGAGGAAGGTACGCGCCCTGCCCGCAGCCGCCACAGGCTGAGCCACGCGTCACTCAGTGGGCGTCAGCCAATAGGGGGAGGTTGGGGTTGTCGGTGCGCACCCCGCGGGGTCCGGTCTGGTCCTTTGGGGGGTTCTGAGCAAAGTGGGAGGGACAGGCACACAAAATGGAGGAATGTGAACAACTGTTTAGCAAGCATGGCCGTTTTGTTTCCCTGTGTCTGTGTGGTGGTGGTGGGGTGAGGGGGGGGGGGGGCTGCTGCTGCTGCTAAGGCGATGGTGTGTCAGGGTAGTGAAGCTTTACAAGCCAGACCCCAAGACCTACCAGCTGGAAAAGCACAAGCCCTCACACGCCAATAAGTTGGATTGGTTTACCTATTTGTTCCCCTAAAGGGGTGCGCGTGTGTGTGTGTGTGTGCGCGTGTGCGCGCCCCCCAGAAGTAGGCCCCTGTTTAAGTCCATTCTGCAGTGTTCCCGAGCATGGCCTAATGATCCGGGTGTTGAGGCGGGCTCACGTTACGTCCAGCTCCCTGTACGGGATAATAAAAGCATTGTGTGCACCCCGCACTCCTACCACCAATCTTCTCTCTCTCTCTCTCTGTGTCTCTGTCTCTCTCTCTCTCTCTCTCTTTGGTTCCTGTGTCCTTGTGCAGCTTGTCCTTTGTCTACCCGTCTCTATCGGTTTCCTCTCATCCGATTGTAAGAGGCTCAAAACAGCATCCTCCCTTCCTCCTGCCCTCCTCTGTTCCTCCTGCCCGCCATTCCTCGTCAGTGAAGGAAGGCCCCTCTCCCTTGTAACGGACTGACAGCTCTCAACTGACATACAACTCCTTGCATTGAACGTCTTCCCTCCAATGGCCTCCGTTTGAGACGGTGGACCCAACACTAGTTGTACTAAAGCCTCAATACTGAACAGCACAGTTGACTTTAATGGATGCTTATCCAATAGATTTAGGTGCGATGTGACACTACACAGAGAAGGAGCACTGGCGCATTGCTCAGACCAGAAGCAGGATTGCGGGGGGGATGTTGTTTGGACTACAACAGCGTCCATGGATGTAGTCTGTAACACGTCCCGTGCTGCACACCGCTCGCTATTCGGAACATTGAAGCAGAACCCGGGTTAGGCTTTCAGACAAAACAGACAGCCTTTCACACAGCTGCCGCGACTGGTGGCCTTGGCTGCTTCTCGAACCTCCGCTTTGCTCCTATGCGAACCGTTTATCCAGACCGAGGCCCACCACCCACACTCTCGTTCCCTGGTGTGGGTGCACCGCCTCTGGGGAAACGTCCTTGAAGAGATGGGACGGGGGTTTGAGGCCCTGGGGCTGTCGGTGCTGGGGGTACGAGATGAGAGAGGGACAGAGGGGGGATTTTCCCTTTGCCGGGGTGGATCAGCACTCGGAAAGCTAGCACAAACAAGTGGGGTGGGGGGAGGGGGGGAGGGAGGGGGGGGGGGGGGGGGGGGGGGGGGGGGGGGAGGGGAGGGAGGGAGGGAGGGAGGGAGGAGAGGGAGAGACGTGGCCATGTTCTGTAAGGAGCGGTAGATATTGAGTTTGGAAGGCAGAGAGGAGAGTGCATGGGATAACGAGATAAGTGTTATTGAATGAGAGGAGTGGGAGGAGGTGGCGAGGAGAGAAGGGGGAGAAAAACCCTGGCAACCCTGTCTCAGGAAAGACGTTTGTATACTGTAGGAGCGCGCGCGTGTATGTATGAGTGTAGGAGTGTGTATGTGTGTATACTGTAGGAGGGTGTGTGTGTGTGTGTGTGTGTGTGAGACTCTTGCACACAGTAGCCGTGCACAATGCTGAGCGTTCAAGGAGAGGCGCAGGTGGAGGTGTTTGAAAAGGGTTGTCATCACACACAGACACACACACACACAAAAGACCCACGCACCGTGTGACCGAACCAAGGCCTCCAGGCAAGCAGCGCGTGGGTTCCTAAGCAGGCAGCCGACTTAAAGCTGAACGCGTGGGTCAGGCTGTGACAAATCAGACCAGAGTCTCCCTCAGCCTCGCCTGACGTGCCTGGGCGATGGAGTTTCCAATAGGTGCTATTACGCACCCCGTGCCATTGTGTAGGACCCTTTTTACTCCATCGACACTAACGATTTTCCTTAACACCCCCCCACCCCCAACCCTCCCTTTACCTTCCCTCCTAGAAGGAGCGAAGGCGGCCCACCAGTCAAGCACAGGGGGCTCCGTGGTGGACACCCCGCCCCACCCGGCGCTGGGCAGCGTGCTGGGCCCGGCGGCCATGTTGTCCAGCATGCCCCCGCCCTACCAGCCAGTCAGCGTGCGGCACCTGGACTCCCAGTCCAGCCAGGACGAGCCCCAGGACTACCTGTGGCTGGTCAACTGTGAGAGCAGGAAGCCCGAGCCCAACAGGTCAGTAGGATGGTGTCCTGGAGTGAGGAACCCTCCCCCCCCCCCCCTTTCGTCTCTGTTGAACCTTGTTGTTTTTCATTTCTGTGGCTATATTTTGGTTTGACTTTATTTTCCATTATTTGTTATGTGCAGTATGAGTATGCGAATCTTTTCTATTAGAAGTAGGCTTCATTTTCCGTTTGTTTTGACGTTCTGTCCTCCTGCCTCTCACGGCCTCCTCTGCCTTCTCTCCCCCCCCCCCCCCCCCCCCCCTTGCTCCGGTCTTTGCGCTGGGGTGGACTGTAGTTCAGGGCGGCCTCCCTCTCCACTGGAGGGGGACCAGGAGTACTTTCTCCTGGAGGAGTGTGAGAGCAAGACTCCACTTTGTCCCCAGGCCAGTCTGTGAGTGGCCAGCCCTCCCCAGACCCATGTCTTCTCTCACACACACACACACACACACACACACACACACACACACACACACACACACACTGATCTAAACCCTCACTGCCTCTGGGGATTATGTGTGATGTTTTTACCCTAACCTTCACCTGACCCCCCTTTTAATTAAGGATATTGCTTGTTGTTTGCTTTCCTATCGTTACAACACTGTTTCGTACTGTTTACAATAGGACGCCCTTATTGGCCCATGCGATTGTGCAAAGCCTGCTGTCCGAGTCATTTCGATCAAATAAATCAGGCCATTGTAGTAAATCTTATTTTTTGACATTTATTACTTGCATATTAAACTTGTGGGGCTTGGCAAGGGAAAAGCTGCTGTCTATGCAGTAGATTTAATACTGTCTGTTTTGTGCGTTACCGATGACTAGAGCTTGTTTTGATATTCTCCCTCTGGAATGTGTTGTGCCCCTGTCCCTGTCTCCGCAGACACACCGAGTGCTCCAAGTCCACCTCCTCAGAGACGGACCTGAACGACAACCTGCCCTCCCACCGCACGCCCACCTCCTCCACCTCCTCCTCCTCGGCCACCAAGCACGCCTCCCACAACGGCTTCTTCCCCCTCCCTCCGGCCTCCGCCTCCTCCATCTACGACTCGCCCCCCTCCCGGGGCGCCTCGCTCTCGGCGGACGCCGGCCTCTACCACCTGCCCCGCAGCTACTCCCAGGACACGGTGCTGCTCCCCCCCAAGTCGGCCTCCTCGCCCTCGGCGCCCCCCGACGGCGACGCCTTCTCCGACCTCTACGTCTTCAACGCGCCCGCGCGGAAGCCCTCCCTCGAGGCCCAGCTGCGCCACCTGTCCGTCAGCTACGACATCCCGCCCACGCCGGGCGCCAACAGCACCTACCAGGTGCCGCGCACGCTGCCGGCCGCGGGGTCGGACGGCGCGGCCGAGGCGGTGGTGCCCCCTCCCCGGCCGCCCAAGCCCTCGCCGGGCTCCTCGTCGGGGCCCCCCCCGCCCCCCCCGCCGGACGAGCGCTCCCCCACGGAGACGTACTCGGTGCCGCGCTCCGCCTCGGAGACGGACGGCAACTACTGCGTCCCCACCGGCGCCGCCAGCAAGACGCCGCGCAGCAACACCATCGGCACCATGGACTCCTCGCGCATCCGCAAAGGTAGAGCCCCCTGGTGCCCCTCGGCCCGTCCCCACAGAACCCTAGTGTGTTCAGTGGCAGAGTTCAACTTCCTGTTACCGTGCGAAGCATGTGCTGTTCTTATGAAGCGATCAGGAACACAGTCTATTTGTACGGGCACTTGTCCTGACGACTCCCCAGAAAAACAGAAATAGTTTTGGCGCGCCTAGGTCTCCAGGTATATTCCCGGCACGTTCGTCAGAGACTGAATAGCCGTAGCACTGCCTATGATGTAACGTCGTAACCCACTGCAGTGGATTTACTACTGACTAGGCGCCTCTGTTGGTCATAAACATCAAAGAGCTGGACAACCTATCGGCTGCTGAGATAGCAGGTAGTTGTACGAATAGCTGATTACGCAGAGCGCTTCATGCTCTCCACTCTGCAGTGGACATCTGGTCTGTCTGCGGTGGTGTAAGGTTACAGTCGGGCGCACACACACACATACACACCACACACACGCCAGTTACTTGGTAAGAAATGTGTTTACTGGCTGGTTGCAGTCGGAAAGCGACATCTAATCTAGGCCGTGTCGTCAGTTGAGAGCGCGCGAAACCGTTTCTACATAGACTGTGAATGGTAAGGCCCCTAGAACACTGCCCTTTCACTTTGCTATCGATAACAGGAAAAGGAAAGCGACATTGAACGGGGTTCCCCTTCATCTCACTACCGCCCTCTGGTGGCCGACTGTCATTTTCAAATCCACCACCAGTCACTGGCACCAGCGGAGCCAAGACTGGGAGCCGTTAAAAGCTGCGGGAGTCGAATGTGGTCCCCAAGCCTGTGCTTTGGCTCGTGCGAGAGCTATCCAACCAACGCTTAGTAGACGCGACGCTGTTAAACCTAAAATGCAGCCCGGGCCCGACCCGGATAGGGGCAGAGCCCCGCTCCGAGAGCGTTCTGCTTCCCGACGCGGTGATCGGTGGCGGCGGCCCGTCCCGCGGCGGCGGGATTCACGGCGGCTCCCGAGCTCCGTTAGGAAGCATAACGGAGTGGGAAAGGACTCTGGTTTGGTCACGGCGTCCCAGAGCCGCCCACTGTGATAGGGCAGGCCGCTGTCGGTGGTGTCGCGTCACGGGATTCCAACAACAACAACAACAACAACCACAACGGAAAGAAACGTTTCGTTTACCCTCAGGCCGGTTTCTCCGTGGGTGGTTATGCTAGCATGGATGCATAATGCATTAAGAGCTAAACAGCAAAAAGCCCGAGTCTGGTTGTTGCCACAGGTTAAATAGCGTGACGTGTAACCGTTACCGTGTGCGCCCGCCCGCGTGTGAGGGTGGGTTGAGTCACGCGATGTCGGACAGTGGACAGTTCGTCTACCAAAGGTTTCGTCCGCTGTGAAGTCCGTGTGTGGCGTCTGAGGCTTTGTCTTTCCGTGTGTGCTTTGCAGATTTTGGGTCGTCGCAGGACTGCTACGACATCCCCCGGTCCTTCAACGACAAGAGCTGCTCCTTCGACTTCAACGAAAGCTTCAACACCTACTTTGTAAGAGTCACAAGGGGGACACTATCGAGTTCTTAGGGTCTTACCTGCTATCAGACACTCAAATCCTCTCTCTGTCTGTCTGTCTGTCTGTCTGTCTGTCTGTCTGTCTGTCTGTCTGTCTGTCTGTCTGTCTGTCTGTCTGTCTGTCTGTCTGTCTGTCTGTCTGTCTGTCTGTCTGTCTGTCTGTCTGTCTGTCTGTCTGTCTGTCTGTCTGTCTGTCTGTCTGTCTGTCTGTCTGTCTGTCTGTCTGTCTGTCTGTCTTCCAGAAAAGCAAAGGCATGATGCCTGTTGGCAGCCAGTCCACCGAGGAGGTGGACCAGAACTACGTGCCCATGAGCGCCAACTCGCCCTCTCACCACCACTCGGGGAGCCTGACGTCGGAGCCCGTCATGGAGCCCAACTATGTGCCCATGACCCCTGGCAGTGTGGAGCTCTCCTCCCTGGGCAAGCAGGTGCCCCCGCCGGCCCACATGGGCTTCCGCTCCAGCCCCAAAACCCCCCCACGGCGACCCATGCTCATCGCCGACTGCCAGCCCCCGCCCGTGGACCGCAACCTCAAACCTGACCGCAAAGGTGAGGCGAGACTTCGGTGGGTGTGTGTGTGTGTGTGTGTGTGTGTGTGTGTGTGTGTGTGTGTGTGTGTGTGTGTGCGCGCATTTAGGGGGATTGGTTGGAGGTTTGCTTTTCAATGTGCCGTGTGTCGGGGTGTGCTTATCATTATGGCTTATCACAGTTTCAAAGCTACGTCTGCTCCTCTCAGCGTGATACTCATCTTCCACTCCTGTGCTGGCTCATGCTCATGAAACAGCCGTGATCCTTTTTGGTAGTTCTCCTGTATTAAAAACCCTTTTCTTTGTTGTCCGAAGTCATGTTAGAGAAATTAGATGAGAAAGAGCAGCCCGAGCCCTGCCAAAGTCCATCTGTGACCCCTCCCAGTTAGGCCTCGTACTCCCAAGAGCCCTGGAGTCCACATCCTCCCGCTCCCCTTAGCCTAGCACCCGTTAGCCTCTCCACACCCTCTGTTCTCCACTCCGGTCCCCTCTCTGTGCCCCCCGCCCAACCCCCAACGCCCAGTCAAAAGCACTTTTGTCCCCGTAGTGGAGAGGCCCGCGCGGGGCTTTTTGGAGGGGGCACGGCCATGGAGCGCCTGGATACCAGAGCGGTCACCTCCGTCCCCATTGTCCCCTCGCTCTCTCTTTGAGGCCCCCCTTCTGAAAGAAGCCCTTTGATGCCAGCACAATTCGTCTGAACTCACTGGGGGGGTCACACATTTGGCAGACCGAGCAAGAGGGGGGGGGGGGGGGGTGGTGGTGGTGGTGGTGGGGGGGGGGGGGGGAGGAGAAGAAGAAGAAGAAGAGATCACTGGAGGAGACCAAAAGCAGGGGGTCACTCGAGTCCCTGTCAGCTCTATAGAGTGCAAGGAGTGGGAGCTGACAGACTCCGTGTCCCAAAGGATAGGATAGGATACCTGGCCAAAACTCCACCATCAAGTGTTATTCAGTTCTGTGTGATGGTTTCAACAGAAAATGGCTTGATGCCTTTTGGGTTCCACTGAATAGGGTATAGACTAATGGAGAGAGTCAGGTGTCAGGTAGGGGATGGAGAGGAGCGTGAGCTGGATGTCCGTCTGCGACTGCAGCCCGTCTTTACCCCAGGCCCGCCATGATCGGCCGATACCCGCTCCTGCGCTCCGTGTTGTTATCAGGGCCTCCCATCCGCTCTGTGGCGTCCATCTTTGTTGCCCTGCATGTTCATCTGTCCTGCGGTGATATCTCGTGGAAAGGCTGTAAAATGGCGTTCTCTTCTTCATCACTTTGGCGACTCTTGGCCGCCAGAAGACTATTGTTTTTTTTCTGTTTTCCGGGAATCTGCTTTCTTCAAAACGAATATCATTTTACACTTGCTCGTTATAGCTCTTTGCATGAACTGTCGTCAATTCAATCAGTGTGGGGAGGTGTCTGCTGCATGGAATGAGACCACTCATGGCAGGGCACCGTCAGCCTCTGTTGTTTGCTTCTACCATGGCTCTGTTTCGGTCGTGCGTGGAGCGCTCCGAGGGTGTGTGGCTGAGCCGAGTCCTGTCCTCCTGCTTTGCATGGCGTGGAAAGGGTTGTAGCCGGCATTACCTTCTGTCTGTGATCAAAGGAAATATTCATCTTTCTATTTTGTAATGAGCCAAGTCTTCTTTTACCAATCAGGTCAGAGTCCTAAAATAATAAGAGCAAAGGGGGTCGGTTTAGAGCGAACCGACTCCCAAACCGTAGGGGAGTTCCCAAGACGACGCAAGGGTAGGTACCCCCCCCAACGGCCCTCCGTGCCTGAAACAACAACACCTCTCATTGTTTTCACCCCCCTCTCTCGTCTCCATTCTGAAATCGACTGTGCGCATGCCCAGTAGTGGTGCACTGAGGGATAGCTGGGGGGGGAGGTTGCCAGGCCTGTGTTCCCCTGCTCCACCTGAAAACAGCCTCCCATGAGAACCACGAGGGCCCCAGAGGTTAGCGGCCCTGGAGCTACCTCCCACCCCCGCTTTCCCCGGGACCGAGACACGTTACTCCCATAGGACCCCGCAATACATGGGTTTGTTAAGACACGTTACTCCCATAGGACCCCGCAATACATGGGTTTGTTAAGACACGTTACTCCCATAGGACCCCGCAATACATGGGTTTGTTAAGACACGTTACTCCCATAGGACCCCGCAATACATGGGTTTGTTAAGACACGTTACTCCCATAGGACCCCGCAATACACGGGTTTGTTAAGATGGCGGCGCCCCGTGGTGGAGCACACACTACAGGCCTGGGAAGCCCCTCCTACTCCTCTCGGAGGCGTGTTCTCATTGTCACGTGACTTCCTTTCCATCCAATCACTTTGGTGTGTGCCCTCTGAGAAAGTTTGTCCAACTGCGTTTGTTACTAAACACCATGTTCTTCAAACACAGTCACCGTATGTCCAAGTATGTTCTCAAAACACCTCTGTAACGTCGACTAACCCCTTTGGCCTGCTGGAGCCTTCCAGATAGCATGCTTTCTGTTTCAGGAAATGAAAGAACGATAACATCCAAAGGACACACCCAATCTTGCACACACTCATACACACACACACACACACTCATACACACACACACACACACTGTCTTAATCTTGATCCTATTTCAAAATGTGGTGTGTGGTCCTCTACTGTATTTCCAAAGCTAGAAAAACATTAAGGGTTTGAACATTTTTAGAAGGGGGAAAAAAAAGGCTGAAATAGTGTGGGATCTGTTCTGTCTGTATCGAGTACGTTATGCCCAGCACGTGGCAACAGATGGGGTCTCGTTCTAGCCAGACTGGTGAACGAACGACCCATCATAGTTAAGGTGGCCAGGCTGGTCGCTGCTTACAGTATTAAAGACGCATATCTCATTCGATTAGCCAGCCGTTTACAGGAGAAGGCCTCACAGCAAGTCCCCGTGGAACCCCTTGTGTCCTAGGACCTGTGACTGACAGGTGTGTTTGTGCCCTGACAGCCAGACCCGCCCCCTTGGAGATCAAACCCCTGCCAGAGTGGGAGGAGCCCTGTGCACCCGTCCGCTCGCCCGTGACCCGCTCATTCGCCCGGGAGTAAGTGTCCGAGCCGATACCCCTTGTTTCTTAACAGACGTTTGTTTGCCCCTTTGGCTGTAGCCGTAGTAAACCAGGGTAGCGCACTAACGCTCCATTGCCGTAGCCATGTCATCCAACATGTCAAAGTAGCCCTTGTTGTAGAAACCTGTGTGTCTCGCCCCGGGCTTCAGCAGTGACGTGGTATGTTGCTCTGCGCTAGCACACAGCGTAAAGCTAGGGGGACCCCTACTGGCGGCCGAGTGCTATTGCAGGTGCTGTGTTTTAACTCTGGCAGTGTGTTGGTGATGTTGTGTGTAAAACCCGATTGTGTGATGCTGCTCAGCCCCTCCAGGTTCCCTATGCCTCCGAGACCCCGGTCAGTGCATAGCACGGCCTCCAGCACTGACTCCGACGACTGTGACGAGAATTATGTAGACATGATCTCTAATATGTCGACAGACGAACCAGTATGTAACATTCACACCTGCCTATAAATACTGTGCATTCAGATGTTTCAAATGCAATTCATACCGTTATTACATACAATTATTACAAGTGAGAACGTTTGAAAACATGATACATGTTACATAGAACATTAAGTGACACAGAAATGATTTGTTATATTACTCGTGATTTCAAATTAGATTTTCTATATTTGACCACAGCCGTTAGGTTCGATACAACAAGAGAAAAGCTTGAAGAAATCAGATTCTCCGTCAGGTTATCAAGGTCTCTAGACTGCGTAATTGCAGTCACCAACGCTTTGTTTTGGACGCATACAGTGTAGTCTGGAACGGCCATTTGTCACTGCCAGCAGCATTTCTCAGTCAAAGGCCTATTAGCAGTTAGGGCCCTTTCTCTAGATTTATACAGACAAATCAATGGTTCGTGCAGTGGGACTCCTCAGCACTTCTTTCTTCCACTTTTCTTTTCCCTCGCCCCCACTCCTCCTGCCCGTTTTGTTCCATTTCAATTGTTTTCCCTCCCTCAGGTATTCTCTTCTTCGGAGAAATCACGCTCCCTCCCCTTTTTCTTTCCAATCAATACTTCTGTTCTAGCTTTTAAACCCCTTTTTTTGTTGCTCGGTCATTTGAGGCTATTCACCGAATTGCTTTTTGTTGGACGTGGTGCAGTATCGGTGAATTGATACTACAGGGATACAATGCACCAGCAACAAGAGGGCCACTCCCCCGTTCTGTGTGTGTGTGTGTGTGTGTGTGTGTGTGTGTGTGTGTGTGTGTGTGTGTGTGTGTGTGTGTGTGTGTGTGTGTGTGTGTGTGTGTGTGTGTGTGTGTGTGTGTGTGTGTGTGTGTGTGTTTTTGTCGACATATATCCCCATTTAAATTCTGTTGCCCCGGCAAACACTGTCTCTTGCTCTGCCTTGACTTCAAAAGTGTTATGTTTCTTTTTCAACCCATTGTTGCCCTTTCTCCTGCCCAGCTGTTTTCCCGTGTCGCCACATCCCTATCTTCTGTTTTCCCCTCACTGTCGCTGACCACTTCTTCTGCCTTCCCTTTGCTCTCCTCCTTCCCTGTCCTGTCCTGTCCTCTCCTCGCTGTGTGTGTGTGTGTTGTGTGTGTGTGTGTGTGTAGAGAGGAGTCCTTCTACTGCACTGTGCCCATCACCCCTGTAAAGAGGGAGGTGGAGGGCCTTGACTCCATAGAGGAGGTGAGCAGGGTTGCCAGGTTAGCCTGGGTTGTCATGTCCCGCGCATCTAGGCTTGCCTTGCCCTGTAGAAACAAACAAACAAAAGATTTTAAAAAACGCTGACTCAGCGTCTTGCTGCATGGTACTCTCCAAGTCGTGATCTAATCTGACACCAAACCTAGCCTAGGTAGGGTTTGGCTATACGAGTGGTAGTGACGTAGCTAACCATGTTTAGACTCAGTATCCATCCTAGTTCTAATATTGCCCACGACGTAGCTCAGCATTAACACACCAGCTCGTGTGTGTGCGTGTGTGTGTGCGTGTGTGTGTGTGTGTGTGTGTGTGTGTGTGTGGTAACTACTCACCTGGTCCCCATCTAAACTCTGCTATCCCTGGGTAAATAGAACATGATGCGGGGCGACCCCATGAGGGCGGAGGATGGGAGCAGCCCCATGGTGAAGCCGAAGGGAGACAAGCAGGTGGAGTACCTAGACTTGGACCTGGACACCAGCAAGTCCACCCCCCCTAGGAAGGTAGGGCTCCAAAGCATCTCCCATCCAGCCCCTGCACTGTTCATCTATGAAAAAAGGATTCGACCAAATGATGTGTGGCAACCTGTTTTGAAGATCCTGCAGATACATTTGCAATGTGCAGTAACCACCTTTACAAAGTATGTCATCGATAACAACAGTACTTTTCGTGTGTGTGTGTGTGTGTGTGTGTGTGTGTGTGTGTGTGTGTGTGTGTGTGTGTGTGTGTGTGTGTGTGTGTGTGTGTGTGTGTGTGTGTGTGTGTGCCTGCCTTTCTGTCTTCTCTCACTCTCAACTCCAGAAGAAAAGCAACGGCACGGGCATGGCGGCGTCCGACGAGCGCGTGGACTACGTCGTGGTGGACCAGCAGCGAACGCAGGCCCTGAAGAGCACCCGGGAGGCCTGGAACGACGGACGCCAGTCCACCGAGACAGACACCCCTACTAAGGGAGCCAAGTGAGCCTGTTCCCCCTTGGGCCGCTGTCAACTACTACAGGCCCAGGCTTTGTCTCCGGCCTACCCCGCGGCTATCTCCCACCCTCACCGAGCCCCTTACTCCTGCAAGTAGGGGCCTGTGGACCTCCAAAGCCACAGAACTGTCTCTAGTTTACACTGCCATCCGGCTCAGGACAGCACAGCGCCCCCAGTGGTACAGTGTGGTAAGTGCCAGGATTAAACTATGCATGAATGAAAGCAGGTGGAAGGAACCATTCATCTTCATCGCCTTGGATGGAGCTTCATAGACTTATAGACTTTAGTGTCCGGACACATTCTGCCTCCTGGGTTTCAGCTGAGTTGGTGGCTCAGTTGATTGCCTTTTAAAAGCACTGTGGAAGGACATGGTAACGAAACGTTTCCAAAGGACCTGACAGCACTGTGACGACGCCCGCCCCCTGGTGGTGGGAACGAGCGGCATCACGTCTCCATCGGCTCCACCAAAGACTTATCTGCCAAGATTGCCTGGTTTAGCTGATTAGTAAGGTGTGTTGCGCCTACATAGACTGAAAAAGATCCAAAAGATGGTAAAGATCATTTGTAATGAAAAAGAACCTGAGAACAAACTCTCTTTAATAACTTCAACAGAAGTGCCCGATGCATTGAATTCCGTGAAAACTCAGAAAATCTGCCGAAGACCGTTTTAATACAAAGAAATCAGCGAGCAGATGTGCTTCATATTTTGCAAGAGGACGTGCAAATGCAGTGTACAAAAGTGTTATGTATATAAATGGGAAAAAAGTGCCCTTTATTTGTATGGAATATGTGGTGTGTTTTGTTTGGATTCTGCAGGGTAGAATCCTGCGCCTATCCAAGGATGTATCAGGACTCTATAAGAAAGAAAGAATTACTGTGAGTTTTTAAATATAGCTTTTCTCGAGAGAGAGAGAGAGAGAGAGAGAGAGAGAGAGAGAGAGAGAGAGAGAGAGAGAGAGAGAGAGAGAGAGAGAGAGAGAGAGAGAGAGAGAGAGAGAGAGAGAGAGAGAGAGAGAGAGAGAGAGAGAGAGAGAGAGAGAGAGAGAGAGAGAGAGAGAGAGAGAGAGAGAGAGAGAGAGAGAGAGAGAGAGAGAGAGAGAGAGAGAGAGAGAGAGAGAGAGAGAGAGAGAGAGAGAGAGAGAGAGAGAGAGAATCAGGTACTCATTGAAACGCTTAAAAATTCAGCTCCATTTCCAATAATTTATTTTTGTAGTCATTTCATTGTGTGGATGTCTGATGCGCACACAGCTCAAGTGTTCTCATGCTGCATCAATGGGCAAGAACAACGTTGGTGTGAAATGCTCTTTTGACTTTTATTTTTACAAGCACCGGTCAATTTTTCAGGAGCCTCACTGAGATTATTCATTCCTTAACAATAATCTCTCTCCTTGATTTTAATTTATTTAAATGGGTCTGCACACACTTTGGGAGAGTTCATTTGATTGCCTTATCGAGTCATCGTTTTGTAGATAGTGATGAATTGTGTTCTCTTTTTTGTCATAAATATTAGCTTCACTAACTTTCCAACTCTGACTTCCCAAGCATGCGTTACCATACGGATTAAAACTCTTTGCTGTAAATATTTCACCATCGGCGATTCCGGCATGTATAATTTTTTAATTGTGCCTATACTGTCAACTTCATAATACTCTTTCCCCTTTCCATCCCATTGCGGGTTTGTCAAAAGATGAACTGCGAAAACAATGATGATTCTTATCTTTTTTTAAATGAATCAAATGAGAGATGTCAATTTTAACGTGAACTAAATAAAAACCTTTTATGCATCCTTGTGCCTCTTTTTCTTTGGGTTAAGCTTGCAAATGTATCTCACTGATCACGTTTCTCAGTGACCTGTGCAGGATCTATTTACTCTGGGGGGGCCTTTCCATGTGCTTTTGATGCTACACAGAACCACTTCTGTGTATAATATCTTTAAAAATACAAACATGTCAAATATAATGGAGGGCCGTGCTCATCTCAAATATTTTAATTGGGGGACAGGGTGCAGGGCCGTTGACTAAACTCAGTAGAGGAACAATTCTTTACACTTTCCACACGACCCTATGGTTTAATGTAAAACTCTCGTGGAGCCAGTTAAACCATTCCATTAAAAAGCTATTTTGGCCTTTACTTCCAGGAATAGTCTTAGTCATTTCATCTAGGTCTTCTTTGGAATTACCGTGATTCTCTTCCTAAAGCATTATCTCTTTCTCTGTGGTCAGGTGAACCTATACAGTCAGTGGTTCCAAACCGAACCACTTAATTACCGTTTGGTTTGACTCTAATTAATTCTTTCATTCATTCTGAATTGTGTGATTAACAATCTGTGTTGAGCCCTGTGGTTCCATAGACACTTCTGATTCCACAGAAACCATGTGGGGTTCTGTGCAGGACCAGTGTATATAATAATAATAATAATGATATAATAATAAACCTTATTTATATAGCACCTTTCAAAACAGGGTTACAATGTGCTTTTAAATAAGAAAATTACAGTAAAATAATAGTATGATGTGTGTAGAGGCGGAATAAAATATAGTTGAGACAGTAAAATCCGGTGAAAAGGAAATAAAATTATAAAAGATAAAATATAAGAAAGAACCAGAGCAGAAAATGATATATATACACACACACACACACTAAAAATACTAAAATAATAAATAAAATAAAAGGCAGCAGTTAAGAAAAAGCTTTGATATAAAAGTGAGTTTTAAGAAGTGATTTAAAAAAGGAAACCTGCCTGAGGTAGTATATAGTTTCATCTTCATAACATTAGTTTGATAGGCAACATTTAAAAAAACTCCTTTTAAAGGAACAGGTTCATTTGATGCGAATTGGCACTTTCGCCCTAGAAGGCATATTAATATATATTAATATGTAATGATCACCCCATTAAACCCTGCACTTCCTATCTTTCACTTCAACGATACCGTTTTTTCCCCTTAACACAAAGGAACTGTTTCACCTTGCAGACGGCCAACCAAGGGATTGGCTCTGATTAACCCCCGCCTTAAATTGCAATAACTGTTTTGAGGAGTATTGACATCCAATTACAACGTGTCAAATTAGCAATTACACCTCACCTGCCCTCTCATTTCTTCGTTTGGTTTGAGCGAACGTCCATTTGTTCAATGCAAACGGGCCACTTAGTGCTGCGCTTTTCTTTTTTGCATGCAGCACTTGTCATAATCTGCCACTTCCAAGTTCATCTTATTGGCATCTGCATAAGTGGACATCAAATAAAACTGCCATTTGGAACAAAATTAATAGGGGTGTACTGGCAGCTTGTCAGTGTCTTTGAGTTGAAAGTGCGGCCGTCTTGGCAAAAGACATTGTATGTGGATCCTACCAAAAAGCACCACTGGATTCTTTTTTTATTTTTTTATTTTTAAACGGTCCTTTTCATGTTCTTCTGAAACATTTGGAATGTTTTTATAGAAAGTGGCTGACACTACTTCAAGCTTGATGCGAAATAGATATGTTCGGTGAGATCAGCTGAATGTTTGCTGGCTATATTGTATCCTCTGAGTGCAGTAGGTCTCCACTTATACTTTGAAAGGCCAATTTGTACAGTCGACAAAGCATGGCATGTTTCAAAACACTTGTGCCAGGTTTATTTGATAACTTGTCAATTATGACATTCTAAATAACGGGGAAAGAAAGTAAATGTTGAAATAAATATTGAATCATTAGTCTAAGTTATTGTTAGAGGTTTATGTCAACACTAGATGGTGGTGGTGTTAGACAAACCAGCTAGCACAGTTTTTTAACCATGGCAGGTGTTTTCGTTTCGAGCATCGGTATCCCCTGACTTGGTCGTAACCTGAAAACATACAGTTGCTGTTCACCGTAGGAATACTCACTCTACAGCTCGTGGGAAAATTATAGTTTACGGATGATTGGGGCTAAGTCATTTGGGAGAGTGCTCTCTATGGAGTGAACATTTTGTGTGTTTGTTTGTGACGTGTTGACTTTGTTTCCGATTATTGTGTGTTGGTCACTTTGTTGGATAGGTTGACGTAATCAAACCACCCAACAAATCCAACCATTGCAGTATATCAGCATCACTAACCTTTATTTTCAACTTTATCTGAACCCAAGACTTACATTAACACCTCAACATAAATCCAGTTTCCATAGTCAGATTCATGCAGTCGACACAGTTCTCCGATTTATTCTTCAAATGCGGCATATGGCGAAACTTACAGCGGCGCGGCGCCGCCAGAACCATATTTAATCTCATAAATCTCGTAGACTCCACACCGCAAGATTTACACCTTCCCACAGATGTCTCTGTTCCGTGGTACCGACTGTATTAAGCTGCTGATCGCTGAGTAAATAACTTCATGCAAGTAAATCTCATTGGCAGATCGGGAAAGGGCTGTTACCGACAATGTATCTTAACGGAGTGTCGATGCAGAATGCAAGGTGCTTGGCTAACGTGAGAGCTTGGCAAGCCCACTCTCTCCTGTGTGTTTAGTAGAGGACTCAATGTCATCAATTACAGCTCAAAGTGAATGGAGGCTTGCCCGCTATTTTGGGTCTGAATTCGATCATTTGGACCTGTGCTCTAACTCACCTCTGACCTTCACTTTTAACCCCAGTCAGCCAGCTTGCCACTTGCAATTCAGTTCACCTCATTGCGCTGTGCCTAGCAGGGCTGGGAACCCAAGGGCCTGCAGTTAACCCGCACCACCCTCCACAGTGCGGCTACAGCCGTCCTCAGCAGGTGGCCGGGGTTCATTTCCCTGAATGCCCTCTGGCGCTCCGCCACATGGAGGTGGTATTACAAGTACACACACATCGCCCTTGTTTCATCTCGTGGCGATAAGAGGCTACCTGAGTCTTTTGTGCCTCGACACGTGTAGAACACGTTCACATGTCCTTGGGCAGGATTATTTAGGCGGTGAAAACATGATCTGCTCAATGGAGATAAAAGATCACTTGGAGTTTTAGGCTCAAGCCCACGTTTCACAGACATATTAATCGGGAGATGTGCGTTGAATAGCTAAGGGGTTCTAGCCTGTACGTTGCCAATGCTGCCTAAGGGGTGTGCGTGAATATATATCCATGCGTACCATATAGATCCATGCGTTTTTGCAGAAATGTAAGAGGCAATCTTAGAATATGCACATGCGTGTGCGTGCGTGCGTGTGTTTGCGCGCGCGCGCGCGCGCCAGGCCACGTGCGTCAGTGTGCCGGCTTGTCTCGGGCTGCCTCTCTGCGGTATTTTTGGCAGTGTGTGAGTAATGGAGCAGAGAGAGAGAGAGTCCCTGGCTTCCAAACAGGGCCAGCGGAATAATTATGAGCCCGGGCTGAGAGTGGCGGTTCCTGGGCGAGGCAGCAGAGCTAGCAAGCCTGGAGCCTGTCCTCTTGGAGCTCGGCAGGGACTGATGGGAGCTGTCAATTGGCAGGTCTGGGAGCCGGGGAGTGGGCTGCACGGCCTGCCTGCCAGCCTGCCAGTCTGCTCGCCTGCCAGCCACTCTCCCAGAATGCATGCTGTCTGCCTGATAGGGTGAGGGTGTGCGTGCGTGCGTGTTGCATATGTATGCACATGAAATACACTTGCTTCTACACCCATCAAGCTTGTATTGCATGTGCAAATTCACCCTCTCTGCCCGCAACAAGGCTAATATCCAGAGGACTTGCCAACCTACCCCAAGCCTTGCCGGTGTGTTGTTTGTTCTTGTCCTTCTTGTCAGTAGACCGTCAGTCGTCTGAACACCTGCCTACCCGTCCGCCTGAATGTACACCCGTCAGGGAGACTTCCTCTGTACTCCCCTGACAGGCCCATCTACCTTTCAGTCTGTCGGCCTGTCTCACTCCCTCAACCTCTCCGTCTGTCGGCCTGTCTCACTCCCTCAACCTCTCCGTCTGTCGGCCTGTCTCACTCCCTCAACCTCTCCGTCTGTCGGCCTGTCTCACTCCCTCAACCTTTCAGTCTGTCGGCCTGTCTCACTCCCTCAACCTCTCCGTCTGTCGGCCTGTCTCACTCCCTCAACCTCTCAGTCTGTCGGCCTGTCTCACTCCCTCAACCTCTCCGTCTGTCGGCCTGTCTCACTCCCTCAACCTCTCCGTCTTGGCAGCATGTCTCCTCGTCCCTGTGCTCCTCCTCCTCCTCCTCCTCCTCCTCCTCCTCCTCTCTCCTGCTGTCTTGTTTGCTGGTGCCCCTCCAACCTGCTTTAGCCTCCTCCCGGACCTCCCGCTCTCCTCCCCGCATTCCAAACGTTTAATCACATTAAGACCCAACCGACGCTCGGCTGAATCTCAAACGCCTCCAGGAAGCCTCCTCGGTGCGAGACCAGACACCCAGCTCCTGTCTGGGGGACGAGATCGATGTCTCCTCCGCTCCCCTCCGTCCAGTGCCCGTGTCTGGGACAACCTTCAGGCAGCTTCGTGGATCTCCCAAGGTTGCATTGGTTTTCTGAGGGAAATAAATCATATTTTTTACACCTACACAAACTGTGTCAGATCTACAGGGAGATACGCGTGAAGAGAAAGGCTTTCAAGGCCCGGTAAGGGATTCTTTAAACTTCATACAAACCATAAGGAAAGAAAGAGAATAAAAAAAATCCATACATGCCTCTCTCTCTCTCTCTTTCTGTTTCTTTCAGTCGCGTCAACTGACCAATAGGAGGAGTCGATCTGAACTTCTACTGAATATTTCAACTGCCCCTGCTCCTTGTCGCCATGGTGCTGACGTGGCTCTGATGAAGGAGGTCCACAGGGAAGCAGGGCCCTCCCGTCCAGTTCAATTGTGGTAGCGAGACGAGGAGAGGAAGCCAATTGAGAGTATTGATAGTGCCCCGTGTTTCCAGACAGGATTGATCGTTCCGTTCCTTGTTCCTCACCACCATCCATCCCTTCCTCTACCAGGACTTTCTGTTCTCCCTGCCTGTCGGTCTCACCCAGGTCTTTGGGTCTGTGTCTGCCCGTCTGTCCGTCCCTAAGCCCTCTGCGTCTCTAACGGACTGTGTGCCTTGCAGCGGTATTTTCGCTCCGATCCTGGAGGCCAACCAGCACTGGGGATTTTGTAAAGCCCTTTCTCTTTCACAGAAGCTCATATAATCAGATTCATGGAAGATTAAGGGCTGAGGTTTTGTGTGTGACTGTAATATGATCAGCACATATTTGGAATGTAGCAAACCCATTACTGTATTGGGAAGAGTGGTAATACTATTTAGAGAGGGAAATTCTGCGAGGATCCGAATATCATCAATTTGAGTCCTTTTCTACCTCTCATATTCATTGCTGTTGTGGAACATTTCGACTGGGCTCATTAAGTAAGGTGATGATTTTTATAGTTCTATGGAGATAACTTATTCTCGACTTAATTATATTTCACGCAATACCATTTTATGCACAGTTTGTCTTTTTGGAAGGATTTGAATCGTTTTTTTTTTTATTTGTCTGATCCTCGCTATTCCATTGAGCCTCTGAAAAATGTGTCCAATGAACGTGGTGTTTGACATCGCCGTTTGCGTGCCAGTGTCCTCCGGGTACACTGTATGAACAAGACTGTCCTAAAAAAAAAGAAGCCTTTTTCAGACTGTCAGAGACATTGACAGCGTCGCTTCATCTCTTAAGTAACCGTTCGCTTTAGACAAAGAACAGGGGCAAGTGCTGTTGAATCATTGAGGGAGGATGCATGTCCACACGGGTTCAATGACTCGCCACCATCATTTATGCAGTAGCTTGTTCGTCGACATGTGGCCCGCGACACACAGGGAAAAACGAACATCAAATACCCTGACCATTTTAGGATTGTCAATAATGCATTATTCATCAGCTTAAAAATGGGAAGTCGACTACTTGGTCACGTCTAAGAACCCCCACACAACAGCACACAGTGTTAATTGCCCTGAAGTGGGGGACCTTTGTTGTGCATACGGGCGGATTAATCTTTGATTGCTCACTTCCACGATCAGTATGTGACGGGAATTGGGTTTGCAGAGTGTGCGCTGCCAAGTGTCCTCCCCCAGAAAAACAAACTGCACTTTCCCACAACTGGAGGAGCACGTCTGTGCAGCTCGTTGTCACAACACTGCCGGGAAATATCCTGGAGCCAGGCCTTTTCAAGTTATTTAAGGGCCCACGTCTGCCCGGGTTGATGGTTTGCTAATAAGAGGGAGATTTACGGTGCCTTTGGCTCAGGTTCACATCTCCATGGGGACAAGTAGGGAAACCAAGCAAAAACTCCACTCCTCCCTTCTAGCTGTGAGCCCTTCAGCCATCTCTTGCACTCTGCGACATATCGATTACTTTGATCTGATTTACCAAATGGATCATTTTGGCACCGATCTCCGGGTGCACATAAATTGATGTGTAAAGATGTGCTAACGCCCCCCCCAATAAAGAACTCCCGACTCCCTCGGGGGAGACAGACGTAACAGCCCCCTGGCAGGGAAGCCGCCATATTGGATGAGGGCAGCGCCCCCAACGCTGTGGAGCGGCAGCACCATTGATCATTAGTGGCGCGGAGAAGGAAGCAGCACTTTGCTGCAACGCAACTTGTGTTGATAAAGCCGACAGCCAATCAGATATCAGGTGACTGGGAGCGCTATCCTAACAGGCGGCGTGCGGTTAGCAGAAGACACGGCCGGCGTTTTTTTTTTGTTGTTGTTCCCGGTGAAAACAGTCATCCGTCTGTGTAATGGGCTTTGTCAAAAGTTTCCGGGGAACCGGCAGTTCACTTTGAGGCGGCGGGCCGCGTTTACCGCTGAAAGGCGTTGTGATGAGCTGTTAGGGCCCATTGAGGCTGCAAAAGGGGGACTCGACGAGGAACGATTTCCGCCAGACTTCCTGTCCCATTTCCATTCTGTCACCGCTGTCAGGTGCCGGAGTTCTCCCGCGTCTAATCTTTGTGTGCTGTTCTGGCTCCTCTCTGTCGCATCGGTTATTTACCAAGGCGAGTGGAGGATATGAATAATTGAACTAGGTTTCTGCTCCGCTTGAAGTCTTACTGTATGCTTATGGACAGCTCCTGTAATGGGGCTGCCACAGCTCCTCCGCACCCGCAGGCCCTTTGTTTTGGGTGCCGTGTCGTTCTTTTCATCCTCACTTGATCCTCGTGTACGTACTGTAGTTGCAGTGTTACACCCGACGCAGCACTAACGGCCTGACCCGAAGCTCCGCGGCTGTTTGAGCGGCAGCCCTCCCCCCGGTTCAGCCAGATAGGAGCTCCTCAGTGTGCCGACCCACAGGGCCATCTGGAACGCCCTGTCGCCGTTGGTCTCTGCGTGAGGCATCGGGGACGGTCGGACCAGGATTGCTGGAAGGTTAACCCGACACTGACGGAGATGTAGGGAAATAGTGCGTGTGCGTGTGCTCCTGTGATAACAGGCATCGTCACGGTTCTGTCTGCCTGTATCCCCCATCAAGTGTTCCTCTCTGCTCCTGTATGCGCAGAGGGAAAATACACAATGCGGACAGATATGGATTTGGTCAGAAGGGAAGTGCTCCGGCTGCATGCGTGCCATACCTGAATGAAGGTCGCTGTGTTTTCTTTCTTTAGTGCCATCCGTAGGCTTGGGACACAAAGGAGAGGGGTGCATTGCTCAGTCATTGAACGCACAGCTTTGAACTCTTGGACCCCATTTCCAAAAAGTTCTCCCTCGATGACTGCTCGCACACGACAATATCCAATGCAACCTTGCTGTGTGTGTGTGTGTGTGTGAGAGTGTGAGAGTGTGTGTGAGAGAGAGAGAGAGAGAGAGAGAGAGAGAGAGAGAGAGAGAGAGAGAGAGAGAGGGAGGATGGAGGGAAAACATTCATTTCTGTCTAGGCATCCATCCAGGCACTGCGGGTCCTCAGACGAGAGAGCGAAACAGAGAGGTAGCAATCTATATTAGTTTACGGCGCGCATATAAATCCTGTCCTCACCGTATTGAGCACATATTTGCGAGTTATGGGTGCTCACAACAAAAGCGGTTAAACCCCTCTGCATGCTGCGAGTAGCTGTGAATGTCAGGCCTCGCATACGTTGAGTGATACATTTTATGCGTCCTTAGCTCAGTGTGGTAAAAACGTCTTTTAATGCTGGAACTTGTCCAGTGGTCAATGACAATGACGCTGATATATGGAATTGAATGCAGGGGGAGAGAGGGCCGAGAGAGGGGTGTTTGCTCCTGAAGTACCTCCATTTGGGAAATTACGCATGGGGCCAGCCAGCCAGTCAGCCAGCCAGTCAGTCAGTCAGGCGTCTCTCCTGAGACGTAGTTGCCAAGCACGGCTGCATCTGCACAACGACAGACTGGGTAGCACAACAGTGTTGAAAGGACGCCGCACAGCCCAGAATCCACGGAGAGCTGCATCCTCACTGGCTAATATGCCACCGTCCATGGAGGACTCATGAATATAACATGGCACTGTGCGCTTCATCATCCGGAGCCCTTGTGTGTGTGTGTGTGTGTGGGGGGTGGGGGGGGGTGGGTGGGTGGTGGTGGTGGTGGTGGTGTCTCCATGATAGCCGTATCCCTAGGAGACAAGTGGCCTAACATGACTTCCCCCAGCTTGTTACACACCACCACCCAGACACACGCCAACAAAACCGCCGCCTTTTTCACAGACACACAGAACCTTCACGCAAAAACTCTTACCGCGCCCACCCTCTCTCTCTGACTGCAACAATACCCCCCCCCCTCCCTCCACTCCCCTCCACGAAATGAAACACACTCCTCTGCGAGTGGGCATCTGTTGCTGCCCAGTAAGTTGACAGGAAGGAATGAAGGGGCAGTTGGTTGTTTTTGCCAGTGCGTGTGTCTCCGTTGCTGTGTGGGTTGCAGCAGTCACCCCGTCAGCCAGTGCTGCAGGGAACTCACACTGCCTTCTGGGAACTCACACTGCCTTCTGGGAACTCACACTGTCTTCTGGGAACTCACACTGTCTTCAGGGAACTCACACTGTCTTCTGGGAACTCACACTGCCTTCTGGGAACTCACACTGTCTTCTGGGAACTCACACTGCCTTCTGGGAACTCCCTGCCGTTTAGCTGCCTGCTGGACACTGCCTCCCCTGCAACCGTTCCCCCACCCACCCTGGGCACAGATCGTTACGGACACTGCCTCCGTCCGCCCCCCCCACTCCCTCCCTCCGTGCCCCCTGCGCCGACCTTGTCTGAACCGTTACGTTATTCTCCCTGTCCGGTGTCTGGTACAAAGGAAAAGAGAGGGTGCTAGTGCTAGTTCCTGCTAGTGGCCAGGTGAGGGGGGTGGGGGATGCGGGCGACAAACCACTGCCACTGTTCTCCCAAACTTAACTCTCTCTCTCTCTCTCTCTCTCCCCCCTCCCTCCCTTCCTTCCTTCCTCCCTCTGACTCATCCCCCCCCCCCCCCCCCCCCCCCCCCGCTTATAGCTAGAGTAAACAGAACAGAAGTGCTTACAGTACTGGTAGCCAGCCAGCTCGCCTAGTAGTGCTGTCACAAGTCGTGGCTGTCTGCGGCTGGACCGTCTGCCCTCGTCAGCGTTGCTCTCTCCCTCACCTATGCAGACAGACGGGAGAGGCTGAGGAGGGGGGCCGTGACTTTGTCTGTTATCAACAGCAAGACTTCCCTCGGCTGACAGGTAAGAGGGCTGCTTTGGTTGCCTTGCCAGAGGTTATGATGCTTGCTAACCTCTCTGGGGATGATGCCGGATGGGTTTTTTCTGTTACTCCCAGCTTCTCTGTGTGCGTGTTTCTGTGTTTGTGTGTGTCAATCATTGTACCCTCACTAGAAGCTTAGCTAAAGAAACAAGGCGTTATATCAAAAAGTCAACATGGGCCCGTGCCATGTTTATGAACGAAGAGGCGTGTCAAACATTTGACTGTGAATGTTTTTGAAGGATGGAAGCTAGGTAGCAAGTGAATGTTGGTGTCAGTGAATGCTATCATCTATGAGCATTGTCCTGCTACAGCTGACTCATTCTGGAATCCAGCTTTATTGAACAGAGCCATAGTGCCCCCATCATACAGGAAACAAGGCACTGGGTATCTCACTGATATAAACAAAGTTAAGTGTCTAAATGCTTGGAGCCCTGGTGGCTCATTGGGTTGAAGTGCAGACCATAAAGGCTTGTCAATGCAGCGACCCGAGTTTGATTCCGGCCCGGGCCCTATGCTGCATGTCTTGCCCCCCCTCTCCCCGACCCCCCCACCCCCACACACACACACCCCCGGACCCTACCCTATCCTGACCCTGTCCTGACCCCAGCCTGACCCTATCCTGACCCTGCCCTGACCCTACCCTATCCTGACCCTACATTGACCCTATCCTGACCCTACCCTATCCTGACCCTGCCCTGACCCTTTCCTGACCCTACCCTATTCTGATCCTACATTGACCCTACCCTATCCTGACCATATTCTGACCCTGCCCTGACCCTATCCAGAACCTGCCATGACCCTACATTGACCCTATCCTGACCCTACCCTGATCCCTACCCTGATCCCTACCCTGACCCTGCCTTCACCCTGCCCTGACCCTGCCGTGACCCTGCCCTGACCCTATCCTGACCCTGCCCACATGCTGTGGACGTAAAAGAGGCTCTCCACGGTGAGTCAACCGCAGCATCTCTACAGTAGCCTACAGCCTTTAGCATGCGATTTATTGCTGCCAGCCATCTAAGCGTAGTGCGTCCAAATGGCTGTCTGCCGGAGATGGACTACTCTCTCCTCATCAGATAAACCACACTCAGTGTTAGCGAGTAAGATGGATGGGCACATTTGCATGCTGCGCTGTTACTTTCCCCACGCCTCTCCTTCTTCCTGCCCTCCTTTTCAGAACTCCCTTTCTTTCTTCCCCAGGTTTTTCCCTTGTCTGAGTCTTTTAAACGGAGCGATACATAAATGACTAGTACTCGCTGGCTATCATGGTGGCTAATGTATTATTCACAGCTGACTGACAGCACTGGCTAATTAATTAGCCCCGTGTTCAATTCTCGTGGAGTGGGTAAAGGGGGAACCGTGGCCCAGAGTAGCGTGTGCTTAACGAATAGTTGCTGATAACGAGTCTTTCAAGCACGTAATGGCCGGAAGTGTAATCATTCTGACAATGTGAACCGACATGTGCCGCATGCCAAGCTCGGCGTGTTTATCATGGCCGGGCGCAATCGCCCGCAGCAGAAGTCGTGACATGTACAGCCAATGGGCTGTCAAATTGGGCTTGACAAAGTCAAATCAGCCGATAGGGGCACATATTGAACGGATCGACTTAACTCAATTTGTAGAACTCTTTCATAGTTCCTTGAGGTATTCGGCGCGTAGTGGTTGATCCCAGCTCACGGCCAATTCGTTTCGTTTGATGAGTATTTTTTTTCGGGTAGGAAGATTGAATGGCCATGCTTTTTTCCCCCCAAATGGACAGGATAATGTGTTACCGTAGTTACTATGCAATCATCCAAAGTGAACACATTAGAGTAAGGAAATCGGAATGAATTCGAGTTCGACGCGTGCGTGTAAATGACACTGAGGTTTTTATGCTTTTCTTTGAATTGAGCCCACAGCATAGCATAGCTCAATGGTGAGTCTCAGACCTAACCACCTACATATTGCCCTCTGGGCACGGCCATAGGTCTCATTAAAAAAGGGCTTTATTCTGTAGTATGCAAATGATTCATACTCTGATTCTGCTGGCGTGTAACATCCCTCTCAGCAGGAAACGTACGTTTAGTTCATAGACGCTCTTAATATAATTAATTGGCGTTCTTGATATAGTTCATAGGAGTTCTATAGTTCATAGGTGTTCTAAATATGGTTCTTAGGGATTATTAATATAGTTCTTATAGGTGTTCTTAATATAGTAACTATATTATAGTTCATAGGTGTTCATAATATAGTAACTATATTATAGCTCATGGGTGTTCTTAATATAGTAACTATATTACAGTTCATGGGTGTTCTTAATATAGTAACTATATTATAGTTCATAGGTGTTCCTAATATAGTAACTATAGTTCATAGGTGTTCTTAATATAGTAACTATATTATAGTTCATATAGGTGTTCTTAATATAGTAGCTATATTATAGTTCATAGGTGTTCTTAATATAGTAACTATAGTTCATAGATGTTATTACAGTAACTATATTATATAGTTCATAGGTGTTCTTATTATAGTAACTATATTATAGTTCATAGGTGTTCTTATTATAGCCCCCCCCCCCCCCCCCCCCCCCCAAAAAAAAATTATTCACTGTATTCAGTCCAATACAAATGTCCATCCAGTCCATCCGCTCTGCTGATTTGCTGTGTATAGACCTCCCAATCAAATGGGCCGGGCTGCTGTCTGATTATAGTAACTTGCCTCCAACCAGCACTTTACAACCTACTTGTGGCACAAGTGTATGTGCTCTACGTAATATAAGTCTCCATCTCAGACATTATCTGGGTGCGATTATCCCTGAGCAGAGGGGGATTGTTAGATTTTTACCTACCCCAAAAACTAAAGGTTTGAGGTGTCAGCTGTATATCGTGGGCCCTAATAATGAAGCTCTTTGTAGGGATTATTTGCTTGTACCAGGTCTGAAATCTCGTTATCCATTATATATATTTCACCGCTATGTACATTGTTTTTAGTCAAGTTATTTAGTGTGAGCTGCGGTTCTTATTACACTAAATCGGAATCCTGTGGGTATCATTTCTAATCTATTTTTGGCAGCACCACTGCAAAATAATAACTAGCGCATAAACAGAATTAAGTCCATTGAGCAGCTAGTAGTTGGCGGCTTTAATTGAACATATGATTGATGGGTCTTATTATAAACAGCGTAGTTACCGCTGTGCAAGTAAGATATTTGGCTTTCTGTTTCAAAGTTGCATTACTTTTAAGTTGAGGCACCTTATTTCTGTAGGAGAGATAACGAAAAAAAGTTATTTTCGTCAAGATGCGCCTCTATCCGTCATGGGCTTATTTTTGTGTTCCAAACGTCACCAAATGTTTTTCTCTTCATGCAGTATTCCCATCTCTTTTGGCACTGTGGGATATTAGTGTTTATTTGACTAAACAGCTTAGTTTGTTATGGATTATTCATTACACACTAAACAGATGGTCTTATCAAATCATTAAGAAGGCACATGAAAATGTGAGTTTTCACATTTTCCTTCTGATGTTTATTGTTAATTATGTGCCAGTCAACAGACCATAATTTGATAAGCTGCTCTCTTCCTCTCAATTTCTCCCGCTTGTTTCAATTTTTTTTCCCTCCCCTCACTTACTTTCTTCCCCCACTGTGCACTGTGACCTTGTTCTCCTTTGTGTGTCACATATATCACTTCATAGTCCCTAGGGTTCCTCAACTCAGAGATAAACTCAACACCCATCTTGCCATATCCACAACTAATTCTGGCTGGGCACACTCGCAGTTAACTTTGCCTGGCAAGAAACTTGAGTTAGGCTAGTTTCTTTTCTATATGTTTTAATGTCCTTTTATTGTCATTTTATTCAATTGTTCTTTGTTTAATGTCCTGTAATTTTCGGGGGGTTTTCCTATATTTTTTATGTCCTTTTATTGTAATTTTATTCAATTGGTTTTTATTGGACAGCACCTAGTAACTGTTGTTTCGAAAGCCGCTTCATAAATAAAGTTTACTTACTTACTGACTTAGAGCCAAGGCCGTACCATGAAGAAAGGCACATTTTACCTACGACACACCACATGTGAACTTTATGTCAGCCCGAGGAATGTGAATTTTAATTAGAATTTTGAACAGGTAGTTGAGCTAATGTGTTCGACAGTCTGCAGATGTTGGTGCCTGAGGGCAAATTCGAGGCAGGTGTGTTGACCTTCATATCGCATTAGTCTGTCTTGCTCGGGGCCATTAAACAAAGACAGCCATTTTCCCCTCCATCCACCTGTTTGTTCAACCCACTGTTTACGGTGGCGGGCTGGCTCTTGATCATGCCCTCACAGCCCTGCTTGAAACCCCTCAGCATTAAAGTCCGCTTAATTAAGAATCACACCAAAAAAGGTCAAATGCATTAAAATCTTGACATGCTTTTTTTATTGGGTCGTTAATTAACACGCCATGTTTGATTTGGACGTGACAGACGTTAACCCATTTATAAGTCATCTTTGAACATGCAAACCAGTTCTTGGAGTTTGTCACGGTAGAGTACATTTTTCGGCCATTTTGTTGTTTTTTCCAATGAAAGACTAAGCTAGTTGGCTTGCGACGAACACCGTGTTGACTTACACATTGTTTATTCACTCTTTAGGCCTGTCTTGCATGAACCAGAGCCATGATTTCCAGATATGGAATGACAAATGACTTCCACACCATCTGTAACGGCTGTCTGGTAGAGGAGGTGCAGCCGTGCTGTAATCGCGTTAGCCATTTTGATTTTGGGCTCCATATGCTGCTGCTCCTTCGAGATCAATGCACCGTCCTGGGAAATGCAACTCAGGCCTGGTTAGGGAACAATGAAGCAATGATGTCCCCTGAGTCCCTCAGCTCACATTGACAATGACAGACAGAAGCTGTTGATCACAGATTGGCTCCCAATGGATGTAGGCTCCCATTTCACTGTGGCTGCTACTTATGAATATTCCAGAGTTCTTGGGCGTCTAAACTCCCATATGCTCATATTTTGGGGGGTGGGGGGCTGGATGATAACAGCGAGGAGGAATACAGCCTGGGCGTTCAGGATTGGCTGAAATCCCTCCTCCCATGGGAGCTCAGCTGAATTCTTATTTGGTTATCTCCGTCATGCGGCCACCACTGTGGGGTGATATCACAGAAGGTGTCAATCAGCTGTCGGCCCCCCCACCCCTGCCGGTCACAAACAATGTATACGTCGGTCCTGGACCGTGGATTTGAAACAATACAGAGAACGTGTGGAGAATCCTGGAGGGGGGAGCCTTCTTCCTGTTCCTCGCTTCCTCTCTTTGTCATTGGCGCCGCGGGCGATGGGGGTGCCGGGGCTCTTTCTCTGGAGAGAGAGATGAGCGCCAAGTAAAGAGATTCGCCCACTGCTGGAACAACCTCCACGTGAAAAGTGGACACTCCCTCAGTGTTCGCTCGCTCTCTTGTCAATTTGAGATATTACCCGCTCGCGTCGACTAGACGCTTGAGAGAGGCATTCGGTTCCTATATCGGCTCGTAAACGTCGAATCTGAATTCTGGGTGCCACGCACTTCTTTGGCTTGCACGCTTTAAACCTGTTTTATCACAAACATCAACCAAAGATAATGGAGTTCACTCCGTAAATGAATGATCATTACCTCCACGTCGTGTTAGACGATTGAAATTGTGCTGAAAGAAAAACATTGAAATGATTACTTTCAATGAAGTGACATTATCTGGGCTATTTTGCGTCATGCTATTGTTATCCTTGCATGTGTCAACCCAGCTAAGTGACGGGAATGAGTTAAGATCATTTGGCGAATGGAGACAAACCACCAGAGCTCTGTTCCAATTACAAGCAAACAAAAATACCGGCTTTGTACTCGTCTCAGGAAGGAAGGACGCTCCGACTACATAGCATCACTAATTAATTAGCGTTAATGCAAAGTTAGAATTCTGCCTCACGCGTCTCCGCACCGTGTGGGTGGCGATGGTGCTATGGAAGGAGGAGCGGTCCGACTGTGTTTGGTGCAGCCCTATGTTTGGCATGGGTTTGCCAAGCAAAACTCTTTTTTTTTTATGTAAGTGTTTACTGTTTGGAAATGAGGAAAGAGTTGCCAAAGCTTCCTCATCACCTTTCCTCCCACTCTTCTCTGCCCCCCCCCACCCCCACCCCCCGCCTAACCCACCCACCTCTCCACTCATCATTCTCTCTCTACCTCCATCCCCAAATCCTGTCTCTCCTTCCCTTCCATCTGCTTAGTGGGAGACATTAGGTTGTCTCCTGGCTTCCCAAATCAATTTGTGTCAGCGCACCAGTCTTTTCCTGGAAGTGCTAAGACAGGGGACCACTTGCTATTCACAAAATGAAATAATGGGCAGCCGTAAATGTCTGCGGAGACGCCCTGTCTGCCTCAGTTAGGTTTAGGGAGATCTCGGCGAGGTACGTCTTGTTAGCATCTTCCCCTCTGCTGACAGCCAGGCTCCTGTGTGACCGCTCTCCCCTTATTTTGCCTCCATCTTTCACAGGGCCATGTCCTCACGAGGAGAAGTTTGGTGATCGACTGACAGGATCCACCACAGAATATTTCACTTCAACTATTGTGGAATTTGAGGAATGCTTGGAAGGTGGTCTTAGAAGGCTTGCTATTGGCCATGCTTTGCATAGCAACTAGTAAGGGTTGTTATATATGATGCAGTACTATATTACCTGTGACGCTGTGTTTTCCTCGGAGCTGCGATGCACCAAGAGATTCATTTACTGCGTCTGCTCTCACATCTGCCTCCATGCCCCATGATATTGCCCACCGCTTTTAACAAACTACCACATGCCAAGAGATCTGTGAATCTTCTAAATATAGTCCCTCCTATTTTTCAACCCCTAGACGCAGCAACAACCCAGGTATACAGACACGCCCTTGTGGTTACGCAGTCATTGAAATTCATGGCTGCAAGAAAATTACAACGCGCATTTTTTAAGGCGCGGCGGGTGCACGAGGGCTGCGCCGTGTGTAAAAGGCGTTCAGATGAATACACATGAAATAAACGTATACTCTTTCTGACAGGCTATCTATAAATTACCTCAGGGTTTGATTTAGGAGTAGGGTGATAGGATGTGCCAGGGGAGGTGGAAACGCTATTAGGCAAGGGCGGGGAGGAGGAATCTTATCTGGGGCTACCTGCTGTCCTTTGGGTGCCCGAACTCTTCCAGGTGGGGCTGGCTTCTCCTCTCCAGAGTTACGCACGCCAGAGAGATTAGCCCAGCCCCATGTCAGGCACCAGGGACTGTACCCGAGGAGTCTCCGATCCATCAGATACTCCACGGACTCTCGGCCGTCCAGCGGAGAGACGGAAGCGACAGGCGGAGCGGGAAATTGGGATCGAGCATGCGAATGTCAGCGCGCCTTACGGGACTGGAGTCCACTCAAGAGGGAGTGGAAGTGTGTGGACAAGAGTGATGTGGGCCAGCGTGAGACTAGGTCAGTGTAGCCGGGGGGTGATGTGTGCACTTAGTGATCATTTTTATAAGGTATGAGTGGGCTTACTCTGCCAGCACCTCGGTGTAAAGTACATCATTGGTTAGCCATAACTACAGGTAGGTGGTACGCCACTGTAGTTCCCATTATGTTTTGTAAGAGTCGGGTGTCTCCTGTGGTCAAAGATAATGTACTTTTAAATTGCTTTATAAAGAAAAAACTTTACCGACTGAAAACGTGCAACTCCCTCATCTTGCATTCAACGGTGAGAGTTAGTGCCCCAACATTCCTCCTGTGGAAATCAATTTACTTATTTGATTATAAGGGCTTGTTCAAGACCGGAGAGAGTCCAGCATTTTCAGGTGGGATAACATGAGAGGAAATCTGATCAGTTTAGAAGTGCGTTTGGTCACGGGGGGAGCTTTCAACGCGCTCTCACACCCGCTGCGGCGGTGTTGACGCTCAGAGCTGTTAGTTTAGCGGGAAGGGGAAAATGTTTGGTGTTTATCTCGCCGTGCACCCAAACGCTGCTCTGTGGAGTCCACTATGTCGGTTTTAGACTGTAAACACACCTGAAGAACAGCAAGCAGCATGACACATCTGCTGGTCATTTGGAACGTCGCACACGGACACACAAATACACACACACAGTCACACATGGACACACAAATACACACACACACACACACACACACACATTAACTCTGGTTGGAACGTCACACACGGATACACACACACACACACATAAACTCTGGTTAGAATGTCACACACGGACACACAAATACCCCCCTACACACACACACACACACACACACACACACAAATAAACTCTGGTTGCGAATTCAGGAAATAACCTCCCATCTCATCTCTCCCTTGCCAGCTCAGTTTCCCAGCTGGAGTTGTCAGTGCGTCATGAAGTGGATATGTTGTTAGACCACTGCAGGTTTCCAGGGAGATTTAAAAGGCCTTTCCTCAGAGACATGCTGCATTATGTAGGGAATACAGCACAACGGAACAGCTCGCCATGGGCATTCCATTATTAATAGCAGTCGTCACAAACACATATCAATAAGGTAGAACAGATGTTGAGAAAAGTAGAAATTGTTGATGTCAATGATGCTTTCCAAAAATGCGACATATTATTTCCTGGGGTCTTGCATGCCATAATGTAATTTAGGAATATAATGCAATGGTGCATTGTTTTTTAATGAATACCCATGAAAAAACAACAACACAGATTTTGCTTACAATTATGTAATGACCCATTGTACCATACAATGCCATGAAAAACAACTAAATGAGTGACCTCATGTAATGAAGCATAGAGTGAATATGGAGAGAAATATATTTTCATTAAAATGAACATGGAGAGAAATATATTTCCATTTAAAGGGAGCCTGCTTAAAGTCTAGTAAAAGAAAGCAGCAGAGATAAGTTCAAAGCTAGACCGAAAATGTTCAGTAATTCATTACACTGTCGCTGTGAAAGAGCGGTTATACAGCTCCGTTCGCACAGGGGAACTGGGGTCTATTATTAGATAATATTGAGAAAGAGCCGTCATGGATTAAAGCTATGCAGGAGCTGGGAAGTTTTGAAGAATGAGATGGGTTTGATTAGCATACACATACTCAGGCCTACCAGCCGCTAGGCAGAGGTTTTTTTTTCGGAGGGAGGCTAAAGCTCTCAATGCACTTTAAGATTTGTTTGCAAATCCGTACTACAAGTATATCCTCAAAGCTTGAGATTACTGTGTTACATAGGCGGACTTAGATGACTGACGTAAGTGGTGTATGTAAGCGTAAGCCTGCGCTGTCTTTTCGCTTTTAGCGCTAAAACCTTGGAATGTTGATACGGGATGGACAGCAGTGGAGCCAACTGGAGCTCTTTTCATGCTGGAGAAGCTTCATCTGATCCATTTGACCAAACGTCTCTCTAACAGCAGGTTGTGCTTCAGTGACTTGCCTATTGAAATCTCCGACTGGGCTGAATTACTTGAGGAACAGAACATGTATTGAAAATGTTCAGTGCTTTGTTTATCCAGCCAGATTTCGCCAGACGCCCTGCTTGCTTCAAGACGCAACTGGGTTTTACAGTGGCAGACTGCTGTGTCCTCAAATGACTTTTGGTGCGTAGAAATATCCCCCCTGTGATCCTCCATCACCAGTGTTGGCTGGCTGTGGCTGGCCGGCAGGTGTCTAGACTTCCTCTGTTGGTCCGTCATTCCCAGGAAAGCCAATCAGTATGGAGAGCTCTCCAAAGGCCACTCTGGGCGGCCTTTCGATAGCCCGTGAAATGAAGGGCTTCCATCTTCTATCGCCTTGCACACATACAGAGGGGAGGGAGGGGAGGGAGGGGAGGGGGGTGGGGCAAACGAGAGCAGTGGCCCCCCTCGCCAGGCCCTCTCAATCTCATCTCCTGTGAAGTTTAAGCGCTCTTCTATTTTCCATCACACTGCAGGACGAGCGAGCCAATCGGCCGACACCCACGTCTCGCCGAGGGAGCGGTTTCATCATCCATCCGGGAAATTCACATTGATTTCACTTGTTTTGAAAGGCCCAATCGCGGGCGAAGCGGTGGTTTTAATGTGCGAAACAGCCGGGGGAAGATTCATCTAATGGAGGAGAAATTAAGAAATCAGTGGTATTTGAATAAAGAGCTGAGGTGAATCGTGCATTCATTATCCCCGTGTACTTGACGTGAAGGATGTTAGCTTTTGTATCAGGGCACCAGCCATCTTCTGAAGGACTTTGTAAGAGAGAGAGTCTGAGGAGGAGGATGGTGAGGGGACGACCCGAGTCATGTCCCCATAGTGTCTCCGGCACGGTCCCGAGGCGCGTTTGATCTGTCCTCTCTGAGATAAGGTGCCAGCGGCGTTCCCACAGCTACCGCTGTTCTGCTAACCGCAGGGTTGCTCCCAGCCCCACGATGTCATCAAACTCCCATAAAAATGTCATTGTGTTAAATGAGATGCATTAGTCTTGTGAGAGGAATCTCCATTGACTGTCTTTAAACGGGAGTGATTAGCAGTTCTTCAGAAGAGGGGTTGCGGGGTTGGGTGGGGACGTGTGTGTTAGTGTGGTTGGGGTTGGCAGTACGATAGATCATTATCTTCTCCCGGTAAACACTGACTATAATGGGGATGGCATTTTGGAATTCAACAAGAAAAAAAGCTGCGTCTGACTCGAAGTATAAAGTAAATGAGCTAGGCAGCCATTAGGAGCCCCTGTGCAATGGCGTTACATTTAATAATAAGAGATCTTTTTTTTACCTCGTAAAATGAGGATGTGAATGGATGATTAATGACCATCTCAACCGTTTCCTAATTGGCCCTATGTAACAATACCGGCCAATTTGGCCTCGTGTTCACTTGTGCATGTTTAATGTCAGTTAATCAAAAGGTATGGGCTCCAATAAAATGACAACATGGGTCCATCCTGTTCTGCTTCAATAGCTGAGGACTGGCCATGTGCAATCCAAATGCACAACCCCCTCCGTCGCTTATTGCCAGTTCAATGTTGCCTTGACTTTAAAGACTATAAGCTCTTGTCGATGTGAAGAGAGAGAGATTTCAAATTAAAAGTTTGCAGTATCCACAGCGGTTGGGCCCATTTTGAATGGCTTGGTATATATTGTAGAAGGACGGCGTGAAGATTAGAGCGATAGGTTGGAATTAAAATGTCACCTCAGCTTGTTTTATCTGGTTCAGCTGGTGGCACATCAAACACAGGGTGCCTCAACAAAAAATGAAGGAAAAGGAGTATAGCTCATATAGAGGGGGAGATATCTTGCCATAAACTAAATGTAATTCTCTCTGCTCTCTCTCTCATTTCCCCCTATTTGCTGTCTCTTTCTGAATGAATAAATACAGGTTCTTTGTGATTTGTTTAAAGGAGCTAGTCATTAATGATACCAACCGTAACCTAACCGTGCAAGTACAGCCATGGGCACTGCAGCTTTGGAAAAGGATTCATTTGGGACCGGATGTTTCAGTATGGCAGTAATTTCCTGTCACAGTGCTGGCATTTTGCTGGACGCCTCATGTCAAACAGTCAATTTCCCTGGAAAGCAACATGGAGCCATCAAACAAATAATGGTTTGGCCTGCAGCATATCGGCCTGCTTTATCCTGTCTATCCAGATGTCACTCCAATTACAACGTATTTTCTTGCTTAGTCCTCTTGTGTTTCTGCCTTTCTGGTGGATGGGTGCACACATGGAAGTTGTTAATAACTTTTTGAATGTGTGTATCCTCAATGATGGTTAGTCTCTTTAGGGTATATTTATTAACTTCCTAAGAATGAGGACACGTGTTACCTGAAGGATAGTCTCACATGGCCATCCCTCCAAATCTCGTTCTGGCAAACTCAACAGGAGGTCTGGACAGTTTCCTATACAGTTAATCTCTCCTTTAGGGCCTTCCAAATCAGAAGGCAAGCGTTTGATTGGTACTTATAAACGTCACTCACTCTTTGGCCAAACCCTCCTCTTTCAAGACACACCTCTTCCTGGTTTGTGTGATTGTATTCCAATACGGGAGAGCAACTAATCAGTAACACACCTCTGTCTTTCAAGCTCCGCCCATTTGAGTGACTGATTGGTTATTTTTGAATAGTGACAAGTTGCTAGTCCCCACCTCCTTCATGTAGACTTTGACTGTCAAACTTACCCAGACTTTGAAACCAATGTGTAGAAATGCTGGAACCGAGTCTACCTTAAGAATTCCTGGAATGAGAATAGGTCTTCTCCAGAGGCTATATTATTTTTAAACCTTTGTTCTGTAAACAACTAAGCCAAAAACACCTCAGAGAGATACCATTAACGTAACCTGAATAGGTCGCCAAGGCCTTCTCTTTTCTCCAACTACTAAGCAAATCTAATATCTTCTAAGCCCTTGAGTTTCTCGTCTGTCTTACTATGTGTTTTGCTATGAGCAGCCAAGGCACTGGCCAATGTTCCCCTCTCTTATGAATAGTAAAACTACTCTCAGAGTTCACGGAAAGTGTAATCAACGCGTCCTAACGCAAGCAACCCCTAATGTAAGTATACTCTCCATCCAAGCTCTCTGATGAAATCTTAGGACCGGCATTACTGTCAGATCTTGTCCTTCTTCATCCGGATTTCCAGCTCGCGGGCTGCACCCCTCCTGCCTTTCTTTTGTAACACTCCGGGTCTATAAATCCGAGGAACACGCGGTGATTACAGTGGCACAAAGAAAAGGAAAAGCTCCCAGCGGCAGGAGACAGAACAGGCATAGTTTAGGCACCCCTGCTGAATGATTGTGGAGTTTCTCCGATTCGCCTGACAGCCGAAGCCGACAGAAACGGGCTTCGGGCTGGAAGTCACCTCGGCAGACCTAAAATCAGCTTCTGCTGCGTTGCTCCGTGGAACGTTCCTCGCGTTCCACGCCGACACCCACAGTCCTGGGAGCCGCCGTGTGAAACGCTCCTTTTGATTGTGTCTTTAATTGTAATTATTTCAGCGTTAGCCCACTGTCAAGCCAACTTTGTCTCTCTCTAGCCAAAGACACAGGGGAATAACAACCCTATTGTGTCGCTGACCAGGAAATGAACGTAGATTGCGGTTCGGGGTTAGAAACTACCTGTGTGGACTCCACTTGAAACGCACAATTCAGAAACTTAAATTTAACTATTAAGGGATTGAAACAAATGGAGGCGTTGGCTTTTGCGCACACGCATGACTGACAGTTTTTAATTGACCATTAACCACAAGAGCTCCCGCCGGCCACACTGAAGCCTTGACCTTAAGATCTGCCCCGCGGTGCACGTACCTGGACCAGCCCCGCGGTGCACGTACCTGGACCAGCCCCGCGGTGCACGTACCTGGACCAGCCCCGCGGTGCACGTACCTGGACCAGCCCCGCGGTGCACGTACCTGGATCTGCCCGCGGTGCCCGTACCTGGGCCATGGGAAAACTGGAAAGGCTGATTTAACTTGGATTGTTGCCTGTGTAAAGTGTCTTTTTAATGTGCGTCACGGACACAAGAAAGAGACTCCCATGTTAATTTCAGTCACAAAACTAGATGATTCCTTTGTCGTGTTTGAATGGAGTTCTGATGCTGGCTGGGCCTTACCGATTCTTTCATTAGCTGAAGTCTCACATTCCCTCGCTATCTCCCCAGATGTGGTGACTAAACTCTTGGCCTCTGCCAGCTCTCTCGGGGCTTCGGTTGTTTCATATCCACATGAATCCAGAACTCGATGTGCTAATCATCCTGAAAAGCACAGCGCACTCACTTGAAAGTGCATCCCAATGGAATCAACACGAACGCAAACCTAGAGGCGAGATGGAATTAGGAGCCACAAGCTTGCATTACAACATCACAGGATTCTCTGTCTATGTGAACCCCCCATAAGCCAATTTTAGATTTCAAGAGATCTATGTAGAAGTGCGTACAGCCTACCACTGTCTCTCTGCTCCTAACTACAGCCTTGGATTTCTGTGAAGTCGGGCTGAGTTGTTTTTCTCTCCCACTTTTTCCACAGGGGACATTGTCTTGGTGTGGTGCTTTCAAAGTGAGCTGCCGGAGAATTCTATCCCTTCAGCTCGACGGCGCAGTATCCTCCCACACAGCGATGGTCGGAGCTGGACAGAAGGCTCGTCGCATAGGTTTCTACGTCAGCAGTTACTCTTTTTTTTTTTATTATATTCTCCTCATTGGTCGTCTCTCTTTGTCCTTGTGGAGAACTGTGTGGGTCGGGTGCCACTCTGGTATCAGGGCGAGTCACCCAGTGTCACTCCTCTCATTACGTCTCACTGACACACACACACACACACACACACACACACACACTCTCTCTCTCTCTCTCTCCCATTTCCCTTACACTGGTATCAGGGGGATTCACCCAGTGTCACTCCTCTCATTACGTCTTTGTCTCTCTCTCTCACACACACACAACCATCATCTCTCTCTCCCTCTCTCTCTCTCTCTCTCTAGCTCTCCCTCTCTCTCTCACACACACACACACACACAACCATCATCTCTCTCTCTCTCTCTCTCTCTCTCTCTCTCTGGGTCTCAGCTGTGTCCGGGACACAGCCCTCCCACTTGATGACAGCCCCCCACACTAGCAACCCTCTCCAATCTTTGACACCAGCCTGAGGCTGGGAAAGTCTTATGAGAAGTGTGGTGCGAGGGCGGAGAAGGGTGATTCAAATAGTTCCCGCCCCATCTGCACCAGACAGGCGCTGGCTGTTCTTTTCAACTCAGCAGGAGGCTGCCAATACTGACACATTTAGCTCAGCGGACCTGACTTTACTAGGATGCCCCCCCCCCCCCCCCCCCCCCCGAGATAACGCGGTGGTCTTTCACACAGCGTCCTTCCTATCGTCGCGCCGACGGCATGGTTGACAGCCAGCCACAGAGAGCTGCAGACCCAGTTTGAAGCACTGAGCCGGTGTCTACTTCAAAGACCAGCCCCTGTAGGTTGAGGCAGGAAAGGAAACATATAGAAGGCGTATTGAAGACACACGCGACACACCACACCCTGACCGTCTGGGCCGTTAAGGAGAAAACAAGATACGTCTTGTGATATAGTTTTCTATCCTGGTAACACTTATCTCGAATCTAGAAGTTTGTTGTGAAAATGTACTTTTTCAACCCCAAAAAATGAGTTGTTCCACCATTCAGTCCTTGATCTATTGACTTGTTCAATGGAAACACGGCAACGTAAACTTGAAGTCTGTTTGTAGCTGGTGTTTGGCGAGTCCTTTTCTTTACATTCCCTGACTCTGTCGCGGGCAGTTGTTCCCGGAAGATGGATGGTTTGTCAGATAATTTTATTTGCTAGCGGCTCTCTCCCTACCAGCCGGCAGACGACTGTTGTGGCTGTTGCAGCTGTTGGCCTGCGCACGACCACGGCTCACAGCTGCACCCCTAAATCTCAGGGCCTGCGCACTAAAAAAGACGCGAGCACACAAATATATCACTGTTAATGCATCGACACCATTCATCCTTCGCCAACAACCGTACGACACAAGCACGGACGAACACCAGCTCACGTCCCCTGGTTGGTCAACCAGCTCCAATGCACATTCACCGAAAGAAAAGCTTCGAGTAAATAGCTCTTCCTGTGTTTGTGTAGGCTACGCTAACGCGTGGGAGGTTGGACACGCTAATGCTAACTCCTTTTACTATGTCCCAGTTATCACCTCATAGTCTAGGCACTCCCACTGGAAAAACATGCTTTCAGTAAAATAATAGCAGGTTAAAGAGGACTATTTAGCTGGTGCTGGAAATGGACTGCCTTGTAACGCAATTGGTATCCAACTTTAGAGGTCAGGCGAGACAAAGGAACAATTGGTCCATTAAGTTTTGACTCACCATGGCCCTACATGATTGTCTATTAAAACTAGCATTGTATATGGAAATCACTTTGATGAGGATGAATTAATCACTGAGTGGCTATTCATGAGTGGGCCCTAATTGTTATTATAATGTATGTGATTAATGTTATTATGGATAAGAGCTGCTTGAATTTATGAAAGAGCGGATGGAGTGAAAGGTAGGCGTGAAACGGCGGTTGTGTTCACTCAGTGACTTCAGGCATTTCAAAGGAAGCTCAGATTTGGTTCGGCTGAGAAAGTATTTGGTTGTTTACGTTCGTAAAGGAATGCGTGCTTCCAGTTTAAAGCATTACTATCGGGTCTGTTTCTTTGACCATCTAAATGTTAAGATCAAAAAGTATCCAAACTAGTATTAAAATATTTTTTTTTATAAAAGGTGTTCGATTGGGGGGAAATTGTGTTGCATTTCAACCCCTCCACAAAACCATATTAGTGTATAGAAAGCACCAAGAGTCCGATTACCCCTGTGTCTCTTCACCATTTGTATCTATCTGCGCAGGTGCTGTCACAATAATAGTTCTCCAAATGTTGCCAATATTGTTTTCCATCAGCCATCGATCGAGGAGTAATTTCAACAACCACCCTAGACACTTTGTTTGCAATATGCACAAATATTGATATTGTACTTAGCGGGCCACACTCACTAAATCTCTGGTTGTGCAAAATGCAGAAGCCCATTCCCATCTTCCTCTGTGCTCTCTGTAATTATTAATTAGACCTCATTTCCCAGGGGCTGGCAGGGTAATTCACTCCCATAATGCCGTGCGGCTCCAGATCCACGACCATCTGATAGATATAAACAGCAAGGCAGTGGAATGGCCTTCTAAGGTAGAATATCCGCGGGTGTGTTTCTGACACCTTGTGAACGTGCTATTGAGGTGTCGACGAAGAGTTTATAATAAAACTTCTTTCAAGCCTCCCCCTTGTGTAAATGTGTACTCTTCTGGAATCAAACACATTCCTGCTGATTAATACCTGCTATTTAAGGAAACAAACACGGTGGTTGGTGGGGGCGGGGGGGGGGGGGGGGGGGGGGGGGCGTGGGCGTATAATACCTTGAGCTTTAGCATGGTGTGTGTGTGTGTTAGCAAAATATTTGCTGCTTGTCGGTATGTTTTTGGTAAAGTGGGTTAAGAATGCTAACGAAAGGTCATCCCAGCTTTAAAGCAAACAAAGCTCCTTGCTGATTGGACAGCAAAGGTTAATTAGATGACAGACGAGCTAGGCTATGCGGCGCTATCCCAAGAGGCCCCCTATCCTTTGTCCCATTAGGCCACCACACGCAGACCCGGGACACATCCAGGCAGACGAAGGACTCCATCCTTCCTCCGCCCCCCGACCCCCAGCCCAGACTCGTTTTCTGGCTGAACACGGAAAGAATGCAGGCTCCCTGACGCGCATCAAAGTGGCGTTTGCCGAGTCGGGTGTAATCGTGTGGAACGATGGTGCGGTTCATCCGGGGACACTCGGCGTGCAACGTTGGCTAACTCATTTCCCTTTTCACATGACCATCGATGTGCTTTCATTCTCCGTCTTAGATCTTGGGCCGTAGAGTCCATCAGTCTACTGTGGCTGTTAGTGTTAACGCTGTGTTTTCCCATTTGTTCTCTGTGGTGCGGTGGCTCCCATGTGGCCCAGTCATTTACCTCAGGGCCAACACCGGGTGTAAATCTCCCTCCAGCCACAAACTGCAGAGGAACTCCTCTGGGGTGTTCGTTCTGTTAATTTGTCGCCCCCCCCCCCCCTTGGCAAAATAGTAAAACGATGGAGTATTGCTCTTTCTCACACTCTATCTCTCTTTAACAAACACACACACCTAGACAAGAAACTCGTGCTACTCTGTCTTTTGTTCTCCTTTGGTTGAACATTAACATAGGTGGGGGGGGGCTACATTGCCAGCTTACTCTAAACTGGGTGTAGTCATTTTTGTTGATGGGAGGCACTGCAAGGCATGCAGGTGTACCAGATGTATCTCTGAGGGTTCCATATTGATTCTCTTAACTCGGTGCTGCAAGGCTTTTATAGACTGCTTGCACTCCCTAGTCAAATTGGAATACCCTCCCTTTTAACCCCCCCACCCAACCCCCCCCCCCCCTCTCTCTCTCTCTCTCTCTCTCTCTCTCTCTCTCTCTCACCACTTGTCAATTGGAAACTGCTTTGCAAACATGTCGAGACAGCGCAAAGTGTTCGGCAGAGCAATCACAGAGAAGCAGCCATGGCGTGAGAATGCTCTCCTCCGAGGGAGAACCCGCCCTGCAAAGGGTGCAGGGCGGTGACCTTTACCGCTCGCCCAGACAAAATGGATGTTTTGGAGTTAGACTTGCGGAAGTCATCAGGGGGCGCAGCCGTGTGTAAACTCTTCTCTCAGATAATGATGACAAACAGGTAGCTAGCGCGTGGGGGAAGAGCCGACTGGTTTGCATATCAAACAATGCAGAGAGGCAAACGGCGCCAGGACGTGTTGACACTGCAAACAAACTGGTTTAATTGGGAAAATAGTTTTACAGCTGCTGAGGGCTTAAGGCTGAAAGTGAGAATGTGTGTGTGTGTGTGTGGAGGGAGCCTGGGTTAGGCCAAGGGTATGTGGATTTGTGCATGTGCATACCTGTGATTGTTTGCAGGGTTGCTTGGTGTATATCCCTGGTACGCCTGCGTTTAATTGGAAGTTCTAAAGTAAGTACTTTCAGCGTGCGTATGCATGTGTGCACACCCCAAAGTGTACGGATGTCCACCAGCTGCAGCCTAATGGGTGAAGCGTCCGACACCGACCCAGCAAATGGGGCCCCCGCTGTCTTTAGAAAACCTCCTAAAAGCCCACCGGGCCGGGGCAGCCCCGACTGAACCTGTTTCACTCCCGAGTGACAGTTGCCGTTTTCTCTCCCAGGGCCTGATGATTCCTGATTGATCCTGATGAAGACTGCGTGCCGAGATGGCTCTTTGCAAAGTGCCGGCGCTGCCTGCTGCTATCGACAAAGTGTTGGGCCAAGTCACAGGGAAGTACACATGCTATTGACCTGCCTGGACTACCGCCGGTGCGGTAGGCCTTTCTGGATCAATGGTACAGTGAGGGCATTAATGAATGGGCTGTTGTGGAAAGCCTCCCGCCGGTCTCTTACCAGGAGCAGGGACTCGGCACATTGACTACCCATTGACCAGGCTTCCATGGGACTAGATAGGGCCTAATGGGGACCTGTTGTTCAATAGGTCTTTTGAATTAGGCTCTCTCTCTCTCCGTTGCATGTTGAGGTCGGGGGCGGGGGAGGGGGGTGGGGGGCAGTAAGCTTGGAAGAGCTCTGGCTGTCGGGCGGGCTTCTCGGTGGCACGGCGCTGCTGTCCAATGAACAGCCTGACGTCCTCCCCCCGCGGTCGCCCCCCCCCCCCCCCCCCCCCGGCCCTCCCTCCCGGGCACCGTGGCAACGGGGGAGTCATTAGGAAGCGGGCAGCTGCAGTTTATCATGGCCGCCACCGAGTCCCCCGGCCGTCAGTCTTGAGAGCGGTGTGGCGGCGGCCCCCGCGCGAGGACATGACAGAGGTCTGGGATAGTAGTAGGAGGGAGGGAGAGGAGAGGAGAGGAGAGGAGAGGAGAGGAGAGGAGAGGAGAGGAGAGGAGAGGAGGGAGGGAGAGGAGGGAGGAGGGAGGGAGGAGAGGAGAGGAGAGGAGAGGAGAGGAGAGGAGAGGAGAGGAGAGGAGAGGAGAGGAGAGGAGAGGAGAGGAGAGGAGGGGAGGGGAGGGGTGGGGGTTGAGGCAGGAGGAGAATGGGGAGAGGAGAAAAGGAAAATCAGAAAGGAACTAGGAGGGAAGAGATGGAGCTGAGCTGATAAGAGTTACGAGAGAAATAAGAAATCACAATGAGGATGCCGTGAGTGACAGAGCAAATATTAGAAATAAAATGAAAAGTGAAAAGGGGAAAGTGGATTGGAAAACAGCCGTGTCTATTAAACTGAAGTCTTGTTTCTTAGTGGTAGTCCCCAGAAGGATGTTCACTAAAACGGATGTATTGGCTTTTCTGTTGTCCTTGTGGATTGGTGTTTCCAGGTTTTTCTTTGTCAATTCCATCAGGACAGCATAAGGGTTCATCCATTATCGAAAGTATTTACAGGGAACCTCTGTCGTTTGTTAAATTCCTAAGTAATTATTCAACACTTGTTATCTCAACTCCTGCTTGCTTTGTTGGACAATATTAATTAAAAGCACACTTAAGTGCTTTACCTTACTGCTAATGCCGTAGAGAGTGCTCACACCAAGCTTTTCCACAGAAACTCCAATTGGTTTAATTACTTTGTCGTTTTCCCTTGATTTCTTTCTCCAAAAATACCTATGGTCAAGTTAGATTTGCCACTGGCTGGTATTCAAAAAAAAGTTTGAAATGCTACACACTCATAAAATGACTGGAACAGGTCTAATGAGGCACTCCTACTCTTTTGCTCAAAACTTTGTTTCTACGTTTTTAGCCTAACTGGGCATGCTTGGGTTTTGAGGTGAATACAATGAGTAGCTTTGATAAAGTGCAACACCCGTTGTTTCACCCTAACCTATTCAAACCCTAGCCAACTGTGTTCACGTCTTCATTTCAGCAACGATATTTGTCCCAAAGCCAAAATTAACACAATAAACCCTGTATGTACAGTATATTTTGTATTTATATAGTACATTTACAGACACATTCACTAGTTATGATTCGCTGGCTCTGTATCAGTCCCAACTGTCAGAGCAATCAAGCGGTTCACCAGCCACACTATCATTTGCTGCCACTGAGGCGGTTTCGAAAGTAATAGGATTTCTTCCCCTCTAGAAAGGTACTGGCCCCACTGTGTGTGTGTTTGACCGAAAGGAATGGAAAGGCATGTTGTGAGGCCGTCCAGGACCGTCGTATGTGTTTGCCCTGATTGAAACCAAACTCATTGTTTTCCCTTTACTGGGGAAACAGTTTCCCCTCCGGAATTCTCTCTCGTGGTTTCTTGTGGGGTTTTTCCACTCTCCGATTCTCTTTCTCGATTGAGTTGTGTTTTTGGTCAGACTTTTAGACCGCTGATGTTGAAAGAAAGTAAAGTGCTTCTATCCCAAGTTCTTGCTATTGAAAGAGCCTTTCTATGTCCGCAGACTATCCATTGGTGTGTTTTGTTATGAATCTTAAGGAGAGGGTTGGAATATGTGAGGGGTAATGAGCAATGAGGTGCCCGGTTATACTAACCTTGTAACACCACGTCCTATAGGGAGGAAAGGTTAGAAGCAACCTATCCGAAGGAGCGATAAAGACAACTGAACAATCTTGTTTTGAGGGATTCCATACAGCAAATGTATCCCTGACTGTTGAATCCCTCGTGCTTTTCACTGAGGACAGTGTCATTGCTGCAGAGAAACTGAAAGGTTACAAATAGTTGATCTAGCAGTAGACGTTTTTTGGGGTCTTACTTTTTATCCAAAGTGAATAAGATATCATTGGGTTATTTGTTGGATACTTTCTTTCACATAGTAAATGAGAAATCCCAAATAATCCTGACACAATGAAAACCCTTGATTCCCTTAATTGAGTATTCTGTACGCTCAGTTTGGTAATGTCCTGGCCATAAATGAGAATGTACAAGTAAACAGCCTACATTTAAAAGAGATTACCTCAAAGTGTTCTTTGCCCCTGTGTGGTGCTTTATTCCAGTAGAGAACTCACTGGGCCTGATGTATTGCTTGCATTACAGGATGAATGGCTGATTATCACTAAATAAATCTGTTCTGACCCTCCTTGTCCATAAGATCACACATGAACTGTGTCTGCCACCTTGGAACATCATGCGCAAAAAAAAAGAAAAGAAAAGAAATTGCCTCCTCTTCCTTTAACATGCAAATATGCACACCCGCATACAAACAGCTGCCGTTAATGTGATATATTCATCCTGAAATGATCAGTCCATACCTCCGGGTGCTCAGGGGAAAGACACATCTAATCAGCGTCACATGTGATTATATCAACCAGCCTGTCAATACACGTTGAAAAAAATGGCCGCTCGATACAAACCTGGTTGCGCCCCAATGTACTCGACCATGTGATCGTTTCGACACCCGTGACAGAGACTCAATGGCTGAAGGAGTCAGAAAAAGATCAAATGTGAGGCGTAGGCTTGATAGAATTGTTGAGCGCTCGCCACCTCAGGTTATCTAGATAAGGAATAACATGCTGCATTTTTTTGTGGGGGGGGGGGCTGAGTGACACAGCACAACTCCCATCTCGGCTTGCACTGCAATTAATTGCTATTAGATACGTTGTCAGTTCAAGCATCTTTGATGAAGTCCCGCAGTATAGTTTTTATCTCCCCTCGGTGAACTAGCCGTGCGTGTAGTGCTAGCTACTGTAATTACTGCTAATTGACTTATAAAGCAGCCGTGGAGAACCACTGCGACAGCCAGCGTCCACCAACATGAATACACAAAGGACTTACAGTGAGTTACAAACAACTGGAGGATGATTATCCTTGATAATTATGTGGAGTATAATTACGTTGGGCAAATAGAGTTGTTTTAGACCCATGTGCTAGCCAACTTCCTCGCAGCTCTCAGGAGTAAGAGACTCCAGTGTGGTCGAGCCCTCATGCGACATTAGGATTACTTGTCGGTCGCCCCCTGCTGCCGTCATGGCCCCTGACATTGTCCAGCCAGATTACCCCCCCCCCCTCCCATCACCTTCCCTCTGGCCCCCATGGCAGCACCCCCCCATAGGATCCCTGTCCAAGCCCCACACGGATGAGAAGTTTTAGCCCTCATTTTCATTTACCAGCCCTCCAGGGTCCGCCCGTGATGCTGGGTCCCAAAGCTGCCGTTCTGCTCTCTCGTGTCTGATACAGTACCTCACATATTCCTCACAGAAACTAGGAAGAAGAGGGACACTTTCAGTAACAATATCACATTGAGACTCATCTCGATTATGTACATACATTTTACCAGTCTTAAAGGATTGACGGTGTCTGTAACTAGCATACAAATAGCCTTTTCAGTTCTTGTGCGTTCAGTTGATGTGTGCTTACCTCAACAAATTGCTAAGCATTGTGCATGGAGCACCTTGAAATGTATGTATATATATATATATATATATATATATATATATATATATATTCTATTTTACCATTATTTATACAGGGAAGCTCATCAAGAACAAGGTCTCATTTTCAATGGTGCCCTGGTTACAAAGCCTAATCACAGACATTATCATGCACATCATAATGTGCATTATACTGTATCCTAAACTAAAATATAAAATCATCGTACCTCAATACAATTACAACAAACGTAATACCAAAAGGTGTATCTTCCGTCCCAGGTGTATCTTCCGTTACGATCTTTTCGTAAAATCCCCAGAGTGAAGAAAAGTACTGTATAAAGAACTGTTTGCTTTTACAGAAGATTGAAAGGGTGTCCTTCAAAAACATTTGTCTCTTAATCGGTTGTTTCCCCCCCCCCATTTTTCCATCTAAAAAGCAGCACTACTTCAGGGACACGCAATGCACTTATGACGCCATGCCTCAAACATCAGTTGTCTCTGTGTTTACGTCCACCTCTGCATGTTTGTATTGATGGGATCACGCAAAGAGATGTTTCAAGGTCTCTATGGTGGCCTGTTTTATTTTCATGAAGTCATGTGAAAATGTGTCTGCAACGAGCCAGACGGTAGAGCTCAAAGACCAGTTTAATATGCTACGATTTTATACAGTTTTATTGTTGGTTATGAAGGCATTTTACTGTCAGCATTGACGTTTTTGTGAAAAGTTTTTTTTTCCGCCATTTTGCTTGAGCTAATATCACAATGCTGCTCAAGGCGGACCGCGTTTCTGTGTTTTCTTTGCTCGCAGAAGTCGTTGGCTGTGCCCCACAGTGCTGGGTTTCATCTTTCTCTTCCAGGTCTGATGGTAGGCTATTACTTATGCGCTCGCCATTTTCCTTCTGTGTATTTCGACGAATCGTTGCTTATTGCACTATTACAAAAATCTCTTCTGGCATTCTAATATTTCAAGTCGTGAAAGACAAAAAGGAAGGGTTGTAAACCCTCATGCACAAACACACACAAAGGTACACCGTGCCTCCAGGTAGCCATCCGTCAGTGTTGCGGTGGTGACAGTCCACACACTGTAGCCTCTCTCCCCAACAACATGCCCGCTCTTTACCCCGTAGACATTTCCCTCTACATGGCTCAACGCCTCATTTTCAAATCATGTCCCAGCGTTTCCCTCATAAATCACCGGCGTGCGTTGCGTTGACCTCTGGCGCGTGTCAGAGGCGGCTTATACAAATCGAGCCCCGCCGAAGCCCCCCCCTCCCTGGTGCCTCTGTGGGCACGCAGGCGTGAACGTCCTGGCCAGGTGTGGCCCGCGTGTCAAACAGATGGGGTAACATCCCCACCCCAGAGGCCTTTCCCGCCTCTCGGTAGCCCGTCGAGGTGTCAGAACAGCAAACAGATCTGATCCTGGCATATCCTCATGAGGAGCTCAACTGATGGCGTGTGTTCATTGTTTCCAGCTAACAGGGGTGGGGTACTGTAGCATGAAGACCAACAGAGAAAGTCTGTGTTAAGAAGAAGGCTGGTGGTGGAACGTTGGCGCGGTTTCTAAAGCAACAGATACTTTAAAGGTTCTGTAATTTGAAAGAAAAAGAAAGACGTCCGGCCATCAGAAATGGATTAGTGTAAGGGGTTCATCAATCACACGGTAAAATTCTTAATTAAATAAAAGCCATGCTATTACAACACTGAAGACATCTCATAAACAGCTGATTGTACCCAAAGGAAATAGACTAGCTGTGTGTGGGGGGTAGTCGGTGCCTATCACAGCAGCGCTCGCCGTGGTGACAGAATCCGGAACGAGCCCCCATACTCAAACAGCCGGCGAATGGCGCTGCACACTAGTTGATTCCCCTCAAAAGTTCCGCGTTGCCGTAGCAATGCCGCAATCAAGCATAGCGTTAGCTTTGCTCGGCCGCCATTTAAATCCAAAGGCCTTATCGCTACTGAGCTTGAGGAAATGGCCCTCTCTTCTTTCCTCTCTCTCTCTTTCTCTCTGGCTCTCTAAGTGTTATCTTTCTGCAGGGGCAGCTCACCTGTGAGGGGTTTCACCTCTCCATCCTTTTCTCACGTCAGTTTCCTGAATACACCTATTTTCTCCTCCTCTTTGTCAAAGAATAAAGAGGCTGTCAGAGCGGGAAAAACGGATTTTCACATTATCTGATAGCGCACACGAGTGACTCGTCTTTATAAAATGGCCAACCATTGGCTTGTTTTCTCGCTCCCGCTGACTGCACCCAAGTCCCAGTCGACTTCACATTTGAAAGGGGAATGTAATTGATGTTTCTGTATGAACATTTTAGTTTTTTAAGGGGATTTCAATTGTACTTTTTGTCACAGACTAAAGCTGTCTTTTCCAATTTGATATTCACTTATTTAATAAAGTCATTCTAGGTAGTTTTACAAAGGTGACCCATAGTTGTGGAATGATCTCCGTAGGATGATTGTAAATATTTGAGCAGCATATTTCTTGGCGGGGGTGATGTTGTTGTTGGACTCGGGGGCTGACATCAGAATGCCTTGACTGTAACATGTTGTTTTTTTCTTCTTCTTTTCAGTGTGTGTTGTGCCTGCAACATGGAAAGTAGAATACTGTTTTCTATTGTAATGCAAATGAGAGTAAGCTCTCTCAACTGCAGATACACCTTCACTTGGAACAGATGTCCTTCGTTTTGTGTACAGCTGAACTGCAGCACTCCGATTATATTGTCAGGCCAAAGTGGGCTTTAACCTTTGTGCTCTCTCCATTTGTCATGCATTTGGTGGAAAACATCGCCCTCTGTTTGCCTTTACACAATCGCATGTTCGAACGATCTAGTCTGCGACAACATTCGCCGTGCAACTTTTGCCCTTACGTCGGTGCCTGACTGTGCATTCGAAACACATCTTGCCTTCACAGAGTCGTTTGCTACATCTTCTCCGGTAAGCCTACCCTTCTCAGGCTTATCGCTGCATAAACACAGGCAGTGTGCGCTGTCCTCACTAAAAAAGAAACCCTTATAGACTGAACGTTGTTTTGTTCTCCAGGAGCCCTGCATGCGCCAGCGACTGGCTGGAACTAAGGCATTGATGCCGTGGATCCCTCCCTCCCTCGCATGTAGGAAGACGAGCATAATGGCCTGAGAGCCATCTATTTAGATCAACTCTTTGTTTGCGTTGATAAAGACCAAACCTAATTACGAAATCCCCGAGATCCATCTTTGTGAGTCTTTCTAATTCTCTCCTACCTCCCGCCACGGAGATGGCAAAATCCACTCACAAAATGTCAGGGATAATTTTGGGTCTCCACACGTTGGCGGGGCTTCGTCTATCAATGGTGCTAATCTGATTAGGACCCTCACACGCAATTGTCATGGGGGCAAACACGTCGAGGGTCTTTGCATGGGGAGGGGAGCAAGTCGCGCCACTCAGAATCCTGTTTCTAAAGGAGAACAAGTTTGGAACGGGATTGGGGGGGGGGGGGGGGGGAGTGAGAGAGAGAAAGAAAGGGAGGAAAAAAAGGGTCGCGGAGAGGAAGAGAGAAGGCGAGAAAGAGGACTAATCTCTTCATTTGGCTGTGTTAACTAGGAGTAGATTGGAAATGGATTCCACCCCCGCCCCAGTGCGACAGCTTCTCCGACTGTCGAGGGAGGGGAAAGAAAAACCTAGGGGAAGGTATGGCCGGACGACTTGGATGCAGTCGTCCCTGGATGTTTGGACTGAGATAATAACAGAAGAGATTGCTGCCAGCATGCGGTCTACCTCCAAAGGCAAACCCTCTCTCTTTGTACTGACAACACGCCATCAGAATGCATAACCCCCCTGCTGTGGCCCGGCGGGAAATAATGCAATTGTTACCCGGTGACTCTGTTATTGGGGCTATTGTGTTTAAATAAGCTCCTCTCCCTCCCACCTCCCACCAAACAGCATGTCTTTATCCGCAGCAGAGAATAGCGATGTGTGGCTTCTTTCCCCAGGCGGAAGGGGAACATACCTGGGGGGAAGGTCACAGCTGGGCCGGTCTGGGCTAGTGCTGTACAGTCTCTTACCTGGAGGTACTCAGTCCCCCCCGTGCCTCCCCCTACCCGCCAAATCCGTCTAAGTAGCAGCAGTGCCGCTGGCGGACCCAGGCTGTGAGCTAAGTGATTGATTGTCAGGTAGAAATCCCATTCTTTAAATAGCCGCGGTCAGCCATCCATCATTGTCCGGCCCCCCTAGGGGAACGGAGGTGGCGGCCGCCAGCACTCTCCCGCTCTCCTTTTTTCTCTCTCCGTCTCCCTGTCCCTCAACGTCTCCCTTTGCTCTGTGGCGACGCTTTGCTCGATCACTCAGAGGCTTATCGTGGCACTCGCGTGCGTGCGCGTGTGTGTGTGTGTTGCGCTGTGTGTGTTACACTATAAGAGAGAAGAGGATAGGGAGGGTCAGTGAGTGTGGGGCAAACAAAATGAGGTAGCCAACATTCAAAGTTGTGCACACACACACACAAACACACACGTGCTCACTATTAGGCATATGTAAGTCAGCCCTACTGTGCTCTTCCACCTGGATTTACACAGATGGAAAGGGTAGAGTTTCTATCGGTAGAAGAATATTGATGAACACAGCCAATGGTGCAATACTTTAAGGTCATGAGTAGGTGGGGACCTTAGGCCTTTTATTATGGCACTATATTGTGCTATTGATTAAATAGCATTTATTTGAGCTACACTCCAACATGCATAAATACTTGAGGGAAATTATTCAGAGTAATGTGTCTGCTGTGATAGAAAATCAATGCTCAAAGAAAAAAAGAGGAAAAAAAAGATCAAAACACAGTAGCTGATAGTAACTTTTTTTTCTCTTCATTTGGATGACAAATGCAGCAATGCCTTTGTCTTCATTAAATGAATCCCCAGCACTTTGAGCCCATGTTTCCTGAATAATGACCTTTATATCCATTTTCAGAGAAAGATTATCAAACATTGTTGGGGGCACAACGGTGCCAGGCATATTTCTATCTTAAATTAATTTGCCCTGGAAGCAAGACGCATCTGTGTAAGGAGAATAAAAATGTCTGCTTCAAAATCAATCATCTTCAAAGGCAAGGGAAGGATGTTTGAGGTGCACCCTGCTCATCTTTTATAGTAACCCATAAACAGGGCTTTTTTTACTGTGTGTGTGGCTTTGCGTGGGTGCATGCACACGCACACTCGTGTGTATGCGCGTACTGTGCATGAGTATGAGATTGCGTAGGTTTGCGTGCGAAGGCAAATATTTAGTTGTGAAGTATTTTGTCTGTTGATTATTTGTATGTTAGGACTTCACACGTGCTAGTAGCCAATCACGCCAAAGAAGTGGCCCACTGTCTGTAAAGTAAAAACCTAGCAATGCCGTGATTATCATCACGGGCAAACAAGGCCTTGCCGATTGCATCAGAACCGCGGCTCGACCCACGTCCTTCTCCAAACATCATCCTCCCTCCGATCCACTTCCTGATTGAAAGCCAATGACCAAAACCCGTGGCAGAACACCTGCCTATCGAATCGCTGCGATAATCGCTAGTCCCGGCTTCATAGATCCCTATTGGCTCTTGCTTTTGATGGCCTGGTGCAGTGCAGGCCTCCCAGGGCAGCTAAGGCAGACTCTGTTCCTGGAGGCCATGCCTTTATGGCCCCCTATCAGACACACAGGGCTGCAGAAGCATTATTGACTTAGCCTGAGCTCTGATAACATCTGCCTCTAATCCTTCAGCACTCAATCAGACAGGCAGGCAGGATGGGGGGGGGGGGGGGGATTGCTGGACGGAGACGGAGGAAAAAGTACGAGAGAAAGTAGGACGGATGTGAGCACGTGCGGGGCCTAATTTGGAGGAGCTGGTGGACCGGGTCGGAATCGACAGTCAGAGCTGATCTGTGTGTTATGTTGGTGTGTTTGCTTACGTTTGGGTGAGCGCCTACCGTTTTGTTTCCCTGTGTCTGGAGGGGGGTGGGGGAGGCGGGGGCTCGCTCACGTTTTCGTCTGGCACCATCTGCGTTTGTTTGCGTGTTCTTCACCTTGACAGCGCAGGGGGACTTAAGCTTCGAGCGCTCCCGAGGAAATCTTCCAAGGATCTCTGTTTTTCGGAAGCCAATTACAGATAGCGCAGTGTTTTATGCTGAGTCCGAGGATGGGGGGGGATTAGCTTAGGAGATCACTCTCTCCCTTTGGAAAATATCTCATTTTGTTGTTGCTGCTGCCCGTTACCAGCCACTCCCTGTCCCGGTTCCCTTACGTCTACTGAGACGTTGACGTGCCACACACTGTATCAGTCCGCTCGTGGTCTCAACCAAACTTTACTCAAACATTTCATTTTGCTGTCAATTTAAGGCCAGCTGTGAAGTCAGCCTGGTGGACGGGAGATCAAATATTATTATTATTTTCCTTCCTACAGTTTTAGTGTCTAATTCTCTTTTCACAAAAGCCTAAAGGCCGATTAGTGCCTTTACAGTCGTGCTGTGTCACAGGCAACACCCGACGCAAACGGCGAACACCATCTCATTTCTCTGCGTCTGAAAAGATCACAGAGACATCTTACAAACACAAAACATCCCCTTTGGGGCTTTTGGGAAAGCAGTGCGCTCCCATTTAAAGAACTAAATGAGACTCTTCAGCACGGCCCACGCAGGTGGGCCGGCAGGCGGTGAATGGGCACTTTCTCCACAGACAGGCGGCCTCAGAACTACATAACCCCGGAGTGCGAGTCCTGACGATTCCACTATCAGACTCCGGTTACGGAGGGTTCTCGACGCGGCAGCTATTGCAACTCGATCACACACGGCCGTTCCCCCAGCAGGCCACCGATAATTTGGTCGGACTCCGGCCCACTCTAATCAGGGTCTTAATGAGTTGTATTATGCGTGGTAATGTCATTCATGGGCCACAGCGCCGCATTGTGTTCCCTGACAGTGGTCCATTCAAGGCGGAGGCTAATTTCGAATTTGGACATGGACAGCCACGAGCGCCGGCCTTAATGCGAACGCCGGGCGACGGCATTTCACGGATCTGCCGGTGGTTTCAGATGCTCTCAGGACCAAATCAATGATCATCGGTCTCTGTACGACATGGAGGACGTGGGCCTGCTCGTCATTCACACTTGCATTTAATTGTTGCCATAAAATGACATGTGCACATACTTTGACGGCATTATTTTTGCTACTCTGGGTGACATTTAGTGGCCTGGAGAGCCGGAGCCATTTCCCATGAATGATGTATGGCTCTGAGTCATAAAGCGCCCCAGAGGCACCGTGACGGCCGCTCTCCTTTGAAGAAAGGAAGAGGGAAAGACAAAGAGGCAGAGGGGTTGGCGGTGGCAGTCACGTCCCCGACCTATGCAGATCATGAGACAAGCTGCGTTGCGGACGTGTTTTACGACCCCCGCCTGCCTTAACGATTTGAATATAAAGAAGCCATAGGGACACTATAGTATATGCACGTCTCCAGTCGTTGGCACCGTTCGGAAGTTACACATTTTCTGTTACCTTTGGGCAGCAACGATTGTGTGAGGGCTGTTTAGACAGTACCGTCAAGTTGGGGAGATCAACAAGAGAACAGCACAAATCTTTTAGTTGAATGTTACAGTAGGGTGAAGAAAGGAACAATGTGACAGTCAAGAGTATCAGCGGGCCTAATACAGCTAAAGTACGAGCCCAGTCTTGCCAGATGAAAAAAAAAATGTCTTTGACTTCAAGTAAAAGTTCAATTTACTACCTTGAACGAGCGCCAATTTGTACTGAAAACATAAAATATTAATTCTAGGCCTTTCTAAAACGACACAGCACTCAAATAACAAAGGCTATTTATTTCCAAGCTATTTTTGCAATAACATTGCCTATGAATACAGAACAAGCTTGATAAATTCCTCTTGGAAGATCTAAGGCCGTCTGTTTAGGCGGGCAGATGACAAGCTGCGGTGTGCCTACGGCCCCAGGCACTGGAAGCCCCCTCCGAGATTCCAGATTAGGGATTCTAAACACTCCCTTGTAATTACCCAGCGATTTCAACGGTTGTTTTTGTAGAGGCAGCCATTCTAAATGAGTCCTTAGCCAATGCCTAACAGCCCTCAATTGGAGTTCACTCTCTCCTCACATTGCAGATTTACTCACTTGATTTAGGCGAAGACACTGTTACAGTCCAGAAAATACAGAGAAATCCCAGGTAGGAATATCTGGTTTCCAATTGTCACACGACCTGATAAGTTCCTGGCACATGGTGACTTCTGCTGTGCGGCAGCACTGTGTTTAGACTCGAGTGTTCTTGATATGCATCAGGGCACCTTTTGCATATCGCTGTACAGTTTGATATAATGGTGTATTTGACACCGGGTAAGGAAAATCCCAACGTTTTGCAGCATGGTACCGGAACGAGGCACATGGGAAGACCCAGTAGGCATTATTATGGAACTTCCTGTTCTCCTCTTGGACCTGGGGCTCCTTTGAGATTACCTGATGCCTCTTGGCACTTCGCTCTCCTTCCGCTGCCTTGCAGGTGTTACAAGAACATGAGAGCCCCAAATCCCACTGCTCACAATCAGAGCATTATGCATACACACACACACAAAAACACACACTCACTCGCTCCTCACACATTTCTAGTCAAAGCTGCCCACAGAGAGTCAATTACAACGGAGTTAATCGAGATGGAAGATCAAGGAGGAGATGGAGGGAGGAAGGAGGGGTGGAGCCTAGGCTAAGCAAGTTCTCAAAGTTGGTAAAAAGAAGGGAGTTATCCATGGGCATCTCTGCTGAATATGATTTCAAAGCAAACCCCCGGTGTTCCTTGTTACAATCCCGCAGTGAGGGAACTCTTCTCCCCTCTCCAAACCCCTTTTGAGCTCCTTCGTCAAAATGTCTTGAAATATTCCCTAGAAGTCTTTAATCTACTTAAAAATCCCCGTCCACCGATGATTATCTTCATCGAGAGCATGTCCGGTGTTGTAGGGAGAGAAAAAAAAACGTTACACCAGAGACTGCAAAGAGGCTACGGAAATGAGAGTTCAGGTCGACTGGAAAAAAGTGCTGAATAATTTATCCTGGTGAGCAGTGGCCTCAAGTGCTTCACCAATAATGGAGGGGGCCGGTGGGGCCGAAGCTAACAGCTAGCGATGAAAAAATGTCGAGAAGGAAACCTTTCCTTGACGGCGTCACCTCCGTCCACCCAATACACTCACTGCTCGTAATAGCAAGGGTCGTGGAGGTCAGCGATGAGCAAAAAAAATCTCCACCAGTCATTGTTGTTTCATTCCGACGGTCACCAGTGTGGCCTTTTTGGCTTTGGTCGCTTCCTCAAACAACACTCCCATCATTTGGAATCTGTTAGTGAAGATCAAAACACCAGAATATTATGTTGTAAAGTGTGTACTTTAGAACAGAGAATATTCACGTCCGGCTTCAGAGCATGGCGCGGACTTCAACATTGTGGCGATATGAGGGGTTTAAGAGCCAGCCACATTATTGTCCTAGGTAGGCTTCCCGTAAATCAGCACTGTCTGGGCATAGAATTGCTGGTAGCCTCCTCTCCAGGAGATTGTCTTTCCCAACCCTGGCGGGTCATGGACATGGTCATGTCAAGGTTTCGTATCCCTTGGTGTATAGAGCAGGCTCGGGAGACGGACGTTTCTGATCATCTCAAGCCAAGGCAGAGCCTTTATTATTATGTTCCATTTTTCAATACGAAGATGTCAGTCCAGCTGTGTGCATCAATCACTGAGTCCTGCTGGCGGTGGACTGGGAAGTAGAGATTAAGGTCAAGGACATGCTGTTTTTGAGCCTTGGCTTCATGTAAAATGTACCTTTGATAAGCTTTGGTTGAAGGCGCACACACACGGATAGTACCAGACTGTTGAATTTTTGATTTATAGCAACATGTTCATCACCACCAGCTGCAAGCCATGCTGGACAAAGTTTCCAAATTGATGCTACATAGCTGATATAGGCTACCTCCAACAAGCTTGTTGCCATGCAGGAGGGGTCAACCACCAGGTCAAAGGTCACTTTTTAGGCCTTCATATAGAGGGGTCAACCAGAAGGTCAGATTTAGATCTATAGCTGCTCCGTAGCGTCATATCAAAAACTGTGTCTGACTTGTTTGAACATTTTTGTTCGTTTAACGAAACAATGGGATGACCCGAGAAAGAAAATGGAATAAAACAGTTTCGAAGAATAAGAATAGTATGAAAAAGCATCTGGTTCATAAATGGAATTCTTTCCAGTAAAACCTTTCTTTTCTCCACCACTATCTTCCCTGATATTAGTCACATGATGGTTTTTAACAGGCTTTGTTAATAAAGAATCCAAAATGGTTGCCACTTGACATTTCCTCATCCTATATTCAATGTAGTCATTTACCCAAATGGACACCCACCAACCCAATTCTATTAATGCTTAGTAATTCAATTCCACACTCGCACTGGAAGTGCAATTATTCATGGGTAAAGGAGCAGATATCATCTCAAAATCTTCCACTCACGGCTGTTTTGTAACCTTGAGCGATTCTCCGGCCATTCCGTGTCCTCACCACGACCCCTGGTACTTTGTGATGGCGAGGCGGCTTCTCCCCCACAGGTCTGGAAGGGAGTGTAGTTGGCTGATCAAAGCCTGGGTGGAAGGAGGCAGACACAGCAGGGCCAGTCCTATTCTCCTTTCAGCTGCAACAAGGATTGCTAGGAATTAAGTTGGGAGCTGTAAAAATAAGAAGAAAGTTATACACCCTGGTGGGAAGACATAACACAACCCCCCCACCACCCACCACCCACACACACACACACACACACACACACACACACACACACACACACACACAAATGCCTTGGGTAAAGAACGTGTTGATGAGATTGTGTAAATACTCTTTCTAACTGCTGCACTACACTTTAGATCAAAACTTGGATGTGGGGTTTGAAATATGAGCTGCCCTCAGAAGCTAAAAGTTTCATCCTATTATCTGACGGTTCCTTTGTTTCAAACACATTATGTTCTGTCATGTCCCCCTTGTTTTCGGCATTACAAAGCGTCCTATAGGATTCAATTAGACACATATTTAATTGAGTACAATTAAAGGCAGTAAGGAGAGCTAAGCTCATCAAAGTTCCACTATAAATAGGCTTGATAAACAAGAGCCGTGCTTTCAAATCGCGGTGCTTAGTGGGGACCTGACAGGCTCGTAAATCAATGGGGCGAATGTATTAGGAGTTGCGCAAGTTATGGCGGTAGATTACAAAACATGACAACGCCTGAGAAGCTTCGGGAGCCACGCGAGAGCTGCTTGCCTCGTTGTAATCTGAGGTGGAAGAAATCTAACGTCTCACAGCGCTCCCCATGCTCCACCTCCCTGAGGCTAAAGCGTTGTCAAAAGACGCTTTGTTAATATGGCCTTTCCGATTCGCCTCCCCCTTCACCTGGGATAACGCCTGTCTTCCGTTGGCGACGAGTGAAACCTTTCCGCCCGTGCAGCGCTTTCGGTGGGTTGTCGGGCGACTTCTTCGCGCCGAACACTGGGTTCTTGTCCTGAGATGTCAGCATCGCGCGAAATTGATGGCACTGTCGGCGAACCGTCCCCTGGCGGGGCGTTTAACCTTGCCGATTAGCCCCTGTCAGCTCCCGAGTCCTCCCACGGCACCTCTTAGTCTTTGGACTCTTTTATCACCCCGTTGGTTGCGCTCCATTCCGGACGCCAGGCCAGCGTCGTCATTAACTCCAGCGCTATCTCTCCTCTCTCTTCTTTTTTTCTTCGTTCGTTTTCCCGAGCCTGGGATGAGCCCTGTCACAGGGATTTGCCTGATAGTGGTTGGGGCACTGGCGTTGGCTTAATGGCTTCTCTTTATCTTCAAAGGCCCTGATTGCTCATTGTTGTTGCCCAGGCAGACAATTAGGGAGCACTGGCCTTATTGGTTGAGGGCCTTTTTCGAGCACTTTGCTCAGCCCTGGCAATCAGGAAACACACTGGATAGCGTGCGTTAGGACACTAGGAGGGTGAGCTAAGTGGCACTCTGTGCTTTTAGTTTAATAGGGCTCACATGCATGTCCAGAGGAGTGAGGCCCTTGGATAAATACTGTCCATTCCCTGCCTATGTCCCTCTTCCTGGAGCCAGTGGATCCAAAGTGTTGGCTCCAGGCCCCAGTTTCCCTTCCCTTCCCGAATGTCGCCGCCGTCAAATAGGCTTCCCCAGCTCCGCCCGTCCCCCCCACTGGTTGCTGCAGAACGTCCACGTTAACAATTGAGGGGGGGCCTCCGAGGGCGCCGCTACGCGTCTAGCGGGGAATGGCTCAACCAATTAGGGGCCTTCTGTACAATATGTTGCTTTCTAATTAGCTAGCAAATGAGCGCGCACGCAAGATAATTGGCATTGTATTTACACTGCCGGAGCTTGTCATCTCTTAGTGGGCGCTAATTGAGTTTGATGGCCATGATCAGGAGATACAGTGAGCTCTTGTTTGGAACGCTCATCGGGAGAAGCGGAGTTGAGCATTTTTTCCTTCTTCTTTTGTTTCAATTAGTGGCAACAGCCCTCCCTTCTGACTGCTATGTGTGACTAAGTCGGCTACTTTAATTCACCAGGGGCAACAATCTAGGCCATCTGAATGTATAGCAGCCTCTGACTGAATAAGTGTGTTCTTCCACTGTCTTTTATGTTGCCTGACAATGGCAAGTTGTTGGACGACAGATTCATTGTGATGCTCTGTTCACTCTCCCAGGCACTTCTCAATCGCGATTTAATAGTCGGTAGAGTAAGGCGTCGCGCGTGTCCCAGCATCTTGGTAGTGCTGCAGTGCACACTGAGAACTGATTGATACCGGCCAAGGGAGTGCAAGCAGAGTGAAACAGGGATGGATGGAGCGAGCAAAAGGGAACAACCTGGCGTGGAAAGGGGGGTAAGAAAGAGAAAACAGTGTGAGGGGGAGGAAAAAAAAGCTGAAGAGAGGAGAAGCTATGGGGGCTCTGAAATTGTTGCTGTGCAACACTTTCTTTAATAACCGTCTGCCGTTAGGGCTGGGGCTGAAGTCTGGTAAGCCTGGGCTAAGCTCCTCCACGGACAGGGAGGCTGGAGCCGGCCAGGGGGACCCTCTGGTCCTCCTTCATTAGAGCAGTCTGTCAAGGGGGTGTCTGGAGAGTCAACGGCCAGAAAAGAGGCTCCGGCAGCGGGGACCGCGCTGCCCCTCTGCTGCCTAGCCGGGGAAAAAAGATTTAGTTATGAACTGCTGAGCCAAGCTGACTCTGCCAGTGCGTGTGTGAAAAGGAGAGAGAGAGTGTTTGTGTGTGTGTGTGTGTGTGTGTGTGTGTGCGTGTGTGTGTGAAAAATCAATAAGGAGTGAGCATGTGGGCCAAGGCTGAGGGCCGGGAAAAGAATGAGTCGTTTGTGATGCTTTGATTGAATGAGATGCTCCCTGGGCTTGTTGCCTGCTTTATGATCAGGAGGACCAATTGAATACAGATTGGTTGATGTGTGTGTGTGTGTGGGGGTGTTGTCTGCGTGGGAGTATGGTTGTGTGCATACATGCGATTGTTATTTTGTCTGCAGGCCTACACCATGGGAAAGCTGTTGTTCCCCCTTAAGGACTGAGCTGATTATCTGCATTGTTTGTAAAAACATGCGGGTACATGCTGGGAACATGATTGTGGTGTGCAGCTGCTGCAGCAAGGATAGCCGTCATGGCTTCTGATGGACTTCGAACAGAATGTTAGAAAGGTAGAGGAGGAGAGACTGCCACTCTTGTTCGGGTGCGTAACTCTAAAGGGACCAAAAGCCGAACACATCCGATCGACGATGGCCATTTTATCCACGTATAAGCCGGAATTGACGGAGTTGGAATCGAGATCCAATTTTATGTAACCAAGTTTAACACGGAGCACTGCGTACACCAAAACACCTAATGAGGGATGCTAATAGGCTGTTAGATTGTCCATGGTCTGTCCAAATAGAAAAGACTGGCATATTTGAGATAATTGTTAGATCACTTGATTTGCCCTCAGGTCACAGGGGCTAACACGATGCAATATTTCACACGTGTATTTCTGTGTCAAATTGAACGTAAGAGTATGTCGAACTGAAGCGGGTAACAGAGAAGCGACCATGTCAGCTTCCCAGACGTATTTGACATCACACGAACCCTTCAGGGACACTTCCATTTTCGATGGCCTCGCTGATTATAGGTGCTACATATTTAGAAATATTAAGTCTTGCCCTTTACAGAGATGGAACTGATTTGCTTCCAACCGAACAATTATATTTCTCCAGAAGTATGCCTCCCGCCGTCAACAGCACCAACTTACAGTGAAAGGTTATCCTATTTTGCCTGGCCATGCTAAGTTTTGACAATGTTTTCACTTTGCTAAACAATGACTAATCGCTTTTTTAACAGAAGTGTTGAGTTCATACTTGCGCAAGCAAAACTCATCGCTTCAGACTGGCGTTTTCCCCTCCCTCCATTGTTTTCAGCCCTCTAGACTGCCATTAAGGGAGCTGCAAAGCCACCAGATAATTGTCCAACTCAGACGGATGCTAGGTGTATAATGGGAGGGGAAGGAGCAAGAGCTGTTATTACAGTAGAGGCGGTCAACTGTACACCAGGAGGTAGACAACAGCAGAGAAGATTGCAGCGTGGCTCGTTGGGCCCCTGTTTCTCCAAGACTAATTAAGAAGCGGCAATCAAACCCTGAAGGACTTTTTATTATTTGCTCGGACAGCAGCGGATTAAAACATATTTCAAATGTGTCGTCCTCTCCCTCCAGGCAGAAAATATAAATGCCCTGGCACATCCTTTTCATGGGCTTGTGTCGATGTTCCCAAAGTGGTGTGTGCATGCACACACACACACACACACACGCACGCACACATTCTCCATCCCCACCTTTCACACAAAATTCTACTCACAGCTACCGAGGTCACCATGGCGAAATATAGTCACTTAAAGTTGCTGTAAAGTGATATTCAGAAATGTGTTCTGAGTTTGTCACACCACAGAGAAATGTGTTATTAACCGTCCTGCCAAGTCTCTGTTCTGAAACGCTGGAAATGGTGAAAAACTGTTTAACGGTCTTACACCACCATTGAGTACTAAATAGTTTCCGTCTATTCACAATTTTTCAGCTACTATTTCTTAACGTGTATAATGTGCTTAAAAACAAATCTCTGAATTGGCTTTACATCACCTTTAAATGAAACATAAATACTTTACTTCGTTTTTCTTTTACCAAAAAATCTGAAAACAAACGGTCAAAAAGGTTGAGGCCCCTTAGCTGTGCAGGCAACATTACATCATCCAGCCTTACTACTACTGTATTTGAGTCGAATGGCAGCTCCATCAAGGGATATGTCCACATACCTGTGAATTATCTGTCACTTCACCATTTCGCTGAATGTCAAGGAGTTGTTCGAAGGGTCGGCAATAACAAATACATGAAAACAAAATGGAGGGTTGTTTGTCACGGCTTCATAAAATGTGCCCATTCCAGATATTGTCATTCAATGGTGGCAACCTAGGCATTACTTCCTTGGCTTTTTGTCAGTTCAAACTGTGCTGGGTTGTCTACAGTTGCATGGAGCTGCAGGGGAACATTCTGAGTGGTTGCTTCCCCTTTGCTCTGACTCTCTGAGCCATGCAAATATTTGTGTTACTGACTGAAGTTCCATGCATTTTTCATATTGGGAGCGTGACTGCACACAAAACAAAACAAAAATTAAACAACCCCCCCCCCCTTTCACTGAATCACTCCTTCACCCCCGCACACCCCGTTATAACCCCCCCCCCCTTCAACCCCTCCCTCCCCCGACCATGTTTCAGTCTCTATCGTTGAAATCAATGGATTTGATTCTCCTGGGGTTAATGGATCTTTCTGCCAAGGTGAAGATGCACTTTCATCATGGCGGACCTTAAATATTTCATCAGGGGCCGACAGGGGCTCGGCCAAAGCGACCGAGGAGAGAAAGAGAGAGAGGCCCACTTTGCGTGTACCCCGGCCTCGTCCACGAGCCGACAAAGCGCAAAGTGTGGCACATTCTGTGTCTAAATGGAACTCGGATGAAAAGGAAGGCACTCTGAATTTCGCCCTGACAATGGATGAATGTGGGTTCCTTCCATTGTGTCCTCTGAAGAGCGTACGATATTAAATGCGCACACAGAGAAATGCACATTGACGTTGCCCGTGTTTCCTGAACAGCTTCAAGACTTCTAAAAGGAGGGTTTTCGTGACTGCCCTGACATGTATGAGAGCATACGTAATTCCCAAACATATACTGAACGTGCTCAACACTCTCCAAACATTTCCTGTCCATTGTTTCATGACGGAATCCAAAAGTCAACCCAAAAACTCTAACTTCGTGCCTTCTTGATGACTTTTACTTCGATCAAGTTTTGGTAGACGTCAATGACGATCATTCCGCACAGTGTTTCAAAATGTTGCACAGCCTTCGAGATACTGTAAGAGTCAGTGGCCTTCTGAAGCACCGAATGAGTGCAATAATACCTATTGAAGTAGCACCAGACCTTTGTACACTGGTGGCGTACCATATCCTGTGGGGCCCTGCAGAACGACAACAGGGTTATGGACTCATACAAATCATGACTGAGCTGCATTATTCTCTGGGAGTTTTTAAAGGCTGATTCCTCGCAGTGATGACTCATCATTTGCCTGACTTCCTTTGTGTGTGTGTGTGTGTGTGTGTGCTGGTGGGATACCTCTTTTACATAGCTTGTGTGCGTTCTGGTGTAAGGGCCAGAGAGGTAAACCTAAAGGTTTTACGTGTGCTCCAGCAGGACAGTTGGGCAGAAATCTCCATCCTTAAGCCGGTAATGGTTATACAGTATGCTGAAGACCAAAAAATATATAATAATAACAACAAGTTGCACCGCACAGGTAGAGACAGAAACGTGGCGCCGACGCAAACACACTCACACCTAATCATGTCCGTTTCACTCCACAGCAAGCGAAATCAATAGACTGTGTATCAGGGAATGCAGGGTGCAAACAGTCACACTCACAGAATGAATGCTTTGTTGGTAGCAGACTGTTATGGAATTCTCCAAACGCCCTGTAAGGTCACACAGAGTCTCATTCCCTGCCATTAAATTGCATCCCGTGGTAAAAAAAATAATTAGTTTTCTCAAGTGCGGCACCGACTGGGTCGAATTCCAAGAGGGCTGAAAAAAAAGAACGCTGAAAAAAATACAGGCGCACCTGAGCGTCCAGAAGGAATTCACCTCGTCGACAACAAAATGCTCGCTGTGTGAGGAAATAGCAGGCAGAAGCAAATGTCATTGGTCGAAAGCACCTTGATCAGTGAGGCGACGGCCAGGCTGCAAGCGTGTGAAGGGATCCCCACAGCTGGTGGATGATTAATAACATGCTCATATATGCAGGGAGAAACTCTAAGCACGGGCCGTTCTGCCGCATTTGCGGCGGCGCTGTAATGGCAATGCTGAACGTGTAACACGGCTGGGATAATGGATGGTCCCGGGTCCCTGCAGTGAAATGATGGACCCCCCTCAGCACAGAGACTCGGCGAGATTGACAGATCGCCCTTCCTAATAAAAATACAATCCGGCTGAAAGTGAATTCAAAAGAGCTCGGCCTTGTTCCTTTTAGAGTGCTTGACAACCATTAGCCTGTCAAAAAGTATTTTGGAAAGAGAGAGAGGGGAAGTGGGGGGGTCAATTTGGGCATTAAATTCCTATTTAGGAAGGCAGCTGTAAAAAGTTTTTTTTGTTTGCGGCGACGTTTCAAACCTCCACCTTGTCTTCGATTTAGGCTGATTGTCAGCCTTGCAGCTCTAGCTGATCACAAAGTCAAAGCTGTCAAGTTGTCCCGGCTGAAAATGAGGGCAGCCTCTCAAATCCAACTTGGTTTAGGCGTTTAAATATTATTTTTTTCAGGTGCCTGCAATAGAAGGCAAATAACTTGAATAATTTCCTCCAAAGAGGTAGGAGAAACCAATCATTGCAGAACCAATCAACTATCCCCATTTTCAGGACCGAAAGACCTACCGGCCTTTAATTGAAGTCTTCAGTGGATACTCCAGTATGACAATTAGCAAGAGTTAAAGACTACATTACCGCACATGCCATTCTAAAACTGGGGGAACCGCCGTTATCGCAGAGATCTGTACCAAAGGTCCAGGCTAGGAGAAAGCCGTTGTGGGTGTGTGAGTCCAAAAGAGGACGCTTGCCCCGGGTCTCAACATGCTAACCCATGCACTTTCCCCTGATGGATGAGGCATGTTTTAATGTTGTCGTGTGGCGACTAACCGCTGCTTCCGAGGCGGAGGAAATAATGAGCTGCTGAGCTAGCCGCGGCGGCCACCAGGGTCAAACGCAGAGAGAGATATTGTGCCGCCGTCGACATCTCCCACTGTGCCTCATTTGGCGAGTGACAGCTCCTGCAGCCACACACTTCTCACCCACGGACTTCATTAAAAGACGTGGGAGGCCATCCGCAAACTGCAGCCAGGCTTTAGCAGCTTTCAAATGTGGGTGGAGGGTCAAAGGTGTTGTCTGGAAAAAAAACACCGCGGCAAAAGTTCGCCACCTCGTTATAGAGGGACACCTCTCGGAGCTTACTTTTACCGACGTGGTATTCACACATGGTCTCTCCTGTTGGGGTCAGCGGATATCGGAAGACAGGTACACTCCAGAGCCACTGGAGATACGGAGCAGCGGTTCGAGCCTGCGACGCTGTGGCCTTGGGCCGGTTCATCCCGGCGAAGGGGGGGCAAGTGCTGGGTGAAGAGATGGTGGGTTGAGTTGGCGGGCCACTCAGGATAGCATTGCAGCACGGCGAGTTGCACGGGCTGCATCACCATCATTAGAGCTATCCGCAGTAATGGGCAGATCACAGGGAGTCAACCCAGCTCATTTCCTGCTCACCCTTTTGAATCCAATTTAGAAAAATGCCCACTCGGTTTTATTCTCTGCTGACGCTAGAAACAGGGCCCACCCCTCGTTTGGAGGAGTGATTCCGATTTTTTGCCGGTGCAAGGCATAGCCATGAGGGAATATTTGTCTTGTGCCATGACATGGTAATAATTCTATAATTGTCTATCATTAAACGTATTAACGTGGGCTTTGGTATTGGAGATGAAGCTTCCTAAACGTGCAGATTACTTTGAGAAGCCATGATGTCAAAATATGTATTGGGCGTATAATTTGACAGTAATTAATTGTTCCTCAAAATCTTTTTCTTTTTGATAATGTTTAGCTGTTTCATGGCACGCGAGATTGTTCTTAACTTGGTATTGTTAGAACGCTCGTATTTCTTTTCAAAGCCGCGATCTGTTTTGACAGTCAAAGGGAAGAGTAATGGCCAAGCGTCGGAATGTTTGAACATCCCAGAGTTCCAGTGTACATAAACAACAGAAATCCCACCAATCAAGTCCCTTCCTCCCTTTGTCCCACCCGATGGGTGAAAGAAAGAAGCCATGCTGGGAGGAATCTATTTTGCATGGTATTTTATATGGCTCATTATGCTGCCGAGGACGATCAACACCATCTCACTCTTGGGGGGCACCGGCTCCGCGGAAATGCGTTCACAGCTTACGGTGGCTCCCGAGGGCCATAAAGGTTAATCACATTGCTCCAGGGTACAGGTGGCAATAAAAAAAAAGTTATTGCCAATATTTACAACAGTGAGCCTCAATTCCTCTGCGCCTCTTCCCCCCTCGGTTCAGTGTTGAATGAATGGTCGAATAAATTAATGGGGGGACACATTTTATCATTGCAATAGTGTACGATGGAATGCATTCACAGGCCGGTTTTGACGAAATCCTCTTAGAAAACGACGACGTTCAACGCGGTGCACTTGGACGACATTGAGCCAAGTCTTGGTCGGTTTGTTTGTTTATTCTGGTTGTGGTGCACAGTTGGCCCGGGGAGACTGTAGAGCACTGGCCGCAGCCTATCAGTCCATCTGTTATTATTAGCATTAGCATGCGCAGCTCCACCCAGCACCATAAGGGAATTAACCTCGGGGCTGCCCTCAACATAAGCAGTGCTCTCCCAGTGTAGAAAAGTGGCTGGCACCTAGAACGGAATAGGCAGAGCGCCAGCCCCGAGTTAAACCCAGCCACCTTGCTGATCTGTGGGGGAGTCGCATGACAGCGGCTTGGGCTGGCCGTGCTAAGTCAGCTCGAGGATGACCAGACGGCGAGAGCACATGGGGCCGCCTGGATGCCTGCCTGTCGTGGGTCCCGCAGGGCGGAGTTGGAGTCCAGGGGAAGCCGGTCGCGGCGGAGGCTTTTTGGTACCCCGCTAGCATGAGCTGGTGCCTGAGCCCAGGTGAAGCCTTGCCAGTTGTTGGAATGCAGGCACACAGACAGACAGACAGACAGACAGAAAAGGAATCCACACAAAACGAAGTTGTCCTTTCTCTCCCCTTTCACGTTGGTGTGTTAGAGGCGTCGCTCTGTCAGAAGTCGGGCGCCGTGTTTGATTCGTCAGGGAGCCGCCAAGCTCCTTGTCACACGAGTGGATTGCCACACGATAACATGGGAGCGGACTCGCGCTGACACGGTGTAGGTGCGAGTGCCGCAGGATTTTGTGGGGGAACGGGCTGCATGCTGCCAGGTGAGGTGACGGAGGTTGGCGTGTAATAGAAGCTTTGATATGTGACAGCCATGCAGAGTGGCAATTTGTGGTACCAGGTTTGCGTGGGGAGTTCCACGGGACTCCTCATTAAAGCATGTAGAATTCAATATTGTTGCCTTATGAGATTGGTTTATGTGCTTCATTTCCTGGTCACTCCTGGCCACTGTGTTTCGATGTCATTCAGAAAGGCTGTCGAACTGTCCAGTCGTTCCACATACAGATACTAACTACAGCCTGGTATGAGTTGGCTTGATTAGATGTGGATGCCCTCAAAAATTTCACATGACCGATTTTTTTTTAATCAAAATAATATCTTTCCATTATTTTTTGCCTGACAGTTAATCTGAACTGAGAAGGGTTTTGCATTTTCGAAAGAAACGAAAAAAAACTTTGATTTGTTAATGTTCTTATTTGCTGACATGGAGTGGAGGGAAGTGCCACTTTGCGTGGTTCTCTTCAGTCAGGGTATTGAAAGTTGAACTTTCGCACTCCGTACTTATCGTCAAATAACGGTGGGTTGGCTGTCTGTGGAAAAAGAAGGAGGTACTGTAGGGCTAGTTTGGGAATGGGATTTTAGTGCTTTCAACAGCAAAAACACCGCACCAACTCTGACAATTGGCTTTTGTCTGTTCTTTGATTATTTGCCTCAGCAGCAGAGAACTACAAAAGGGAAACAAATAGACGAAAGGCAATTTCCCCTCAAGCGCGCAAAACCCCTTTGGCTTCTTTGGGGTAGGGTTGCTGCAGTGGGGGTTATATCAATATAGGAGGCATTGCCTTGATGTGCATCCTTGATGTAGCTTGCCAAGGACCCAGTCAGATAAAGACGTCTTAAGGATCCGTGTTGGATAATGAAAATATCCCTGCTGCTTTGCGCCGAAAGATACCGGAATGTCAGCACAGCGGTGTTCCTCTCTCTCCAACTGCCAATGTTGATACATAGACCTGAGACGACAACTAATTCACATCTCCCAGATACTTTCCACAATACTACCCCTAATGGAAAAGGTTGTGAGACTACAGTCGTACTGAATTCCATTGTGGATATACGACCGTCAATGCTAGCATAGCTGAATGGGGTTCTTTCCACCGACCTGCCCAGGCAGGAGAATATTCAGTACACCTCACTCCATATAAAGAGGGGCCTAGTACTGTCCCGTAGCGGTTGGTTAGCTCAAGCTAAAAAGGTTAATTTAGTAAGGCTGTATTTCTGGACGGCCATTGCCACTGTCAATTAGCGATTAGCTAGCTTGGCCAAACTAACGAAGCGCGAGGGGAGAAGAGTGATGTCCTAGGGCCCTCTCCCTGGTTTCTACTTCAGGTCTTAAAAGGAGACCGAAGCATCGAGCGCTGAAAAGCCTTCAATGTCTGCTCAGACGAGTGAAGCTAACAACCACACGGCTTTAACCATTGGTAAGTACAGACATGACACATTATAAATGTTTGCTCTTCGAGTTGTAAAGTAACTAATTGTATGTGGATATCATGCGGTGAGTAATGAGTACGTTGATTTTTCAACTGAAGGCTATGGGAGACCTGTCAGCCCGTACAACCCAGCAATATAGTCAGTGATGGGATATTTCAAAAGAGTCGGATTAAATATGTCAGGAGATCACAGGAAATACCTAATAGGCATGAGTGTTTCCCTGGCTATTGGCAGCAATGTGCATCTAGATGCAAGTTACATGACTTTGAAGCTAGTTGTAGTTCAAAGCTGATACCTTCCAACTTGAATGGCTTCCTCACAAATCTGTCTATGAAGTTGAGGACGTCTGTAGCTGAGCGCAATTCCTCCAGAAGATTCTTAAGCCCTGCAACATCAATTGGCATTTCATTTTTTGGGCAACTACCATCTTCTAAGTAAGGTGTGTGTGTGTATGTGTGTGGGAAGGCTCCAGGGTTTTGAAAAGGCTGTCATATCTGTCTCCTCCAACCCACGGAATATAAAAAAAAAAAAAACACGGAGAAAATAAGTTTTCCCTCTCAGAGTAACTCTGTGGACCTCTTTCTCAAGCCGGTGAAAGTTAACAGCTAAGATGTCAATACCGTGCAGCTGAAAGAGAAAGTGCAATAACCTGACATGACAACGCATGATGAGAAATCAATATGCCAGCCTTCCTACCTCCTGAGGAGAGGTAGGGAGTTCGGAAAAAATAAAAACGGATGAGGCGTTGGAAGTCTGAGTCGATCCCCAATATGCAATGGAATCACAAAGGTCTCTTTGACAGGACAATCTGGAGAAAGATGCATCGACATATAGCTGACCTCAATTTGTACATTTTGCTTTTTACGGAAGAAGACAGAGACCAATGGGAACTTAATAGGGGGTTTGCATTTTTATCATACTTATATAGAAGATAATAGAGAAAAAAATGCAGTCTTAATGTAGCTGTCACCTATCGTCTTTCTGAAGGGAAATTATTTATAGCTAATCCCCTGTTAGGAATGGCAGTATTATATTTTGACTGATTTGAAGAATATGACTTGGAGTTACAAGTATTGCATCTTCATTTGTTTTATTTAATTCTGATAGTTTTCTCAATTCCACACACGCACATTCAGCTACATATCTATATACCGCTTTTTATTTTGCAGAAAGATTATTAAGTTAATGTATTTTGAATGAGCAGTAAAACAGATTCCTACAGAAAATTTGCTGAGTGGTAATAAAGCAGTGTAAATGTATCCCGTCCCTCTCCCTCCAAAACCTTAATGCGACAGATTCCGCTGTAAATCAGGCTATTGGCTCCTTTTAGTTGATAGTGCGAAAGAGTGTATTAGGAATTCTAATGGGCCCAGAATGCTTTTGGAATGGGTAAACGAGAGGATCCGTCGCTCCTGGCTTTTGGGGGCGAATTGCTTAAAAGGGCATGTTTGTCTTCTCCCCTCTTTTTCTTCTCCCGTTAGTGGGCTTGCTCGCTCCCTCGCTCGCCGCCTATCGATCCACCCCACCCCCCCCCTTCCCCAGCTTGCTCTATCAGTCAGGCCCTAATAAGACACCATGTGCAGCTTTTAAAGGGAACCTATTCGAATGATAATGGCTCACAACCAAGCTCTGTTTCCCCCATTAGGCGCTTTTATGTTTGTGGGTTGGTGCGTCTGTGAATGCGTTGTAGCGCGCGTCGGGGCACACCTCCGTCCGTCCGTCCGTCCGCGTGCATGTCTTTGAGAGTCGTGTGTGTTTGTCGCTATCTATCTCTTTGCAACCAACGTCAATAAAGCAGAAAGAGCACATTCATCTCGGGATGCAGTGGGGTGGTGGTGGTGGGGGGGGGCGAAATGGAGGGAGGAAGATGGAGGGAGCAGCGCCGGTGGGGGGGGGGGGTGAGTGGAGAGGATGCCTCTCAATGCAGAGTGTATTCATCTGTTGTCTTGTTGCCTCCACAAGGAGCAGAGAGGCCCTCTATTTGTCTTCATTTAGCGCCGCGCAGCCAAACAGCAGGCCTGACAGAGCAGCTCATAGCCCGGGCCGGAGCGCTTCCTCCACCACGCTGGCCTTGCTGTCCCTCGCTAACTGCCTCTACATCAGCTGCTGAAACAGCCAGTTGGTTACGAGTACACGTGACCCTTCTCTAGTCCTTCATTTGGGGGATTCATTCACCGAAGCAAGATTTTGATCTGTTTATATGCACCAAAGTGTTTTTTCTGCATGTGTGGTTATTGATGTTAATGTGTGTGTGTGTGTGTGTGTGTGTGTGTGTGTGTGTGTGTGTAAGGGTAAGGCTAACCTTATTTGTTTTCAATAGCTACTGACTTGTCATGACATGGATCATAGAGTGAAACGAAAGGTATGTGTACCGTTAATCAGACATTGGTCAATACAGAGGATTTATGTACACAAACCAGTGTAGCAGATGGAAATGAAAATATAAATACATCATTTTAATCAATACAAATGGAGTGGGAATCTACTATGGAGCAGGCGGTCTATTTCCGATTAGGAAGTCCAAGGTACTTTCGCTCAGTTAAAATGTATTGATATGTTTTCAAGTGCTCTGTTGCAAACTCTTGTAAAGTTGCAGTTATTTCTAAGCAATATAACTTATATTCACCAATGACATGTACACCCCGTCTTTCTTCACTGAATGACCAAGATTCTGTATTCCGTGTGAGGATTAATTTTAGCGTGGACGTGGCATTATCTTTAGGCTTTGCTGCCATATTCTTGATAGTCTCTTTAACAGAGAAGCTTTGGATCTACCTGGGGAGCACATGATGGTGTTCTTAATAGCCGTGGACGCGCCATTCTGTTCACCAAAAGCTGTTTTATGAAAACCTTTTTTTTCTTCTAATGTTTAAATTCTACACAATACTGTCTATTTGAGATGAACACATGAATTAAAATTAAAACCTTTAAAAATGAAACGATGTGTCTTCATTTCTTATCTTAAGTTTATGAGGCTGATTTATGGGGATCGTTTTGTTGTGCTCTTTATTGGAGCATAAAAATCAATATCAGTTTGAAAAAAAAGTGGTTCACTTTTACCAAGGGCAAAGATTCTAAGTCATCCTGATAATGTTACAAGTTGAGCTTTTTTAAAACGTGTTTCCATAACTCTTTGAAGTGTTGTATGTGATTATGCAACCGCCTGATAGAACCGGATTTAGCTTTTTGCGTATTTCACTGGGAGGTTCCAGAAAACGGGATGAATTCTCTGCCGGCTTCTCTCTAAACTGCATTCGTAATTAGACACCGTTGTTGCAGTTTACCTCTCACTAACAGACCACGTACAAAACCTTGTTCTCATACATCCAATTCGTCTGAACGCATCAAAACACTGAGAAAACGGAGTGATTTCGACTAAGCAGAGCGAAGGTTTCTCTTTTCTGAAGACGCCCTGCGTGTTGTGCCGGCTGTGTGTGTATTGGCAGTGATACCATGGCCGCCAAAGACACGTCTTCGTTGTGCTTTGGCTCTGCTCCTTCCACATCTCTGTTCAGTGTAAATTAGCATTGATTTTGGATACTGACTGGACATCATGGCCTAGGTGGCCCAATAACAAGCGGTAACCTTCACAGTAAAATACTGAGAGAGAGAAAGAGAGGGAGGAGGGGGGGTAAGAGAGTAAGAGAGAGAGACAGAAATACTGAGGGTGGGGGAGGGGGGGGGGAGGGAGAGAGGGAGGGAGTGCGAGCGAGAGAGGGGGGTGATCTCTTTAAAGAGGGGCTGTGAGGCGGACAGTGGATGGTTAGCGCCAGCGTGATTTCCTCTCAGGTGCATTGGCAATGCACTGGTACAAGTTCAGTTCTGACACCACACACACACACACACACACACACAAACCCACCCAAGCTTTGGTGGGAGCCCTAATTTGTATGCTGCTCAGTAAGCCCTTCCCTCCCCCTCTGTCCGTCCCTGCAGCCTGCTGATGCCTGCCCCGTAAAGGTGTCATATCGGGTTACCCTCAGCTGGCTCCCCCGGAGTGCGCGCCATGGAACAACCTGCAGCCACATCCTGCCCCTAGCTCCTCCTGTCCCCCGCCAACTCTCTCTCTCTCTCTCTCTCTCTCTCTCTCTCTCTCTCTCTCTCTCTCTCTCTCTCTCTCTCTCTCTCTCTCTCTCTCTCTCTCTCCCTCACTCTTTCTCTATCCCTCTCCCTCGTTCGCTCCCTCCGTCGGACCCACGTGTCTGTGCCAGGGTGACTTGTGCCAGACTCTCCCCAAGGAGCTTAACCCTTAGGAGCTGCCGCTACATGAGGGGGGGGGGGGGGGGGGGGGGGGGAGGGGGGGGGGCAGTGGTGAAATAGAGGACAGAGAGAGAGAGAGAGAGAGAGAGAGAGAGGGTTAGTGACTTCAGACATTAGTCAGACCCTCTTCCACCATATCTGGATGCAGCAAGGACAGGGAAGCAAAGAAAAATAGGAAGTGGGAGCTGTAGAGAAAACGTAGAGGGAGACAATACGTCAGAGAGACTGTTTTCTGAGAGAGAGAGAGAGAGAGAGAGAGAGAGAGCGACGGAGAGAAAGAGGGAGGGAGGGAGGGAGGGAGGGAGGGAGGCTGATGAGGGACCGAGTGTTGGCGAGTGAGAGAATGGGGGGGGGGGGGGTATGAACACAGACAGTGAAAGGAGCCTGTGATGCTGCCTGAGCGCGCAGAGTGAGGGAGCCAGGGAGCGCGAGGAGCAGATCGCTATCCTGCGGACAGCTGCTTTCCCTAGCTGGTGCTAGCGCGGCGGCAGCGGGCGAGCCGGGGACCTGGATTGGACTGTGGCATTCCGCGGCGGAGGAGGAGGAGGAGACAGGCGAAGCGGGGGGCAGATGGAGGACGGCATCCAGCACCTGGGTCACTGCAGGGTGGACATGAAGGAGCTGGGGGAGCTGAGCGACTTGCCTGGAGGATTCACCGCTGCTGGTGAGAGTGCTGTCTGTCTGTGTCTGCCTGTCTTACTGTCTGCCTGCCTGCCTGCCAGTCTGTCACTCTGTCTGTCTGCATGTCTGTCTGTTTGTCTGCCTACCTGTCTGTCTGCATGTTTGTCTGTGGTCTTTTCTTATTCTCTCCATCTCTCCATTCTCTTTCCTGCCATCTCGCTCCGCTCTCCGTGTTTGCTCACTCGGAATACTTTTCATTTTCCATCTCTGTTTGTAAGTCTTACCTTTTCCCTTGTTTCATTCTCTCTTTCTGTTTCTCACTCCCTCTTTCTTTTTCTCTGTACCCCTTCCCCTCTCAGAGGGCTCTTCAGTTGCTCTCCGTTAATCTCCAGTTCAATTTATGTTTTTCTATTTCGCTCTGCCACTGTGTGATCGTAAATGACCCGTCTGCTGGGTTTGATTGACATGAGTTGTTATTAAGCTGATTTGGATGCATGGAGTTCTTGCTGTGTGCCAGTGGTGTGGGAGTTTGTGTGTATGTGGGAATTGCTGCCGTTCCTCCGTGTGGGTGTGTGTGTGTGTGCGACCAGTGGGTAAACTTGCCCACACCAAGCAAGCGTTTGTGAATGACTGACAATTTGCGTGTGCGCGTGTGCGTGTGAGCGTGTGCGTAGGGGCCTTTTCTGACCGTCGATCAACTAGGCACTTCGTTTATAATTCTTTCTTTTACCAGGCCGTACTTACCCACGCGGACCAAAACTCTCACTAATTAGCTTTGGCAGGAGAAAGACTAATAAAATTAGTCGTATCAGTGGTGGCAGCGCGCTTTGCTTTCTGGGATCGAGAGGAAGCTAATGCCCTCGCACACTGGCCTGGTGCTGCTAGCGGTTAGCCGCGATGGGGCTGTGCACGGTTTTTACTGGGGGACGCGAGATGGAACGGCAGGCTCCCGAAGCGGATATCTACCCAGCCGAGGTCGGGGGTCTATTAAAATGAATGAGGCATGTTTAACAGGCCTGCCTCGGCCCTTGCTCTCACGCCGCCCGTGCACGTCGCTGTTTTATGGTCTTTGTCTTTCTCTCGGTTTCTCTCTCTCTCTCTTTTGCCTTTCTCTTTGTCTCTCCCTCTCTCCCCCTCTCTCTCTCTCTCTCTCTCTCTCTCTCTCTCTCTCTCTCTCTCTCTCTCTCTCTCTCAGACACACAGGCACACACGAGGGCTGTAGGTAGCTGTCAACGTGAACTAAAAGAAACTCATCACTTCCCACACTTGAACACACACACACACACACACACACACACACAAGCACAAACAAACAACCCCACACACACTTTACACCGCTGACATCTGACAGCCACTGTAGGTGGATCTGTAACGGTAATGACAAACACCCCAGCTTTGTTTTTCCCCCCGTGCTTGCCAGAAGGGACGGGGGAAGAACAAAAGCCCATAATTGCCACGCGACAGTAAAGACAGGTTGGCGACAGCGCACAATCAGGCTCAGGGGGTGGTGGGGGGGTCTGGGGTTTGTCTGTTGGGAGATGCGTCCTCGACGGATAAACACCTCACAGAGAGGGCTCCGACGAACTCCGCGGGCGTCTCCTGGCTTCGGGGGTCAAAGGTTGCGCGCGAGGAACCCACGGCGATCCCCGAACGGGGTCGCGGACGTCGTCAGGTCCGTTTCCGCGCTGGAACGACTGGATTCCCGCCTTTGACCGGCCCGTACACGTGCGGCCTTGTGCCTTTGGCGGGCCCGGGCCCCCCTCCCCCCCATCATAAATGCCGCCGAACGCCGGGTCTCCGTTGAGCCCCCCGCCTCACTCAGGGCCCTCCGTCAGCCGCACGGCACTTCATTAAAGGCCCTGCCGACAGAGACATCCCTCCCTTCTCCCGTGGGGACACTAATGTGACGATAAGTCACCCTCCTCCGGTCAGCACCACTTACCGTAATGGGGGGAGGGGGTGTGGGGGGGGGGGGGTCGGCCTTGTGCAAACACCCGTTCAGTTAGAAGTCTACCCCCCCCCCCCTTACTAAATCTTTAGCAATGGAAGGGCCTTGCTTCGGGGCTCACAAAGGGAGGAAAAGAGAGGGGGAGGGGGGGATATAATATAATATAATAGGAAGGATAGAACACTCTCATTGCAACTGGACAGAATGTTAAAGAATGTATTGGAATTTGAATTGGCTTTTATTGATGGATTGTCTTATGAGAGGAGCCGCGATTTGACAGAGCAGAGCAGTTCAGGCAGAACATACAGAAAACATTTATCCCGTCGAAGGGAGAGAGCGAGAGCGAGAGAGAGAGAGAGAGGGGGAGAGGGAGGGAGAGCGAGAGAGGGAGAGCGAGAGAGAGAGAGAGAGAGAGAGGGGGAGAGGGAGAGAGAGATGGACGGAGCAGGGAGCGGGTTCGGGGGGGAAAATGCTGTGGGAAACAGAAACGCAGTCGAGAGAGCGACGGAAAGAAAATACAGCCGAGAGGAGGGGAAAGAGCGCTTTCTTTTTTCCTTCCAGGGGATCAAATCCCACTGTGGAGCTGCAGCGCTTGTGAATTATGGATAATACGCTCCCCTACTCCAGGTAAATGATATTCAGAAGAATAAACAGGCCCATGTCCTGCGCCTGGCTCCTCTGTCTAATATCTATTCATGAAGGGGATAAGCAGAGGTGATTAGGATCACCTGCTATAGCGACGGCCGCTAACCCACTTTGCGCAGTGGCGGCGGCGGGTTTTGCCGAGCTCGTCTGGAAATTGCTTGATGTTTCCCGGCCAGCTGAGCTCAGAGGGAGGACATAAGCGGCTGCTAAGAGATTGGGGATGGAGGATTTGGGAATTCTGCATTTCTCGCTCGGATAAGGTTGCTTTTTTTTTTCTTTTTCCCCCCTTCCCTCCGCAGAGCCAGGAATACGCATTCCCACGTGCAGCCACGCGCGCGTAGATGTGCGTGCACGTACGTGTATACACACACACACGCACGCACGCACGCACGCACACACACACACACACTCACACTTATTTGCAACCTCCCCATCATTCTGCCACTATATTCTCACCAATGGTAATCTCATGTTCAGAGGTTGCTGCTTGGGTGGTGCGCAAATGTGTGTGTGTGTGTGTGTGTGTGTGTGTGTGTGTGTGTGTGTGTGTGGTGTGTGTGTGTGTGTGTGTGGTTGGACTGTGCAAATGTCCCAATACCGCCGCCCTCCTTGTGCATCGGTACCAAGTCCCTGTCCATTCATTAGCACCATCATTCCTGAGAAATGACCTCCCCCCCCCTCCTCCTCATAAACACCCCACCTATAGATACCCCCCCTCCTCCGCATAGACACCCCACCTATAGATACCCCCCCTCCTCCGCATAGACACCCCACCTATAGATACCCCCCCTCCTCCGCATAGACACCCCACCTATAGATACCCCCTCCTCCTCATAGATACCCCACCTATAGATACCCCCTCCTCCTCATAGATACCCCCTCCTCCTCATAGACACCCCACCTATAGATACCCCCTCCTCCTCATAGACACCCCCCTATAGATACCCCCGTCCTCCTCATAGACAACCCACCTATAGATACCCCACCTATAGATACCCCCCCTCCTCATATAGCTACTGACCCCCTCCTCCTCACAGATGCCTCTCTTCCTCCCCACAGACTACCCCCTCTCCTCATAGATACCCCCCTCTCCCCCTCACAGACCCCCCCCCCCCCCCCCCCCCCCCCAAAGCCCTTCTACTCGCCGTCCCTGGTAGACAATGTGGTGATAAACTGACAGTAGGGAAAGGCTGCGCTGTTATTTCTAGATCCAGGGGAGAACGCCGGCGGCGACACACCTCATTTGCCTCTCGCCCCCTCTGGGTGGGCTGGTGTTGATGAGAGGGGGGGGGGGGGGGGAGAGGAGAGGGGGGGGGGGGGGGGGGGAGGAGGGCAGAGTAGAGTAGAGGAGAGGAGGGGGAGGGCAGGGGAGAGGAGAGGGGAGAGGAGAGGAGAGGAGAAGGGCAGAGAAGAGGAGAGGAGGAGGAGGAGGGGGGAGAGGAGGAGGAGGAGGAGGAGGGGTGGGGGAGTGGGGGTGGGGGGGCCTGCCCACCCGCCTCGCTCTGCCTGCTGCTCCGTGCAGCCCCGGCGGATTTCCATATTCATGGCGCCGACGGGCTTTCGCTTCGAAACCGCCCGCACCTGCTCCGCTCCCCGCCCCGCCCCGCCCCGCCCGGCGCGCCGGCAGGCAGGATGATGTCATGTGACGGAGAGGCGAGGCCTACAGGTGGGCGAGGCGGCGTCGGTGGCGTGTTAATTGTCCTCATTAGGCTCCACGCTGTTTTCCCGGGCGTGTCGTCGACCTCGCGCCGGCGAGCAGGTCAGTGGGTCCGCGCGCACTCACGGGGTTTTTCGCCGATCAATGCCGTCTCCTTGCGCACAGCAGGTGTCTCCGACTACAGCTGTAATTACCAGTAATTGCCTCATAGGTTGGTCAATGGAGGCCATTGAAGGCAATTAGGAGGCGCATTGGCGACGGCTGCTTCAACGGCAAGTGTTGATTCTCGCTCGTTCAGTTTTTTCACGGTGAACCGTTGTCATGGTTAAAAAATTTAAAAATAAATCGACATCCAAGTGTAAAACGAAGTGTTTTTCTAGCTACAGTGATCTAGTTAGCCTGCTCTAAAAAAAACTACGAATTCAGAGCCCCTCTTGGAGTGGAAACGATGACGTTCAATCCATGACAGACGTCCCCAATCCAAACCCCCCCCGTCCCCCGTCCCCCCCGTCCCCCTCAACGTCCCCCCCGCTCTGCTCCAGGAGGGTGTGTGAGGCGCTGGCACAGATGGCAGCGTCCTCGGAGCGTAATGAGTGGCAGTCCCTGCTGGTGGAGTGACAGCCAGGACAGGGGGGGCTAAACAGCTGGAAGTGTCCCAACCCTCCACTCTAAAGGGCTCTCCATCTCTCTCTCTCTCTCTCTCTCTTTCTCTCTCTCTCTCGCTCTCTCTCTCTCTCTCCCTCTCTCTCTCTCTCTCTCTCTCTCGCTCTCTCTCCCTCTCTCTCTCTCTCTCTCTCTCTCTCTCTCTCGCTCTCTATCTCTCTCTCTTTCTCTGTCTCACCTCTCTCTCTCTGTGTGTCTCTCTTCCTCTCTCTCTCTCTTTCTGGGGGGGGGGCAGAAGAGAATCTGAAAATGTTTTGTGTGTGTTTCTGTGCCCACGTGTGACCTCCACGCTGGCAGAGGTGTACGCAGAGAACAGGCAAGGTGCAATAGGAGGGCAAAGGGAATTTGTCGACATGCATAATTCGTTGTCGTTGCCCTATATGCATGTCAGTGGGGGTGTGTTCATTAATTAGTAATTTACTATACCTGTGTGCCCCAAAGCCCTCCAGATGTTGCACTGTGTTTGCATAAGACTGTTTACCCCCCCCCTTCATAGAATGGGTGAGTGCCAGTGACTTGTTTGCGAACCACTCAAACTCCCCAGTGGCCAGAGAGGATTGCGTTGTTTGCCACAGATTTGCCAGAGAGTGCTTTTTCTTCTGGGCGTCGTTCACAAACCTTTTCACCTCGACTCGACTTTTTGAGACGGATAAAGTTTCCCCCCGGTCATTATGACTAAAGATGATAACTTAGAAGCATTAGCCAAGCTTTTCATGATAGATCCATCATGGCGGCTGAGTATGACCCAGCGCTGTGTGCGATCCATACGTCAGGAGGGACACTGGCCATTAGCGGGGTTGATGAGCCGCGGAGAGGGAGCCATTGTTCCCCAGCCTCGCTGCCCAGCCAGGAGGGGCTGGCAGCTGGGAGGACGTGGGGGACTGGGTGGGGGGGTGGTGGAGGGGGGGCACTGAGTCCCACAACCTCCCTAAGGTGCGTTTTACCCCCCCCCCCCCCTTGGCTCTCAGCTGGCACAGGTCGGGTTGCTGCCCTTTGAGCTGGCAACAGGCGTGCGCGTGTGTGTGTGTGTGTGTGTGTGTGTGTGTGTGTGTGTGTGTGTGTGTGTGTGTGTGTGTGTGTGTGCAGCGTGTGTGTGTGAGTAAGTGTCAGGGCTCAGCGACAGATGTTCAGTAGGGAGTGCCCCCTCTATTACTTACTCATCGTCACGGGCCCGGCATTCAGCCCTAACGACGGTTGCCGCCAGCGACCGCTCCGACCCGATTGGATAATCCAAAGTGAGCTGCGCGATCCATCACCCACCATCAAGGAGCCAGTGTGTCGAGCTACTTCCTCCATAGACATACTGTGTTTGGAAGATATGGGGCAGGGGTGGTGGGGATGGTGGGGGGCTAGGGGGGGGGGGGGGGGGGGGTATAGTGGTGGTGGTGATGGTGGTGGTGGTGATGGTGGTGGCGGTGGTGGTGGTAGTAGTGGTGGTGGTGGTGGTGATGGTGATGGTGGTAGTGGTGGTGGTAGTGGTGGCTGTGGTAGTGGGGTTAATTGAACTGGTTTTGTTTGGATGAACCGGATGAACGGACCCATATACCGTCCCCCACATTTCCTGCCTTTTATTGTGAGTGTGCGGGGCCGTTTGAAAGTCTTCGTTGACACTGAAGGGCCACTGAGGGTCAGCCTTGACATGGGGAGACGTGCGGCTCGGCTGATGCACGATGACACCTGTCCCTTCTTAATCACGGCAACGGTCGTTATGGTGATAGCAGCGTTGATGGTGGCTGGTGGAACGCGATGTGTTTCTTTATTTAACTGCAGCCTTTTTCTCTCCCCTCCTCCCCTGTCCTTTGTCGTCCCTCTCTCTCTCTCCCACATTCCCTCTCTCTCCCTCTCTCTCCAACTCTCCCTCTCCAACATTCCCTCTCTCTCCCTCTCTCCAACTCTCCCTTTCTCCAACATTCCCTCTCTCTCCCTCTCTCTCCAACTCTCTCTCTCTCCAACATTCCCTCTCTCTCCCTCTCTCTCTCTCTCCAACATTCCCTCTCTCTCCCTCTCTCTCCAACTCTCCCTCTCTCCAACATTCCCTCTCCCCCCCTCTCTCTCCAACTCTCCCTCTCCAACATTCCCTCTCTCTCCCTCTCTCTCCAACTCTCCCTCTCTCCAACATTCCCTCTCTCTCTCTCTCTCTCTCTCTCCAACTCTCCCTCTCTCCAACATTCTCTCTCTCCCTCCCTCTCTCTCCAACTTTCCCTCTCCCTCTTCCTTTCTTTCTCCCCCCCCCCCTCTCTCTCCCCCTCTCCCTCTCTCTGCCTTCCCCTCTCTCTTCCTCTCTCTCTCCCCCACTCCCTCTCTCTCCCTTCCCCTCTCTCTCCCTTCCCCCCTCCCCCTCTCTCTCTCCTTCTCCTCCAGGTGGTATCCTGACTCCCAGGCTACCCCACATGGAGTTAAGTCTTGGTAAGTGTATCCCTTCATTGGTTGTTCCTTACTCTGTGATGTGCAGCCGGTTCCTTGCCTGAGGTTGCCATAGACTGCGGAGCCCGTGATGCCACACCTATGATGACATCCCTGGAAACACCTGCTTTCATGCCGAGCACACACACACACACACACACACACACACACACACACACACACACACACACACACACACACACACACACCACGGGAAGTGAACCCAGGAAATGTAGAAATGATCAGACACGCAGATTCTTGCTTGCACACATGTTAACACTGTATTAAAGAGAACAAACGCCCTCACACAGGCGCGCGCACACACACACACACACACACACACACAGTGTAGCTTAAAAGGAGACACAAAAGAGACCGAGTCTAAGACTATTGTGCTCTGGGTTCTTTTCCAACTGTAAGTTGAGACGGCTTCATCCATTTTTGATGCTTCTTTGATGTTGGACTATTTCTGGCGAGTGCATCGCGTGCTTCTAGGGTCTTGGGGAGTTGGCCGGAGTGAAGCTGCTGTTTTCTCGGCCGTGTGGGTACGTGTGTGTGCGCGTGTGCGTGTGCGTGTGCGTGTGTGTGTGTGTGTGTGTAGGGAAAGATAACTCGTTTGGAACTCACTCGGTTTTCGAAAGGCACGCGTCGGCGCTTTTTTTTAACATCCAGTAGTTCCTCTCGTACGAGGTAAAGCCGTCTGCCCTTCCATGCCTTACAAATGGAGCTTTAACGCAGCCTTGCAAGCGTTTACTTGACGGCTCCCAGTGAGCACAGATGGTTGAAAGCACACTGTGTGTTTACAACGCCAACATATGGACGTGTTTGCTTTAGAGCGCTCGCTCTGGCCATTTTCTCCTCGTTCGCCCACATGGCCTGCTGTGCAAAGCCCCTCCGCTGCAGCTGGCCCACCCCAAATTGGACGGCGCTCCGTGTGTGGGTGCACTCTTCCAAGGGCTTGGCGCACTCCAGGTTGAGGACGGAGCTCTTTTTTTGTGGCCTGCAGGTGGTTTGGTGTGTGTGCGTGTGCGTGTCCTGTGTGTGTGTTGTTACGATGGATGAGAGCTTACCTGTGCGAAGCGTGGTTTACTCACGCAGCGCATGTCGGATTCACTCTGTGCCGGTGGAAGGAAGAAGTTTCCGTTTGTAATGTTAAACCTTTCCATCATGATTTGATAATACCGTGGGCAGATGGTGCTGGAAGGGAAGGTGTGTTTGTGTAATTGCCGTGACTGGCAGTGCGTTCATGTGTGCACCCTGCACATCTGCAAAGGCTGACAAATCTCCCTTATTCTTCTCTGAACTGTCAAGCCGAAAACAACAATTATGCTTTCATTCCGACCGCGTTCAAGAAATCTGTATACATTTCCCTGTGACATACGATCGAAGGGTTGTGCTTGTTTATGAAATATGTAATTCGTCGTTTTTAGGCAGATTTGAGATGATTCGTTGTGGCTCAGGGCATTCCCACTTCGAATAGAAGGGCTGCGTATTAGGCAGTGGTTTAGGAACTCGTACAAAAGAAACGGTGTGTGTGGTACACCTGGTCTGTTGCCTAGTGAAAAGAGGAAGGTTACACCGAGCTCCGTTCAAACAAGTGGATTGGGCCTGTAAGCCTGATTCTCTTAATGGGCTGGAATGGAAGAAAATGATAGACTAAGGTCGGGAAATCAAAAATCAATGGCGTGGCAATGATGTTGACGGCACAGACGCTTTCTTCGGCGAGGGCAGGCAAATCACGCGTGACAAATCGAACACTGGCCGGAGCCGGAAGGGACTGCGACCCCCAACGAGCGTTCGGAGAGATTCAGTCGTAGAATATGGCTCCGAGATTCTGGTCCCGTCCTGTTATTTATTTTTTTCCCCCCTCTTCGAAATATTCCGTGTTTGATCTCTGCCGAAGCGGCTTGTCGGACAGGTCGGACGTCCGTGGGGCGTCGGAAACCTAAATGGAACGTGGCAGTTGAGATTTCACCACTCATCTAGGAGGCTGCCCCGTTGCACTTCCGTCGATTGATCTGAAGCAAAAATGAGTGAGAACCTGTTCCCTCTCTTGAACCTATCCGAGCTCGTTCAGCTCGCCTTGTCTTCAAGTCATCTTCTCAAGTCCCCTCATTTGATGTATTTTGCAGTGTGGCCTGACGGTTTTCTTTTCTTTTTTCTTCTTCTTCTTTTTCTTTCAACAAACATCAAGTGGGAAGGATCCAGACGCAGATCTTGCCCAAATCAAAGGTTGGCATTTGACGTTTGCTTTCTGCGAGAATTTGTGTCAAGAAAGTTGCGTCTTTGTAAATAGCGCGCACACACACACACACACACACACACACACACACACACACACACACACACACACACACACACACACACACACACACACACACACACACCATGGGATGTGACCGCTGGTCCTCCAGGGTCATCCTTAGGGCCTTTGCCGAGCGGGCGGAGCGGTGTTGCAACGGGGCTCGAAATGGACTCCACTTCCCAGGGAAGAAGGGGTGCTCTGTCTAGTCAGGATTAAACTTCCGGAGGTACCCTGCCATCCACTCTCATATGTGGGAGGACAGATGGGGGAGGCAACAGTAGTAGAGTTCAGAGAGTAGCAGCAATAAAATAATAATAATAATCATCATCATCATAATAATAACTTTAATTTAAGAGCACCTTTTCAGGCACCCAAGGACACTTTTACAAATGAAAGGAAGCTAATAGGGGCGGCCATGTGCCTCCATGAACCCTCGTATCCGTGCCTGGACAGAGCCGTGTTACACCCGGTGGCAGGGGGGAAGGGGAGGGGCTGACGAGGTCGGGGAGAGAAAGGGGAGAACAGGTTCTTTGGATCGGGGAGGACATCCGTAAATCTTCAGCAGCCGAGGTGGAAGAGGAGAGGAAAGAATAGATGGATAGGCGTGTGCCTGGCGAGAGGAGTGCCGCCACTGCCTCGGCAGGGAGATCACAGCAGAAAATGGGAACGCACTTCCCAACTCCTAAACTCCTGCTGCGGAGCGCTAAGAGTCTGCAACATCAGCAATATGTGACTTGTTGCCTAGTAACTGTGGCGGATCAGCATTTTGGAGAGAGCCCTTTTTTTAAATTGGATATATTGTGAGTGTATTTAAAAAATGTTCTCCATTCAGTGGGGAAAGTGAGAAAGTTCGATGGTATTCCAAAAAACATAGTTGTTTTGACCTCTGCATTGAAAACAGGATGGAATATTTATCTCATGGTCACGTCATAGCTTTCTTACATGTGTTTGCACAGTGATGGCCTGGATTGGCCTCAGCTTACTCAGCCTGTTTCCCGTTGGTCTGCAAGGAATACTTCCAGTGGCCTCCAGGAGGAGTAGGGAGACCAATGAGCCCAGGAACATGATTCTATTTGCGGGCATAGAAGCCTCGGGTTCAGCCAGCGTCCACCAGTCACACTCTCTGAAGTCCAAGTAGGAAACACACCACAGGGAGCAAAGAAGATAGTTATTCTCTCTCTCTCTTTCTCTCTCTTTCTCTCTCTCTCTCTCTCTCTCTCTCTCTCTCTCTCTCTCTCTCTCTCTCTCTCTCTCTCTCTCTCTCTCTCTCTCTCTCTCTCTCTCTCTCTCTCTCACTCTGTGTGTGTGTGTGTGTGTGTGTGTGTGTGTGTGTGTGTGTGTGTGTGTGTGTGTGGGTTGGGAAACGCGTGTGTGCTTTGTGTGTCAGAGGAGGGAGTTCAAAACCTACCCAACTCACTTTGCCGCCAATTATTACTTCATTGCCTTCAGCTCATTAGCTGTGTTTCTCTGAGCCCAAATGAGCTGCGGCGGCAGGCTTAATGGGGCTGAAGCACACGACGGCTCAGCTCCTGTGCCGCGTCCTTCATTTCCTATGCCGGTAGCCCGGTCGTTACCTCGCGGTGTTTACATCGCCAACAGGTCGTGCGCCATTATGGACGCGCGCTCAAACGCCTTGTTGTTTATTGACAAACGCAGGCAGGTTTTTTAGCACCGAACTAGAGTTTTTTAATTGCTGCCCCCTCTTAGAAGAGACGCTCCCGTCACTGTCAGGGGGATGGTGTTTTTCTTTGATCACGGCATCTTGAAAGTCAAGTCAGTCGCGTCTCATGATTATGATAGCCAGTGTCAGCATTAAAAGCACACATGACTAACGTTTCATCTTCCACTTTCACGGGTTTTTTTTTGGGGGGGGGGGGGGGGGGGGGGGGGGCGGGGGTGTGTATGTGACTGAAGTGGTAGTTACCCAAAAGAGCCATTGAGAAACGGAGGCGAGTGTCAGGGACAGATTCACAAAGGATTGGAAATGAAAGGACGCCGGCCGCAGGTTTTAACCCTCTCCTTGCCGTTTTGCTTTTGTCCCATAGCCATTGAATTTCAACTCGGTGGAGAGGGTGAGGGAGTGCACGGTAATCATTGGGAAGTGGCCAGTTTGTCTAGCAGGAAGGAAGAAAATAAAAAACTAAGCGTGTGCGCCGACACAGTGTCTGCTCCTCAGCCCCTAAGCACCGTCAAAATGACAGTGTTTAGGTGAAACAAGGTGCAGTGGTGCTGCGCCCCTCAAAACGACTGGTACTAATTAATTAAAAAATGGCAGCTTCACTGACAAGACAAGGGATTAGCATACGCCCATTATGCCGGCATAATTCGGTAATTTATCCTCACACGGTTGTCTATCTCTTGGTAATTTACAGACGAGCACAGTGGCGTATGCTAAGAGAGAGACATAATTGCAGCCCACAGGTTCTTCTTTTCCCCGTTTTCCTGGGACTCCTGTGAAGACAAACAAAACAAGTGTGGAAAAAAACAAACGCCGGTGCATTGAAAGAAGGTTGTCAAATTAATTGAAGCGTTCAGATAATTATCGTGATGAATAACTGTGTTGTGGAGGGTGTCTATTTGTCTCCCCTGTGATATCTCATTTAGTATCCCCAGCCCCCCCCCCCCCCCCCCCCCCCATATTTAAATTTACATTCACAAGGGGGTCAGAAAGGCTGGCTGCACTGAAACTCATTTTCCTGGGAGTTCATCTCGAAAGAGTTCAATGTATTCCAATCATCGAAAATAAATACGCAGGCGTAATTGCGGCCCCCAAGGATCGGCAAACATCATTATTCCAAGTACTCCATTCTTATGGTAATTGAATGATAGCGCTCCTTGCACTTTGGCAGGGAGAGTGGATGGCGTTGGTGGGGGAAAATGGCAACTCATGTTATTGATGAGCGAATTTTCGCATAAGCCTAAATGTTCAATTGAAAAATAAGCGAGTGCTCTCCTTTTCACACATTTCTGTTTCTGACTAACAGCCATACTCTTCTTTTAGCCATACTCTTCTTTACACTTTGGATCTCCTTCAGTGTTTTCATTCATTTATCCTCTCGTTTCTGTCTCGTTCTCCCGTCCATCAATCCTCCCCCTCAGAAATCCATCTCATCTCACATCTCAGTCGAATCTCACTCGTTAGGCCTCTCTTTTTCTTTTTCTTTTTTTTGTCGTTTTTCCCATTCTTTGTCTTCCTACACCCAACCTCTGTCGTAGATCAGGTCGGCCTTGCAGTCAGTGGAGTTGTCTGTCACATCTTACTGCACCCCTGGCCTTGTCCGGTTGGACATGGAAGTGGACAGCAGACAATCGGGTCCCGACCTTTGCGCCGCTCTCTTTTCCCGCCTCGCTGCCATACGACTTCCCTCACGACAGCCGATGAGAAAGACCAGGCCGCTTCAGTCTGTGGCCTCTCGATTGGAAGTCTATACGCCACCGCTGATATTGTGTTTCCCTCGGCCACAAACTGTGTCCATGCCCTGGTGTCAACGAGCCCGCTGCTTCTCAAAGAGAACGTGTATTTTTTTTTTTACCAGGACTTTACTGTGAAGACACACACACACACACGCACACGCACACACTAACTCACTACCAGGTAGAGCATGGAGGCACACGCAGCCCCAGGGCAAGGGGGAACCCCAGTTTATCTGGATAAATCCACTGACCATCAGTCTGCTTATCACCGCAGGCCTCCCTCACCGACTGACTGACTGACTGCACTGGATTAAACGTGCACACGTGGTCTCTCAAACACACACACACACACACATACACACACACTCTATTCCTCTCTCCTACACACACACATTCACAATGCGCAAACTCACACCTCTCTCTCTCTCACACACACACACACACACACACACACGCATACAAACCATCACAAAGAACGCACACACTCACATCCTTCACAATGCTTCAAACCCGCTGTGCAATGGGAAATGCATTATCCCAGCCCAGTGTGAGGAATCTATCCTGCAGGTGTGGTGTGGTGTGGCGGCGTTATCACAGGCACAGTGTGCATCGGGAGCTGTGCCGTAGAGAGAGTATGGCTCGCAGATAGACCAAGTCTGCCAGACTGACTTCTGAGATTTTTCCGGGATCCACTCTTTCATAATCGGATCTAATAACGTCAGCTACTAAGTAGATTGTGTAGAAACCCTGAGTGGAAACTTTTCTAAGACCCCTCTAGAAATACCACCTTTTCCCCCGTAGATTTACAGTTGCATGGCCTCTTTCCTATGCTTATGCTGTGAATGCACTCGGTAATAATGGACATTTTGTTGATTTTCTCTTTTTACGACGTCTCTTTTTTAACCCATAAGTGCCCTACAGCTGTCCGCTTCAGCGAGTCTTATCTGGCCGTGCCAGCGAAAAACGAGGCATCCAAACATGTTTGGGGCGAGGCTAATCTACACGTATTACTAGGCGTGCCCAGGGGAGACAGCCAATGTGATTTGTCTAATGAAATCAAAGATCTATTTGGAGGCTGGGATCGAGTCCATTTCCTGTGGAGTCTGCACAGATCGCGTCTGGTTCTTCGCAATTAACTCTGAAAGCCTTTTGACAGCATACGGACCAACTCATGTATGTGTGAAGTGCCAGGCTGTACATACCCTGCCAAGAAAGAGTGTAGGTTAGTCTGATGATGTTCAAGTTCACGCGTGCAGCTGGCATACCAGGTCTGGTATGTTTAAATTCGGCACCATGACATAGAGACCACACTAAAACTTGAACGTGTATTTAATCAGAGGACCTATGGAAGTTCAACTGCAGAGCCTCCCCATTGTCATAACATAGCATAGCAAAGAAAACAGCTGTGGGGTGTCTCATTGGGTTAAGGCGCATACCGCAAAAGCTAGTCCTTAACGCAGCGGCCTGGGTTCGATTCCGGCCTGAGCCCCATGCTGTATATCTTCACCTTTCTCTCTCCCACCTTTCCTGTCTAAATAAAGGTAAAAAATAAAAATAAAAAATAGCAGCTTTACGTGCTAGAATACTGGCTGTCCACTGTCGGTCAGGGTGTGGTTAAGAGAGTCACCACTTGGCGCCCTGCCTTGGTCTTGGCCACTAAGTCACGGTGGGGCGCTCACCTTCACAGTGCAATCAGCATTCTAATGCGCCGGGCCAACGCCTGATTCTGCCTTGGATTTGCACCAGCGACAAACCGTGTGTGTGTGTGTGTGTGTGTGTGTGTGTGTGTGTGTGTGTGTGTGTGTGTGTGTGTGTGTGTGTGTGTGTGTGTGTGTGTGTGTGTGTGTGTGTGTGTGTGTGTGTGTGTGTGTGCGCGCGCTTTGGGTGCGCTCGTGATCACACCAACACACACACACACACACACAATTTCTCACACCTCAAGCCACCAAACCAGGAGCAGCCACGCTACGACATGGGTGCTGCACAGATGAACCTTGTCGGCACCTGCGTGTGTGTCCCAGTGCGTCACCTTTATTTCTTCTCCCGTAACCCCCCCCCACCACCACCACCACCACCACCACACCCCCTCCCAGATCAGGCGTTGTGCTATAGAAACCCTTTGATAGATAGTGGCTTACAGCGTCTCAAACACATCAGAGCCCCCGAAAGCCTTCAGAGCACCGGGAGGGGTTTGGAGCACAGACGTCTTTCATCCTTAACTCCTGTGCTAACTTCATTGCTCTTCCTGAGTTATTTTCGATAACTCCCGCCGCCACGACCTTTATATATACTGTGGACTCCGCGAGCCGTCGATTATTCAGTAACATCGAACCCTTAAACGGCGAATCACACAGAAAGGAAACGACCTCCTGTCATATTTCCCAATCGTTTTTCTGTGAATAATGTCTCACAGTTTTGTGGAATACTACGTGAAGCTGACCAGGCGTCGCGGTGCGGATCAATCGTTGTTTACATCCCAAGATTCTGCTGTGTGGATAAAAACGCTCCTCTTGGCTCAGGTCCAGATTCGCTGACTACAAATTTTTCATCATTACCATACTAAATAGTATAAAATGTCCCATAATGCGTACTGCTGACTCAGAGCGTCTTCAAAAACTGCATTGCAGTTTAAGTAAGAATATTGGTCTGTGTCTACGCCATGTAGATCGAGTAAGCAGCTATCCACAAGGTCCTTGCAAACGCGGGTCATTAAACTTAAGAGGAGAAGTAATTCGGAACAAATAGAGTATAGCTCAGGTTAGTTCAGCTTTTTTAATGGGAAACCTACCTTCTGTTTTGTTTACTTTGAAGGTGAGGTCTATTAAGCACACACGGACACACAAAAGCTCTATACTGGACTCCAAATGCCTCTCAATTGAATTTAGTTATTCAAACAGGTTGTCAAGGTCACATTAGGTATTCTGTATTTTTTTTCTGTGGGCAACGAACAGTCTTTTATGAAATCATTCCTTACAGATTGTGTAACGAGAGGATGAAGAGCAAATTTTGAACATTTTGTTGCTTTACAATTCAACACAACACCACAATGCCTAAAACCAAAGGCAACACAGTACTCTACAGTACAATACAATACCATCTGCAGTTTTTACAGTTTATTTCTTTAATTTATTAATGCCATACACAGTTTAAAAAAATGTAGATAATAAAAAGTAACATATTATTGATACAGTATATGGACAGGGACGTCAAAACCGCTCAATAAATAAAGCCGTTTGAATCTAGGCCAACGAATGGGAGTGTCCATCCTTACAGAGGAAGCGTTGACTTCCTCTCAAAGCATTGTGGGATAGCAGAGTCTTCCTGTCCTTGGAATGCTGGGACCAGGGGGACAAGGGGCATTCGCTGATGGAAACCGGAGCTTCATAAAACTCGCACCTCTCTTCGCCTTCCCTAAGCGTCATCTTGACTGATGGTGGCAGCCATGTTGATGCAGGTTGACACTTGATAGTGGTTTTATCTTATTTTTTTTAAATAAATAAATATGTAGAAAACAAATAATTTTGAAATAAGTTATATGTTATGCTATGTGATAAGAACAGAGGGGAGGGGCCTCTGCTTCCACACTCTAACATTGCTACTTTAGTCTTCCTTATTTAGTGGGAGTTGGAAGCTCTCATAGTACTCTAAAAAGGGGGTCCAAATCTTCCTAAAGCTTTGGAAAGGGCCTTTGAGGGTATTTCTGATTTTCTCCAGGTCCAGAAACTGCATAGAGTCTCTACTCATCTGACAATCACATCTGACAATCAAGGAGGTAAATGCTATGAATTCATAAGCTTTGCCTTCAAGGGAAAACATTTCAGGGGTACATCCAAATAGGGCACATATGTAGTTAGGAGTTATACATTTTTGAAACATCATAGAATACACTTTAAAATTCTGGCCCAAAATGTGCTAGGTTTGGGGCAGGACCAGAACATTTGTATGTAGCCTGTGGGTTGACCTTTACAAGGGCATATATAGGGGAAAATATTCAAGTGGTCAAGTGTGCTCTCAAGACAATTTTGTGTTGTATTAAGCTGTGCCTATAGCACAAGAGGAAGTATGTATTAATTCAAGCACAGCCTTCCATTGATTATCTGTCATTTCCTCTCCAAGGTCATCCTCCCAATGTTTCCTAACATCTTGCAGTGAGTGAGAAAGAACATTACATATATATTTTTTAAGCTGCCGAAAGGGGTCTGAAGGACTAGGGATAGAGTAGGGATATCATACAGCTTAATAAATCGATTTTTTTCCATTTTAATTATCTGGCTGTGCTGAGAACGAATATATAGGGGGGAGACGTCATTGCTCACCGTTAAGCCTTCTGGAGGTGTTGTGGGCTCAATTTAACGAAACATACGGGATGGACGGTGCCCACTTGAAAACCCCAATGGCATATCTGCTCTCAACCCAAGGCATAATGGATATTATAACACCGTATCCTGTGTATTTAGAAATAAAGAATAGAAATTAGACATTTGTCTAATTGTCTAATTTGAAGATATCTAAAGAAGTGAGACTTTGGTAAATTGAACATATGAGAAAACTGTGGAAACGATTCAAACTTGCCGTCAATATATAGGTTGGAAACGCGTGACGAAAAAGCGGGTATGATCCGTTTCTGAGAATTCTAAGTGGAAAACTGATCTGGGATGTTAAGAGGTCTGAAACACATTAAAGGATGTTGTCTGCAAACAATGCACATTTTTGTATAAGGCCGTCTCCTTCTCTAGGATATTCTCAGGTTGTCTAAGAGCAATGCCTAGAGGTTTGGTGCCGACGGCAAAGAGTAGTGGTGATAAATGACAGCCCTGGGGTGTGCTTCTGCCAAGAGAGAAATACTCAGACTGCTGTCCATTAGTAATTACTGCAGCTAGAGTGTGAGAGGAGAGGTGTTTCATCCAAGAACTAAAAAAAGGTCCTCATGTTCGAATGTTTTTAGGGTGGAAAACAAATATTGCCATTCTACTCTGACAAACGCTTTTTCAGCATCAAGCGATATCGCCCTTCCCGGGGGAAGTGGAAGATGGGGAATAAGCAAAGCTGCCTAAGGTTTTCACTGCAGTGCCTTCTTAAGAGCAAACCTGTTTGGTCAGGCAAAATGATTCGTGGCATAATCTTCTCCTGTGTTGTTGCTAGGACCTTGGGCAAAATGTTGTAGTCCACCTTCAGTAGAGACACTGGGTGATAGGCGGAACGGGAGTGTTATTGCAGCTTGTTGTCAGGTCGGTGGAAGACAAACCAGATGACAGCGGTTCATTAAACATGGTTTGGAACAGCGGGCATAGCTCAAGTGCAATTCTCTTTTTGAATTCTGAGGTGTAACCATATGGACCAGGTGCTTTGTTGCATCGTAAGGATTTGATGGCTTCTCGAATCTCTGCAATGGAGATCTCGCCTCCCAAGAAAGAGGATTGTTTGGCTGGAACAGAAGGGAAAATTAAGTTATCAAAGAAACTATCATCACAGTCAGAGTTGTACACGTATACGTTGCTTTAATGCTGGCCGAAGGTGTTGCTGATTTCCATGTGGTCTGTAACTATTTCACCTGTTGCACTACAACTCTGAGGAATAGGACGAGAGCATTGAGCGTGATTGCGTGATCAGGAATATCAGGAATATCAGGAATGTTAGCGGGTGCACGTGTGAGTGGAGAAACGTAGAAAGGTGCAAAGGCAACGTTGTCCTGTGCTGCCACCTAAATGAAACAGAAATGGAGGGTGTCTCAAGAGAGAGCCCCCCCTGGACTAAACGGGCGGAGTCAATGTCACTGACAATCCTCAAGCCTCGCCCCCCCCCCCCCCCCCCCCCCCCCCCCCCTCCTCTCATGGAGAGAGGAAAGGAGAGAAAGGGCACATAACTAGCACAGGCAGACGGGGTGGAGAGGGCCATAAACACTCTATTGACCCTGCTGTGTCTAGCCGGTCGCGTTGTTCCATTGACGCTCGTGAATTGACTTTCTTTTCCTCTCCTTGTCCCCCTTTTCCATTTCTTTCCTCTCTGCCTCTATCGCCCAACTCTGTCCATCCTACTCCCATGCACTCCCCTCTATCTATTTCCTCTCTCTCTCTCTCTCTCTCTCTCTCTCTCTCTCTCTCTCTCTGTCATCCTCTCCCAGCGTGTGAGGACCTGGGGAGTTCAGACCGGGACAGGAAGCCCAACGTTCTGGTCCAGGTGGCGGTCATCGACCCGCGGCAGCAGTACCTCGTCTCCCACGCCTGCACTGAGATAGTGGAGGTACGACGTGACACGGACACACAATATCCCTGTCTCTCACACACACACACACACAGACACACACTTTCTCTCTCTCTTCTAGTCCAAGCTCTCTTTCACTCTGACCCCTGATGTTTGTTTACTGTCACAGTGACTCACCAGGTCTTGACTGGTGTTCTTTTCTCTCTCTCTCTCTCTCTCTCTCTCTCTCTCTCTCTCTCTCTCTCTCTCTCTCTCTCTCTCTCTCTCTCTCTCTCTCTCTCTATTTTCTTTTTGTCAGTCTTTCATTGTCTTTTCTCAACTTCGCTATCTTTGAGAGTCAGTGGACTGGAACAGACAGCGCACATTGACCTTATTCATTGTTTTTCCATACTGTGACAGTTCACTTCAGTTGCGTGTGTGTGTGTGTGTGTGTGTGTGTGTGTGTGTGTGTGTGTGTGTGTGTGCCATGTGCACTGCAAAACGTTGGTGTTTTCAATAATTAAAACAGACTTGGATCTCTCTTTATGAGTATGAATTTGCAAAATGTTGTATTCAATTCATTCTTTAATCCCAATTAGGCTCACTAAAGTGCCCAAGTAAAAACAACGGACAAGGCACATCAATCAAACACAGTTCAACGTCTTCCCATAACTCAAATGCTTCATGCTGCTGATGACTAGATGATTAGAGTCGTTAGCGAAAGTCAGTCCTTTGGATGGGGCTGTACATACAGTAGCAACCAGCATGAAAACACACTCACTCACAATGTGTATCCACTACAAACAGCGGCTCATTCGAACGGCAAGAACAAGACAGGTTCCTGGTACACCGATGCAAACAAAAACACCAATAAACAAACGTTAAAAGGGCTTCACATTTTCCAAAACCAAACTTTCCCAGCAGGCCACAATAAGGCTGACCAGACAGATCCTTGCTCCTTTTTTGACTGCGTTGCGGCTTGGCAGTGGTGTTCAGCCATTATTTGAACTTGTCAATATGCATGAATCCAACCATCGATGAGGTTTAGTTTGTAAACAAAAAAAGACATTTTCAAGGACAACTTGATTTTACAATGTATCAGCTACATTCAGTTGTGCGGTTTGGCAATTGTATAGAAAAAACTAGTGTTATCGTAGTTGTATAATTTTGTTCCAGCATTATGTGTGTGTGTGTGTGTGTGTGTGTGTGTGTGTGTTCCTGGTTGCATGCCCACAGAGAGGAAAGTCTGTATGCCCTTCGACCCCCGTAGTGACATTTTTATTGCCACAAAGTGAGAGTGCCTTTTCTCAGGCAACGACCAAGTGCTATTTGGGCGGGTTAACAGCTGTCCCATGTCCAACTCGGGAGTAAACCCCCCCCCCCCCCTTTTCTCTCCCTCTTCCTGATCCAATCCCTCTCTCTCCCTCTCCTTTTCTCACCTTCTCTCTCTCTGTTGTCTGCTGTATTTCTGGGCTGTTCTTTCCCCAGCTCTTTCTGGTAAGATAGCAACACTTTTCCCTCTGATTTCATTTAGCTGAATTAGCACAACCAGCTTAGCTTTAAGGCTGCATCTAAGATTCTCAGCTACCCTCTCTTAGTTTAGCCAGGAGAAGACCAGTGTGTGTGCGTGTGTGTGTGTGTGTGTGTGTGTGTGGAAACACAGGATGTGGTTGGATACTGTATGCTGGCTCAGCTAAGCAGATACCTAGATACACACACAGACACACACACACACACACACACACACAGTGCTGCTGGCATTAGGACTTCATGTCTGTTGTGTGAAGGATTTGGACTGGGATCTCGGGATATGAGCTGCTTTCGGCTCCTCAAAAAGCGGGTATGTACTTAACTCAACTAAAAATACATTCTGTCAATTTGTGTTCAAATATTTCCTATTGAAATTGTTTGCTAACTATTTCACTTTATGATTAAGCATGCCCATATGGCTGGAGTCATATATTGGATTATACATCATGCAATTTAATGAAAAGTAACCTTGATGCATAAACAACATTTCAAAAGAAAATCACAAGTTGCTGTACATGTAAAAACGATACCAATAAAGATACATTTAAAAGTAAAAAAAAGAAGACAACAGTTCACACTTCCACACTGGTCTCTGGTCGACTTGCCGGTGCAAAAACCAAGCAAGCTTCTTTAGAAATGCATTGGCTTTGTTCCTCATGTGGTGATCTTCTGTCTGAGACACTGGCTAGACTTACGGGCCTAATCATATGGCAGGGCTTATTAAAGGTGTTGAGTATGCAGTGGTGAACGCGCTGGTCGATGAACTGTGTGTTGTGTCGGTTAATTGAGTTGGCCTGTCAGGACCCCGGTGGGCAGATACGGGGCGTCTGTTCCACTGCCTGCTTGTTTCTTTGAGTCCCGCATGGCATTCCTCACAATGCCACCATGCACAGCCGCAGCTGTTCATTAACCTCTCTGGTTATGGGCTGTGTGTGTGTGTGTGTGTGTGTGTGTGTGCGCGTGTGTGTGTGTGTGTGTGCGTACAGTGTATGTGTGTGTTGTTTGTGTGTGTACGTGTGCGACCGTGGACACATTTGTGCGTTCACTAATGCACTGATATGAGTAAAAGCTTGCCTGTGTGTGTGTGTGTGTGTGTGTGTGTGTGTGTGTGTGTGTGGGGGGGGGGGGGGGTGTATGTGAGCACGGCAGGGGTGGGTGTTCAGTGGCGTGTGAAGTGTGAACAAGTGGGAGACAGGCCGGCTGCCACTCCGGCTGCTGTTTGTCCCGTGCCCCTCTCCCTGAGGCCTGCTCCTAGCAGCTGGTCCTGGGCTGGACCCCTCTGGCTGGAGACCAGCTAACGCTAGCCACTGGTCCAGAGACCCCCCTCCCCGCCCCTTACTACTGCTTCGTGGTCTCATCCTGACCTCTTGTACTCTTAGGAGACCCAAGTGTTCATTTATTTATACATACTTGTAAAAAAACAGGCATCACACACACACACACACACACACACACACAACGTTTAACTATTGATGAGGCCGACGTGGAGGGAGTGAGAGGGTTCCCATTGGTCCCTCTAGTCAGCTGTCCGTCGGCCAAAACGTGGGCAGCTCCGCTTTGTGCCGAGGACGACGGCGACTTAACAAAAGAAAAGTGACAAAGCAGCAAACTGGAGGCGGCTTCCATCTATATGTCTTCCTCCATTTTGAACCTGCTTTAATCGGCGGTCTGTCTGAACCGCGCGTCGCATTGGCTTTCGCGCTACAATGCTCTGCTGTCTCAGGTGATGAAAGGGTTGCCCCCCCCCCCACCCCACCCCCCCTCCCACCCCACCCCCCCCCCCCACCCCCTCCCCACCGCCCCAGACTCAACGCTACAAAGCTCAACTCCATATCGAGGAGTTCTTTCTGTCCAAGTTGGTTGCGTGTTTTTATATGAATTTTACAAGGCAAGAAAGTTCTAAAAAGAAAAACACGTTTTTCGAATAAATATTATCACACTGTGCTTCCAGTTGCTCTTGATATGGATTGGATGTTCAATAATAAACTCGAAGTTTCTTTGGATGCCAGTTTGGGCTAAGTCTGAATCAAATATTTGCCGTCTTATCATACAAGCCTGCAAATCCAAATCCAGGCCCACTTAATCCCCCCCCCCCTCAAACAACCATACGCTGACTTCATTTGGAATTGTAATGCAAAACAGGCTGGTATCCACGGAAGGCATTAAGAGACTAGCTTCCTTTTTGAAGAGATAAACGGTGTGCTTTGGGGGGGGCTGTAGCTGCATCTGTTTGAGCCATCTCAACACCATCCGAGGGGGGGGTGGGGTGGGGTGGGGGGGTGGACTGGCATTTAGGGCCCGGCCCTCTACGCTAATCGGTTTGTCTGTAGGGGGACAATCCCATTCGGGAGACATGGCCCCTGGCTCTAGGAGTGGCTGTCATCCAAAGGGATTTGACGTCATGCGGAGCCACGGGATAAAAACGGCTCTTTGATGCCGTGCAAGCGAAGCGAGGCAACCGCCTGTTTCTGTGTGTGTGTGTGTGTGTGTGGGTGTGGGTGTGGGTGTGTGTGTGTGTGTGTGTGTGTGTGTGTGTGTAAATATAAGCGGTCAAGGGAATGGCTAGAACCAACAGCCAGAGGCGAGGCAGACTCCCTCCCTCTCCTAACAGACCCTCAAACACTCACTCACACACACACACACACACACACACACTCTCCCCACCCACTCTCCGGTAGCCCGAGTGCCCCTCCTGTGGAGGTTTGTAACGGGAACAGATAGCTCTCACATCCATCTCCTCCAGCGCGCTGCACCGGCCTGTCTGTGTGTTTGGTCCGGCCCGGCCACAGGCCTGAATGAAGAAGGACCGGGTTCGTGTGTGTGTGTGTGTGTGTGTGTGTGAAGGCTTTGGAGCTGCTGTTTTTCTACCTCTTCCAGCCTGTCTGTAGAGCACTGAAAGGACCCTGCCAAGTATGCTGGTGAGTGTGAATAGGGGCTATTGAGAGAGGCTGGGCGGGTGGTGTGAAGTGTGTGTGCGTTTGTGCTTGAAAAGAGAGGATAAGAGTAAGTGTGTCAGACTCAGTCAGCCAGCCTGCCTGTCTCTCTCCTTCATTCAGGTTGTTTGTTTACGGTACCTGTGTGTGTGTGTGTGGGTGGAATCAGTGTGTGTGCGTGCACGCTGAGCTCTCAGAGGGTCCATTGATTCCACCAGCTCTTGCCCACCGTGCCGTGCCAGTGTGTTTGTGTGGCAGCAGAGGCGCCCTCCCATTCACCTCCACTGTTGCATGGCAAGGAGTACAACGCAGGGAACCTGGGCCGCTGCTTTACAGCGCAAAGTGGGTCTCATGCCCTAAGCCTCAAACCGTCTCCGAGAGATTTGTTTTATTTTCTCTTTCGGGACCTTGGCAGGGGACGGTAAATACCAGGAATCAAAGGGGTTAGTGGTGCGGTGAGGCTGGTGCTTTTCCATGCCTGTGTGTGTGTGTGTGTGTGTGTGTGTGTGTGTGTGGGGGTGGGGGGGGGGGGGGGGGGTTGTGGAGTCGTAAAACATGGCTATCCCGGGGTAGCCTCAAGTCTTGGCTCGGGATGGAGCCAGGCCCGTGTATCTTAGGCCTGCCTACGCTACTGTGTTCGTCTGTCCGTCAATAGTGTGTGTTCAGGGTGGGCCGCCAGCTCGGTGGTTGAAGATAGGGAGCGCTCTGTTTGTAGATATGGGGACAGCCGAACAGACAAACCCCCGTGTAACTCAGTGTGTGTGTAACTCAGTGTGTGTGTAACTCAATGTGTGTGTGCTCAATGTGTGTGTGCTCAATGTGTGTGTAACTCAGTGTGTGTGTGTGCTCAATGTGTGTGTGCTCAATGTGTGTGTGCTCAATGTGTGTGTGCTCAATGCGTGTGTAACTCCATGCGTGTGTACTCAATGCGTGTGTGCTCGATGCGTGTGTACTCAATGCGTGTGTAACTCCATGCATGTGTAACTCCATGCGTGTGTAACTCAATGCGTGTGTGCTCAATGTTTGTGTGCTCAATGCGTGTGTAACTCCATGCGTGTGTAACTCAATGCGTGTGTACTCAATGCGTGTGTAACTCCATGTGTGTGTGCTCAATGCGTGTGTACTCAACGTGTGTGCTCAATGTGTGTGTAACTCCATGTGTGTGTGCTCAATGCGTGTGTAACTCCATGTGTGTGTGCTCAATGCGTGTGTAACTCCATGTGTGTGTGCTCAATGCGTGTGTAACTCCATGTGTGTGTAACTCCATGTGTGTGTACTCAATGCGTGTGTAACTCCATGTGTGTGTAACTCCATGTGTGTGTACTCAATGCGTGTGTAACTCCATGTGTGTGTAACTCCATGCGTGTGTAACTCCATGCGTGTGCGACTCGTCAAGATAATTCAACACACCTCATCGATGAAACCTCGATCCAGGGTTGTCGTGGCTAATCGGAATGACTGGGGTTTGTCTAGTCAACGAGCGCAGCACCATATCTCGTTACCATATGTTATTGTTAGGGTGTGTATGTGCACTACATGGTATATGAGCCCTGTGCTTACATTCAAGTGTGTTTATGTGTGTACACTGGACTTTCTCTAGGTGTGTGTGTGTGTTTACTGTACTTTCTCTAGGTGTGTGTGTGTGTGTGTGTGTGTTTACTGTACTCACCCTCCGTCTGTCTTTATTCATTTCTACTTAAATCTGTTGTTGTGTGCTTGCCTGTGCACTTGCACGCTAGCCCACCAGTGTGTGCACACATCATTATTAGTGTGTGTGTGTGTGTGTGTGTGTGTGTGTGGTGTGTGCACATGGGTGTGCCTGTGTGTCTGTGTTTTGTCAACACTCATTACCCTGGCGGCCTCTGGGGCTTGCGTTCCTGAGACGCCCATCAGTGTAGGGCACAGGAAGAGGAAGTCCCCGGAGTAAACACACACCCAGCTTTGAACACGGCGTGCCACAGCCCAAAAACATCTTTATACCCACACAGATACGAGTGGATGTCAAGGAACAGGTACAAATATATGCCTGGCTCAACATCCTCAGCCTGTGCACTTACATAATTCCATAACTTACATAATTCATTTGAGCTACATGGCACTTTTCTGAAACCCAGAGACGCTTAAGTGCCCAACGGCGCCGAAACCAGGGCGCCGGCCAGTGTCTCAACAGGAAGAAAAGGAGACAAAGAGAAAAAGAAGAGATAAAAGAAGAGCTAAAAGAAGAGAAGCCTGGACTCTGTGGGAATGGTCCCAGTCAAAGAGAAAGCTCCCCTGTAGGTTTCAAATAAAGGGAGCTTTGGGAGGGACGGGTGGGGGTGGGGGGGTTGGGGGGGGGGGGGGGGGGGGGACTGGGGCTCCGGCTGCCCACAAACGGGCCCTCCCCAGAGGAGCTTTAAGCGCTGAGCTGTCTGGTCGGGTTTGGAAGTGGTGGGGGACATTTCCGCAGCAGGGTCTGCACACCGGAGGGCCGCCGGCGTGCGTGAGCGTTTTGCCAGTAGCTCCGCTATGTGAGAGTTCTACCAGCTGTCTGTTCTGTGCCGGGTAGCTCTGCCAGCCGCCAACCCAGGGGCAGCCCGCCTCCACGGGCCCCACCTGTCAGCACCCCCAGCCCTCCGGCCCTGGTTCTCTGGTTCCACTGTTCAGAGTCTCCCCTCTGCCAGAGGGCCCCGGTTCAACTGCAAGGGAGGGCCCTCTCCTCCCCTCGTTTGTGCCCAGGAGGGGACGGGGGGGACTGGGGGCGGGGGGAGACAGCCAGCAGTGCTCGAGCAGACGGAGCCCAGCTGTTGGCCCATTCATCCTGTCCGCTCCCCAATCTCTCTCTCTCTCTCTCTCTCCCTCTCTCTCTCTACCCCCCTCTCCCTCTCTGTCTCTGTCTCTCTCTGTCTGTGCCCTGTGTGCTCACTCACTCTGTACTCCCTCTCCTCTAACCCCGCAGGCTAGTGTTGCGTTCACAGACATGTGCTAGGCTGAGCTCGGCCCGTCTCACACAAAGGCATAAACAGACATAAAGTCTCTCTCTCTCTCTCTCTCTCTCTCTCTCTGTCTGACATATACACCAACTCACCCTTCTCTCTTTACCGTCCCCTCTCCCCGACAGGCAAACAGAGACCCGCTGTTCCTGACGGGGGTGACTTTCCCCCCAGAGTACCCTGCAAGCCCAGAGACGCTAGTCAAGCTAACTGTCTACGATGTCAAGGACAAGGCCCGTGATTCAGTAAGTTAACTCCTGCGTGTGTACTGTATGTGTGTGTGCATGTAAATCTGTGCCGCTTTAGCAGACTGTGTGTGTGTGTGTGTGTGTGTGTGTGTGTGTGTGTGTGTGTGTGTGTTCATGCATGAGAGATATCTATCTGCCATTTCCATAGTACTCACAGAAATGCTTCTTAGTTAGGCGACGCCGCTGAAAAGTGTGGTATGTGCTTAGTTTGGTAAATTCAGTAATCACACAGACACACACACACACACACACACACACACAAACCCTATCAGTCGTTTTACCTCCTGGCCTCCGAATGAGTGCACTATAAAGAGCTTGGGGTTTGGTGTACTCCGCAACCAGACCTTTGGCGGTCCTCTCCAGGGAGGGCCAGCGTGAAGATCAGTGGAGATGGGGCTGGGGAAGCCAGATAGGGGATGCTAAGCGAGCCCGACAACTCTTGGAACGGCCTTTTTAAACAGGCCTAATGGTCTCGGCGGGTTCGCTAGCCAGGCAGTTCACAGGCTATCCCTGGTATCTTGAAGACATTAATGATGTATGATAACCAGCATGGAAGCGCTTTATTGTTTTAACGACCTCGACGCCACGGCTCAAGTCAAGTCAGGGAAGAGCGAACGGTCGGAATAGCCAATGAGTCGAGGCGGAACGTTAAGAGTTACGATCCATATGGTCTGTGTGTACGTACAGTAGGGCAGTGGTTGTAAGGAGAACTCAAACGCCCCCCAAGCTCTCACCTCACATCAGTTCAGTCGGTTTCCTTGAAGACCTCAGGATTTAGCCGTTACTTTGAAATATAGCGCAGGTTCCCCGGTGCGCCGAGGTCGTAGTGGTAACACGGAATCGCACTCGGTGGGCGGCCATGGAATATTTATGACAGAGCCGGCCCTGTTAGCGCGGGTCTGTTCGGACTGCAGAACCAACGGCCGCATCGCATAGCTGCACCACTTTGTCAAGCATTCCGGAGGCCCGCGATGAAAGATATATGCTGTCTGCAAACCAACGCCTCGGAGCCATCGGTGTTTTATGGCCGGCTTGTGAAAGCAGAGCACGGGCCTTTCCAGGTTTCGAACGACGTCTGGCTTTTCGTTTGAAATGCCGCCGTCTATCCCGCCTTTGGTGCCTTGCCGAAAGGCTGGTCGAGTGGGCCGCTCTCTGAAAGGGATCTAGCGCCGGGGGGGGGTTTGAGGGCGCTTGTGGAGCGGAGCGTCTCCGAGCGCCAGCGCCCGAGACAGAAGGTCCTCGAGTTCGAAAGAAAACACACGCGATGCGGGCAGGGAGGGGGGGGTTGCGTAGCCTGTTCTAGCCCGCGTATGGGGGGGGGGGGGGGCGTCTTCACCCGTTCCGCCCGACTCTCCGGAACAGGCGGACACAGCCTCCCCGTCGGCCTCTCCAGGATCCTCGGGGAGGACAGCAGCAGGGACTGCACTGCTCGCCCTGTGGGAGTCTCCCCCCCCCCCCCCCCCCCCCCACCTGTCATCCTGTCGGGCTTCTCACTCACGCACAGCGGCAGCCTTCAGTCCGGGCCGACTCGGAGTGTGGCAGAGCGGGGCGGGCCCCACTGCTGTGCTTTTCAGACCGTGCGCCCGGCTCCCTCGTCTTGTCGACCCCCGGCCAAGTACAAACGCACATCTCTGGTACCGAGGAGTCGGGGCGGGTTTCTGTTTTCTCTCTTGATTTTTTTTTTTTGGGCAGGAACGCCGTCACGGCTTCTTCTTCCCCCTCCTTCTTGCCTTCTCCCCCCCCCCCCCCCCGGTCGTGCTACGGCGCGCTCAGACTCTCCGAGGCTGTGCACGGCCGAGCGCGGCTCCCTTGTCTCGGTCTCATTAGAGAGTCTTTAGGTGACACGAGCGTGACCTCGAACACGAGCTGACACAACGCATCAGCCCCCGGCTGCCTAAGTGGCAAAACAGAAGCCGTTTCGCCGAGCCCCAGTCATTTAATGTCGGATGGTTTTTGCGGAGAGTTGCGTAAGGCCAATTTGGTGTCTGCACGCGCGCGCATGTGTGGTGTGTGTGTGTGTGTGGTCGTGTGTTTTTTTTTTTTTACACACGAGTGGTTCCAGTCCGGTAAATTATATACAGCCTCAATTGAATTCAAAGACGAACAGACGTGGCGCCACTTGTAAAGCAAACCGCAACAGTAGTTTCACAGTAATGGGGAAATATAATGTTAAAGAAATATGTGCGCTTGGTTGGTGTGTCTCGCCCTGTCTATCCTCAGCAAAGGGCTCTGGCTTAGTGGAGTGTAAGGGAAATGAGAGAGAGGGTAAGAGAGGGAGAGGGAGCTAGAGGGTCAAAACATTTAAAATAATTCCGAAAATCTTGATGGAAAACTGCTTAGACATTTTTGCCTGGCCTGTCTCCCTCCGTCTGTAGCATCCTGTAAATATATTCCAACATGGGCCCTGTCGTCGGGACAGTGCATCTGAGGATGCGCAAAAAAAGAGAGGGCTTTGAAGGATTGAGAGAAAGGGAAGCATGACCAGGAGAGACCTTCCCTTACAGTGGCTGATGGGAGGCCAGGTCGTCAGAGACCTGGCCTCCCAAGCCTTTTCCCATAGCGCCTCTCCTACTGGTACTCGGGTGCCCTTAGATTGTACACTCAGCTCCCATTTCCCATCGTTCAATCAGTATGCGCTAGCCCTTGCCCCCGCCAAGCTTATTCAGAAGATTCCTCTTTATCCGTGCCAACTTATTGCCGGATCAAAGGATTTGGTTGTTACGGTGAGGGTTCTCTTGGCAACCAAAGCAGGGCGCCTAACGGACTGAAACTGCGCCTCCGTAAATCAAACAGCGTTTGTTGGTTCTAGGAGACAATATATGATATTTCTTTTGTCGTAAACCCAACTACAAGGAAGAATCGTCTTTTGGGGGGGGTCATTTTCCCAATGTGGCCTGTCTTTTTAAAACAATATAGGAGCCGTGTGTTGGATAGACGCGTCAATAAACGGGACCAATTCATCAAATAACCGTTTGGGAGAGACGTCGTCGATGATGACAAGAGGAGGGGTACACGGGACGGGCATGCATGCAAATGGCAGCCGAGGCGAATTGCAGATGAGCCACGTTCCGCAGCCAATTATCCCCAGAAGTCCAGCTCATCAAACGCGCGGTCCATCAGACAGAGAGGGAGAAGAGAGAGAGAAGAAAGACAAAAGCATATGGGGGAGGCCGATAAGATTGTTTTTGAGCTATTTTTTCCCCTCCGTATGCGCGCAACGGTGACACGCTCATGCGCTCACTTAGCCCCCTGAAGAGGCTGGAAGAGGCCCAGGTAATGGCAGGCCCGCAGCCCACAGCCATTAGCCCCGTCGCCCCTCGTGCTCTAAAGAGATAGGACAGCTGCCTCAGGAAGGAGCCCCTCGGTGTAATCACACTCTTCCTCCCCTGCTATCCAGCCCCCCCCCCCCCCCACACACACACACACACACACACACACACCCCTCCCCACCCTCGGTGTGCTCTGCCGGCAATCTGGGATGAAAACGGAATGCGGCTCCCGCTTTGCATTCCCATTATGGCCGGGGCGCCCGGCCTCTTGATTGGTTTCTGCGGCGCTCACACCGGCGTGGCAAACAAAGGGACGATCTGAGCCAAGCGGCAAAATGGAGTGCGTCCGGTCGCTCCTCGTAAAGCCGCCACGAAAGGGGGTTCAATCAGATAAAAGGAGTTTTTACGGCGTTGCGCCGGTGTCCGTTTCCGTCTGGGCTACCAACGCCGGGCCCCGAACGTCCAGCGGTGTTAAGGAACTGGTGGTGACACGCGAGCGCGGCCTCGACGCCGTTCGGTCATTGGGAGGGACACTGTAGCAGAGAGAGCGGGGTGCCTTCAAGCCAGGGAGAGGGGGGGGGGGGGCCTCGGGGGGATTCAAAGGAGGGGGATCAAGGAAACGTTCCATCTTCAAGCCGTCAAAGACACACCCGCGCACACGCACACACCGACTTTTTCTATTACTTTCAGCCGAATCGTGTCGAACTGTTTCCAAGAGAGCCACACAAAAGGACAACGTGTTCCGAGACGATGTCGCCGACGCGCCGCTCTAATTCTGGAGTCGTATTTTTTATTCATTCATTTTTTTTTTTTCCCCCCACACGAGCCAGCCCTCTCTTTGCTGCCACGGTCCTTGACACTAAAAAAGAACCTATTCACGGCTTCAATCGATAGCCATTTTTACTCTGCCTCCATTACGCCGGCTTCTTGATTTGCCAGGGGTATTTCATCGGCCGATATTAGTCACGTCCCTTGGGGCCCGCTTTCCATGAGAATTGACGGTGGAATTATGAAGTGCTGAACGTGGGGAAAATCACAGCCGCTAGTTAATCCCGCCCCGGTCCGTCGTTGGGATGCATGGAAAAGCAGTGACTCGGCATATTTTTGGACGCGCTTAGCTTGGATGACTGTCAAGAGTGGTGGAAGTGCTCTGAGCGTCAGCTACTGTTTAAGGCTGTAGCTGCTGGGGTGTGTGTACGTGTGAGAGGGTGTGTGTTTGTGTGTGTGTGTGTGTGTGCGAGAGAGAGAAAGAAAATATGCTGTATGCTTTTGAAATGATGATCCAGTTGCCCGTGCTGCCTTACAGTACAGTAGTGCTTTGCGAGGTAACGGCAGCGAGGTACAGTGAGTCGCGGTGCCGAGGTAACGGCAGGGAGGTAGAGTGAGTCATGGTGCCGACAGGATTTTGGCTCCTGCTGAAGTTCTCCGTCGCTCTGTGCTCTTTTGTGATAGCCTCCCACACAGACTGTGGGCCGAGCACGGCTCTCAGAGCTCTGCTGTGGTCTGATAGGAGTGTGAACCCGGCTGCTGGCCTGTGGGGAGGATAGCACACACACACACACACACACACACACATAATAAGCCACTACAGATATCAAGTCAAATCTGGGTAGCCATTGGGTGAAGAGCTGAACGTTGATGGCCAAACGAGTAGAGCGGAAGATAAGAAATGTTTTCCAAAGGGATTTTCTTTCCAACCAAACGTGCGACAATGTAAGGTATATGGAAAAGTATATTAAGGAGCGCTAGTCTAAAAACTGTTGCAATAAACAAGCATTTCATATTAACAGGGCACATTCTCTTTCTTATCTGCGTTCTTCACTCTGCCTCTCTCTCTCTCTCTCTCTCTCTCTCTCTCTCTCTCTCTCTCTCTCTCTCTCTGTTTCTTTCTCCCTTTTTATCCTCTGTGTGGCCTGTGATGTTGTGTGGAGAAGCTCAGCAGGGAAGATCCCATTTGCTTTCCGAGACAAGGAGCGGCTGTCGTGGGGGCCTCGGCGTGCGCGAGGGTGCGCGCACGCACGCAGGTGCCGGCGCCCCCGTGTGTCTGCGCGCGTATCAAAGGAGCTTTAATGGAATTTAAACGCCAGAGTTATCTCCCGTGACAACAGGCCCTTTTGGCTTCGGGCTGAACGGCGCACGATTACAGAGTGTCACCACACTTCCCAGCCTCGAGTTCCCACTTCCCAAAGAGGACGTTATTTGATTAGCCGCTCCACACCGGAGTGCCACTCTCCGGCTCTCCCCGTCCCGAGCCCCACCGTCTATAAATGATACTCACTTATGTACATTTAATTTCGCATCCCAGCCAGGGAGGCTACAAAGATCTCCGTTGATGGATGGCGCAATTACACTTCTGCTGAGTCATATTTACCTCTCAGAAGCTCAAGTGCCTGAGGGTGAGAGGCTCTTTTTTTTGTTGGGGGGGGGGGGGGGGGGGGGGGGGGGGGGGGGGGCACGTAGATTTTCCTCTTTTTCTGCCTGTTTTTCCCCTCCACAGAGTATCATGGGAGATGTTCCCCACCTCTCGTTGGTCTGGATGTCTCATTAATTCCAGCATGTTCTGTATTTACTTTGCTAGCTCCTGGGGCTTGATGATTTATGCGAGTGATTATGGGACTTACGTTTTTTTCCTTTTGTAACTCCTCGTCCTCTCCTCTGTGTAGTCCTGGGATGCACGGTGGGAGTTATATGTAACTCCTTATCAGCAAGAGAGAGAGAGAGAGAGAGAGAGAGGAAGGGAAGCAGGAAGAAAGTTGAAACAATTTCACTTCCGTCCTTCTTTGGCATAACAATACATCAGGCTTTGCTTTCCCTGCTGGCAGATCCAAAGGGGCACCTGGGGGGTGTAGGTGAGGGCCTTTTTGTGCCTTGTGCATCTTACCAGCTGTACAAGGGCTTGGCCTCAGTCTTTTGAATGGACCTCCCAATTGACGTGGAACGTTTGTGTGTGTGTGTGTGTGTGTGTGTATGTGTGTGTGTGTGTGTGTGTGTGTGTGTGTTTGTGTGTGAGCTTACACCGCCTAAACGTCTGGCTCATCAGCAACATGCACACTCAGTTATTGGTCGGAACGTTGGCTGGATAATCCAGTCTTACAGTAGACCCACAAACCCTGCGACACACATCCAGGTGATGTATTCACAACGATCACCACATCGCTCCTTGAGCTGTTTTCATAAAACACTCAAATGTCCAGAGCGTTGTCCCTTAAACTTACTTTAAAAGTATTCCCAACGTTGAAACGGTCTGTGGAAACAAAATGAACCTTCATCAAAATGATGGCCGCAGGCAAAACATTTACCCTTTTATATTACAGCCGGATCTGCGTGCATATCATCCTCCGCCATCGAGATGAGTTACGAGCGCTCTGCACGCTGAAAAGAGGGACACTGTATCTGCCAAGTCTCCAAACTTGAATGGGATGTGCCCTTTATAAGTTAGATAAATTTGACACTCTCATGAATTAAAATGTCCTCTCACCATGGAAAGCAGATAGGAGAAGTCGGGGTTTAAAGCTTTAGGCGCTCGTTCCCCGTCTGCCTTTTCTTATTACAAAAGAAAAAAGAGCTAAATCCTGTTAACTTTAGCACGCTCGTAAAAGTGCTGGAGCTAGACGGTTGACAATAGAGGGGGAACTAAATGTTCTTCAGTCCCGGAGAATAGAGCAGAGTTTGAAATACACTAATGCATTTTTATTGATGTTTGGGTGTAGACTCTGTCTGTCTAGTTAACACTACATTTCTTCTCTGGGTCGGGACACCATGGAACGGACTCAGAATAACGCTGACTCAATATAGCACATTGAAGTGGAGTTGAGTCGCAGTATATCTAAGTCTTTCATCAAAGGTTAGGCTATTTATGAGCTCGCATCTCGCGCGCCAACGGTGTCTATCTTCACAGTTCTATACGTTACCCGAAGCGTGTTCTCGCATTAGCGAGTACAAACAGGCGCTTTGTTTCCTCAGACAAGCATGACAAGTAGGCTACTTCGGGAAAGTGACTCATTTCGCGAGCGAATATTTATCAGGGAATTAAGTGCAATGTGAGTTTTGTTGGGTGGGCGTGTGCAGTCGGTCAGAATAAATTGCTGTTGAAATCGTGCATGCCTATTAAAATCAGCCGTGCAAGTCTGAACGGCGGGGCTAATTAGAAACTGCTGGGTGCATGCAGGTGTTCTTCCTGCTAACACAGGGAGATGCACTTTAGCTCTCGGCCAACACGGTTCCTCTGGAGATGGTCCCTGCATTCCCTCAGCTGGAGCAGCTGGAGCAGTATCAAGGCACGGGGAGTCCAAGGAGGCGCAGAGGAGTGCACACTTAAAGGTGGATGAGATGGACTGATTACTTTGATTAATAATCCATTGGGATAATAAATCACGTGGAGTAGTGGAGAGAAAGTAAACATTATTCTACTGTGTAGAAGGGAGCGTGTTCTGAACCATGTGTATTTGATATAAATCAGGATCGTACTAATCGTCGCAAACTGAGCATTTCTGCACGCTGTTGACACCGATCTGATCAGATTTTTAATAAGAAAAGAAATGGACCCAGTGTAAACAAAACAAAAAACAAAAAGTGCAAATTTGTTACAGTTACTTAACAAGCAATGGCCCCTGTGTGAAAATGCAATCCGCCCTTAGACTGAATAACAGATTACAGCACCATTAGGGAAAAAAAATCGGCCTTCAGCTGTGGTGAGTGGTCAACATCTCAGAACGCCGCAGTGTCATCATGGCCCACTCTTCCATGCAGATCTGGCCCTTCTTGTCAGGATCAAGTTTACCTTGACCTTGAAGAGGCATGTTAACCTCAAATACAACGTTTTTCCTCCCTCTGACGTTACCAATCCACTGAACCATAATAAGTGACCTCCAGGGGAAGGAGTGAGGGGAGTACGTCCTGTGGTGTGTATCCCGTTCAGATTTGACTTTCACGGTCGGCCGGGTGATAGCTTTAGCTCTTTCCGTGTGTGTGTGTGTGTGTGTGTGTGTGTGTGTGTGTGTGTGTGTGTGTGTGTGTGTGTGTGTGTGTGTGTGTGTGTGGTGTCAGTGGTGGTGGTATGAAACATGAAGGGTGTGTGTGTGTGTGTGTGTGTGTGTGTGTGTGTGTGTGTGTGTGTGTGTGTGTGTGTGTGTGTGGTGTCAGTGGTGGTGGTATGAAACATGAAGGGTGTGTGTGTGTGTGCGTGTGCGTGCGTGCGTGCGCGGGGGATATTAGAGTCACATGAGGTGAGACAGAGGAGGCACCGTAAGCCAAAGGGAAGCACAGCCTCCCAAAAGCGCTCTGTCATCCTTTCCCCGCCCCACGCCTCTCTCACTGTAATCCCTCTCCAATCTCCTCAAGGCGGGATTTGTTCAGATCAATTTCATAATGCATTTTTCCTTTTGGGAATTAAATTAAGATAGCCCCCCCACCACCCCCGTCGCTCCACCCAAGGCCCAAGCACCACCATCGTATCAGGGAGCGTTAGACACTGTCACCTGCAATAGCAGATTATCAGACAAAACGAATTATTGGGTCACAGGTGAATTAAATGCATGACTGACTCTAATCTTTCTTTCTCTGCAAAAGTAGCTTAGTGTAAGTATTTTTCTCGCTCTCTTTTTTTTCACTTCCGTAGAGGGCGAGAGAGGGAAGTGCTCGAGAAAAATCCCTTTTCTGCCAGGCTTCCCGCGGTCTCTCTCAGCGCTCTCACAGGCCTCTTTTGGAGGGGGAAAGCGCTGATGCTGCCTGGCAGTGTGCGACGCGACGCTATTTTCCATGGCTAACCGAGCCACTGATGGAAACGCCAGCCATGCTAGAGTCGGGCCGTTGTGAGTGTGTGTGTGTGTGTGTGTGTGTGTGTGTGTGTGTGTGTGTGTGTGTGTGTGGGGGGGGGGGGGGGGGGGGGGGGGGGGGGGGTGGTGCTTGTGGCTCCTCCTGTCTTCAAGTGAGCTTTTTAGAAACGCTGCTTGTAAAGCGGGCGTTTTACGACGGCGCACATAAAGCCGGTGTTGTTGCACGACAGCGCAGCCCCCCCCCCCCCCCCCCCCCTCACATTTAACACACGTCATACGCATTCTGACTTTTAGCCATGCAGGAGTTGCTCTGTAGGGAAACGGAAGACGTTAACACCCACCCTCGCCCTCTGTGGTCCGTTCATTCTTCACTCACGAGGACTTGAAAGCAAACGAGAAGGGCAGAGGAGGGTCCTTGTCGCTTTGTTGTTCTGTCCTGCTAACGCAGATCGAATTATATGATAATCAGGAATCAGCCGACATAATTTCCTCTCCGTTCAGAGGGTTGGGGGCCATTAGATATCTCAAAGCATCATTTTTTTTCCTCCCCAGGAAGTACAATATGTATTTGTTTTGATCTTATCTGTGCTTTTCTCGTCAGCGTCGCCCCCCCCCCCCCCCCCCCCTTCCCTATGGTCTCATACACTATTCATGAGTGTGCACAAGAAAAGGGCTCTAACTTTTCAAACGTATTACTACGTTATCTCCAAGGCACCAAGGACAGACTCTTCTTTCACGTAACGCAGCCCTGTTTAGTCCAAACGCCTCTTATGTTGATGTTGTTACGGGTTTGCTAGCAAACACGCCGTTTACCCGGCAAGGGGCTTACAGCAGCACAGAGGAAAGCGAGGAGCAGCAAAAGCTCGTAGCTTCATGGCGGCCACACACACACACACACGCACACACACACACACACACACACACACACACACACACACACACACACGCGCGCGAACACGGCGCTTCTATACTCGTTTACAAAGTCACAATGGAGCGAGATGTCTAAACGTACATATTCTGTGCAGAGTTATCACTGCAACATCCCCCAGGAGGGCTGTGTTGTGCACTTCTAGCCAGTGTCTACACACACACACACACACACACACACACACACGCGCAGAGTGAGCCAAATGTGACCAGGGTTGCTCTGCAAGCTATTAGCTCAGCTAGGCAGATACACACACACACACACACACACACATGCGAGCAGGAAAGGGGGCATGCACACACCCACGCTCAAACACACACACACACACACACACACACACACACACACACACACACACTCTATTGCCCTGCCCTCCAGCAGCGTGTTCCAAGCCCGCCCTCACAGTGACCACACTAATGATGCTATTAAAAGACAGCTCCGAGCAACAGCAACGTTCACACTTAGCAGAGATCTCGTACACACACACACACACACACACACACAGGTCTCTTTGCCAAAACACAATTACCAGTGTGAGAGTAAGTCAGCTGCCGTGGAAACCCCTGTGGTCCGCCCACACTCCGTCTCACAAACGAACACGCTGGTGGACGTCTAAGCTAGCAGGCGCCGGGAGCTAAGCTCTCTTTAAGGAAAACGCCCCTACGCAGAATCCACTCAATGAGAGCTTTCTAGAGTGGATCGGCTCCAACTGGAACTCTCGCCGCAGGCAGTACAGTACATCTGTACATTAATAACACCATATTTCAGAACCGCCTCCCATCAGAAACGTTCGGTTGGGTTCACCGGGACACGCTGGCGCTTCAAACGTCTCCCTCCTGTGGTGGAGGGGGTGAGAGAGAGGGGGGGGGGGGGCGTCTCCTGTAGGTCTGCCGGTGCATAAAGCCCTGTCTGTCTAGGCTGTTAACCGGCCCCGGGTCGCACCATTGGTCTCCCTAATTGTCTGCCATTCTTCAGAGGGGACTTGAGAGCTGGTGGGATCCGAGCCGTTCACTTTCACAGCCTCAGACCTGCCCAGGTCTCTCGGCAAGAACTTCAGGCTTGACGTATCACACTATCCCAGTTTGTGTGTGTGTGTGTGTGTGTGTGTGTTTGTGTGAACGTAAGGTTACTGTGGTCTTGGCGGCCCGGGGGCGCATGTTGGCCTAGCGGTGGACAACCTGCTCCCTTCGGAGGGGATCAACGTGAACCCCAACATGGCCGATCCCTCCGGCAGGCCGTCACGACTCGGGCCTTCACGCGTGATGGGAAACTGCAGCCCTTGACGTCCGTTCCATGGGCTGCTTGGTTGCTTAGTTACTCGGTTGCCGCGGCGGTTCAAACCACACTTGACATAAGCTGGTGGAGCGGGCGCGGGAAGAAGAACAGAAGGGAAAGAAAAGGTGGAGCTGGGGGACTGAGAAGGCGACGCGTTCCCCGACGAGCTGCCTCCTTTCGCGACGGGATGGCTCGTGTGTGTGTGTGTGTGTGTGTGTGTGTGTGTAGGGTTGTGTGTGTGGGTGGGCGCGAGCATGGCCGCTGCTTTGTTCTGACCACACAGGTTGAGTGGAGCGTGTGAGGAGGCTTGGGGAGCAGCTCTGTTTATGGACTGTGAGCAAAGAAGGGGCCTTGATTTCATTTTTTTGTCCCTTTTTTTTATCGACTCATGCAGTGGGTGACCCATTAAAGTTTACGATTCGTAGCCGGGTAAAAGGGGGGAGGCGGGGGGGGGTCATTGGGAGGTGGCCTCCCTCAGCGAGGTGCGCCACATACAAGCCGCCTCGGCCCTCCTCCGCAGCCCCCCTGGTGCTCGGTATCCATATGAAACAGGCACACATCGATTGGGCCACGGGAGGGGTTGTACCTTTGACTTTGAAGTTCTTCCAGCTCACATCAATTGTGACGGGGATGGTTGTGTGTGTGTGTGTGTGTGTGTGTGTGTGTGTGTGTGTGTGGGGGTGGGGGGGGGGGTCAAAGCCACTCCTGTGTGCTTGGGGGGCTGCAGTTCAGGAGTCTTCTCTCCAAGGAGTTCGGGAGCAGAGAGAGCATGACCTGGGGGGGGGGGCACGGGGCACCCTGGTTTCCAAGGCAGCAGCGTTAGAGGAGGTAAGACAAGGGAGAGAGAGAGAGAGAGAGAGAGAGAGAGAGAGAGAGAGAGAGAGAGAGAGAGAGAGAGAGAGAGAGAGAGAGAGAGAGAGGGGGGGGGGGGGTGTGTGTGTGCAGAGGTGTTCGGGTAGGTGTCTTGCGTCTGGTGCGTGTACAGGCAGGCTGAAGAATGTGTGTGTGTGTGCGTGTCATGCACACCAACTCTGTCTGAACAGAGCCCTGGCATACCTTGGACACTCTCCATTACCCATTGTGAAAGAGAGAGACGCTGCAGTCCCAGGTCGGTGCAGCAGCCAGGCCCCAGCGCCCTCGTAGCCGACGCGGTGTGGCCCTACTTCCCCACGGCAGGCCGTCGCAGAAGGAGCTGCGTTTGTCAAAAGCGCCCTTCGCCCTCTTCCCTGGTTGGGGGGGGGGGGGGGGAAACCTCTCCCTCTCTCCGTTTTCCCGTCCGTCTTCCGTGAGTATTGACATTCCCGGCTCTGGAGAGGACCCAGGCGCTCCTCCGTGTTGCTGGCTGCGTTGCAAAGATGTGCCGTTCTTCTCCTGCCGTTTCGCTTCGTTGGGAACGCTGCCGCGCGCAGGGTCGGCTGTATCGCTAAAACATCTGACGTTATTCTCTCCTACCTTTGAGGGGACAGGACAGAGAAGCTATTCAGAAAGCACCCAAGATTAAGGGTTTTCCTTTTGTGAAGCGAATCCAAACGTCTTTATTTTTGGAATGGAGATACACACTCCACCTCCCACAATGCCAGCTGTCAAGAGTCGGGCGTAATAGGATAAGGCCTGGATAATGATACGGCTATATATGTCACAATGTCACTGTGTGTTTCTGGCACAAAAAGATAGGTTTCCGTGGCTTCGAAGACTGCCAGGGGCAATTACACCAATAGCATGCACTTAGCAGTGTCACTCGGTGCATTTTGCACATCAGTCAAAGTTGTTGTTTTGAAGTCGGTCAATGGAAATGCGCTGCCATTTTTATTAGCCCTCTTTTCCAGACATATTTATATAAGCCTTTGGGTATGTTTTGATCAGATTGGTAATTTGGAGTGCTTGTTTTAGCTGAGAGCAAAGGAGTGATTATTTAATCATGGCAGACTGCTGTGTGTGTGTGTGTGTGTGTGTGTGTGTGTGTGTGTGTGTGTGTGTGTGTGTGTGTGTGTGTGTGTGTGTGTGTGTGTGTGTGTGTGTGTGTGTGTGTCTGCGCGCACATATGTGTGTGTTTAATCACAGTGGGGAATGAAGCGATAGTGGGCTTTGGCTATTCGTAGCCCGTTCCTCTAATTTCACGCCCAACAACCTGATAGTGGGGAAAGAAAAAAAAAAAAAAAGATGAAAGTATCAATGCTTTCTCACAAACCCAGAACCCGCGAGGCATTCATGTTTTTTTGTTTGTTTTTGTTTTGCTGTTGGTGCTATTTTTGCACGAGGCGCGATACTCGCCGCAGTAATTACCAACTTAACAATAAGGTGCAGATGGCGCCTTTCATAGGCTTCAAAAAGTGGTTTTCATAACGCGGACAAAAATAGTCTGAAAGATTAATAAAGCCGACGTGCGGCGGCCAAACCAACTGGCAGGAAGGAACACTTCAAAGAGAGCGGGATCCAATCCGATGAGACGCCGGCCCCGACGCACCTCCAGAGCTGCGATAACTCGGCCCCCAGGAGACGCCCAGGCGCGCGGCCCGCCTTTCAGGGGTCCCCCGGGGTTGGCAACTCGGTGGAGACATGGAGGGGGTGTGACTCCACCCGGCGATGTCGGCTACCCGTCCGACCGAAAGTAAAGGTTCGCTCGGCAACATCTGAGGATGGAGGGGGTGGGAGAACACTTGTTGTACCCCCACCCTCTGTCGCCCTGCCTGTCTGTTGACCTGTCATTGACACATGAGAGACAGAGGGGGTGAGTGGAAACGAGGAAGAACACAGGCTGGCCCAAACGTGCGTGCGTGCCTTTGTGTGAAAAAGAACAGATGCTCAGGAACCGAATGATCTCTCATGCCAGATAACGTAACGTTGCTAATGCCTGCCGTCACACCGAAGCAGGCGGTCTGAACAAACGCCGTCTTGAGCTGCGACGTCTTCTTTCGCAGCATTCCCTTTCGTTCTGAGATAGGTTGACTCGTATAACTCCAGGCTTAATAAGTGTGTGTGTGTGTGTGTGTGTGTGTGTGTGTGTGTGTGTGTGTGTGTGTGTGTGTGTGTGTGTGTGTGTGTGTGTGTGTGCGTGCGTGCGTTTCTCTATCAGCCTCTGTGTTTGCATAGAGGTGTGCCGCCAAAGGAGTGAGTGAGTGACTGACGAAGTGATCGGGTGAACAAGCGCAGAAAATAGTTCAGGGTGTATTTCTTTGTAAGTAGGTGTGTGCATGTGCATGTTACTGTGTGTGGTGTGTGTGTGTGTGTGTGTGTGTGTGTGCGTGCGCGCTGTTTTGGTTTGTCTACCTGCTTGGGCTGATGAGCTGTAGGGGAGTGTGTCTCTTTTGTTCTGCTAGAATGAGTCACTCCCCAGAGTAGAGCTGGGGTAAATTTAAACCCAGGGTAATCCCATGCTTGGACTCAGATAAGTAAAACCCACTCTGACTGTCATTAGTGTGTGTGTGTGTGTGTGTGTGTGGTGTCAGTGGTGGTTGACTGTTGGTGTGAAACATATGAAGGGATGTGTGTGTGTGTGTGTGTGTGTGTGTGTGTGTGTGTGTGGTGGTGGTGGTTGACTGCTGGTGTGAATCAAATGTAGGGTTACGAGTCTGATCCTGCAGGTGGCTAAACTTAGTGACTGTCCTGCGTTTTGCAACAAGCAACACCTCAGCATTAGCCGCTAAAATGTAGCCTATTAAGAAACATCTGTTACCTGTAGCATAGCTAGCTGCGTGCTATAAGTAGGCTAAGCCAACTGATACATTGCTTCAAAGTTGAATAGTGCTGGGCGCGTGGGCGTAAGTATCACGCAATAAAACAGCGCACCCTTTTGGTGGGGGAAAATAGTACTGAAGACTGTTAATAGGCTGTTTCGCTGTCAAAACACAAATGTCCTGTTTAGGGATAGAAATTGCATTTTGTATGAGCATTATTTCTGGACATTTTGACTTGTACATTGATAATTTATCGTTTGATTTGTCGTTGTTTAAATATATTTTACCAGGCGAAAACCGGTAATTACCGGCTAACGAAAACCCTGGCACACACACACACACACACACACACACACACACATACACACACACACATACAACTTGCTTGTGCCCTGTACCATAGGCCCAGGGCTCATGTTAATTCAAGTAGCCGTAATAAGTGATTCTCCCCCCGCGAGCGATCTGAGTCACGGGACGAGAGGTGTGACCAGCCTTCTCTCTCTCTCTCTCTCTCTCTCTCTCTCTCTCTCTCTCTCTCTCTCTCTCTCTCTCTCTCTCTCTCTCTCTCTCTCTCTCTCTCTCTCCCTCTCTCTGCTTCCCCTCGCTCTGCCACGGCAGACACACACGCACGCACAGAGCAGCAACAGCATTGGCGGAGCTCGCTCACTCCGGCCAAGCTCTCTGTGTGTGCGGGTGTGTGTGTGTTCCACATACGCGTGTGCATGTGTGTGAGTGAGCGTCTACCCGGAGTAACGCTGGAGTCCGCGAGATCAACACTGAAGAAAGCGCAACCTGGAGCTGCTTGAAAAGAGCGAAGGGAGCAGCACATCTCTTCTCCCTCCCTCTCTTTCTCTCTGTGTTCTCTCTCTCCCTTTGTTTTCTCTCGCTCCGTCTGTTTTCTCCCTCTCCCTCTGGTTTCTCTCTTTCCTCTCCCTTTCTCTCTTCCTCTCGTTTCTCTTTTTTTCTTCCTCTCCCACTCTGTCTCGCTCTCTTTCTGTCTACCTCCGTGTCGGACAGTCGCGGCAGGCAAGACAGCGTACTGTGGAACTGTAAGTGGACTTCCTCTTTGTGTGTGTGTGTGTGTGTGTGTGTGTGTGTGTGTGTGTGTGTGTGTGTGTGTGTGTGTGTGTGTTTCCCCATGCTACGCACCACATTTATCACTATCGTAATGGTTCTACTCAGTCTTGACTGTGGCGACGTAGAGTTATTGCAGGGTGAATCATGCTGATACGGAATGGATACAGTGTGTGTGTGTGTGTGTGTGTGTGTGTGTGTGTGTGTGTGTGTGTGTGTGTTACTTTATTGCCTTTATTGACTTAATTAGGGGGGACTTTTATTGACATACCTTCACAGGATGATTTGGAATGTTCTGCTCCCAGCTATTGTAAAATAGTTGTAAAACAGACAGTGGAATGCTTATTAGACCGCAATGCCAATAATGTCACAGCTGCCATTTCTATAAAAGGCCATTACTGGGTGAAGCCTAAGTGTGTGTCTCTCTTCTTCGGGTGTTTGCTGCCATCTGTGTGTGTGTGTGTGTGTGTGTGTGTCTTGGCCAGAGCGTAAGGGAGATCAATAGATCCCCCAGCTGCTTCTCTCTCCAATGCCATAATGTCACACACAGCCTCCGCTGCCTCCAATGCTGCGCCGACAACCTTGACATGTTTCATTCCCGCGCGGCCCGTGTGTGTGTGTGTGTGCGTGTGTGTGTGTGTCCTCCGATCTCCCCTGGTCCATCGGTGCGTCTGCGTGTGGGATATGCTGTCACCGATGTGCGCCGCACACACACGGTGTGTGTGTGAAAGGTGCTCTCTTTTTTGCCAGCGGATGGTCAGCTTTCCCTGAGGGCAACCCGCCAGTTGAATCGAAGTCAAAACGAAGGTAAAAGGTGCTATAGAGGTGGTGACAGCCAATGAGAGCATAGATCAAAAAGTTTCTCTCCCCCCCCCCCCCCCCCCCCTCGGCACCCGGGGGTGGCGAACGCCTTCAAAAGCTCCGGCGACGAGGGACGGATGGAGTGGGCGAGGGAGAGCGACGGAGCGAGAGAGGGGGGACGGCGCGCCGCCGTCATAATCAATCCTCCATGATCCCGGGAGGGGGGCATCGTTTGTCATCTCCCCCCCTCCTCTCTCTCTCACCTCCACCCTCTTTCTTCCCCCTCTTCTTGTCGCCGTCTTCCTCGCTCTTCCTTGCTCTTCCTCGCCCGTGTCGTGAAAAGGGGCTATAAAAAGAGGGACGTCCTCCTGGAGCCATTTACCCCAGGCTCCGCGCAAGTGTGCAGGCGACGACCACATGGGCTCTTAACGGGCCGGTACTGAAGCCCCATGAAGGCCCACCTGGGGCGGGGGCGGGGGGGGGGGGGGGGGGGGGGGCAAGGGGATAAGATGGATAAGTGATGGAGTACATGTGTGTGTGTGTGTGTGTGTTTTTGTGCCTCTTCGATTGCTCAGTAGGCAGCTAAATACAGACTGGACAGAGGCCTTACTAACACACCCACCCCCCACCCTTCATATGGGGCCCAGGATTGATGGCTGCACCCCTGCACACACACACACACACACACACACACACACACAGACACACACGCACACACAAACCCAAACATACAGAGTCTGTAGGACTTGGACTGTTATGCAGAAGAAAAGAATGTGGGCCTCATGCTGTTTGTCGAGACGGTCTTCATCTGGAGTTAGATGTCTGCCCGAGGCATATCTCTGAGCGCTGTGGCTGGTTTGTTTGTGTGTCGGCCCAGGTATTGCTTCTTGCCTTCTCTTTAATGGAAGGGAAGAAAGGAAGGCTAGTAATATCGTGTAAGACTAGAGTCTGTTTTGGGGGGTGTGTGTGTGTGTGTGTGTGTGTGTGTGTGTGTTTCCCTCCCCTCTGCCAGCTCAGGACTTCGTGTGGCGGTGCTGGTGTTTTTGTTAGCGTGGGTTTCATTTGGTGTGTGTGTGTGTTTGTGTGTGTGAGTGAGTGTGTGTGTGTATGGGGGGTTTCATTTGGGGTGGCAGGAAAGGGCTGGGGGAGGAAATGATCGAGTGAAAAGGTCAGCAGACAGGATGCCCAGCTTTATCTGATACGGGGGAGGGGGGGGGGGGGCGCAAGCACAGGGAGAGAGAGAGAGAGAGAGAGAGAGAGAGAGAGAGAGAGAGAGAGAGAGAGAGAGAGAGAGAGAGAGAGAGAGAGAGAGAGAGAGAGAGAGAGAGAGAGAGAGAGAGAGAGAGAGAGAGAGAGAGAGAGAGAGAGAGAGAGAGAGAGAGAGAGAGAGAGAGAGAGAGAGAGAGAGAGAGAGAGAGAGAGAGAGAGAGAGAGAGAGAGAGAGAGAGAGAGAGAGAGAGAGAGAGAGAGAGAGAGGTATTGTGTGTTAGGTTCTTGGAGATTGTGTGTGAGAGAGGGTGTGTGTGTGAGAGAGGGTGTGTGTGTGAGGATGTGGTCCATCTCTCTCCATTATTGATGAGAGAGAAAGAGAGAGAGGGACATGAAGTGAGAGTGATGCCGAAAGAGGGAAAGAAAGAGAGAAAGAGAGATGGAGAGTGCGCACTGGGCGCAAAGAAAACAGAGCAAGTTTGGAGTTACGAAGGAAGAAAGCAAAAAATGGAGGAGAGTGGAGAGGAGGAGAATAAAGAGCAGGAGTGAAGGACAGAACCAAGCGTTCCGGAGAGTGGAGTCACAGGGAGGCCATCTGTAGGCAGGCAAGCTGGAGCGAGACGGGATAAAGAACTACACATCCCATCATGGGGAAGTGAATACCAGTGTAACTCTCTCTCTCTCTCTCTCTCTCTCTCTCTCTCTCTCTCTCTGTTGATCGATCTATCTCTTTCCCCCTCTCTCTTTCTCGACTCCCTGTGGCTAGGTCAACAGACCCTCGGCCTGCGCTGGTCTACGCTTATCAGCCGGACCCGTGTGTGACCTCCACACACACACACACACACACACACACACACACACACACACCAAGTCATCCTGGAACAGACGTGGGCAAGCGCCCTGCCTTCTAAATACACGGGACATATGTGTTTGACCCCAGCCAAATGGTGACATTTCCACTGTGTTGTGCTGGCTGGTGACTCATTGTGATGCACAGCATGCCCACCCTTGTTGCAAAGCACGAACTCTATGGATCTTTTTTTAGTACTAAGAGTCGTTCCCTGCTATGAAAGGGCGCCACGCTGCCGCCGTGTTTCGGTCCTGTGGCAAAGGGTGAAAACAATAACGCCAAATAAATGACCGAAACCCTGAGACGGGCGCGTTCTGTCGTCAGGTCGACTCTAACCCTCGGAGGGCATCGCACCAAAAAGCTTTGGCACGTAACTCGTGCTGGGCACGGGAAAAGGGCAGGATCGGGCGCCGCCAAAAGAGCGTGTCTGTTTTAAATGGAGCGTCGTTTTTTTGGGGTTCATTATCTAACGAGAATCGCAGTTTAATTAATGCAGGCTGAAAATGTGCGAGGAGGCTGGCCTTTTGCTTTGGTCTTTAATTACATACTCTGTTTTTGAGCTTTGTGTGGCGCGGCTGGGCCGTGTCCTTGGCATGATCTCAATGCGAGTCTTGCGAGACAAAGGATAGCGTGTGTTCGCGTCAGGTCAAGGGCTCAGTAATGAGAGAGAGAGAGAGAGAGAGAGAGAGAGAGAGAGATGAGGTATTGTGTGTCAGGTTCTTGGAGATTGTGTGTGAGAGAGGGTGTGTGTGTGTGAGAGAGGGTGTGTGTGAGAGAGGGTGTGTGTGTGAGAGAGGGTGTGTGTGTGAGAGAGGGTGTGTGTGTGAGGGTGTGTGTGTGTGTGTGTGTGTGTGTGTGTGTGTGTGAGGATGTGGTCCATCTCTCTCCGTTATTGATGGGCTCGTTCCCTACCTCCCTCGCCGTGACCCACTTTCTCTGCACTGACACCTTCCATTCACATCATGCCTGCAGCGCTCAGGTGTCGTGAGAGAGAGAGAGAGAGAGAGAGAGAGAGAGAGAGAGAGAGAGAGAGAGAGAGAGAGAGAGAGAGAGAGAGAGAGAGAGAGAGAGAGAGAGAGAGAGAGAGAGAGAGAGAGAGAGAGAGAGAGAGAGAGAGAGAGAGAGAGAGAGAGAGAGAGAGAGAGAGATGGAGAGATGGAGTCCATCTTAGTTACCCTGACTTTTGGTCTAATTTGAGTTGGCGTATTCTTCAGACGACATGCTGCTGTCAACAATCTACCAGTGTGAAAACAGTGTGCTTTGCAGCTGCTGTGAGTGATGCTAACAGAGATGCTAATGGCTAACCAGTAGGTTTCTCTCTCTCTGGCTCCACAGAGCAGTTTCCTGGGCAGCGCTACGTTCTCCGTGGGCAAACTGCTGAGGGCCAAGGACGAGCAGCTGACCCTCAATCTACGGTGAGTGGAACAGAAACAGTCAGACACTGGTCAAACAGTCAGACAACAGTCAGACAACATTTAAACACCGGTCAGACATCAGTCGGACAACAGTCAAACAACAGTCAGACATCAGTCAGACAACATTTAAACACCAGTCAGACATCAGTCAGACAACATTTAAACACCAGTCAGACATCAGTCAGACAACATTTGAACACCAGTCAGACATCAGTCAGACAACATTTAAACACCAGTCAGACAGCCGTTAGTATTCTGAGCAAACGGCAAAGCGGTTGAGCAGTGGCGTCGGTAAGTTGAAGTTGTCTCTGGCCTCCACCAACACTTCAGCTCCAAATAGACTCACTGACAGTTTCAATTTGCCCCGCTGCGTTTTTAGAAAGAAAGGCAAGTGACGTCCCTCTACCCACAGGTGCTACAATTGGTTTTCTTTCTTTTCTGCGTGCTAGCACCCCTCGTAAGGCAATTGCAGGGTGCCAGAGGGGGAGGGCCGAGCTGCCTGGCGGAGTGTGCGGGCGGACCGGAGGCTGCCCCCCCCCACCCCACCCCCACCCTGAAACGGTGGAGGTGGGCGTACCCGCGTGGGTGGAGAGATGGCTGGGGGACGGAGGGGGAAATTAAGATGGAGGACTGGAGTAGATAGTGGGTGTTGTGGCTCGCTTGTCTGAGTGCCACCGAAACCAGATTGGTTGTGTGTGTGCGTGTGTCTGTCTGTGTGTCTCTGTGTGTGTGTGTGCGTGTGTCTGTGTGTGTGTGTGTGTGTGTTGGCCTTCCTCCACATGTAGGTCACCGCTGCTGTCATTTAAATCTCCAGTGGTTTGCAGGGCAAACGTGTGCGCGGCCCGAGAAAAGGCTGGTGGCCGTAGAACACACGCAGCCACGAGACGTCTCCCCCGGCGGCGAACCCGTCCGCGCGTCCAGTCCAAAGCCCTGGCGCGTTGGGCCGCACGGCCAGCTGTTCTGTTCAGAGGCAGTTACTGCTCCGTCGCCGTCGACTGGGGCCGTTAGCCCAGTGTGTTAGCCCGGTCTCGCCTTTTCCGGTCTCTTCCCGCTTCCCGCCTTCCCGCCTTCCTGTGCTTCCTGGCCTTTGTTCTTCCCTCTGGTCCCCCCCCCCCCGATCCCGCGGCCCCATTTGTAACCAGGCCTGACGGCCGGCGAGAGCAGTCGATGGTTACAGATAGGCATCCCGCAACATGCACACACACACGCGCGCTCACAAACACACACACACACACACACACACACACACACACACACACACACACACACACACACACACACACACACACAACATCCCCATGGGCTGGCTACGGAGGAGACGGTCTTTCATCCAGCCAAAAAGGAATAGAGTAGTAGCTCGCCAAATAAAACAAAAAGGGAAGACCATGTCCGTCTCCAAGGGACGCTCTCCCTCTTCCATTATGGAGGTACCCTTGGTGGAAGTCTTTGAGACGAGATTCCCGAGAAGAAGGAGCGTTAACGCGGCTGTCGGCCCCGGACCGGCTAAGAGCACGCCGACCAATTCAAAATGACTGGGCCGGGCAGCGGCGGTTCTGCGGCCTGTCTCTTTGTCGCGGTCTCCACGTTCTCCGCTTGTTTCTTCGCGTTCATTTCAAATGACGCAGACCCAGCCCCGTCCTCTCCCCCACACACACACACACACACACACACACCAGAACCCCCCTTGGTGAAGGCATGCAGCCTGCAGTTGCTTTATTGCCAGTGTTCAAGTTTTCTATTGCACTCTCAAACATATACATACACACACACCCACCCACACACACACACACACACACACACAGAGACTTGATCTGATATGCTGTTTGGTCAGTGGACGCTGTGTTGCGAGTCAGTTTCAAAGCCAGGGCTTCACAGCCTGCTGTGTGATTCAGTTGTCGGACCAAGTGGGCCTTGTGATTCAAATCACCGCCGCCGTCCCAAGCCGCTCAAATATGCCACAACTGGAATCCGCCAACGCCCTCCTGCCTTCTGAAGCCTGGTTTCATTTTGGGCTCACTGGCTGTCAGGTTGAACTCCAGAGCGATTCAGTTTGGGACAACGAAACGTTCAGCGGTCAGACGTGAATCTGCGCCAATCGGCCGTGCCGCTGCTAGAAAAAGGGGGGGGGGGGGGGGGTAGAACATTGGTCATTTTGTTTTAGGCTTTTTATCGGCCTTCAGGAAAATACTCTATATTTTTCATTTTATCCGTGATTTAGAGTTACATTTCCGTCTTATGAATCGATGCTGAGCGTGATGTTCCGGAACGGTTTGGTTCGGCCCACGACATTCGAAATGGCCTCGGTTAGAAAGGCATGAAGAGCCAGTGTGTTGACCAAGCGACCGAACAACATCTCTACACGTCTGAAACGAGTCCAACCAACCCCAGGGGTGAAGGTGTTCCGAGCCGGTAGGCGCCCTCGCTCCAGAGGGCCGGTCCTGTCACCCCCTTCCCTACGCCAGAGTTAAGGCCAAGCAACTTCCCCCGGAGTTGGCTCAGCTTAGGAGAGAAGCCGGGCCAGGGTCGTCCTCCATTGACCGAGCTCCCAACCAAGTCCTCTTAATAAGCTTTGGATTTACATTGCCTCCTGAGCAAATGTATGAGCGAAATTGGTATTTGAGGAAGCCCCTTTTTCTGTGTGTGTGCGTGCGTGTGTGCGCGCGCATGCGTTCATGTCTGCGTGTGTCTGTGTGTTTTTATGCCTCGGCACTTTTAATAAAGTTCACCTCCCCTGGGTGTACTGTCTGTGGAGGAGTTAAAACTCAGCAGCCCCCGCAAAGCTCCTGGCGCCCTGCTCCCCCTCCCCCCCTACCCCCACCCCCCATGACTGTGTCATCGTTTCCCTTTCCCTCCTTCGCTCGCTCTTAGGTTGACTTTTGCGTCAGGGGCGGTTGGCATGTTTGTCACGGATTGTTTTTGGCGAGTCCGGCTCGACTTGGGTCACTCTGTGACACTTTGTGACAACGTCACGTCCGAACGAGGCAGGCCGGGATACTCAGGGCTTTCTGCCTGTCAAGGCCTGTCTCTTTTGAGGGCTTCACAAGCCCTTGAAGTGATGGTGAGAAAAGGTGAATGAGCGCGGCACACACAAACACACAAACACACGCACACACGCATACATCAAACCCAGTGCACAAAGAAACACTTTCCCATGCAGACAGAAAAAAGTAGGCCCAGAGAGGGAGGCCAAAAGTTTTGACATGGCGGTCTGTTTCAAGTGGTGACCCCAGCCACTCCTTCAATCACTTTTAGACAAGCCCAACATATATTTGTGTTATATGGATAGGTTGTGAGCTAAAGGCTTCATAAGATCCTGAGAAAAGCACTCCCCGAGGATAATACTCTTTTTAAAAAACAAGTCCTTTTGAAGTTATGGTCTCATTTTATGTCTGGGCAGAGTTGGATCCGTGCGTTGTAACAAGAGCCGGGTTGCTTTTATTCAAAAGGTAAATGAAGGTTATTCTTCTGTTGCTGTTTGTTTGGTCGTCCGTACCCAGAGACGCAACCCTTTGAACTCCTTTCAAATGGAGAAAGTTGTGGTTAAAGGCAAATTTCTTCCCTCAGACTATCGCCTGAGGTATATCTAAGTGGAAAGGGGCCAGAGTTCTGAAGGATGGTGGCAAGGTGCTGAACGCGAATAAAGCTTGTGTTTGCCGAGGGGGGCTAAATGTTTGATAAGCGGTTGGAGCTGATCCCACGACCGGGGGTCTTTGATGTTGCCCTGGTTTAGATGATAAGTCACATCACATGGTGCCGGATCTTCCCATGTCAAACTGCGGTCGACACACACGTATTCACGGATAGGTGAGGTGGTTTAAAAGCCCTCCATACACAATCACTGGCTCCTGATGAATTTCCTATTTTCTGATCTCACCGCCAACTTTGAGGGTTTGGTGAGTGCTGTGTGGGTGAGGCTCCCTTGCACCCTTCGATGTAATGACGTTGGCTTAGTGCACTGGAGTACGCCGGAGTGTGTACATGTTTGTGGCCGAGTGTCACATCTGAGTGTGTCTGAGTGCTCTTGAGTGTGTGTGTGTGTGTGTGTGTGTGTGTGTGTGTGTGTGTGTGTGTTTGTCCCCTTTCTCATCCACCCGAGGCTCTACTTTTGAGACCTCCGTCCTTTCCCTCCAGACACCTAAGTGCCCGTTCCTGTTTCCTCCTTGTTTACCTGGCCACAACACCCTGTTTGGTTGTGTCTTTGTGTTTGCCTGTCTGAGTGTTTGTGTGTTTTTGTGATTGTGTGTCTGAGTCTTTGTGTTTGTGTGTCTGAGTCTTTGTGTTTGTGTGTCTGAGTGTTTGTGTGTCTGAGTCTTTGTGTTTGTGTGTCTGAGTCTTTGTGTGTCTGAGTGTGTGTGTCTTTGAGTTTGTGTGTCTGAGTGTGTGTGTCTTTGTGTTTGCCTGTCTCAGTGTTTTATTTGTCTCTGTGTTTACGTTGCCGGGTGTTTGTGTGCTTTGTGATTGTGCGTGGGGGCGTACACAGCAGTGTGTGGGTGCGGTTGTTCAATGCGTCTTTGTGAATGCCTGCGCTCCCTGGCTTGTGCGCCTCCGGTGCATTTCAGGGCCGTCCCTCCGCGCGTCGTCTCCGACGTTTCCACGGTGATCTACGCCCACGGAACCCGTCTCCGCCACAGTGCCTCCCTCCGCACAGGAAGTGCTGACCCCGGCCGCTTACATTCCCACCCCGGCCGCTTACATTCCCACCCCGGCCGCTTACATTCCCACCCCGGCCGCTTACATTCCCACCCCGGCCGCTTACATTCCCACCCCGGCCGCTTACATTCCCACCCCGGCCGCTTACATTCCCACCCCGGCCGCTTACATTCCCACCCCGGCCGCTTACATTCCCACCCGGCCGCTTACATTCCCACCCGGCCGCTTACATTCCCACCCGGCCGCTTACATTCCCACCCGGCCGCTTACATTCCCACCCGGCCGTTTACATTCCCACCCGGCCGCTTACATTCCCACCCGGCCGCTTACATTCCCACCCGGCCGCTGGCTAACCCCTCACCGTTTAACGCCTCATTACCCCCCTATAGGAATGGCGGGTCTCTCCTGACCCCTGACCTTTCCAAAACTTGCCCCCACCCCCCTTCCCCCTCCTAGTAAATCGTCACGCCTCCCCCCTCGGGGGGCGCAGCGCGGTGGAGCCATCGGGGGGGGGGGGGGGGTTGAGTTTTTGCAGACCACTAGCATGGGCTCTGGACCACGTCCGAGAAGGTCAGGGGAGCTGAGCCACGCCGGAACGACTTTCCAGGCGGCGGATGGAACGTTCCCCCGCTGCGTCAGGACAACCGCAAGCCGGTGCTCTCTCATCAAAAGTTCCTCACACGCTCCTTTTCCCTGTTCCCTGTTACAAAGATGCATTTATTCTTTTTTTTGTTGGGGGGGGGGATATGGTAATGTTGTAAAATATCCTGTAAATATGTATAGAAGCACGCTGCCGTGTCAAGGTATGTTATGGATATGTATAATTAGCTACATTTTAAAAATTAAAAGAAAGTCGGAACAGTCTCTGACGTTGAAGACTGGCTTTTCCGTATGGACGTGCTGCCTCTAAACCAGGCTGGGTGGGGGGGCTGAGAATAGAACGCGAAGTGGAGGCGCCACAGAGCTCTCTCAGTAATGCATGGTGTGTGTGCTCAGGAGTGGGTGGGGGGTGGGGGGAGGGGTGGTGGGTGGGTGGGTGGGTGGGTGGGTGATCGCCGTCTCAAAGAGGGAGAAATAACACAGCCTCACCCACCCACCAGCAGGCACTGCAGCGTTAGCACGCACAGATAGGTACACACACACACACACACACACACACACACACACACACACACACACACACACACACACACACACGGTCCCAGGTGAACGCTCACGCTCTCACACAAGCTTGTGACCGATACCGGTATGTAGGGTACACACTACATAGGTGGAAACTCGCTCAGTGAAACACACACACGCAGGCAAACACACACGTACAACGACACCCACACACAAAAACACGCTCTCTCACTCTATCTCTTTCTCTCTCTCTCTCACACACACACACACACGCACGCAGTCCAACAGTGGTCTGCAAGGTAAGGTGCTCCCTCTCCTGTTCTCCTCCTCCTCCCTGCTTTCCTCTCCTCTCGCCTTAGCCAAGGAGACGGAACCCTGTGACCCACTTCTGCATTTCCAGAAATGATGTTGATAGGATAGGATAGTTGTGTGTGTGTGTGTGTGTGTGTGTGTGTGTGTGTGTATATATATATATGCATTAGTTCTTGTGGTTATTATCTCGTTCGTGCGGCAGAATCCGCCCTGCGCGACCCGGCAACCAGGGCCGTTTGTGAGGCACGCAGAGGGCCAAATTAATAATCTATGCGGGTGTAGACAGATAAGCCGAGGCAAAGCCCCCCAGCCCCCACCCTCTGCCCCCTCATTCCCAGGCCTTAGGCCTCCAATCCCCCAGGCTAAGACCTCCCCAAGCAAGACCTCCCCCAGGCTAGAGACCTGACCAAGCAAGACCTCCCCCAGGCTAAGACCTCCCCCAGGCCAAGACCTCCCCCAGGCCAAGACCTCCCCCAGGCCAAGACCTCCCCCAGGCCAAGACCTCCCCCAGGCCAAGACCTCCCCCAGGCCAAGACCTCCCCCAGGCCAAGACCTCCCCCAGGCCAAGACCTCCCCCAAGCCAAGACCTCCCCCAAGCCAAGACCTCCCCCAGGCCAAGACCTCCCCCAGGCCAAGACCTCCCCCAGGCCAAGACCTCCCCCAGGCCAAGACCTCCCCCAGGCCAAGACCTCCCCCAGGCAAGACCTCCCCCAGCTAAGACCTCCCCCAGCCAAGACCTCCCCCAGGCCAAGACCTCCCCCAGGCCAAGACCTCCCCCAGGCCAAGACCTCCCCCAGCTGAAGACCTCTCCAAGCTAAGACCTCCCCAGGCGAAGACCTCTCCAAGCTAAGACCTCCTCAAGCCAAGCCCTTCCTAGGGTCCCCCCAGGCACATACAAGGCCAGGGAGCTGGGATACCAGTCCACCACCCCACCACTGGCCTGTCATAGTGGCTTGGCTGATCCAAAGAGACCACAAGTCTCTCTCTCCCTCTCTTTAGTGTTACCACTCTGAATTGGAGCACGACGTATTCCTGCCTGCTTGAGGCCCACACAGATCTGATCTGGTAAAATGCCTGCGTTTGCACAAAGAGGACCTGGTGTGTGCTTGTGTGTGCCTGGTGTGTGTGTGTGTGTGTGTGTGTGTGTGTGTGTGTGTGTGTGTGTGTGTGTGTGTGTGTGTGTGTGTGTGTGTGTGTGTGTGTGTGTGTGTGTGTGTGTGTGTGTGTGTGTGTGCGCGCGTTTGTGTGTGTGCTGAGGGTGAGGGTTGAAAATTATGTAAGATTCCAATGCTTTTCTCCGAACACGACACAATAGGGTAGTAGGGTTGCCAAAACAATGTGGGGCGGTGTGTTTGTTTGTGTGCGCGATGAGTTTGAGTGGGATGTCAAATGTTACTGTTCCGTTAATTGTTTCTTTTCCACAGCTTCTCCCCTTTGGCTCCCTGGAGACACACACACACACACACACACATACACACTCACACTAACACATACACACACACACACACACACACAATGACACACATGTTGCCACTCTGATCAATTATAGTCATTAGCTGCTCAATTGCAACAAGACGAGTAAACAAATATTATTTGTCGTTCGTAATGAGGGATGGGGAATAATTACAATTCACCAACAAATGTCTTCGTTGGCCGGCGGTCCTTTTCTACCCATTTGCGAATGTATCTGTGTGCGAGCGTCGAGTTGAGCATCCGTGTGTGTGTGAGAAAGAGAAGCTGATGTTCAGCTGCGAGGCAGCATCCCAATACTACGGCTGGGCATAGTTGTTGGGGTAGGGTTTATCTGCAGCTTGCACGCGGTGCCCACCGCTCTGGAGAGGAGCCTCAACGTCCTGTGTGGAGAAAGTCCAATAAAGGAAGGGCTTAATGCAGCGGGAATGGATTTTGGGAGGCGGGCATGCAAGCACACAAACCTAAACATATGTGGTGTGCAGACACATTCTGTGTGTGTGTGTGTGTGTGTGTGTGTGTGTGTGTGTGTGTGTGTGTGTGTGTGTGTGTGTGTGTCTCTCTCTCTCTCTCTCTCTTACACACACACACACACACACACACACACACACACACACACACACACACATCGGAGGAGAAAGCAATACGAAGGCTTCAAAATGCACACGTGCCCTCCACATTTCCCCGCCAACCCGTTTCACAAACGGAGCGGTCTCTCCGTTCCTCTGCATAATCGCAGAGACCCCCGGACCCCCGGAGCCCCCGGCTGGCATACGAACTATAACCTCCCGGGCCGAGACGCGGCCGTGGCACCGCAACGTGCCCGCGCCCCACACCAAGCGCCACCATCTACTGGCCACCCCTAATGACTTGGCGCGGGCCACCTCGCCGGGCCCAAACTTGGCAGCAGCGAACAGGGATAAGGCCCATAGCGCACCCCCAGTCTAGGGCCATTAACATCCCCTCCGTACTCGGTAGGGTAATAGACCTGCAGCCGGGCCCTATTAGGCCGCCTGAATTATTCATCCCTCTCTCTCTCACCGGGGCTCACCTATTTGTCATTCGCCAGAGCCCACACGTCCGGGAGGACGGGGAGAAGGAGCGGAATGGAGGTGTGCCACCGGGAGAGGACGACGGCGGCGGTTTCATAAATCTGGGGCGCGGGGCGCAGATGGGGGCCGACCAGCCGGTGGCCGAGCCCCAGTCGGGCTGATAAGGGGATGATAATGAGAACTAAACACTGCGGGGGGGGGGAGAAGAAACCGCCGTCTCTTTCAGGCCTCCGGGGGGTGGAGACGGTGGCGCTCCATCATTCCTGAGTCCCCACAGCGGTGACGCCCGGGAGAGCGGCGGTATCTCTCCCGTCCCCCCTCGCCGCCGACTCCGCTCCGCTTCGTCTGGGCCCCCCTGGGAGGAGGGCAGGTCACGTGTAATATCCTGTCTGGCGTGGCACTTAATTTGGTCCTCCGCGAAGCTTTTAAGAGCCAAGCCATTTATTAGGGCGAAGGCAGAGTTCTGAAGAGGCAGGGAAGGAGCTGACCTAAAAAAATACACGAGCCCCCGCATGCGCCTCCACACGCACACACACACACACACACACACACACACACACTCGCACACACACTCACACTCACACACACAGAGTATGCGCTCCTAATGGAATTAAGACTCAAGTCAGACCGTGCAGTGCTACACTCCAGCGCCATTAAACCAAGGGCTTCCGAGTTTTCCCTGCGATCCTCTCCGGAGCACGCTCTTCCGTGCGACGTCCAACCCCACCCACCAGACTTCCCGTCCCCTACCGGCTCCACCGGGCGTTATAAAGGTTTAATGACGTGTCAAAAACGTATGGTTTGCAGCGGGACCCACTCCTCCGGTGAACTCTGCGCGCCGTCCCACGGCTGAACAGTGCGAGGAGCATGGAAGCGACCGTGACAGCTGGGCTTTTAGTGGGCTCGGGGTTTGTCCAAGTCGAGGTTCTGATGCAACACGTGGCTACCGTTGGCCTCGCAACGACTTCCCGTTGACTCTCGACACCGAGGCGGTTTGGAGGTGTTTAGTTTCGCTGTGCGCGTGTGTGTGTGTGTGTGTGTGTGTGTGTGTGTGTGTGTGTGGGGGGGGGGGGGGGGGGGGGGGGGGGTCGGCGTGGGTGAGAGAAGATCGAACCGTAGCAGAGGCGGGTGGAGTTCCGCTTTGTCACAGCTGACACACACACACACACTCTTTCACACTCACACACACACACACTCTTTCACACTCACACAAACACACACACACGGACAGGTAGTGGTCTTAATGAGCCAAAAGTTGTCAGTGGTTTGACAGAAGCCAATGCATTTAGCGTGGGGGTTATGGTGGATGGAAACAGTCTTGGTTGGTTATGGGGTTAGACTGAAATGTCCCCCTCCTGTCTCCTATGTGTTGTACATAGTTGTGTCTCCTATGTGTTGTACATAGTTGTGTCTCCTATGTGTTGTACATAGTTGTGTCTCCTATGTGTTGTACATAGTTGTGTCTCCTATGTGTTGTACATAGTTGTGTCTCCTATGTGTTGTACATAGTTGTGTCTCCTATGTGTTGTACATAGTTGTGTCTCCTATGTGTTGTACATAGATGTGTCTCCTATGTGTTGTACATAGTTGTGTCTCCTATGTGTTGTACATAGTTGTGTCTCCTATGTGTTGTACATAGTTGTGTGTCTCCTATGTGTTGTACATAGTTGTGTCTCCTATGTGTTGTACATAGTTGTGTGTCTCCTATGTGTTGTACATAGTTGTGTGTCTCCTATGTGTTGTACATAGTTGTGTGTCTCCTATGTGTTGTACATAGTTGTGTCTCCTATGTGTTGTACATAGTTGTGTTGTACATAGTTGTGTGTTGTACATCTCCGTTGTCTCTGCCTCTCTCTCTCTCTCTCTCTCTCTCTCTCTCTCTCTCTCTCTCTCTCTCTCTCTCTCTCTCCCCCTGTGTGTGTGTCTGTCTCTCTCTCTCTTGCATCATGCACTGGACCCCCACGCTGCGACGCCACCCAGTCCAATATCATCCCACCCAAGTCAGAGGTGATTTTTAATGACGAGTCGTTGCTCGCCTCGTAGATTTTAATCCCGGCGACTTTGGAAACCTTGAGCGGGAGAGCCCCGTGCGGAATGCTAACCGCGGCGCCGGTCGATGGCAACGACCTGTGTCAACGTCCGCCTTAAACCCCCCCGCTTCTGAGCGCACGAGTGCGGAAGCCGGAGCGACGTGCCGTGTGCCATAAACCCACTTGGGGGGGGGGGGGGCGGTTGATCGGATAGCATTGACCCATGGGGTCAGGCTCTTCACTGTGACTAAGGCTCGCCTGGCAAGCTTCGACTGATAAGGGTCGGAGAGCTGAGGAGACTGGCTTTGGTAGCGAAACGTTTCCCTTTTCTAACAGAACGTGCGAGAAAGGTGCCAAGGACGTACGTTGCGTTCTCGTTTCGTGTGCGCTTTCTCTTTCTTTCCCTTTTCCTCTCTCTCTCGGCCTCTCTCTCTGCCCCTCTCTTTCTCTCTCTTTCTCTCTCTCTATTTCTCTGTTTCTCTCAAATGCAGTGTTGCTTTCTATTTGTGTATCTTTGTCTGAGATAGATATGAAACACCTTCCTCTTTATGTCTGCATTAAATGGCTATTATTGTGCTCTATGAAAGTCGAAGAAACATAGATAAGAAATGCAACAGGGGATATAGTCAATGTGGGCTCCACCACATTAGCATAAACATATGGGCTTGGATAATTGAAAAATGCACGAGTAGCCACTCACAGTTTTAATTATTAGTTTGAACATTTCCGTGAACAACACCTCGTCGAAGTGATACCTGTTGAAGACAGACGTTGTTGTCTTTAAGCCTCAGAAGGATGGCGTTTGAATCCTTCAGGTTTTATCCTGAAGTGACATTGATTGTAATACAATTTGGGCTGGTCGGCGCCAGGACGTTGTAGACTTCAGTTTGTAAGGATATAGCTTTGCAGAAAATTGAGTTGGGCTGTTGCAATGCCTGAAGATTGACTTTCTGTTTTTCTTTCTTTCTTTCTTTCTTTTTTTTGTTGGGACTCGTATTGGCAATTAAGCGGCTCTTCTTCCTCCCTGCCTCTTTTCCTTCCTCCGTGACTCTTTCCTTTTCCTTGTTGATCCTTGATCTCACAGAATTATCTTGGCCCTGAAGCTCTGCTACGATCAAAGCGAGATCGTTCAGGAACATGACCAGTAGGAAGCTGGCTTAGTGTGTTGTGTACCTGAATTCTTCTGTGTAAGAGAGAGAGAGAAATCGAGATATTTATAGAGAGAGACAGACAACAAGAGGGAGATTTGACATTTTATTGTATTAGTTGGTCATCTAACTCCCCTTGGAGATTTGAGCCTGAGGCGTCTCTCTCTATGAGTGAGTGGTCGATGTGTAGCAGTTGGTTAGCCAACGTGCTAGCGGCTGGTATTGACTTTGCACACTTCCCCATTCCTATCCCTCTCCCTCTCAGTCTGACACGCAGGCTTTAGATCAAGGCCCACGCGGACAACCACCGCTTCGCCTTGCTTAGGGCCCTGACTCTGAGCTGGTCCCATTAGGCCTCGTACGAGCATGGAGCAGATCCCGTCGACAGTCCCCCACGGAGCTGCCCAGGTGACCCGGAACGAGGGCCCCCGCGCCACACAGAGCCCAGGAACGAGGGCCCCCGCGCCACACAGAGCCCAGGAACGAGGGCCCCCGCAGCCACACAGAGCCCGGGAACGAGGGCCCCCGCAGCCACACAGAGCCCGGGAACGAGGGCCCCCGCGCCACACAGAGCCCAGGAACGAGGGCCCCGCTCCGCATGCGGCAGATAGAGCGGGCCTCGGCCACCCGGCCGACCCCGAGGCTCCGGGGCCCGTCTGCCAAGGGCCTGTTGTTCGCTCACAGCGTGCATCACACAGTTTGGTCGGTGGGTGACTGTGGCCAGTTGCCATTTCGTTGCGGCCCCTCGCTGTCTGTTCCTCCTCGCTGTCTCTTGTGAAACAAACACGGCGTGTATTTTGGGCCGCCCACGTCTCACCACAGCCCCCGCGACAGAAGTGTTTTCAGCCCGAGCCGTTTCATTCCCGAGAGGATGCGGGGGAAACGGATAAACCTAATAAACCGACGGCGTTTCGCAATTAAAACTGGCAAACGGGCGCCGGAACTTTGCGTGCGTTCGGGAACGAAATGACAGATTTTCGGATCTGAGCCTCCACCTTAGCAGCCCCCCCCCCCACGGCCTCCCTAGACGCTACCGACTTGTCACCACCACGTCTCATTGCTTTTAGCCGGGCCCCTCTCTTTTTTCGTCGACGGCAATTACGGCCCAAAATCCCATCTGCTTCTCAGACAGAAGAAGTGCCAGTCCCTGTTTGTTCAGCACTTTCACGGTCTATTAAAAAAAATAATTAGGCTTCCTCGTTTGCGGCCCATTGCTGAGTCTCAATACAACTATCAGGGAGAGGCTATAATTACAGTAAGTGTGGATGTTGAGGTGCTCCCCAGTTGCTCCCCTTTTTTTCCCAGCAGAAACTTTTGATCGCTACAAAATCGGTATGACCAAGCGGCGGAGTTTTAGCGGATGCGTAAAGCGCGGTGCTGATTTCACAGTCAGAACAGTGAGGGCTGGGTGGTGGAGCACACTCTGTGGTCTGCCCTTGCGCTACCCCACTAAGCTACTCTCTCCCTCGGGGCGGGAGACTTTGGGACTGGCTGTGGCTCTGCTGTCGCCAGTCTCGCCTGTCTTATGCACCCGGGGGCACGTGCAGCCACCCGTTACATGGAAACTAGTGACAAAGAAATAGCCAGCGACAGCATTAAGCAACGAGCCCATTTAACGTGGGACTTCCCGGAGCCGAGTGAAGAAGGAGCGGCCCGAGCCAGTCTGTGTAGACCTCTGACAAAGAGAGGGGGGGGGGTGTTGGGGCAAAATCAACACGACTAATCGGAGGTCCTTATATTTTCATTTCATTTCAATTCAATTGAGTATTTGCGTTCTGATAACAGAATGAGCTATTAGTTCTTCATGGCCTGAATCTGATTAACCATCTGCTAAGTATTTTCTCCGTGCAACCTCCAGTTTCAACCCCACCCACTTCCGGAATTTTCCCGAATAGGAATCCGAACACGGAGGATACGATGCCGACCCGGACACGGACGCAAATCTGAATATTAACATCTCGGCACAGGCACAGAGCCATACCTAGTGGTTCTACCATAAGCTAAGGGGACTCGAGCGAAGGGGGAGGGGGACGGGGGGAGGGGGGGTTTAAAATGGGGGTGTCTTGTAGAAGGCAAACCCAAGCGCCCCTCGGAGCCCAGGTACTTGATCATAATGTACGGGCGTCATGCAGTGGGAATAGAGATGAAGGTCAGCTGAGTGCTTGTTTGCCTGTCGCTGCGTCACCCGTCCACTCTCATTCAATTGTCATCGATCCACATGTGGCCTTTTGAGTGGCTGACACTGGCTGGCCCTGAGCCAAGCTACCCGCCCTGCTTTGGTGCAAAAACACACACATGCTGTACGCACTCTCTCTCTCTCTCTCTCTCTCTCTCTCTCTCTCTCTCTCTCTCTCTCTCTCTCTGTCTCCCTTGATCTTCCATTCAATTCAATCTGGACTATGGAAATGAATAGGCTGCACGTTACACAGCAGGATGTATCCTTGGATCATCTGAAGCAAATGGATTATCCATGATTCTCCTGCTGTGACAGCTGGTAAAGAAGGACACATTTAAAAAAAGTTATATCTTTTTTTACATCTATATACTGGATAAGTATACAGTAAATATAAATATATATATTTTTTAGGTATATAAAACAACATACAAACATTATATGTATGTGTGCGTCTATCTCTCTGTCTGTTCCTACACCAGATCCAAAGACGTTTCCTTGCAATGACCGACCTGATCGCTCATTACTCGTTTCACAGTGCCTCTCCCCCACAGTGTGTGTGTGTGTGTGTGTGTGTGTGTGTGTGTGTGTGTGTGTGTGTGTGTGTGTGTGTGTGTGTGTGTGTGTGTGTGTGTGTGTGGCTTCTGAGGCAACGATGCGACAGTGACAAAGAAACTGGTCGAGACCATTCCGGAATGGAGTGTCTGTATTAACGGCAACTGTCCCACGGTGATTCTGACTGCCTGTTTGAACGATGCCCTCCAGAGTGGCCACATTGATTGAGTCGGGCTCCCGGTGGCGAACGGACATTATTGCTGAGTCACGTAACAGGCTCGCTCGTTCGTTTAGCTGCCATTACAGCCCTCGTATCCCAACATCTGTCCTCGCCGAGCGGCTATATTTAGGCCTCCCGACAGGCTTTATGTAGGTCACAAATCCCAGCAACACTTCCTGGGCTAGACTTGTGGGCTTAGGTTTATTTGCTCGCCACTTAGAATTATGTGAATTACTTGTCTGACTCTCGCTTGAGAGGTAAAGCGTAGGTTTTAACGTTCCCTGAAGGACAAGAACACGTGGAAAAAGCACACCAGCACAAGCACCCCCCCCTAGCTGTACTGACGCCTATTTGGCCGTTTGCACTGCTAAAGCTTTAGTCTTCTTAGGGTCTAACGCTAATAGTGCTCTAGCATCCCTCTGTGGTTGTCAGGAGCTTTTTTTCCAAGGGGGTTCAGAGACTCTGAAGTTGTTTGTTGAACTTCCCTTACCAGCGTGTCCTAGAACTTCCATTTCTGGAGAGCTCTGAAGAGTCGACAGAAACGCCTGAGTCTCTTCGCTCTAACTTGATCTCTGTCTCTCTCTCTCTCTCTCTCTCTCTCTCTCTCTGTCTCTCTTTCTCTTTCCTTTGTGTGTTTGGCAAGGCAGCAGCAGGGCTTCTGATAACACACTCACCTCCTACCTACGGTGTTTCTTATTTCCTGTTTGATCTTTAGACCGGCTTGAACTTCCTGTGAGAGGCTTGTTGTGGTCTCCGGTCTTTGAGCTTTGACGGAGCACCCGCCGGGGCTGATGGGAAGTGCGAAACGGACCACATTGTTCTCCCTCTGCCGACTGTTTGAGGCTCTCGTTGCGGCCCCGCGAACGTGACGCGCCAACTCGGTCAAACCAAGCTCAGGGAGCCGCTCTGCACGCCTCCGGTCACCCAGTGACCTCAGACAGAAATCAAGCGCACTCCACCATGTGCAAGGGCCCTCCGATTTCATCGGAGCATCTGCCCGGGAGGGGCTGTATTGGGTTACTGGGCTTGTTTAAAGTGATTGGAGTGAATCATTGGCTCAGTGGTGCAACAGTGGTCGAGCCAACGTCTCGCCGTCGCCAGCAGCTGCTGGGTGTCACCATGACTCACCGCTAAGTTGATTGAATGGAGTCCTGGACAGGGTGGACAGGTAAATGTGCGGCGTGCAGATTTTTTGGCAGTTGTGGAGACTTAAGGAGCGAAGAAGAAGAAGAAGAAGAAGATGAAGAAGCAGCGCTGACTGGCGGAATGCATTGGGTTACGGCTAAAGGTAGGGAAAGGCGGCCATGGACGCTAGCAAAGGAAGAACAAGACGAAATGAAACAGGTCTATTTGCTGGGAATCCACGGGAACTCAATCAAACTGGGACGGGATTTGCTTTGGACCGTTGTTTGTTTCTGCATCCCTATCGTGGTTTCCAGACACAAATATTAGCGTGTCTTCGTAAGCCCTGAACACAAATATTAGCGTGTCTTCGTAAGCCCTGAACATAAATATTAGCGTGTCTTCGTAAGCCCTGAACACAAATATCAGCGTCTTCGTACGCCCTGAACACAAATATTAGAATTCCTTTCAGAAAGCAGTATCAGGTTTTCTCCACTCAAGATCCCTAGGAAAGGGGAGCAGCAAAGAAATATAAATATGACAAAAATGCCATATTGGAGATTAGCAGCGATGTCGTGGGGAAAAGAAAAAGATCAACAGATGAAATTAACAGGGGCGGAAAAAGCACGTTCGTGATGTTTTCTTTGGTTTTCCCTGCGTCTCCTTCTCATCACAATGAGAGCAGCCCTCTCTCCTAATGCACACGTCTGATTAGTACGTGTCCTACAGTCGCACTAAAATACACACCAATCACTTCCCCTATAATATCTTTAAGATTTGGTAAATATCTTTACAGGTGCTAAATGGATCTGTTTGCATGTCTCCTCCCAGTATTTCGCACTTTCGAGTTGAAATGCGCGTCATTGCGTATGCAAATGAGGCAAACACGCATTATGGACATGGTGTGCTA
>CM030176.1:18306518-18441518 GCA_017639675.1 Aplochiton taeniatus
GAGTGTTTATCTGAGCCTGGATCAGTTTCTGGGTAAAGAGAAGCAATGGCTAGTTCCATCCAGAGGTTTTAAAACTGACCTCAGACCAGTTCCAAGCAGGGCAGGAGGAAAGGGAAAATGGACGGCGTTTGTGTGCACAGTTGTCTTTGATGGTGGCCTATGATGTCGTCGCCCTGATAGCGTATAGCTGTTTTGTTCATCGTTATTGTGGCCCCAATGTTACAATGAAAAAAGGATTCAAAGTGTAATCATAACTGTTGTTATTTATTTATTTTTGTATTTATACATTTATTCATTTATGATGCTCCACCTCTTCCAGGCAGTTCATTGTCACACGAGTTGTTTCGTCGAATAGGAATAGTGTTAAATGCACGGTCAACATCTGACCCGCCAACACCAATACCCCGCCCCTCCCTCCTCCACACTCTCTCTCTCTCTCTCACACACACACACACACACACACACACACACACGTTCTCTTCCTCTCTCTCACACCCTGTTTCTGTCTCTCTTGCAGTGTTCTTTGGTTTGCGAGTCTGCATCTCACGGAACATGTGGCGACAGAGACAATTGCCTGCAGACCGGTCCTGGTAAGTGTTCATGCCTCACACCTGTAATTTCAACCGTCATTTTCTCCCGTTGCCACGGTGACGATGGCACCCACACCACCTAGCTGTGTTGCCGGGGGGCTCATTTCCTTTTCTTAACTTCCCTCTGAGATCCCTCTTAATTTAAATTGTTTATGCGGTCACCAAAATGTCCTGTTATTACCCCTGCAATACCGGTATTTACCTAGTACAGGTCAACATAGTGTGATATAATGGTAAATCCGGCAACACTTTCTTTATCCGACAGCCCTGTATGTGTATATAGATATACTATATGAATCTAATTAGTATTGGACTGCCCTTGACCATCCTTCACTTTAACGAGATTTGGAGTCTCACCGGGGTTTCTCGTTTGATTAAAGAATTAATATTTCTCTTGCTCGCATTAAAATGGAGGGCTTTGACTTTTGAAGTGAAGAGAACGACGAGGGGGAGGAGGGCGAGGGAAAGTTCAGCCCCGCTGTCTCGCCCGCTCGTTCTCTGTGAACTGGCTGGAGGAAACCGGCGGACGGCGCACTGGTTCCGCGAAACCAATTAAGGCCGAGCGCAGAGCGGGGCCTGTCCCCGCTGGTAGCGGAGCACTGGGAGAGGAAGAACGTTCTGGGATCAGAGGGGAAGGAGAGAGACCCCGAGACTTTGAAGGTCACCCCTCCCGCCGTGCCGAGGGTGCATTGTTGGCCGAAATGAAATGTACTTCCCCCTTTTACCTTTGTCCAATCGCCCCCCCCCCCCCCTGCTGGTGTTCTCACCTCTGTCGTTGTCGATACCACCCGCCTCGAAAGGAACCCTCGCCGCCGCCGCCGCGTTGTCATTGACGTTTACCGCCGCCACGGCCATTAGCGAGTCCCGTCTGCAGGTGCACAGCTGCCCCCCCCCCCGTCAAAACAATGCGCTCCCCGCAGACTCCGCCAGATTGACTAATGTAATTTAGCCCTCCACTTTTATTACCTTTCAAACGGAGTGCGCTGTGAGGGAGTGTGAAGCGGGAGAGGAGGAGGAGGAGGAGGAGGTGGCGGCGGGCGGGGGGGGGGGGGGGGGGGGCTGGTCTCCATGTAGAGAAAAAGTCTCGGAAAGTAATTTCCTTAAGAGGTGTCGCCGGGGGAGAGGGCGAGGCTGATTGGCTGTCGGATTAGCGTGGCGCCGGGTGCAGGGCGGGTGTGCGGGGGGGTCAAAGGTTAATCCTCTCTTCCTGAGGTGGAAGTAGCACCCCCTCCCCCGCCACGCTGGAGGTCGTCCCGTCATCCTCTCCCTCCATCTGGACGGACACCTTACTCTCTCTCTCTCTCTCTCTCTCTAACTCTCTCTCTCTCTCTCTCTCTCTCTCTCTAACTCTCTCTCTCTCTCTCTCTCTCTCTCTCTCTCCCCCCCCTCTCTCTCTCTCTCTCTCTCTCTCTCTCTCTCTCTCTCTCCCTCTCTCCCTCTCTCCTTCCTTTTCCTCGCTGCCCTTCGTTCCACCTAGGCTGCAGTCCAAGGAGCCCTGAGACGTAGTCCGTTCGAGTCGCTATGAAATGATAAAAAGCCGGCCTGATCGTTCACGGTCAGTTTCTCCCGTTCCCCAGACAGTCTTTTCCTACAAGGACTGTCGATCCCCGCCTGGCGGAGACGGCCTCCCAGCGGGCCGCTCCGTAGCCATCAGAGCCAGATTGTCTGTGACACCTGCCAGCCCGTGCGTTCCACACCATTGCTCCTGGTGCAAGTCGCCGGTGACCGATGATCGGCCCATTAAAATCCTCCACCGTGAATCCCTATACTGCGGCAACTGGCCGCCATTTCTTCCTCCCAACGCCCCGTTGACTTCTACACAAGGGGAGGGGGGAGGGGGCTGAGCGTTTTTGCGACAGCAAGAAAACGAGGGCCTGAGTAGTTAGCATCTCGGAAACGACTTCCCAAAGTTCAGAGAGGCATTTTAGATGGAGGCCGGCGAGAGACATCTTGTTTTTTTTAAGGGGGCGAGGGGGAAAGTAGGTGCTTGGACCACACTTTGTGATTTCCTGCAGAGGGGCATTATTGGTGGCATTACACGTTTGACTGCCCCAGACACATTTTTTTTGCCAGGAGATTTCTCTCCCCCAGCTCCGGCTTATTATTATTGAGTGACTTCCTTTCTGAGTGTGGCGTCGCCGGGAAGAAAAGAAAGGAGAAGCCTGCGCCGTTCCAGGCGCGCGGCTTTCCTGCCCACCGCTGCCGGCGCCCTGATAAGAGCATTACCGACTGTTCCCCGCTCGCAGCCTTCGACTGCTACTATTAGACACTCTCTGGGAAGAAGGGGGGGGGGGGACGAGCGGAAGCTCGAGTTGAATTTGAATGTCCTTTAAATGAAGAAGGAGCGAACGAGGAGGGGGAGCAGGAGTTTGGAGAATGGTGGGGGGGGGGGTTACAAGGTAAAGTTTGGAATTGAGCTGACTGACCGTGCCCCCTCCACTGTATCATAAACAAGCAATTAAAATGGAAATGGGAGGCAGTAATAAGGCTGGGCTTAATAGGAACGGGCTTCCTTGCTTTTTCAAAGCCTGCTCAGGCACGACTGCAGACAGTGTGTGTGGGGTGTGGGGGGGGGACGGGGGGTGGGGGGGGGACGTCGCCTCAGAAGATGAGAAACACCTTATCTATGGCAGACACAGTTATTGATTATGGAATTTCATTTCTGCCACACGCCACACGCCACACGGAAATATGACTTTTGAAGGGGGCCCCGGCCGTGGCGTCCTTGGCGGGGTCTACCGTCAAAGTTTCTTTAGATCAGTGCAGCTCTGCTCGTGGAACTTCTGGGGCTTTATGTAAGAGTATTGGTTATAAATCTGTTCTTCTCTCCCCCCCCCCCCCCCCTCCCTCCCACCTTTCTCCGTCCTTGCTCTCCCTCATTCTCTTCTCTGTGCTCCCTCTCTTCTCCTGTCGTTACATCGCCCCCCCCCCCCCCCCCCCCCATCCCCGTCCCTCATCTCTCTCCCTCACTCCTAATGTCCAGTGTTCAAGAACCCGGTGTGTAAGGTGTACCGCTTTCAGACGGTGGACAGCAAGTGGATGCTGGTGCGGGAGCAGATGGAGGAGTGCACACTCTCCTTCAGCATCCCCAAGCAGCTGCTGTCTCTCTACATCCAGGAGGACATGAGACGGTGAGCTAACACTCTAACCCCCTAGCCCCAACCCTTACCCTAACCCCAACCTCAACTCTCTAACTCTAACCCTCCAACCCTTACCCCCCTAACCCCCTAACTCTAACCCTCCAACCCTAACCCCCTAGCTCTAACCCTTACCCTAACCCCAACCCTCACCCTCTCACCCCCTAACCCTAACCCTAACCCCGTAACCCTAGCCCCCTAACCCTAACCCCCTACATCCAGGAGAACATCAGATGGTGAGCTTGCTAGTAGACACACTGGTTTGTGTGGGAGCCGCGCTAACAGTCTAGAGTGGCTAGCATAAGGCTGGGGCCGTGCTAACAGTCTAGAGTGGCTAGCATAAGGCTGGGGCTGTGCTAACAGTCTAGAGTGGCTAGCATAAGGCTGGGGCCGTGCTAACAGTCTAGAGTGGCTAGCATAAGGCTGGGGCCATGCTAACAGTCTGGAATGGCTAGCATAAGGCTGGGGCCGTGCTAACAGTCTAGAGTGGCTAGCATAAGGCTGGGGCCGTGCTAACAGTCTAGAGTGGCTAGCATAAGGCTGGGGCCATGCTAACAGTCTGGAATGGCTAGCATAAGGCTGGGGCCGCAAAATCCCAAACCATGCACCCCTACCCATTTCTTTTCTCCCCACCACAACATGAGAGTCTTTCCCCGCCAACAAATGGCTTTCCTCGTGGATGGTGAACCTGTTAATGTTCACGCTGACCTGAAGTCAGACCTTGTTGTTAGTTGAGAAAGCAGCGACTGGCCTACTGAAACGAGCCCGGGGAGCGGCTGTAAACGGCTGTTTAAGAGCTAGACTGAGAGGACGCTAAATTATTCAGGTCTGTTTAACACTTCAAAAGGGTTATATGCCCACGCACAACAACTCTGTCCCCATCTCTCACACACACACGCACACACACACACACACACACATGCGCACGCACGCACACATCTACACTATAATCCCTACGTTGTTAGGAAAATTACCTGAAGCTTTGTGCAGCGAAGCAGGATGTCGCTCACATATAAACAGAGGGTGCTCCTTATCCCTTTGTTTTCGTTTTTTTCTAGCATAGATGGGGCCATTTTGCCCACACAAGATATTACTGGCAAAGAGGCAAATAGGTTGAAGTGTGTGTGTGTGTGTGTGTGTGTGTGTGTGTGTGTGTGTGTGTGACAGACACTAAGCGGGAGAATCATATCGAGTCAATCCCGATCGAGCGCACTGCTGCGTCATAATGTGTGGAGGTGAAGAGAAAGCCCCCGGGAGCTGATCTTAAATCAGTTCCTAGCAGAGAGGCTGGTGGTGTGCTTCAGAAAGGAGATCACAGTGGCCCTCTCCGCGGGCCAAAGCAGCATTTGTCAGAATGCATCATTCCTCAACTGGCCCGTTGTCCCTGGCAACCCCCAATCTCTCCTTTTCCCTCAGACACACGCACACACACACACACACACACACACACACACACACACACACACACACACAGAAATGGTTTGTCCATCAGCAGTCTAGGCGATGGGACTGACCGTCCGTCTCACTGTTGTGCAGGTATCCAGGAATCCTTGGTCATTACGCCGGAACATTCTCAGACCACGGTTCCCTCAAGTCTTCACTCATCCTGAAAAGCAATTATTTTCCGCTTATTATCTCGGCAAAGCAATCTTCTCCAAGCCCACTTACCTCTCGTGGAGCTTTTTACAGAACTTAAGCCAATGTGTGCCTCATTTTATCCCAGACGAAGGTAAAGTTTGCCTGTCAAAAAACACACAGTCTTTCAAAGGCGGCTGGAGTACACTTATTGGAATATCCCTCTTTGCGCCGTGCTTCAAACACGGTACTTTTGTCTGTCGACTTCGACACTCCTCGGGAGCCATGGCTGGCTCGTTTTAAGAACATCACTTCTAATGCCCTCGAAATGTTTGTCGAGAGTCATCTTCTCCTCTCCGTTCGGGGGCAAGGCTGTGAGATGGCTTGGTTTGTTGTTCGCTTCCCTGTCAGCGAGGTAATGGCGGGAGTTTTCCCTTCCCCGCATTTTGTTTACTTTGATGTCGACAGCCATGTTCCAACTGCATCGCGACGCAAATGTCTCAATTTGCGCTCTCCCGTGGATTTGCCTCCTCTCGTTCTTCGCTCACGCCTGTGTGTGTGTGTGTGTGTGTGTGTCAGGTGTAGGTGTGTGTGTTATGCGTGGCCATGAAGGATCTCCCGCTCGGCAGCAGCGCGTGGGCGTCCATTAGCTCTGCCGCAGCTCTCGCCCTCGCCGTCCGCGCCGATTACGGCCAATCACGTCATCTCAGCCCCGCTTCCTTTGTGTTCGGGCGACGTCTCCCTCTCGCCTCTGATGGTTCCCCGCCGTCGGAGGCCCTTTTAGCGGGAGCCTCCATGTCCGCGTGCCGGGCCTCTGACGGAGGCAGGTGGAAGGCGGGGGGGGAGGAGGGGGGTACGGGGGGGGGGGGGGGGCGCTCCGCGGCGTGTTTACCAGTCCTCTCACGCACCCCCTATTGACCCCCCCGGCACGAAGCTCCAGGGGTGATTAAATGGAACAGGCACAGTAACGTGCCATGAAATAAAGGCACTCACATGACAGGGCCCGGCTCTTTGGCAAAATGTATCCCCCCCCCCAGCCCCCTGTTTCCTGTCCAATGCAGTTTAAACACAGCCCTCAGCTCACTCGGTCGCTCTCTCTCTTTCTTCTCTCTCTCTCTTTCTTCTTCTCTCTCTTTCTTTCTTCTCTCTCCCCCTCTCTCTCTCTCTGGCTTTACCTTTCTTACTTACTTTTCTTCTCTCTCGCTCCGTCGCTTTTTTCCCTCCCTGCTCTGCTTTAGTTTTTTCTTCCTCTTTGCCCTCCATGGATATGACCTCCGCTTTTGTTCCGAGTTCCAGTCAAATTCCTTCTCTCCCCCCCTGAAAACTTTTGACTTTCTTTCCATAGCACGGTGGATTCTCTGCATCCCTCCTTCTCTCCCATTTCTTCGTCCATGCCTCCTCTATTAAATCCAGTCCTCTGTTTGTTTCTCAACGAGGCTCCGTAAATCTGGCCTTGGATAATGTCACCACCAGCCATCTTTTGCTGAAGCCTACCGCTCTGAATGCCCCATCCCCTGTGTACGCACACAAACACACGCGCACACACACACACACACACACACACACACACCACTATTCGGATAATGTCATCATGCGCCCCATCCTCTGTGTACACACACACACACACACACACTCTATCTCCTCTATTCCAGCCCAATGCCCCATCGTGCAACACAACTCTGATTAAGAAGATAAGAGACCTCTACCCGCCCCCTAGTCCTCCCCCGCCCTCCGTCACTCTTTTGTCCACGGCGCCAGACTCCCCCACCGCCAGCTGACCCCCGCGCCTCACACCGAACAGCGGGCCTGTCAGTGGAGCAGCCCCCGGCCCGGTGACCTGATGGACAAATAACAGTGGTTAAGCGCCGGTCCCAGGAGGAGGACGGATTATTGTGAATGGCCGCAATCGGGAAATGGGAATGGCGTCCGTCAAGTGGCCCTGGGAGGGGGGGAGGGAGGGGGAGGGGGGGGGGGAGCTCCCATCTCCAGGAAATCAGAGAACATTGCCCTCTGATTGGTGGGAAATGGCAGCATTAAAGCAGCAGGGACCACTCAGGTCTAAGTGGGCGTGTGGGAAACAATGGTTTTGATTGAAGCAGGGGAGACGGATGGAGGGGAGCCTACTCAGACCTCACTAACTAGGAAATCTATCTCAACGCTCCCATCTCAACACGGCGAGGGCCCCTGATATCATTATCTCACTCAGCACCGTGTCGACATTAGCATACAAAACAAAAGAAAACATTGGCTTCCCCCCCAACCCCCGTCCCCCTCTCCTCCTTTCGGTGCCTTTCCTGAAACAATATGGGGAGATCTGTCATTTCTTTTTCTTTTTTTTGTGTGCGCCCGGGCCCGTTGGAAAAGATGCTAATCTCGTTGGTGGAAGTGAAGCTCCGCCGATCCTTTTTGGGACTTTGAATATGCATGTTCCTGGTTTCCCTGCTCGGCGTGATAAAGAACGGGTGAGCTGGTCGTCAAGGACGCGCCTCTAGACGAGTCACCACCTTTGGATGCGGACGCGCGTTCCCCTGCGCGGAGACGCGAGTCGAACTCCGCCTGTTGCCCGCGGTAACCAAGCCCTGCTTCGCGCCGTACGAAGAACTAGTCTCGCCATTCCGGACGCGACGCAGGTAACAGGCGACGGGATTATTAGAAGCGTTAACCATGGTGGTTGCTACTTCCCATTGTTCTCTGTGGGCCTCGTGGTGGTTGCATTTACACGGGCGTAACCTGATGTTGAAAAGAGTCCCACACCCAGATGTAGGCACCCTGACACCCTGAGGATAGACTCTCGCGTTGGTGCCGACACAGAGGAGATGAATAAACAGGTTTAGGCCGATGTCAAGGTGTCATGATGATGAGCCATGCTCTCCTCTCATTTTTAACGTCACCCAACGTGTTTGGAGTGGGCAGAAATTATTCAATTATTCATTTATTCAATCCCCCACACCCGGTGCAAAACATATTTAGCATAACATATCGTGTAATAATAGACTTGATGAGGTATTCTCATCAAAATGTAGGGGCATTGTAACCCTAACCCATCAACATGAATACAATTCCATTCTTCTGAGTTGCCTACCAAATCACATTTCAAAATCACGGCACTTTGCTTCACAATGGCCGCCACAGGCACGGTTTATACACACTCTATCTCGCGTCGCCACTTCCTCGGCCATTCAGATGCTAAACGGATCGGCGGCGGCGGCGGCCCGGCCGAGCGTCGACTTGCTCGACCCCGCCGACTGCTCTTCTCCCCGGGCAGAGACCTCGGATTACCTTGGTCCAGATGAGAGTGGGTCTGTGGGCCTCCTACTCTGCCCTCTGGCTACAGCCCCGACGGGGCGGCCAGGAAGACGGGAGGTGGCTGATGGATTTCCAAGTCCTCTGGAGAACAAATAGGGCTTATTAAGGCTAATGGCAGAGCAATGGTGGGAGGCAGGGAAGGAGAAGGGTGGGGGGGGTGTAAGTGGACATTAGCTAGCAGGCCGCAGGCGAGAGTATGATGTGGAGTTTGGGATAATCCATCTGCGGCGAAGTACCAAGCATGAGGAGTGTGCGTGTGTGTGTGTGTGTGTGTGTGTGTGTGTGTGTGTGTGTGTGTGTGTGTTTCTTTGTGATAATGTTTGTTTGAGAGCGGGAATGTGTTGATTTTGTGTGTGCATAGGTGTCTGTTTTGTGTAGGTTTCTACATGTTATGACTATTACAAACTACGCACCAAGGTCTTGGAGGAAATGAGCAGCATTTGCCTTGGCATAGCCAGTGGAGCCATGCAATACTTTAAAATAGATATGGATGTAAAAAAAAGTTACGTGTCGCTTTGTGGTTATGCGTCTAAAATACAAGATAATTATGCTTAGATCACTGTGGCTGAAAGCCATGCACACCACATGTATAAATGTAAAAATGCAAAACTGTATTGACAACTATTGTGAATTATTCTGTCAATAGTTTGTCTGACACATACAGTACTATGAACGTCTTACTGACCAACAACGTGATAGAAAGCAATGTGTATCAAAGGGCAACTCCCAAGTGCAATTGGGTGTCTGAAAAGCGCTATATCAATTTAATTCATGAATTCTTCCCTACCGCTCTCCCCTCTCCTTGGCTCCCTCCTTGTGTCTTTAGGATACAGGAGCTTAGGGACCTGGGGGACCTGTCTCCTCACTGGGACAACCTGAGGAAGGAGATAATCTCGCGCTACTTCCAAGTCATCACCTCCAACCAGGAGACTCTCGCAGAGCTGGACAAGATCAGCGGTAGGTTGAGATACTCCCTCTCTCTCTGTCCCTCTCTCTCGCTCTCTCTTTCTCTCTCTTCCGCTGTCCCTCCCTCCCGCTCTCTCTCTTTCTCTCTATCTCTCTCTCTTTGTCTCTTTCTCTCTCTCTCTCACACACACATACGAACAATTCTTCCTGGCTAAATTGGTTCCGTTGCATCCTGCCTCTCAGATTTCAGTATGTAAGGTACCCTTGACAAACTCTGTTCTCATGAATATCCTTGCTGTGATGTGGTGATTTTGTGTTTCTGTTTACGGCACAGACACACTTTCTCTGTGACTAGGAGCAGGTCTCATCGTGTCCTTGGTTGAATAGCAAAGCCCTCGTTTCTCTCTTCCTCCTGTGTGCCTTTGTACTTGAGATTGAATGCTGGGCGTGATGTATGTGCCTGTGTGCCGGTTGAATTTCAAAATCAGTATGTCAGGATGTTCCCGGTCTGTGGAGCAGGCAAATCCAAATCCGCGCACGATGCTATGGGCCACGGTGGGTCTCTGCGTGAGAACACGTAGGCCGAGGCACACGTGTACGCCTCAAGACTGTGGTCAGTGTCACATATCGAGTTGAACTCCTCCTCCTCCGAATGTTTAAATAATGGATGTTTGTCTGCGGGCCTTGGAATGGGATTCGGCAGGGAAATATGGCATCAGGCTGAAGAAAGCCCTGGGGGGAGAATTGTGTGTGAGTGGAGGCCTTGGGTCAAGAAAGCATCTCTGTTTGGTGGGTTTCTCAGAGAGAGAGAGAGAGAGAGAGAGAGAGAGAGAGAGAGAGAGAGAGAGAGAGAGAGAGAGAGAGAGAGAGAGAGAGAGAGAGAGAGAGAGAGAGAGAGAGAGAGAGAGAGAGAGAGAGAGAGAGAGAGAGAGAGAGAGAGAGAGAGAGAGAGAGAGAGAGAGAGAGAGAGAGAGAGAGAGAGAGAGAGAGAGAGAGAGAGAGAGAGAGAGAGAGAGAGAGAGAGAGAGAGAGAGAGAGAGAGAGAGAGAGAGAGAGAGAGAGAGAGAGAGAGAGAGAGAGAGAGAGAGAGAGAGAATTTCTCTGTCGTCTCCCCTGTGCCATTTTCCGCTGTGTTAGTTTCCATAGCACCAAAAGTCTAGTAAGTGTTATGAGTGCTGTTAACATGCTTTTTGCGTCGAGAGAGGTAGCGTCCTATTGCTTCGCGGCTGCATGTAAATGGAAAACCGCAGGCACACAGACATGACCTGCGACGCACCCAAACCAGCGCAACTTCGAAAGCTAATAACAATATCCCATATTAATAAATGACATGTATTATTATCAAAGATATCACTGCACGTCTCCTTTAGAAATGATCTAAGTGTGACCACAGTCAATAGACTCCACCAAAACACCTTTGTCAATGCACAGAAAAAGGAGCGTCTCCAAGGCGAGGCGAAAATAATGTGTCTGTCCATCTCCTCTCGTTAGTCTCTCTCTCGCCATCCCTCTATTGATGTTCTGGGCCGTGGCTCCCTGTGGCTGGAGAAAGCTCTCCGCTGGCGTGATTGATTTCCCCCTGATTTCCCCCTTCATTCTGTAATGAGATATTTGTCGCTGCTGCTTTCCTCCCGTGGCCTGCTGATGAGCGATGGTGGCGGGGCGGACCCGGCTTCCGAGCCGAGGAGGGGGAGGGGGGGGAGAGGCAGCGGGCGTCTGCCACCCGGGCCATCGATGGGCCCTGACAAGCGCCCTGCTGCGCCCCAGATGCTGCGGCGCGCGGCTAATCAAGTTAGCCGGTTCAGCACGGCCCCTCGCCAACTTTTTCTAGACCGGCTATAGCTTGGCAGCGTGACACACACACACACACACACACACACACACACACACATACAGTGTTACAGTAAGCTAGCGAGGCAACTGCTACACAGCGTATTAATTATTGATATCTGATGTAATAAGAAAGAAGTGCCGCGTATGGAGTCACAATGTGTGTGGGTGTGTACAATATTGGATTTCCTTGTGATAAATTCACTACGTGACGCAAGCGGGGAGACGGTGATGAGGGATAAGACACAAAGAAAGAAATGCAATGGAGACATAAGAAATATGACAAAGAGAAAAGAGAGAGAGAGAGAGAGAGAGAGAGAGAGAGAGGCGGGCGGGAGAACATGGGAGGGGCGGGCTAAGAAGCAGAGGGAGGTTCAGGGCTCTGTTCCCCATAAGCACTGCGGTTCACCGCCCCCTGTGTTTCTGCTGTATCCATTTTGAATGAGGCAGACTGACCTCGGCAAACACTTCAGAGACTCTAATAACTGTGCTCCCCTCATGAATGAATCATCGGCGTCGCCATTGTCTTTGCCCCGGCCGGTGGAATTAGCGGGCTGGGTGTAAGCTGGTTAGCTCAGCGTCGGTTTCCCAGCCTACGCCGTTGGTATTTCCCCACACAGAACCGACGGTCACACCACAGACACTCTGCCGGAGTAAGGCCGCCTCCAGACTCTCCATTTAGTGCGAGGTGGGAGAAGAAATGTCGCTGAGTGGTGATACAGTAGAGAGACTTTACTGTGCGGGGGAGACTCTCTCTCTTGCTCTCGCTCTCTCGCTCTGTGTATGTGTATGTGTGTGTGTGTGTGTGTGTGTGTGTGTGTGTGTGCCCGTGTTTTCACCGGCAGTCTTACCTCGCCAGATGTCGCAGTGTGGTGTGTTTGCACAAGCTCCGAGTCCGCTGGAGCTAGACACAAGCTGCTGCTGCTGCAGTGTCTGCACTTCCATATTGCCAAAGACACATAACCAGTCATTAGTCATCCCCAGTCAAGTCAAGGAAGAGATAATCACAGCAGTGAGTGCCAGCAGTTGGATGGAGCCTTATTTCCCCCTTTGATTAATCCGCTCCTCCATCCAGTGTCTTTACCAAACAGAGAGAGTTCTCGCCAATAGGAGCCATCCCTTTCTTTCTACCTTCCCTGCCTGTTCGATTGAACTCTCAATCCTGCCCGCGCTCGGGGCGCCGTGCGACACCGTGAAAATAGCACGCCGAGGCGGCCCGGAGAAATCAAAAAATGGGATCATGAAATGGTGCCATTGATCTCGCCAAGCCCGGTTTGCCAGTCGCCGACTGAAAGCCCACGGCTGCCGGGCTTCCAGTCAGCAGTCCTGTTTGTTGTGTCAAGCAGCTTGTCCCCCAGGTGGCCATGGAGGGGTCTGGGGAGGTTTTCCGGTGGTATTGGTTTGTCCCACCCTGGCTAACTGGATGCTGCTAGCGTGCTACACGCTGACTGTAATAAAAAGGTGTTTGACTTTGGACTTTGATGTCGTGCGAGCGGCAAATACTGTCCAAAGGGTCTGTGGGTGCGTGTGTGTGATTGGTTGGGGTGGGGCGTTTGTGTGGGTGGGTGCGTGTACGTGCATGCCTCTATTTACAGTGGGGCCAAAAAGTATTTAGTCAGCCACTGATTGTGCAAGTTCTCCTACTTAGAAAGATGAGAGAGGTCTGTAATTTTCATCATAGGTACACTTCAACTATGAGAGACAAAAATGAGAAAAAAAATCCAGGAAATCACATTGTAGGATTTTTAAAGAATTTATTTGTAAATGATGGTAGAAAATAAGTATTTGGTCACCCACAAACAAGCAAGATTTCTGGCTCTCACAGACCTGTAACTTCTTCTTTAAGAAGCTCTTCTGTCCTCCACTCGTTACCTGTATTAATGGAACCTGTTTAACCTCGTCATCTGTATAAAAGACACCTGACCACAGCCTCAAACAGTCAGACTCCAAACTCAACCATGGCCAAGACCAAAGAGCTGTCGAAGGACACCAGGAAGAAAATTGTAGACCTGCACCAGGCTGGGAAGAGTGAATCTGCAATAGGCAAGCAGGTTGGTGTGAATAGATCAACTGTGGGAGCAATTGTAAGAAAATGGAAGACATACAAGACCATTGATAATCTCCCTCGATCTGGGGCCCCACGCAAGATCTCATCCCGTGGGGTCAAAATTATCATGAGAACGGTGAGCAAAAATCCCAGAACTACACGGAGGGACCTGATGAATGACCTGCAGAGAGCTGGGACTAAAGTAACAAAGGCTACCATCAGTAACACACTACGCCGAGAGGGACTCAAATCCTGCAGTGCCAGGCGTGTCCCCCTGCTTAAGCCAGTACATGTCCAGGCCCGTCTGAAGTTTGCCAGAGAGCATATGGATGATCCAGAAGAGGATTGGGAGAATATCATGTGGTCAGATGAAACCAAAATAGAACTTTTTGGTAAAAACTCAACTCGTCGTGTTTGGAGGAAGAAGAATGCTGAGTTGCATCCCAAGAACACCATACCTACTGTGAAGCATGGGGGTGGAAACATCATGCTTTGGGGCTGTTTTACTGCAAAGGGGACAGGACGACTGATCCGTGTTAAGGGAAGAATGAACGGGGCCATCTATCATGAGATTTTAAGCCAAAACCTCCTTCCATCAGTGAGGGCATTGAAGATGGAACGTGGCTGGGTCTTCCAGCATGACAATGATCCCAAACACACCGCTCGGGCAACGAAGGAGTGGCTCCTTAAAAAGCATTTCAAGGTCCTGGAGTGGCCTAGCCAGTCTCCAGACCTCAACCCCATAGAAAATTTGTGGAGGGAGTTGAAAGTCCGTGTTTCCCAGCGACAGCCCCAAAACATGACTGCTCTAGAGGAGATCTGCATGGAGGAATGGGCCAAAATACCAGCTACAGTGTGTGCAAACCTGGTGAAGACTTATAGGAAACGTTTGACCTCTGTCATTGCCAACAAAGGTTATGTTACAAAGTATTGAGTTGAACTTTTGTTATTGACCAAATACTTATTTTCCACCATCATTTACAAATAAATTCTTTAAAAATCCTACAATGTGATTTCCTGGATTTTTTTTCTCATTTTTGTCTCTCATAGTTGAAGTGTACCTATGATGAAAATTACAGACCTCTCTCATCTTTCTAAGTAGGAGAACTTGCACAATCAGTGGCTGACTAAATACTTTTTGGCCCCACTGTATGTATTACTGCCTGTACCTCATAACAGGAATTTTTCTCCACAATTTGTGGTATACTTAACATACATGACGGTGTGTGAAATAGAAAGGGGAGACAGCTTAAAAGAGAAATGAACAGCAACGGTGGTGGTGCTAGCTAGAAGCCACACACCTCCACATTAGCTGAGAGAGGACAAGAGGGAAGGAGATCGACTCTCCTGGCCAGCTGTGGGTCCGCGCCATTGTACTCTGTCGCTCCCCGCTCCCTCCCCTCACAGAGACAGGCCACCTGGCCAAGCAGATGGAGAATTCAATATGGCTGATTTGTCTAACCCAGAATGGTGTCCAGCTTGATTAGCATGTCTCTCCAGGGCCTCACAGCTGACAGTGACAGTCCACTGGGCTGATGTGACAGCTTTAGCTGACAGACTATACCATTAGCCTTTAGCAGTAGCTCCACCTAGCACAGCTGGGGGACGAGAACGGCTAGCTTATTATTGGCAACGACACTTTGACTGAAGAAAAAATATATATGAAATGAGCTGAGTATAAGCCATTCATTATCTGTTGATCATTGATTGACTTTGGGCATAGTGGCCTGACTGTAAAATTGGCAATTTCGATGCTAGCAACTAACTTCTGTATTCAGTAAGTACAGTAGATGACAGAGCATACATTTTGGCACTCAGCCAACAGCAGTTGACATCTTCCACAGACCACATTAGCAGCACAGCTGTTTTAGCAGCTGGCTAGAGTGTTGCGTCCTTAGCGTGCGTATCGGGTGTGTATTGGGTGGGAAATGCTCCCTAAAGATACAGTAGTTAAAAGTAGGACTGAAGAGTTGACGTTAAGGGCAAAAAAAACAATAGGAACTCGAAGCACAACACATGGGCAGACCTGCATGTCAACAATAAAAAAATGTGGTCCAGTTGGGTGGATTTCCAAAGCTTGGGTTTCAGTCTGTGGAAAATGTAATTAAAAATATGGCTCCGTACCCACAAGCGTTCACCTCTTTTATATATTTTTTTATTTCTGTTTCTTATCTTAATCTCAAGCAAATAGTCTTCCTTAGTACATAACAACAAAATGATCAGAATGTCAATGTTATTTCACTGCACTGAAAACCCAAGCCCTATTTCAAAGAAGTTCATCAGTTCTATTTGCATATTTGAGATATAAGCTGCCAGAGTTAAGTTACAGATTTTGTTTTATGAGCTTTACCATAAGCCATAAACAAAGACTCTGCTTTATCTTTTAGTTGGAATTTTAATTGGAAGTTTTGAACAAAGCAGGTGGTGCAAAAGGCATAAAATCCTACGCTTAAAGGATTACACTGCACATTAGCCTGCTTTGGGGGACGAATGAAAATGAGCTGGTTGAGATTTAAAGGAAGTCTCTGATCTTAGAATATAAAATCTGGTTCAAAATATACTGTTGTAAGTGTATGCTTAGGCATGCTTATTCCATAAACTGTAGTAATGTAGGACTATAATTCATGCTTGTTTTGCCTCTGGTCCAATTAGCAGTTCATCAAATAAACCCTATGTCATCAGATGGATGCTAGATTTAATGGAAAACCAGTGAATAAATCGGCATATCTGGTTAATTGATACCGGCGTGCTGTTTGCTAAGCCAGGGGTATTCACACTCCACACTCCACAATGAGCGCAGACACGAAAGCATAAAAATAAATGGCTAGTCAAACAGCAACCTTGGGGAGCAGTGTCTCATCGTGTTAAGTCGCTTACCACTCAGGCTAGTCCTTAACGCGGCCGCCTGGGTTTGGGTCCGGCCCGGGCGCTATGCTTCATGACCACCCCTCTCTCTCTCTCTCTCTCTCCCACCATTCCTGTCAACCCACTGTCCTGTCTCAATAAAAGCAACCACATTTCCTCAAAAAATATATCTTTAAAACAGCCATTTTGGAATGACCGCAGTATAGACTAACCTAGAGGGTATGTTTTTCTCGACACGGGCCATGCATACAGGCCATGACCAAGATATATCCACTTGCATAAATGTCATCTGCAAACTGCAATTAGGAGATAGATAATGAATGCACCCATGACAGGCCAAGTTAGCATAAATGGCTGGTTACCAAACATCGGCAGATAGGACTATAGATTCCACGTTAAACAGGCTGTATTTCACTACAATATCCATTTCTTTGTGAAGTTCACTTCAGATTCAGACAATTTCAACCGCCTTGACATATTCAAAATAGTTTTTTTTTGCCGAAATAACAATAATAATTATTTCATGTGTATTTAATCATTCATTTTACTTTTAAGATAATGCTAATCTGTATTTTTGGTTGCATCTTTCCAGGTCCTTCTTTCAAACCAAGCTGCAGCAAAGGCCAGAAGTCTTTGGAATTCATCCCCATCAACCTGCACACCCAGAGGATGAGGGTGACGTGTCCGAGAAAAACAGGTATGTAAGTGGCCATTGCACATCTCAATGTGGCTCTCCATTTTGCTCTGTCTAAACAATACAATCGCCCTGTCGTCACAGCAAATGACACAGCAAATTCGTTAAGATTCGACATCCCCCATCCCATAACCCAGTCATAGATTTTTCATACCCAGGCAACGTGAAAATTACATTACCACCGCAACCCGTCAAATCCCCACACTTTCAAAGACGTAGCAATGTGCCGACTCCAGCAATGAGCAATGAGGAACAAGACGGTAACGGGCAGACGGTCTTGTGGGCCCGGCGAAGACCCAGGACATCACCGCGGCCAAATGGTGGCGTGAACAGCTCCAATTCGAGATGAGACAGAACATCATATTCCCATCGCTGGACGTGTGAGAAAGGGGGGCATCGTTTTGGCCTGGCTAGCCCTCGGCCACCTCACTCATTTCAAACGGGAAAAGACCAGTCCGCTCCACTGAGCTAGTCTCTCTGCTCTCCATTTCGGCTCATGTCGGTTGCAACACCGGTGCGTCCAGTCCCAGGATGCCCAGGGAGCCAGCGGTGGTGTGAACTAACCCGGCAGCGTGGACAAACAAAGCGCTAATAAAGCCCAGTGCGTTGCGTTGCAGAGGATAGCCTTGTATCTCCAAGTGTTCCCCTACCCCCCTCCCCCCCTCTGTGCCCGCGGTGGAGCCGCCTCTCCTCCCACCCTCAGCCTTGGAACTGTCAAAGTGCATTAGAGGCACAAACAGCTAACAGGCTAGCTGGACGGTAGGCTCCGTTTCAAGTCTTCCGGCGTGTGATTGACGGGCCATTGAAGGCAGACAAGCGTTGACACAGATCCTGGCACTGCAGACATCTGTCATGACAGACGGAATGAGGGAAATCATGCCTTGACCGTTGCCTCCATGACTCCTCTAACAGGAGAAAAAAAGAGAATTACGAAAAAAAGAACATTTTGGTCGCGTTAGCGTGGTCTTGTACTTATTTTTGAGTGTGAGATGATGATTTATAGCAGATGTTTGGCATGCATGATGTTTTTTCCCGACTATTGATGGTAGGCTAATGTGCCCTAAGTTGGCTTGGCTGAAATGTGTTCTAATGTGGAGGAACTGTGGCCTTGGGCTAGCACGATATAAATTGGAAACAAACCGTACCAACAAACCTTCTGTCAACCGTTTCCCTTGCCATAATTAAGAAGTTAGGATGTGGAGACTTTAGTTTGACTTTTCTCTCCAACCTAAGAGGCCAAATTAAAGGAATTAGCATTTTCTCTTGCATACTCCAGCATTGATTATCGGGAGGAAAACAAGTTGAAGAAGACCGCTCTACGAGCCCAGCATAATGTTTGCTGGGAAATAGTTACTCAGTCTCCCCTGTGACAGCCACGAAACATTGCCCACCTCAAAACACCAAGCTTGGCAGAACCATGAAAGAGCACACTGTTAGCCTGAATTTATCTCAGTTAAACAGGACTTTGGGTTTGGTTAAGTATGATTTATACCGCGGTAGCTTATCCCTCCTGTCACAATGGCTTCCTGACCTGGAGTGCCTTCCAAACCTTTTTCCTGTGATTCCCAGCGGGGTTTACTGAGACATGATTGGGACATGGTGGCGTCAGGCAAATCGGCCAGAAATGAGTGAGTGTCACGGCTGTTTGGAGGCCAGTCCTTACCTTGCGGTGTGCCTCCGTCGTGAGGGAGCCAATTAAGAAAGTTTGGGAGTTTAGAAACCGCGGGGGGCCAAATGTTTGGCCGCTGGCGAGTGGCGTGGGCTTGGGTGGTGGTCATTAAAGTTCCAAACAGTGGGACGCAGCCCAGGCCAATCTTCACCTCACCTCTACTCCCTCTCCGTCAGTCGAGTGGTGATTGCGGGAAGGGGGGGCGGGGGGGGTGTGATATGGTTGGGTTGTCACGGTGCCCTTGACATCCAGCGTCGTCCTCTAGGCCCTGCTTCCTTTTTGCCCCGGGACTCGCGCTACACGTCGCTCTGACTCCTACATTACTCATTCAAAACAGGGCTCTTTTAAGCACCTGTGTACCCGGCTAGCAGCCCGCGGAGTGTTTATTTACTTTCGCGAGGCCGTGTGCAAATTGGAATGAAGCACTGTGACATTGACCGTCCTTTGGTTTAACATGGGAGCATGGCACTCCATTAAGAACATGAGTTGGCTGGAGAGAGAAGCCTTGTAAGACTGACTGCAATACAAATGACCCATACGAAGCATATACCTCTGCCGGAGTGTATGCACTGCCTGTGTGTGTGTGTGTGCGGGTGGGTGTGTGTGTGTGTGTGTGTGTGTGGGGGGGGGGGGGGGGGGGGGGGTGCAAGTTAGTGTCTGAGAAATAGGTATTTTATATTGTGCTCCAGCAAATACATTCTTCATAGCTTATTCGTTTTGATACCAACTGAAGCCGTCTTCGTATGACGTCCTCCTTTCCGTTGTTCTTTGTGCTCCGTCGATAATGAATCACCCGTTCCACGTCGGGCTGTGTGATCTCCGGGCCGGGCTACGTTGGTCACACGTGTCTCACGCGCTTTCTGTCTCTCCAGATGCCTTCTATGACGTCATCACCGTGGGCGCCCCTGCCGCCCATTACCAGGGCTTCAAGAGCGGAGGGCTGCATCGTCTCCTGAGCAGATACGAGGCCGAGAAGAAGAGGTAGGCAAACTGAGCGTCCCCCACCCCCCCCCACACACACACACACACACACACACACACACACAAACCCCCCCCCACCCCGCACGCCGCCCGCCCTCTGTAGGCTCTCAGATGGTGGAGCCAGATAAAGAGGGAGTTTTAGCCAAAGCGAGGTATCGACTTTGGTTCAGCCACGCGCCTCTTATTGACAAGGGGATTTGGGCGGAGCGGCGTCGGTAGTGGCAGGTGAGTTTGGCCGTGACATGCGGGATTTGACGCGCCCAGCCCGGTGTGCGGCCCGGCCCGGCCCGGCCCGGGTCGGACTGGTATGGCGGCCCGCTGCCTGTTGCTGCTGACAGCTGTCTCTGTCTGGGGGGCTCCCGACGGCCCGGCGTCCATGGGAGGTCGTGGATTCAGGCATCGCTCTGCCCTCGCCCCCTGTCCGCCAGGCAGTCATTTTGGATGCAAGCATCTCCATGCAATAACCCCCAGTTGTCCCCATGACACCCAGAGACAGGGGCCGATTGAGCCGGAGCCGTTAGATTGAATTACCTAGCTGTGTCCCGGGGGGTGGGACCAACTTGCTGTGTAAGTGTGTGTGTGTGTGTGTGTGTGTGTGTGTGTGTGAGAGAGAGTGAGAGAGTGTAACCAGTCTTTCTGGTTGATGGGGAGGACATGTCTAATTAGTTAGATCCCATCTCGCCACACCACCACAGCCCTGACAAACACTGCAGGGGATGCTGGAGATGAATGAGACGTGACTTCATTCAACACGCACACGCACACACACACACACACAATACACAAACAATATGCAAACTTACAAATCCTGTATAGACCCCAGGGCGGCGTACCAGAGTGGCCTCTCATGCTCTGACATCAGCATTCTACAGTAATCTTGCTGTCGTTCGCCCTTCCCGTGCAGCGCGACCGAGGGGGGGTGTCATCCGTGTCGTGTGTGGTCACTTGAGTGATGCCACAGGAAACGAGGTGATTTTCCCCAAAGCTTCCTACCGAGTAGAAAGTCATCACAGACCGTGCCAGATCCAATTAATTCCACGGAGTTCAGGGCTTCCGATGGAAGGAAGTTCGAAACAGAGGGAGAAGGAGAGAGGGGGTAGAGTGAATAAGAGTTTGGGAGCTGAGGGAGAAAGAAAACGAAAGCCAGATAGGAAGAAGTAAAGTTTAGAAAAACATGGCCCCGGCTTCTGGTGATAAGAAGTAGGGGAAAATAACTTCTTCACGCTAAACTGCACATGAGAATTTGCAGAAGATGGTCAGTCTTATCTGCTACAAATGCTAAGATAATAGTTAGCATATTTCCGAGAGTCCACTGAAGTGAAATCAATTTCTTTGAATGAGAGATTAAACTGGGGGAATGGAGTTCCTCTGGGAGACCTAGCTTTTTGTTTCATATTTGACTTAGCTAATGACTCACTGTAGCTTAAATTTTCCAATTTTCCGCCTGGCTAGCTAACGAAGGCTTTCTCCCAGCTTCGTCTCTATTTGACCTGGAATCCAGTCATTTTGTCAGTCATAGTAAGAATCGGGAATAAATGAAATTTCATGCGCTTTCGCCGTGACTCTGTTTGAGTTGAATGTTTACTTTCAATGGCAGGAAATTCATTATTGCACGGCATGATTTGCATTTTCATCAAGCCTCAGTCACATTCAGACCCCGAGTGTCGCCCCAAGTGGCTCTGAATAAGCTCAGAGTCTTCCTTGAGTTGAAGATGCGATCTATTGGCATTCCAATATGTAGCCAGTAGCAGTCTAAAGGAATTGAAATTCACCATCGACTCCGCTGTCTTAATCTTCATAGATACAGTGGCGCATGCAGTGCAAGACAGCACACGCGCGCACACACACACACACACACACACACACACACACACACACACACACACACACACACACACACACACACGCACGCACACGCACATTATGCTCCGCCCCATGTTTCTCCACGCCTCCGAGAACAATCCTTTTTGTAATCGCCTTTGATTAAAACGGGGACAATCAGCAAGATGCGGGCCTGGGCCTTTCAATGTGATGTTCATTCGTCAAAGGGGGAAAAAGCGAGCGGAAAGGGGAGACCTGAGCGTGGAGGTGTCCACCAGGAGGCCAATAAAAGAACCATTCGTCTTTGTTCCCGGGACACAGGGAGAAAGGGAGGGCAGCTCTGTGGCCATCCATTAAAAGGCCCGGCGATGGCCCCCGCTTCGACGCCGACCACTGTATGCAATGTAGATGTCTCCGGATGGGGCCGACTGGAAGCCTAAATCAATACCCTCACTTAGCATTCCCCTTGGAAACCTCGCGGGCCGCGCCACGCACGAGGCAGAAGCATTTAGCTTTCATTGATGCACACAGACCCACTTAAAGGGCCTGCCTAAACGCTCTCTGTTTTTCTAATCTCTTTTTAATTGAACCCCGTAGACGTTGCTGTGAAAGCGCTGAGGTGGCCTAATCTTTCTTAAACAGCCTTTCTTGAAAATCGTTCAGCTATTGCTATGCAGTGATTTGCGACCCGTTTTGATGAAGACGAGTTTCATGCAAGCTTGATCTATTTGCATTGTACAGGAAGGTTACAGTGAGTGCTTGTGTGTGTTTGAACGGATGGATTCCATATTGATCCATGCGCGGGTTTTGCTGTCTGCGCCTCTGTGGGCCGTTCTTGGGCCGCTCTGTGGGCCGATCTTGGGCCGCTCTGTGGGCCGATCTTGGGCCGCTCTGTGGGCCGATCTTGGGCCGCTCTGTGGGCCGATCTTGGGCCGCTCTGTGCGTGCGCGCTGCAGTGTCAGTTGCTGCCAGTCGCAGCCATACGGCCATCTGAACTCAGGCCATCTTTGTCAGAGGGTCGCCATTTTGGAAGGGCCAGGCCTTCTGTTCAGATGGCGCTGGGATGGAACGACAGAGTCGGTGAACTCTGAGAGAGGAATGGAGCCTGGGGTTCAGGTTACAGGGCAGACACTCGGTGAAGTCCCCCCCCCCCATGCCCTGATTCGGGGCTTGACTGTCAAAGCAGTGACCAAACCGGGGAGCCTGGGTGGCGTCCGTGCCGTCCTGTATTTGACCGGGTCCGTGGGGCTACCAACCCAAGCTGTTGTAGGGATCCAGTTCAGTCCCGCCCAAGCTGTTTCTTCAGTGGCTAAGACGCCAAGGCGGCAGCACGTTCCCTCACAAGCTGTTCTGGCCCGAGATCAGCGCTTCTAGCTTCTCAATGACAGACGAGTACTTTGGCTGTTAGCCCAGAGAACGGCAGCGAAACCAGGGGAAGGAAAACCATGAAGGAGGCCTCAATGACAGATTAGTCTTGGCTGTGGCAACGATCGGATCTGAGATCAGACCTTCGAGCCGTCTGTTGGCTGCCTTAAGTTAGTCTGGCACTCCCTGGCCGCGGTTCTCGTTCGGAGCTGGTCTCAGATCAGTGCTCGCGGGCCCCCTGTCTGGATGACGGAGTGGGCCTTGGCAGTCACCTGGAGCTCCACGGGGCCCAACGCTGACACTGCTGCATTTCGCTCCCGCCGGCAGTCAGCAGCAGTCCAGGAGCTCTTCATTAATTTCCCCTCCGCTATTAATTAGCCACGCGCTGGAGACGCTGGCTTAATTAGACCGCGGGGCCCGGTGCCTCTCTCTCCCTCTCATTACTGTCATAACCAATTCCTATTGATCATTTAGGAAAGCCAAGGGTAAAAGTTGGTGCTGCAGACACTCTTTGCTAGTTTTGTTAATGCCTGGTAATAGCTGTGTCTAGACCTAGAGGCTCACGGTGGAGTGTCGACCCAATTGGGAGGCCACGTCTGGGGCTGGATGCGGTTGTAAACTCCCTCCTTCTGAGGGTGCGGGGTCTATTTTCCGACTCGGGGCTGGTGCAAAATCCGTCCTCTTGAGATGTGAGGTAGGCTAATGTGCTAAAAGACTAATGATTTGTACACGGGGGAGAGGGAGTATTAACACATACTTTATGAGCCAGCATGTGGTTAGGCTAATTGTTAACAGAAGCCAGATGGAATATCTGGCAAATATTGAGCGAGGGCTTGAGCCTGAGCTAAAACATACTTTTCTCCTTGACAATGCGTTTCAAAACGTGTCTGGTTGTTGTTTACCTTTCCTTGGTCGGCTATCTTGATGGCGGAGTGGGTTAACAACCGTATCCTTTCTGCCTTGGCAGGGATCGATGCTGTTCTGCAGCATCAGGTGGAAGGTTCCTACATTCATTATCGCGTAATAGCGTTGGATTTTTACTTAGGTGTCAACAGCGCCCTTAAGGAATAGCATATACTTAAACTACGGCCCTCCTTCCTCCATACTTAACACAACAACAATATTTATATATATATAAATATATATATATATATATATATGTATATGTATATGTATGTATGTATATACAGTCGGGCCAAAAAGTATTTAGTCAGCCACTGATTGTGCAAGTTCTCCTACTTAGAAAGATGAGAGGGGTCAGAATTTTCATAATAGGTACACTTCAACTATGAGAGACAAAAATGAGAAAAAAAATCCAGGAAATCACATTGTAGGATTTTTAAAGAATTTATTTGTAAATGATGGTGATTTCCTGGATTTTTGTTCTCATTTTTGTCTCTCATAGTTGAAGTGTACCTATGATGAAAATGACAGACCTCTCTCATCTTTCTAAGTAGGAGAACTTGCACAATCAGTGGCTGACTAAATACTTTTTGGCCCAACTGTATGTATATATATATATATATATATATATATATATATATATATATATATGTGTATATATATATATATATATATATAATACATTATATCCATAATATTATCCTTTTCTGTAAGGTCATTGGTCTTATCATGTAGTTTGAAGAGCATTGAGGGTGCAGTGCAATAATGTTGTGTCTGAGCAGACGATATCTGTTCTAACTGCAGCCTCACCCCTTTCATAGCGAGCCCTTTATTTAGCTCGGAGATGGTGGGTGGTCCTTCTCCAGAGAACTCATTAGTTCTAATGACCAGGCCAGGGTTTTAAAGCTGTAGCTAGTCATAGTCGTTGCCGCGGCCGCTAGCCTTCCAGTGGGCCCCCAAGTTCCACCAGCCCCCCCCCCCCCACCCCCCCCCCCACCCCCCCCCCTTGATATTTTTCACACTCACTAATACATCAGGTATGGTTTGTGTCACACCCAAGGACTTCTGAGGACACGTTTTCTCCCCGGCATCAAAGGCGTGACGGGGACAGCTGCAGGGGGATGCTGGGCTCCTCTCGGCGCCCTTCCGCTCTCCCCCGTCTCTCCCTCCACACGCAGCCCCCCCCTCTCCTCCTCTCTGCCTCTCTGTGTCTTTACTCAATTATGCCTGAGGACGGGACTTCAGGGTTTGGCCTACATACAGGCTTTCAGAGATGACTAAACTAGCTGGGAGGGTTGTAAATGACTGCCTCAACACTTTGTCTGACGGCGAGAAGGAAGTCACCGGCAATTCATTGAAAGTCATTGAAACTTTCAAAGCCGAGGAGAGTGCTTGATTGGGAGTGATGTGCCCTGAATTCACAAACCGACAAAGGCTGTTATTTGGAAATGAAATGAAAGGAGATTAATTATGTATAGAGGGAGAGCAGTGTAGCATTGGCCTGCAGCTCTGTGGCTGAGGCTGCGAAACCGGGAAGTCGTCTGAATGCTACATTAGGCTTTTTTTCAACAACGGCGATACCACTCTCTCAACGACATTTGTGGACGGTACCGCGTTGTGATCGTGATAGATGGCGTTCCAAAGGTTTAACGGCGGGTTTCTGATCGCCTCGAGTCAATCGATGGTAGTGATATTTCGTCATGGCAAAACAAATACTTCTGCTCAACATTGGTCCTAACGAGAATACATGCCCATTTTACGGATTTGCTATTGACCAGACATGAATCCGTCTTACAGGTACCCGCTCAAAAGCCCTCAGACGTCGGATTCTGTGAAGGCGACCATCGATTTGATCGAAATAACTCATGGTCAGAGAGTCCGTCTTCCTCATTGATCGTCTCTGTTCCGGTCTCGGCAGTAGGTTAAATCAGAAAGCTGCTTTGTTGAACAACCAGCTTAGCTGTATCCGCTCACAGAGACAGACAGAGAATTCATTTTTCAATTACATTTGTGGGGAAAACGCAAGCAAGCAAGCAAGCAAACTAACGAAAGAATACTACAAGGAAAGCCGGCAGCTTTTGAGCAGCTGTGTTTGAAAAGGTCTTTTTTTTCCCCCCACTGCCTCTTTGTCATCTTTTGCCTCTCCCGTTTTTACTGTGTGGTCACCCACAGCTTCAGCACAGCCTACCAGTGCATCTACTACTCCCCGGAGCACACGGCCAAAGCCCAGGAGGTGCTGAGCGCCGTGAGCCAGCTCCAGCCCCTCATCTCCTGCCTGGCCGACCAGCTCCTCCAGGCAGCCCAGCAGCGCTCCTCCACAGGCCTGAGGGACGCGCTGAAAATCCTGGCTGACAAGGTGAGAGTAACCCCCTCTCTTCCAACCCCCGCCGCTGCCGTCCTTACACACACTCACACACACACAGACACACACACACACACACACACGGAGAGATGAAACGTGTAGTGTGAGTGGGAAGGAAACAAAGGTAAATATTTCACTTAAAGAAGAAGAAATAGACATGGTCAGGGGAATTCAGAGGACTTGGCTGACTAAGGAACGTCTTCTTTATTTTCCGAGAGATAATGATGGCAGGAGTCTTGCCAACGCTTTGTGGCAGAACAGTCCGGGGGATGGGCCTGGGTTGGAGGGTTTAGACTGGGCCGACTGCCACGCTGTGAATGTGTGCCCCTCTCAAGGGCCACCAAATACAGCCTTCACGCCATGCTTGCCTGACGCCACACCAGTGTCTGTCCGGGCCAGGGGAAATCTAGAGCATTTGTAGGTGTGCAGGGGTTCAAAGATGTGTGTGTGTGGGGGGGGGGGGGGGGGGGGGGGCTGGCTGTCATAAGACCTAAGCGGTTGTATGCATAAGTGTTCATCACCATATGATGTTTGACCAACCTATCACCACATCCACATTGTACCATGGACCCTTAGCTCCGCATATCTCCAAGTTTATGATTAACGGGGGGTAAAACCATCGCTAACCGAAAAAACTCCCTAGTAGTCCCAGCAGACTACTGTGCCCGATGCCTTTTCACATCCCACCATTAAAATGCCAAAGCAACAAAAAGTGAGCGGTGACTCGGGGTTTACCGAGTCGGCGTGTTTTCACTGCGTAATTAATGAATTACATCTGGTGCTGTCAGATTGCAATCGGCCGCGGGTGAGGTTGTTTTTTGCCACGGCGGGATGAAGCCCAATCAGCCTGTTTAATTGGTACATTCGCTCTGTCAGCGCGCGGCACCCCTCACGTACGCCACCCCTCTCCTTGATTAGACACACACGGCCGCACACGAGGCACATAGACAATTGACCCGGTCAATGCTTGCAGTCTGGCTCTCTGATTGAAATCAGTGTGTGTGTGTGTGTGTGTCTGTGTGTGTGTGTGTGTGTGTGTGTGTGTGTGTGTGTGTGTGTGTGTGTGTGTGTGTGTGTGTGTGTGTGTGTGCGTGTGCGCGTGTGTGCGCACGTGTGGGTACATTTTGAATACAAGTTACAGCAGACATCATCTTGACTCTCCTCAGCCCCCATGAAATATCTGAAGGCTGAAGCTTCACATGTTCCATGCCTATGCTGTACTTCTCATCTTTTAATAAAAAAAATAACTAAGGGATTTAGCCCTTTTCAATTACCGGCAAACACAGGCGCATGTGCACCTGTCTGCATTCAACCATTTTGCACAAGTACACTCGGCATGGACCAAGTTTTTCTCTTTCAATTATTCTCACACAGACACACACAGACACAAAGACATACATACTCACACACGCACGCAGGAGTTAGAGGGTGTCCACTTGGTACGTAATGGAGTGGTGCTCCCCTGCGTGTGCAGAGGGTGGAGTAAGCTGGTCAGTGGTCTCAGGGCCAGAGGCTGTTGAAGCCTATCCGTTTAACCTCCATTCTACCAATAGCAATGTCTCTCTCTCTCTCTCTCTCTCTCTCTCTCTCTCTCTCTCTCTCTCTCTCTCTCTCTCTCTCTCTCTCTCTCTCTCTCTCTCTCTCTCCACCCATCTTCCCGTCTTTTCAAAACTTGTCGGCAGGCTTTTCCTGACACTTTTTGTCTGTAGGAAATAAAAAATAGGACAATGATGTGCACTGGTCTCTTCGTTTGGTTGAAGTGCAGGGTAAGCATTTATTCTCTCCCATAGACACTTGCATTTCTGCTAGGTCTAGATCACAACTGCAGAGCTATCAAGGAACTAACACTCTTCGAATGTCTCCCCTGGGATTTTGATGACTCCAGATCTTAGGTAGGTAGGTAGACGCAATCGGAATGAACTGCCTGCTCAAGCACAGGGAAGGAACTTTCTTTTGGTAAAGTGAAGGTATAACCCACGCTTTTCAAAGGTGTCTTTATACATTGCAAAAAGTAGCACACTTCTGGATTGTTTCTTCCGAGCTATTTTATTTCTCTTGTTAACGATCGTTTATTCATTCACTTGGTATTTCATTTCTTCCTGGCATGTTTCTGCTTGTCTTGTGTAAAGCACATTAAAATGCCTGTGTGTATGAAATGTGCAACACAAATAAATTTGATTTGATGTATTAATCAGTGCGTTAGATACATCTCAAAAGCTCCTCTGGTTTCCACCGTCCTCAGATATCGATTTTCTCCCAGAACAAAGTGTCTGTTGGTAAAGTCCTAGCAAACATTTTAGCCTTGACTTTGGTTTTATCCGTTACCATGGCGACGCAGCCAAGGAATGGGCCAACTTTCATAGAATAGCTAAGAAAGTGAATCAACATTTTCAAAAATGTCTCTCGCATACCATAAATTGAGTTTAAAAACCACTAGACCACTTTTTCTTGAAAACCAAACACGGTTATCTGTGATTTGAGAGGGAAAAAACATTGAGGAGGCTAACGGCGGTAAGAGTTATCACTTAATTACAGTGGGCTCAGACATACTGGCGTGAGCAAATAGATTGGTCTCCTGATCCAATGGTTAGAAAGAGAGAATGTGATCTGGGTGGAAGAAATACCATCGACACCTTTGTTCACTCACCCTAGGAAAGACCATGAATAATAAATGTTCTTGTAGATTGCAAATTAACATGGCGGGTCAGATTTGAATACGGATTTACATTGTCCGGTTCTCTTCGGGTTCTGAAGCTGTGATATTTGGGTAGTGTCTGAGAGGAATAGCTCACAGTTACAGTGCATCCGGAAAGTATTCATACCCCTTCACTTTTTCCACATTTTATTATGTCACAGCGTAATTCCAAAATGGATTAAATACAAAAACCATTCTCAACATTCTACACACAATACCGCATAATGACAAAGTGGAAAAAGTTCAGCATTTTTTGCAAATGTATTTTATCAAAATAAAATATCACATGTAGATAAGTATTCACACCCTTTACTCAATACTTTGTTGAAGCACCTTTGGCAGCAATTACAGCCTCAAGTCTTCTTGAGTATGATGCTACAAGCTTGGGACACCTATTTTGGGGCAGTTTCTCCCATTCTTCTTTGCAGATCGTCTCAAGCTCCATCAGGTTGGATGGGGAGCGTTGGTGCACAGCCATTTTCAGATCTCTCCAAAGATGTTCAATCGGGTTCAAGTCTGGGCTCTGGCTGGGCCACTCAGGGACATTCACAGACTTGTCCCGAAGCCACTCCTTTGTTATTTTGGCTGTGTGCTTATGGTCGTTGTCCTGTTGGAAGGTGAACCTTTGCCCCAGTCTGAGGTCCAGAGCGCTCTGGAGCAGGTTTTCATCAAGGATCTCTCTGTACATTGCTGCATTTATCTTTCCCTTGATCCTAACTAGTCTTTCAGTTCCTGCCGCTGAAAAACACCCCCACAGCATGATGCTTCCACGACCATGCTTCACTGTAGGGATGGTATTGGCCAGGTGATGAGCGGTGCCTGGTTTCCTCCAGACATGACGCATGGCATTTAGGCCAAATAGTTCAATCTTGGTTTCATCAGACCAGAGAATTTTGTTTCTCGTGGTCTGAGAGTCCTTTAGGTGCCTTTTGGCAAACTCCATGCGGGCTGTCATGTGCCTTTTACTGAAGAGTGGCTTCCGTCTGGCCACTCTACCATAAAGGCCTGATTGGTGGAGTGCTGCAGAGATGGTTGTCCTTCTGGAAGGTTCTCCCATCTCCACAGAGGAACACTGGAGCTCTGTCAGAGTGACCATCAGGTTCTTGGTCACCTCCCTGACCAAGGCCCTTCTCCCCCCGATTGCTCAGTTTGGCCGGGCGGCCAGCTCTAGGAAGAGTCCTGGTGGTTCCAAACTTCTTCCATTTGCGAATGATGGAGACCACTGTACTCGTTGGGACCTTCAATGCTACAGAAATTTTTTTGTACCCTTCCCCAGATCTGTGCCTCAATACAATCCTGTCTCGGAGATATACAGACAATTCCTTGGATTTCATGGCTTGGTTTGTGCTCTGACATGCACTGTCAACTGTGGGACTTTATATAAACAGGTGTGTGCCTTTCCAAATCATGTCCAATCAATTGAATTTACCACAGGTGGACTCCAATCAAGGATGATCAGTGGAAACGGGATGCCCCTGAGCTCAATCTTGAGTGTAACAGCAAAGGGTGTGAATACTTATGTACATGTGATATTACATTTTTTTTTTTTTTAATACATTTGCCAAAAATTCTCCCCAAAAAATTTCACTTTCTCATTATGCGGTATTGTGTGTAGAATGTTGAGAATTTTTTGGTATTTAATCCATTTTGGAATTAGGCTGTGACATAATAAAATGTGGAAAAAGTGAAGGGGTATGAATACTTTCCGGATGCACTGTAGCTCCAGTTTAGATAACAAAACACACAAATGACACACACTCCTCATGCTGGCTATGTGAGAACGGTAGCCTATTGAAACGGCTTTTATATGTATTCCAGAAATACCAAGGAATGTGTCCTCTTATCCCCACCTACTTTAAAGTGTTCACTTATTCAATTCAACTTCTTTTGAATCCAATGGGGTTTGGTTCAAAAAGATTGATGAAAAATAAAATAAAAATATGCAATGAACACCATTAGTCCTGCAAGGTTCATGTTTGGCTGAGATGTCATTCTCTAGACTCAGCACCCTAGCGTGATTAAACGTAGGCAATGTATTCAACTTCGTGAAGGACGAGTAATACATTTTAAATCTAGCTCTGTGAGGTTTGAAAGTTTGCGTACAAGAGGACAGGTCAATGACAGAGGGACCCAGTCAACAAACGGCGACAGGCGACAGAGATACAGCCGTGGGGTTGTTAAAAGGCCCTTCCGACGTACAGAGCAAGCAGGGCAACGGTGTTTTATCCTGAATGGATCTCACGGGTCGCAGCCCTCTCAACGCTCCTCCAAATCGCGTCCTTCCCTTGTCCTTCCGACTCCGACACATCTTTCCTCTGTTTCCTCTACCTCAGACCCGCTTCCATTGCCTGTTCTCTCCAAAGGGACTGGAAGACCAGGAAGAGGGTGAAGAGATAGAGGGGGGGGGGGGGGATTTAGAAACAAATAGGAGTGGCACTCTTCAAAGAGGGTCTCGGCTCATGTGTTCTGTTAGAATGTGTTTTGCCGTGGTAATAGAATTGCTTATTGCGATGCTAACTCAATTATTCCCGAGAGCCCTTATCGGCCCTCCCGTTGCAGCGGCGGGGAACGTCGTGGCTCCGCGGCGCCGGGATCATCATCCGGCCGTGAAGTAGCGGGTGAATTCGGGATCAAAGTGGACGTGCGGCTCCCGGGGCGGATGGAGCTCACGCAAGAGTCATTGAGTTGTTCGGTGTTTGTTGATGCGGCTCGCCGGCACAGCTGTGGGCACGGGGCCAGGCTTAAGACGCTGACGGAGGCAGGCTCATGTTTCGCTCACCTCACCAGTACTCGAAATTCCAACCTTGGTCACAGCACGTTTGATTTGTTTCAATGCCGTGCTCTCTCTCTCTCTCTCTCTCTCTCTCTCTCTCTCTCTCTCTCTCTCTCTCTCTCTCTCTCTCTCTCTCTCTCTCTCTCTCTCTCTCTCTCTCTCTCTCTCTCTCTGTTCTTTTATCACATTCTCCTTTCTATCTACGTCCCCCCCTCTGCCTCACGGCCACCTGCTGTGTTTTGTCTCACCCTGTCTCTCTGGGTTTTTTTCCCCCTCTCCCAGACAGAGCAGTTTGTCCACGCCCTGAAGGACGAGCTGGTCAAGAGCGCTCTGTTGGCGTTGCACGCCGCCCGGCCCGGCTACGTGTCCAAGACGCAGACCCAGAACCAGCCCCAGGCCCACAACCACCAGGGCCAGAGCAGTCCCGGTCTTTGCCAGTCCCACAACCACAGTCCGGTCCACAACCTGCCGGGGCACAGTCCAGCTGGCCATTCGACCACTGGGAGCCCCGTGGTGTGTAATAATGTGGAGGGGTGCCAGCCAACCACCAGAGAAGATGGAGGCACTACACCATTGAAGAGACAGGACTCCATACCCCACCACAAGGAGTACGACGAGGAGGAATGGGCAAGTTCTTATCAACTGTCGGATATATCTGGATTTGTGTGACGATAACGTGGCCTACTTTTTAGCAAATTAGCGAACGTCTTGCTTGCTTTAACTGTTTTGACGGAGACTTTAACAAATAGGCCAGGGATCATCACACTTTGGCTACATTGTACTGAAGGCAGAGGCATAAAGAGAAAACTAAATAATGAGCGTCTGTTGTCGACTAATACCCTTCTACTATTTCTCAGAGAGAGATTCTGTGTGTGTGTGTGTGTGTGTGTGTGTGTGTGTGTGTGTGTGTGTGTGTGTGTGTGTGTGTGTGTGTGTGTGTGTGTGTGTGTGTGTGTGTGTGTGTGTGTGTGTGTGTGTGTGTCTCTCTGTGTGAGTCTGAGTAGATGCTATGGGTGCAGTCCAGTACCGCTGACAGTGGGAGCTTATTCAGACTTACACAACAATCCCTAATCATCTCGCACAAGATGCTCCACTTTAGCTCATAGTTTATAACCCAACTGTGGAAGAGGGAAAGGCCTTAATCCCCTCCACACACACACATTTACTCACACACACACACGCACACACACACTCACTCACAGCACCTGCACAGGGAGTACATGAAGCTGTGGGCAGGCTAGTCATTTGTTTTCTCAATAATAACATCTGACAAATTGACAAATCTGTCAATAAGTTATTTTACGCAGAAGCAATATGCGGCTGCATGATGGCAGCCAATACAGAGGGATGGGGAGAGAGAAAGAAAAAAGGGAGAGAGAGAGGGAGAGGAGAGGAGCACACGTTTGGTGTAATCTCTCCGAGCGGACTCCAATAGCCATCTGAAACCCAGTGTAACCTTTTGGATACAGAGAGTCTGTCTTTCCTCTGTAAAAATGGATTTTCGACAACAAAAGCAAGCCCAGGGTTTCGAAAGTACTTTGACCTCAAGTTGTACTGAAACTTCATTATGGTGCCCCTGATCTGAGCTGTTCTTTCAGACATTTGAGTGCAATCAATATTTTTCTCTCTTTGTGTTACTTCTTTGATTGTGCATTCATGAGCCAGTATAATGCAATAACTGTTGAGGTTAGCTACACTTTCTGCAAAAGTCTCCCCTTCAGGCAGATGGTAAAGTATTTCTTACTGAATGAAGAGGGATATTGCTGATCATATATATTTCAGCGTCCTAGTCTACTTCTCACTCACACACACACACACACACACAACCATAGGTGGCTTCTTTTTTGTTGTTGTTCCAAACTGCGGGTGTTGCTGTGTGCTTGGCTCTTCTAGGACAGGGTGTGGGCCAACGTGGCCAAGAGCCTAAACTGTGTCATCGCCATGGTGGACAAGCTCCAGGAACAAGACAACAACAAACCAGAGCAGCCAATCCCCGAGCAGACGCTAGCTGATGTCATTACTTCCCATAATCCTGGTGAGAGATTTCTGTAGTTTTTTACCCTTCCCCTTTTTTTTACGTATCTGTTCTGTGTTATATTGGGGAGGGGGGATAAATGCTTGAACAAGGGCAACCAGGCATACAGAAAAGAAGCCATTTTGACTTTATCCGCATCCTCTACTTCTCGCCAACAATAAGATCTGCCTAAGAAACCAGTTGATTCGAAAATAATTTAGAGAACAGGGTGGCATTTGTGAAAGTGTCTTCTAGATAAAGGTAATTCAATTTCGTGACAGGGTGTTGATGGTAACGCCTATGTGAACTCAAGGCCTGCAGTATCAGTTAAAAGCTAATAGATAATGCAGAGCTTATATCAATTATGCTACTATATATGTATAATGCTATAATAGTTCTCCATTGTCAGTGTAGAAGTATGCCTTCTGCTTGCCAAACGTGGTGTCAAACCAGATTCCAAGATACATCTTCTCTGAAACCCTTTCAGCCAGGTGTTGAAAGACGGTTTACTAGTGTTGTGATCAACCGTATCCAACGCCTATGAAATGTCAATGAAGGGTTGTGTTTTGAGAGACTGATGTGTACCTTCCGATCCATGACGCACCTGTCATTGTGCTGTGCCATGGTATGAAGCCAGATTAAGGCCTATTCATTATTTATATAATAATAGAAAAATAGAAACCACATTTGTAACCCAGCGTTCTTCGGATGATTACACTGTCTTAGCTCTCTTAAGTCTAATCATTTAATCTGTTGTTTGTTGTTCATTTCTTGAAACGTGTGAATGTTTACATTTGAATGTATTGGAATCCAGGTCGTTGCTGTAAAGGAGAACTTGTTCTAAGTCGATTTACCTGGTGAAATATGTAATAAAAAATAAAAAATAAGGATAACAGAGCTTAGATAGGATGGAACGCAGCCAAACATGAATCAGCAACAGAGGTATCTTCGCTACGATGAGTTTCAAAATGGACTGTTGGCGGTTACTCCCTGACGTAGCCAACTTAATATAGCCTGAGAGCATTGGCCGCGTTTTGGAAGTATTCATGAGTTCCGTGTCAAAAATGTAGGCTGAGGAGATGACATGACATATTGCCAGAGAGCAGCAGGTGTGGGGCGTGTCGCGTCGCCACAATATGGGGAACGGAAATTAACCGCGTAACTCTCTCTGAACTCACTAATAAGGAACCCTGTTGAAGAGTTGTGAGATTCAGCCGTGCAAATGTTCTTTTCGACGTATATCTAGCTTGCAGCATACGAACATTAAAGGGGGAATACATCGTTTCAAAGAAGAACCCAGCCAAGACTAAAAGCTTGTTTAAGGCATCCCAGATCTCCCTTTTGTCAGCGAGGGAGCCCGATTCTCAACGGATTTACTGTGCCTGGTACCATTGCTTGGTTTCCACCATCTTCGCAATAGTGCACTTAGCGTTCCTACTATTGACAATACATCTGTTCGTTACGTAACAGAACACCAGTCCAGGTTTGAAGCCTTGGATCAGGATTCCTCTTTTTTTTATGATTAGCTTTGGATAGTTTATTAGTAGAGTTGATCACATTCCTAACCCTTTGTATCTAGATAGGGCCAATAATATATAGACATGTATTAACTTACTTTAACTTACTAGTGTACTTACTTTAGTGTAAGTTCAAATGGTTCCAATTATACCTTTTCAAATCTGTGCTAACTTAAACGTTGGTTCATGACCCCACGCCAAAAACATCCATTATTAGCCATGGTGCCTCAAAGACATGCAGGTTGTAGTGCCTACTGTCACTCGCAATGCAGATCCAATAGAATAGGAATTACAGCTCTGAGGTTGTTCATCTTTAGATGCACATGGGGTTGAAACCGTGAACGACCCTCACAAAAAAAGAAAGTGAAAAATGTCCGAAGCAGTTGAAAAACGTGGATTGGCTGTCCATTACCTCTTACTACCGACAGCTAGCCCCGTGATCTCCATTTGCATCCACCGGAAAAGTCTGACTCAAGCCTTTCCCCTGGTCTAGTTTCCAGCCTGTCAACACTGCCAAGTGCCCACTGGCACACTGCTAGCCTGACAGCTCCCGAACACAATGTGTGTTAGAGAGAGAGTGTGTACTTGCAGGACTGATGTCTGTGTTATTTTGCTTGGATATGCATAGCTGTGTGTGTGTGTGTGTGTGTGTGTGTGTGTGTGTGTGTGTGTGTGTGTGTGTGTGTGTGTGTGTGTGTGTGTGTGTGTGTGTGTGTGTGTGTGTGTGTGTGTGTGTGTGTGTGTGTGTGTGTGTGTGTGTGTGTGTGTGTGTGTGTGTGTGTGTGTGTGTGTGTGTGTGCGTGCGTGTGTGTGTGCGTGTGTGCACGCTCGTGGAAGGTAGTGAAGTGCTCGTCTGCTTGTCTAAGTAAAAGCATGGAGGGAATAATAAGCAGAGGCCTTTGTCTCTCTGTCAGTGATGATTGGTGGAGCCAAAGATTCCGGTTGACAAGGAATTGTGGGAGCTTGACGGTTTGGACAAGTGAGGCGTTGATGGTCCACTTCCTTTTACTTCCGTCTCCTGTGTGGAGGCCGTATTTGTTCAACAAGATAAGACATGATTTCTTTGACATGGGTAAACCGAATGTTGTTTGCGAAGATCTCTTTCGGCACCTTACTATGGAAATGCATGTGTGTCTTTGTATGCTTGTGCATTTTTGGCCTGACATATGGGTGAGAAAGAGACTGGATTTGTGAATGTGTTTTATCAGAGCCCTTTTTTAAAGAAGAATTTAAAAACATGATTAAAGTGTTAGACTGTGCTCAGAAATGTAAGCTCTACATGTCACCTAATCTTACAAAAGAAATAGTAGGGCGGGCTGCTTTTTCAAAATAAGTTGCTTTGATAATAGAGAAATGGTCACATTTGAACATTTGCACATTTGTCAAGTCTGTGTAGTTTGTGGTCTCATGGATTCTAATATTTGGATGCGGGTCTTCAGAAGGATAAGCACATGCATTAAGCGCATACATTCAACAAAGTGAACACACACACACACACACGCACGCACGCGCGCACACACACACACACACACACACACACACTAAGAAACACATTAGGGATAATATTGAAGTCAAAAATTGCATAGACTGGCAACACCAATATGTAACCAAGCATAGTAAACCCTGGTTGTTTTGTGCTGGAGTTATTTATTTGCCATGGTTGTCCTGCATGGTCTCTTTCTATACTTTAAGCCCAGCTAGAAGTGAATTAGTTCTAAGGTGCCGTCATAAAAGAAAACCCACACGTAATTTCTTGAATAGCAAGCTCTTACTGAGTTTCCACAGCTGGATTTGTTTTTCTTTCTTCATGGTACCAATGAAAACAGTGTGTCCAAAGAAATTGAACTAAGCCAACAATTAAATACAAAACAGATGCGATATTGTACAGTCTTTCACTAATTCAATTCTAGTATATCACAAAGGGTCGCCCGTTCTAGCAAACAAACCAGGTCTATCTTAAATTGAAATGCATTTTAGTTCAAGTATTTCTAGCAAGGTTTAAAAACAAAGTACCCCTTGGCTTATCTGAAAAAGTTGCTTCCGGGTACCAAAGACTGCATCATACCTCAGAAGCTTTGACATTAACCCGGTAAAAATATGTACTGTCGCAGAACTTCCGTTGTTCAGTTGCAACGCTGTTCCACGGCTGACCTCCCCTGAAATCCTCCCGCCCTACAGGTGACTGGCGGGAGCAGCTGAGCCCTGTGGTCTCCAGGCTAAAGGAGTGCGTGGTGGAGGTTTTGGAGCGCGCCAGGCGAGCCATGACCTTTGTGCTGCTCCAGGAGGCCGCCTGCAGCATACCCCAGGGCCTGCTCCTCCAGCAGAGGAGAGACGTGGTCTTCAGTCAGGCAGTAGGTTGGACACCCTTCTCCACTCCCACGTGGGCCAGAAAGGACCCTGTGTATCGGGGAGTCATGCTTCTCATGTTTCTCTGAGTTTCACCTTGAGCGACGTTGTTAACTGCCTAAAAAAAAAAAATACATATGTTCTGCAATTCTCACTGGATTGACAAATTCAGAAGTGCGCCCCATCTCATTTTAGTGAAATGAATAACAGCTGCACATAAAAGGAGGGCAACCAAAGAGCCTGCTTTCTATTATATCACAAAAAGTTTCATCTCAGGACTAAGGTATAAAATTAAGCTTTCCCGCTGAGCGTGATTTTACCAAGCCTTCAGGAATAGATAGAGTAGGGAAAGAGTTTTTCTTTTCAGGTGACAAGTATCCCTGCAGAGCGGGCTTGAAAGCCTGCAGGGTCAGGGATAGAGCAGGGATATCACATAGCAATGTGGACTTAATGCATAATGGGTATTATAACACCATGGCCTGTGCATTGTGAAACAAGGTAACATTGTTTACCTGGGCTGTGGCCTCTTTAGCTAATTGTGGACAGATTAAAGATTACCTAGCTGAGTCACAATTGCACGGCAAAAAAATTCGGCTTAAGCCGTTTCTCATTCATATGGGCATATCAAGCATTTATTGTGTGTTTGCTTTGGCAACCATTTGTGCCATGGTACAATGATCATAAATTCCTGCTGTGAAACAACTTGTGCTCTTTGTGTGTGTGTGTGTGTGTGTGTGTGTGTGTGTGTGTGTGTGTGTGTGTGTGTGTGTGTGTGTGTGTGTATCTAGCTGGCTGCCCTGGCCTGTGGTTTTGTGATGAGGCTGTACGCAGGAATGGAAGACAAGGGCTTCCTGAGGCAACTCCACCTAGTAGGTGTGGTGGCACAGTTTGAAAGCCTACTCAGTGTCTACAGTGAGTAAAAAGAGCCCCCCCCCCCCTCACACACACACACACACACACACACACACACACACACACAAACTCATCTGTGAGTATTCTCTCTCTGTGGTGCACAGCTCCCACTGCATGCCCCATATGTGTTGAAATTGGAATGAAAGGCCTCTCAACATCAAAAATGCATCTCCACGTCAAATACTTTTACAACTGCTACACTGTGTTCCTTCACCACCAGGGAGCTTGTGGCATACGTGATCTGCCCTTAAACGTGGGGGTCAACCAGGTTGTAATCCACAAACCTCCCGATGGTTGATGCATTTTGGCCTGCACGCTTTCGGTGAATTGCACTTTACGGGGTGTTTTGCTTCCAGCTGTAATGTGCTGGTGAGCTCTGGGGATATCCGGCTAATGACCCCGAGACGTTCTAACGCTGTAACACCCTCTCCCCCCCCCCCCCCCCCCCCCCCCCCCCCCCCCCCCCCCCCCCCCCCCCCCCCCCCCCCGCTGCGCAGGCGAGGAGATCGGTATGATGGAAGACATGGAGGTGGGCATCTCCGACCTGCACCGGGTCACCTTCCGGATCACAGAGGCCAAGACGGACGAGCTCGCTGACCTGGAGCCCGTAGTCAGTGGCAGACGGTGAGCTCAGAAACCATAGAAACCACTCCGCTGTGGAACAAAAGCAAGCTTTGTCTTTGTCGAACCGGAGTTGGTTCGGTCGGCGTCATTAACACGTCTAGTAAGATACGTTTTAACAATAATGTATTTGCGGTGTGACATGCCAAAGCAATGAGCCATTTTCAGGAAGGAAATCAGATCAGCCAATCCTGATATAAATCGTCATAATGGATAGAAGGGTTTGTTTTTTATTTTCGTTGTACAGGTAAAAGCATGCTGCTGGCTGTGAATGTTGGCCCCGCTGTTGTGCAATACTACTTTACAAAGCCAACTTTTATGAAACATGCTAAGTAGTTATACTACTAGTACTTCCTCATCTTTTCAATAAGCTATCAGAAGTATATTTCACAGGTATTAATCCCAAATAGTCTTTATTTTTCTTCATAGCTTTTTTTTCAATTTCTGTATCTCTTCTTTGAAACCAGAGACCATTACACTGTAGAAGTGCCATTACCGCGGCAGGCGTTCCAGACTTTGCCGGAAGAAATCAAGGAGGGCAAGCTGTTGCAAGTGTTTCCAGTTTTATTTAATGTGGGGATCAATGAACAACAAACAATAGCAGAGAGGTACTGGAAGCACTCTAGCACAATAATCCCTTTTGGTATTTCGACATCAAATAGTTGACTGAGAAGGCTTTCCCTTTCCCATTTTTCTTAACTACTTTCAAGAAGTCTGTAAACTATGGGGGCAACGAATAATAGAAAAACATTTCTCTCTAGATAACAAAAGTATACGTAGGTGGTCCTGCTTTGTAAGCGGATCAAAGCTTTGGCAACAGATGATGGCTGTCTATGTTCAGAGATGTAATCAGTCTCACTTTCTGTCTCATTGGAACAGGTTTGGAGACGTATCACTACAAGAACGAATAAACCAGAGAAACTTTGAGATTTTAGATGGTTATTACAAATCTCTAAGAGAAAAGATGCCAATGGAATGTAAGTTCATATTGCTTTATTACATCATAGTGCCATCTGTACTATAATTGTTGTCCCTATTAGTCGGCAAATTAAATTTGAAGTATCTCTGTTTACTATTGAGAAAACCAGAAACTGCTTCAAAAGGGAATAATGAATCCTGCTTAAAAAGATTTTGAAACAACATTGTTTTCCATTTATTTGATTGCCCCAGGATGCTCAGTAAAGTTTTCTTCTCCTTATCAGGGTCCATTGTTTTATCGTCCATTCTTCCTGCTTTGGGAAAGCATCTTCTTTGGCTTTGTATCCTTATGTGCAGCCGTCTCTTTTGGTTTCTGTTTTGCAGGCTTACCGTGTTTCCAAACCCAGACTGACTTGAAGGAATTACTTGAAACCCTGGGCCAGAATGTAGTAACAAAGAAGAGGAAGAACGTAGAGATTCTATGGCTTGCTGGAACGGTGAGAACCAACATAAGCCCTGATTCTCAGGGCAGTATTTTACGGGCGTGTTGCCGGACAATTATGCCACAAACTATTAGTCTTGGGTAGAGAATAGAAAATAAACTGCACAGAGCCACTGCAAAAGGAGTGCACATTAGTTTCCTTTGTGAAGGATTCAATTGTGAGTTTGTGCTCTGTCACTTTTATTTAAAACCAAGCATCAACCGAACATTAAGGGTCTCAAAGAATTGTGACTCACAAGGAGCCCTAAAAACTAGCCCTCTGAATTGATGATTTCACGGACTCCTGTCAACTAAATAGCAAACACCTTGTGTTGATGTCACGTGTAGTCATATCATGGTATATTGTAGATATGATTTGTAGATACTAAATATGTATGTGTGTATTTTATAACCACTGTACTGTATTTCTATATGTAACTATGCAAACAACTATGTAAAAAAAAAAGAATCCCAGTTCACATTTAGTCAGCTTAGAGGTTTCTCTGCCAGATCTGTAAAATGATTGTCATGGAAAGTTCAATATACAGTACATGAAAATGGGATCAATGCTTTTTTTGGGCAGATATGCCGAAGGCTGAATGGCATCAGGTTCACTAGTTGTAAAAGTGCCAAAGACCGGACGTCCATGTCTGTAACATTAGAGCAGTGTGCTCTACTACGAGATGAACATCAGCTCAACAAGGATTACTTCATACGCGCCTTGGACTGCATGCGAAGGTAAACAGACACCAAAGACACCTCCTCCATAGCATGTCAGGATTTGTACAAAATATGTAGAAGGTTGGTATTTGTTTTACCCAAACAGAAGCAATAGTAATTTGTCAACTGCTTGGAGACATTTGGTCAAACTAGTTTTGTCAAAATGTGTGGGTAGAGCAAATAGTAACTCCACTCCATCTACTGTCCATCATCAGAACCCATGAAAACCATTGTATGTTGTACATTCAGCCACTTTAAGACGTAGCGCTTGCCCTGTTCCAATGCATTTCAGCTGCTATCTTAAGTTAACTGCTAATGTTGTATGTAGTGAGTTCTAGATGCAAAATATTATGAGTAATGACCTCAAACTAGCGTAGAATATACGTCCAAAAACATTGTTACATAAAAAACTAAACGTATTGATTTTCCATGATTTCAGTAACAGTGCATCAGGTATTTAAATGCACTTTTTTCAGAACTTTTGTCACCTAAATTGACTTAAACAATACAAACGTGATGGTATTCAGCAGTGTTTTGGAGTATTTCCCCACAAATGCAGGGCTCGTCGTTCAAAATTCTTCTCTTAAGAAAAGCGAAATAAATACAGTAGCACAACACACACAGCACATTTCCTGAATATTATTTTGAAGTTGACTAAACATTTTGTTGCTTCAAAGCTCCTTACCTTTTAAACATACTTGAGAGGGGGAAAAATTTCCCTCAAATATTTAAGGTAACGTTGCAAATGTTTTTATTATTACAAGCAGAGTCAGTACATCTTTACATAGTGTTGTATAGTCACAAACTATCCAACAGTGCTTCATAGTTTTCTTCTTTATGACTCCTTGCTAAATACATATCCTGAAAGGGTAACTTATTAAAATAGTTGCTTGAGAGGACAAATGCAGCATAAATGTTCTGTATTTTAGAAGAAACTGGTAATCCTGCTGAACATGCTGAAACTGACTGCTTCCACATTTATGCTTTGCATTTGTATTCTTTAGACATGTGAGTCGCCATTACGTTTTACCTACCACTGAAGAGAGAACATCCCTACATATTGTCCCATTGATGACCCTACTGCGTGTATTCTAGAAACCCAACCCAATCAGTGGGGATCATATTGTTTTGCAGTTGGCCTTAGTCTATACAGAGAGCAGCTCTCTCCAGGGATTACCCAACACTTAGACCTTAGGGTAACATTTATCTCAACTGCTGGAGGAAACTTTCGTTACTTGATTACGGCTATGGCTAAGCACTGATTGATATCTGCTGGAAGAGCCCACCAAACTCTTTGAATGTTGACCTCTCTTGTCACCCTGTTAGCCTTCCTGTTCAGCTTGGACTGGAAAGAAAAGATTACAATCAAATGTAAACAACAAAACAGCAAGTATCTGTTTGGCATAGCGCACGTCTGCAGTGTCCGGTTTGGTCTCCTCTCGAGCCTCTGCTGTAGATTTTTTTATCTGCCATCATCTCTTTCATAATGTCACATTTTACAGTCTTCTTTTGATGAAACAAACGGATTGAGAGTTACGGTAGTGAGAATAGCTATTCTAGCTATTCTTAAAGGAAGCCATTCCTGGTGTGTATATGCTGGCAGAAGCTGTGTGATTATGAACAACATTGGCAGTCATGTTTGCTTGGATAAGATCATTTTGTTTTGTTAACCTACTAAAAACATAACGTCTGAGTGGCTGCTGCAGACTGCCCTAGTGGACTTACAAGATCAAAAGCTCTGAGTCCCGGAGCCTTCCAGCAAACAAGACATTCAATATGCCTATTCAATATGAATTGATTTCTGACTTCTTGGATAGCAAAGGTCAGTGAAGGTAGATGACGGATCCAAGGCCCAATGTTGCCTAAGGTATCAGGAAATGCAAGTCCCTGCCAGGCTGTCGTAGAGACTCTTCCCATGCACTGGCTGATGCATGCAGGCACTCAGAGGAAGTCAGGAGAGTGTAGTGAACTGTTTGCAAGCCCCGCCTCATCTACTTTCCATTGACAGTGTGACTGCTTTTGCCTTTGACTCTTAGACAATCACTTGATTCCATTGAGCTTTGTTAGAGGGGGTTCGTATTTGACAAATCCCAAATAGTTAAGGCAGGGCCTAGGTCCTGAGTAGCTGCTTGGACAAAATGGTTACTGCATGCCATCACTCCATCCTCTTCATCATCTTTATCCTCTCTCATCCAATTCTTACCATTTGTCAATTGCAGCTTTTCAATACTTCTCTTTGTCGCACACCTCCTTCCGTCCGTCCGTTCCATCCGTCCGTTCCATCCATCTCTGCCTGCTGGTTGTACCGTAACGAAAGGCCTGCTGCTCTCTGTGTCTGCGCCGCACCGCCAATAGGCCCTTCCTTGGTTCTTCTCTGATCCGACGGTTTCCAGCCTGGCCCCGACTCCCGGCGGGCCCCCTATACTAACCCGCCGCTGTTTCTGTCTGTCTCTTGTTTCCGTGCGTGTGTGTGTGTGTGTGTGTGTGTGTGTGTGTGTCTCTTATTCCGTGCATGCGTGCGTGTGTGTGTGTGTGTGTGTGTGTCGGCGGCCCACCCTCCCTCTGCAGTCGGCTGACCCAGGGAGATGTGGGCCAATGGGACGACCCCGAGGCCGACGCTGTGGCCGAGAACAAGCCGGCGTCGCGCCACTTCTACCCCATCGCCCTGCTGCTCGTTAGCTCCCACTTACTGGTGGTCTGGCTCATCCTAAGTCTCGTTTTTCTGCTTGCAAAATATCAATAAACTGCTGACAATGCCATATATATATATATATATATATATATATATATATATATACACTCCCTCTTCTCTGTGCGTTTGGGTTTCTTCTTGTTTCGAGCTGTTTGTGGCCACCGCATGAACTTTGTCGGTGAGTGGATGGACTATGGCTTGTGGGGTTGGGGCAGCGATGAGTTCAATGGTGATCGGACCATAATTGTCAAAGAGCTTGCCAGAAAGGTTTTGAATTACAGGAACACAAATCTCCATGATTATTAATTGAACACGATTACAGACTGTTGGCACATTCCTCTTTGACGGGAAGATAGTAATGATATACCATATCTTAGTCATCCTGCAATATAATGTGCTCTTAGTCCTCTACAACAACACACTCAAAGTTCACTGAAAGATACGTACAACAATACCGAGATTATGCTTTCACATGTTATTCATCCTTACACACATTCATGTATTAATAACCGTACTGTTGCTGTAGCTGTATAGTGACTTTACATTATGCGTTGGACCACACATTGTGGCCCACAACGTTATTCTTTAAACATTAAATCACCAATTATAAACGATTATATTTATCAATTAATCAATCAAAAAGGTTTAGCACAATCCAAACTTATAAGAAGAAAAGTAGTATTTGTAGGTTTTTCACAATCTGCTTTAAAGCCTTTTTTCAGATCGGGAAAAAAAATCTCTGCCCTTTTTAAATTCGGGTTAGTTGTAGAAATGTATGCAGGTATCCTGAAGATAACTAATAACTAAACAATGCCATAGAAAATGGAGACCTCTTAGACTTGAATAGGTGGCATAGTATAAGCATTGCCCTGCCACATCTCACCCTCTTATATGTACTGTATAAGCACAGTGCTACACTGGTGCAGCCACACTATTGACAAGTTGTTTGGCCTAAACATTTTATTTGCAGCTACATAGTGACAACAAAGTGTTCCATCAATATCGTCTAAAAGTGCCACCGATATTAATATGGATTATCTATAAACTGTAGGGGCCGATCAAGCATTTTCTCCATGAATTCTCTCCTTGTTTGTTACTCAACATTAGACGTCACATAAATCAATGTGAAAAGAAGCAGACACCGAGGGTCTGTCGGTCAAAGAGACAAAACGTCTCGTCTCACTGGAGGCCCACAGGACGGAGGCGATAAGAATTCATTGCAACTGGGGCACTCAAGAGATACTTTAACCCCAGCTGCTTCAGTCGCTCAGTTACATTCAAGTCCCGGACTGTTTTCCATAGCATCTGTTAAAATCCTTCTCGAAAACTCGACAGTTGTCTTTTTAATGCCCCCATGTACAAAAGTATAATAATAAAGTTTACCCAGAACGATCCTGTTTTGACACAGTATCAATGCTGCTGGTGTCGGACATATTTGTTGATCAGTTTCAGTTTTGTTTCCAGAAGCAGCCGCAGTTGAACGAAAGACGCATGGCTTACTGGCAGAATGTGTGGTTAAACATATTACATATACTTCCTGCTAATTTGTTCAGGCAAAATTAACATTATTTTAAAGAAAGTTTCTCATATTTTCATTTTATTATTTCCCCCTCTTTTCCCCCTCTCCCTCTTCATCCCTCCTTTTATTTTTTATTTTTTTACATCAGAGAAGGATGCCGAATTGAGAATGTGCAAAAGAATATTAGATGCAGAAAATACGCCTTCAACATGTTGCAGCTGATGGCCTTTCCCAAGTGCTACCGACCCCCAGAAGGAACATATGGAAAAGTTGATTCCTAAGGAAAACGATGCCTGAGCCTAACGGTGGCTTGTTGTTCAACACGCTATAATGTCAACATATATTTTGAATCACTTTTCACAGGATTGCTGTTGGCGTTCAACTTATACAGTAGTGGAAACCCTCTGTTAATGTGTCACCATTTATTCGTTTGTGTACGGTAATGCTTTCTTGGTAGTTATCTTGTTCTCTGCTGGTTTAACTGCCGTGGTACAGTTACCTACTGTAATGAGGGCAATGCTTAGAGAAATGGCTTGCTTGCTATGCAACAACCAGGGCTTTGTCAGATCTGACTTCACTATTCAAATGCGTCATATTTGGCTGGACATCTTTGCATACACGCTTTATGTAGTTTAGCGTAAAGCAGAGCGTATGCGTCGAGTGCAGTTGACAGTCGAATTTGCACGTGTCAGGAAAGAGCCCAACAGGTTTGTTTACTTCCTAAGCTTTCCAGTGACTTACACTTGAAAAATACAATTGCATTTGCTTTCACCTTTGGTTTTGCCTTGATCTACCAGAAAGGAATGTGAAAAATGATGCGCAGCACCAAGGCGTCACCCCACGCAAAAATGTTTCATTAGTGCACGTTGACAAGTTTCTTCATAGTAATTGTATTATTACATTTCATCCCATGAATGTATGTCTATACTTGCGTTCAGATTTTGTAAGTGATCTATATTTTAATGCATCCCTTTCTGAAAATAAATACAGGTATGTACGGAAAGGAGGAGTAAGCGCTGATGTAGTTCGTTTTATCAGATCACTATTTATTTTTTGACCTTAGTGATTTTATAACGTCTCTATCTGAAAGACTATTTGTGTAAGTAAAGTTTTTTTCCTGTGTATTTAAATAAATCTGACTGAATGGTCTAGCACATGCATACATGTGCGCTTCTTAATAACCTCACCATAACCAAATGTGTTATTTGCAAGAGAACATTATGTGTTTTGCAGGAATGTTGAGGAGGCCTAGTAGCACAAAGCTACCACACAGTCCTGGGAATGATATATTTTAGTTATTGCTTGTAGAAAGGAATAAAGGAGCCTTCCTCACAGCTTTCAGATGGATCATTTGCAGACTGCAGAAGTTACGGCGGAAATATGAAAAGAAGCCTTAGAGCGTTTGAGAATCTACCTGCGCCGGAAACTGCCACCTCCCATATAGTTGAACTGCAAACGAAGCAAATATGCAAATTTGCTTCACCACCAGAAGCGAATGTTGCATTCGCCCTTGACTTGCATCGGTATCACTGCAACAAAGTGCATTATTTGGGTATTTTGTGTAACTGGAAAACGGGGCATGCTTGTCATCACTGCAATACCCTGGCCTAGATCATAAGATTGAGTTATTTTGCAACTTAAGCATTGATGTTTATGGTGACTAGAAGCACAACTCCACTCACTCACCGGAGATGCTTCAGTCTGCAATTGCGTTCCCAAGTGCACAGTAGTCTTCAGTGTTGATAGGCAATTACTCGTGACATGCAACCAATCAGATAGTGCCGTGAGCGGGACATTGCTCGAAACCACAAAGTGGCGACTACAGACAGAGAGGCGGCTGCTTCAGTGCCAGAGTAGCGCATTTTTGTATTAATTTATTTGATCGTCAAATGGATAAACAAAATCCCAGATACAATAATCTATCGGCTCCGATAACCGGCCTGGCCAATAATCGGTCGACCCCTACATTAATGCACAGAGGTGAAATCCTTCAAGAGTCCTCTCTGTGGCCGTGATGGAGCCACAGTGCTGCCGAGGGGACCCCGTGACCTCCCTTCCCGCTCTCCCCTCCCTCAGACCTTGTTTTGTTTTGAAGGCATTTCCGAGTCGAGTCAAAGTAGCGCGTTGAGTAGTCAGTTGACTTGAGTCATTACAACTCTGGTGTTTTGGCCCCTTATGGAGTCTCCACCTTCACACCCGGATACCTTGCTCCCAACCCTTGTCTCCCTTGAGAAATCACTGAAGAGCTTTGGCAGGAAGTATGGACGCACCACACTGGACCTGCAGCTCTCCATCATGACGTGTCTTCTCGAGCGGAACGGGATGCGTGTTGTTGGCGTGCATGCAGTGAGCACTGGACAACTTTTCCGCTGTCATTATTTGCAGTGAGTGTTGCATTGAACTCAGACAAAGTAAATCACACCCTATATGGTACAAACGGCATGTGTTACTTTGTTTTATGCATTATCAACCTTACAATGTCTTTGTAGCACCATGCACATTCATTTCAGGGGAATAAGCGAAACTTTTCTTGCAATAATAATAAATATTTACTTGACAAGAACTTACAACAACCTAAGAATGTTGCAAAGCACTTGAAAACAATACAACAAATTACATTTAACCTAGAAAACAAAGATACATAAGACTATTTAGGGTGTAGATATACAATAATAACCACAATTAAACAATAAAACTATTTCATATAAAAATAAAAGATCTTGACCCAGCTTGATGAGTGTTCATAAAAGTAAGTGTTACAGAGACACTTAAAAATAGCAAATGAATTAAGCCCTTTAGAATTACATATGGTTAAATCTTAAAAGGTTTCTGTCCATTTCAAATATATTTTCTTCTGTAGCCTGGGTCTACCACACTGACTTCCAATATATTTGTAAAGCTACCTATTGTCTCTACAAGACTACTTAGCCTCTGCTTGGCATACACCTGTGACATCCAACATAGCCCATATGAAAAGTGAAGTAGTATTGATAGTATTTCCACAGCTTACATGTTCATCAAACTTTTAATTTACTTCTTACACAGTATGAATACTAACAAGACATCTGCTAGACCACTCACTGACCGTAAAAACAATTGGTGAGCCAAGTGACTGGAGTAAGCAAGAAGGTGGTGATAAATGTTACAATCTTTGAAAGGCCATATGTCCCTGATTGACAGAACATTTTGTAGGTGTGTGTAATTAAAACTGTTAAACCGAAAAGCACCAGGAGCACAAATAATCTGTCTGAATAGATTTCCGGCCATTTTGAATATTGTAAAAAAAAAAAATTGGACCCTTGGTTGGATTATGGGCGCGGCTTATATACAAATGATAATTATAAATAGATCAATAAATGTGTAATTCACAGAATTGCATTGTTCTATGGAAATTTAACTAAAATATGTTAGCTTTCATTTAAATCCGGGGGGGGGGGGTTTCTAGCAAAAAAAAAAAACAGTCTTAGTAGCCTGAATCTCTATGGGAAAGGGGCTCTGGAGCTGCCGCTTACCGGGTTTACAGACGAATTTAGATTTAGTAATGGAAACGCATAGTTTCCCAACAGGGTCGGTTGACCTCTAACCTTGGATTTATATGCAGTTGTTTTCAGCGACTAACCGATGCTAGGACTGAACGGGCTAAGTCATAAATTTGTTGTTACCAATTGTGACCATATAAGGAAGAAGTTCATTTGGTACTTAAGTGTATAAAAGCAACCGACAAGCATGTGAGGTTGCCTGTGTGTGAAGACATTTTAGTTTTATCAGCTGCCCATCCGCGGATGCAATAATCTAGACGGAAGATCCTCTTTGGCTTGTGAAGTTGTTTGTATTTATACAAACACCTTCAAAAGGTAAACTTTCCTGCTGAGCGTGATTTTACCAAGCCTTCAGGAATAGAATAGGGAAAGAGTTTTCTTTTTAGTATCCCTGCAGAGCTTTAGAGGGGGGTGGGGGGCTCTGAGATGTCACCACTCAGCCTTCTGGAGGTGTTGGGGGCTCTATGTAAAGAAACATTCGTGATGGAAGGTGCCCACTTGAAAACCCCAATGCCATATCTGCTCTCAACCCAAATCCTTTCAAAAGATTGGCTTTCAGAGTGCTCATCTTGCATTTAAGGCATAATGGATATCTTAAAACCGTATCCTGTGTATTTTGAAATGTACATATGCAGTACAGGAAGGCAAAATGCTGAAGCCAATGTAATTTACTATTGCTGTATAAAAAATGCAAAGCTATGAACTTTTAATGTTGACCATAAGAAACTCGTACTTACAGAGCAGTACATATCCACTCTCCCTTTGTGCTACATCTGAACAAAGATTTTTGTCCCACTAATACCTTCATGCAAATAAGGTAACATTTAGTTACACTCATGGCAATACAAAAAGTTTGTTTATGATAAATTGAATTTAAAAGTAATCTGTGTGCTTCACAATCGCATCCAAGTCCTGGTTAGCTCAGTCGCTGCAGAAAAAAGGTTAGCCTCTCCAGGAAAATTGTGGAGTTTTGAACTGTATGTGCCTCACACGCTGGGCAGCTCGTACTTTTCTGAAAAAGAACAAAAATAAAGTATGCGGCGCAATCTTTTCTGGCACAAAAAATGCATTACCACAATACACCTCCTAATTGGCATGAACAAAACATGCCAAGATTTCTTGAGACAGTTCTCAAAGGTTTCTATAGTCAGCATGAGGGTATCACAGTAGGTATTATACCAATATGTCATTCACAGATTCTCTGTTTAACCAATGACAGTACGCATGTGTACGAAAGCATACATTTAATCAAGCAGGTGCATTTGTACATTGGTCTTGACAGCCAACCTTGTGTGCTGAATGAGCCATCAAAACACTTTTACCCCACTAAACTGATGCCATCCCCACCCGACTTACATCAAGTCCTTTTTTTAAGTTCGAGATAATGCTCTTGTTACGCACTTCTTCTTCAAAGATGATCACCTCCAACTCCAAGAGATAGCAATATAGACATGTAGTGGTGCAATTCTCCTAAAGGGGAGAAACAACAATGTCATTTCATTTCTCGTAAATCTGTAGTCATCCTTCCCCGAGCAGGTCAACTTAAAAAAAATCCGTATTGAAAACAAACTAGGCCCTCCATCTGTGGTTAATCTGATCACTATGAGCTAGCTGCAACGCGTAATGAGTGAAAACAACACCAGCAGTGTTGTCTAGACAAGGCGACTGTCAGGCATTGTTTACATATCTCCAGATTGGTTAGTTTGGTCGGGCACGGGGAATGTATTTGTCATGCCATATCCAAGTCTGGACTTGTATTTGTCATGGACATGTTTTCTTAGTGCATTTAAGGTCTTGATAACTACAAGAATGTAGTGACTGCTTTCTGATGCCAGCTCTGTAGCATTGTCCCCATATTTTACTATGATGGAATTGATATCCCAGAAAGACTCTTGAAGGTATTGTCGTGGATCCGAATATGACCATGCACACACGACGTAAGAAAATGAGGACGACAGAAATGGATGAGGGCTGAATAAACATTGTATTTGTTGCAACAGATACAGACATAGAATAACATACCACCTTAGCTAGGCCGTTCAGGATGGAAACCTTCAACCTCTTCCTAGCTCTCCCTTTCTATACTCTCTGTGACAGATCATATACATATATACATATATATACATATATATATATATATATATATATATATATATATATATATATATATATATATATATACACATACATATACATATATATATACACACACACACATACACACATACATATACACACACGTTTTGGCCTGACCCAAGAACGACTGTCCTGTGCGTGTTTGCTGAGGGGCACATGTGTACTTTGACCATGTTGTTTGATGTTCTTATGTTCTGGATAACCTAACTTTTGTGGATAACCTGTCGAAATACATTGCCATAACAGTATCGCAAGTTAAACCTTATTCCCTAAATAGTTATTATATTTAAATATATTACTGAAACCTTTAAGGTGCAATGCAATGATAAACTAGGCCTTTGCATTAGAATTGCAGTGACTTTTTAGATTTGGTTCCCTCTTCTGTATACACTACAGCCATTTCAGATTTGTTTCCTTTGAAATGTGTTCCCCTTGCCAAAGTTTTTATTTTATTTTATATTTAACTTGTTCAAGTGTGCGACTGAGGAACAGGCGATTCTGCAGCATTTAGCCCTTGGAGCTGACTTTACAACAACTCCATTGCTTTGAGTGAAAATGTCCAAACAAATTTATTAGCAAATCCCAGCAGGCATGTTGGTAAAGCTAGCTAACATTAGCGTAATAAAACAGTCATCATAGCTGATTTTTAACATTATAAACATATTTGGTTTTTCGGTGGGGGCAGTCTTTAGTGATGCACTTTGGTGGTCACTGTTCCTAGGAATGGGGCATATTTACTTATTTTCAAACCTATGCCTTATCTCAGCTACTCACTCACGTCTTCAGCCTCATATTACGTATTCCAACATACAAGCATACAAGTTATTACTATCAATAACAACAATTTTTTTTTCTATTTGCTGCGATATCTTTTATAAATAAAAGGTTCACAGTTTAAAGTCTGCCCCTCAATGCAGGAAAATCCAAAATGGATGATATTCAGTTTCTACGTGACATTGTTAACGCCCAGTTTCCTGCCCTTTGCCCCCTAATCTCCTTGACAGGGAACGTCAAATGGAGTTTCTCAACACATACTTTTTACTGTGTGTGGTTGTTTTTCTGCATGAAATCCGTTTTATACTCGCTCTTTCGTGGAACGCAATGGCAACTGATAGTGGAGCTAACTGATCCCTGTTTAGAAAAAGACAGCCCAGTAAAAAATCCCAGGAGTGTAGCTATAAGTAACATTTACCACAATTGCATTGCACAAATAACTTACATCAATATCATTGGAGGGCGCATACAACCAAGCATCAGATTTCTGGTAAAGGAAGAGAAATTTAGATTTTTAATAACTGATGTCTCTTCATTTTTGATAATTTGCACTCTTACTTGAAGTAATGTTCCAATTCCTCACCCTTAGAGCATCTTTCATCCGATGGAGCCATGTCTGCAGTTCTTTAATGGAGTTTGGGTGGATAGTCGGCTGTAAAGGTCCAGCAGCATCAGCACAAATAATTGCTCCAAAGCTTCAAGAGAATTAATTTGATTGATTTGCAATGGCAATACTTTATTTCATATGTGCATGTAACAATCGATTTCTATGGAAATTACAACATTTCATGTACGCCACACTGCATAATGCCTATTGGAACTTGATTATGGTTTGTGATCTGTACCACCAGACATTTTAAGTTACGAGTCGTGTGACTTTCTGTAGAGTTGGGGTCTAAAGTATATGACCAAAACCCCAGCCTCTTTATTCATTCCGTCAGTGCCAGAAAGAAGTTGGTGCATTGCATTTTGGGCATCGTCCAGAACTTGTATTTGTGTGCTCAGTTAGATTGTCGACTCGCTTACAAAAAAAATACCCAATTTTGAAACTTCCAGATAAGGTATTAATACCACTGTTTTGTTAGCTAAAAATAGACATGGCCAAGCCAGCAGTCAGGCTAGTAACATGGTGAACACATGGCTGGTGATACTGGGGCGTTTGTAGAGCCTTCACAATCAATCAATTGCATGCTAATAGTCAGTGGAGAAACATGTGTTTGCTTATATCATGCCGAATATCAGACAGAGTAAGAAAGACAGGGGAGTCCCACTTCCTTTGCTGGAGAGGGCTTCAGAGGAAATAAAACAGGGCAAATCAGTCAGGGGAGTGGCCAAATTATATGGCATGTGACCCTGTACCGCTTTCACAAGAAAAAGGAAAGGCTTGAGTGCCAGGGATTAAGGATGGGAATCCAGAACTGGTTCCAAATTGTCCAAGAATTGAGCCGATAGGCAGAATCGATAGTGGCATCGGTATCAATAAAATCTTATTTCCCATCCCTACCAGGGACAAAATCATTTCTCAGAGTAGGATACTGACTGGACCCCAAGAAGGTTTTCTCCACAGAACAGGACATCCTTCTGAGAAACTGCCTGAGAAGGAGGCACATATTAAGCTAGAGTAGGCACTACACACACACACACACACACACACACACAATCGCGATATGTAGATTAATTATGTATTCAACTAATTCACAACAATTTATTCATTTTAGGTACAGAAGATTGAGTATGATTTAGCTACACGCTTCAATAAAACAAATGACAACAGGTTTTTTGACAACCTGTCTGCAGTCCTGACCAAACACAAATTTGCTGCACAAGACATCTGGAATATGGTCGAGACAGGAATCACCACTGTCCAATATCCAGAAAACATTGTGGCCAGAAAGGGAGTCAAAAAAGCCGCCGCGGTGACGTCTGCGGAACAGGGCACGTATCACACTTGCGTTTGAGGCAAATGCCTTGAGGAATTTGATCCCGCCATTTTTCATATTCCCCCACGAAAAAGAGCACTTAGCTCTCAATGTCTATGGCTCACTGAAGAGGCTCATCAACAGCTGGTGTGACAGCTGCACGAAAGCTCCTCCAGGAGTAACAATGACCATTTACGATCTGCTGAGCATGGCGAAGAGTGTCCTTCCCTGGCTGCTTCCCCATCAAATATTCAGGGAGGGTCCTCATGCACTGGAATTTGGCCTTTTAATAGAAATATTTTCAGTGACAGTGACTTTGCACCATCCCTAGTCACAGACCGCCCACTGCTAGCAATGACACCAGAGGTTCCATGGCAACGGTGGCATCCTCCATTTAGAGTCAAATAGACGATAAATCAGGGTATGCTTAGGGCGTGGCTACCTTGTGATGGACACTCAATCTGGGTAGAGACGTAGCAACGGGCTCTCACACAGATCCCCCCCTCCTCGCTCCTCCCGGCTCCTCCCCTGCCCCACCCTCTCATCCAAGTATGGTCAATGTCGTCACTTCAGGTTTTGAAAATAAGATGGCGATTTTCAAAATGCCAAACTCGAGGCTTCAAAACGGTGGTCCACAAATCAATGGGTGACATCACAATCACTTTGTCCACTTATTATATACTGTCAATGTATGCAAGCCAGCATGCTTTTCTGGCTATTCGGACCCACAATCTTCTGCGAAGCAGAAGGCACGTCACATCGACTGAGCAGACAGACCCCGGTGCAGAAATATAGCACGTAAAAAGTAGTATTATGCGATTTGGGACCCAGCTATGTTGAATGTCCACTATGCTAACAGACAAAGTCGGCGGGAGAATTTTGGTCCCCATTAAGTTTCTGTGACAGTGAGCCGGAGTGAGCGAGGAGACAAACTTGAAAACAAATGTAATAACTGGAAAAAAGGGATTTGTTTCCATATAGGAAAACCGAATGAGCAACGATTCAAAATGTAGTTGGATCAGATTAAATATTTGTATTACTTTGCGTCCTCACATATTATATTGGATCACAGCTCATCAAACCATGCTACAGGTGAGGTGCAACTATGGTTGGTCAATTTATGTTTTTGGCATGGAAAAAAATTGATAGGCCCAGTTAAAAAAATGTTACCTCAATTAGGTATAGATTAGGTATTTTACTGTCAAAAACAAACAATTCAAAAGATGCTGTGAGGGCTATAGCCTACCTTAAAATCAAACATGACCAGACACCAGGCGTTTTTCTATTCTGGCGGTAGGATGGGCCCCACAATTTCCGGATGATTCGGACTTCTTTCTGGAAGGTCATAAAATTAAGATTATTGGCGTGCAAGTAAAGCTTTTACGGAGCCCCTGTGCCCACAAGTTAATTATCTTGTGGGAACAACATATTTATCTTGTACGCAAAATAACTAATAATTAACTATAAATTAAATGGATCTCTAACGACCTCACATGCACATAGCAAGCAATGGAGTATTATAACTTCTAACTTGATCGTTTACCATAAGAACATACAAGATAAACAAGATACATGAATTTGTTGTGACAAGATAAATAACTTATATAACAAAATAACATGAACAAAATATTTCGGCCCTGCGTAACTTGTTGAATATGGAGGACCACTAAATCGGATTCGCACACTACTGGGTCACTATGAAAGTGAAAGTAAGTTTGTTTGTTTTGGGCCAAATGTCAACAGACGTCGTCTGTTGCCGTCATATTTATGCAGACATACCATTTCAGAAACAAAGTAATAGTACTACTCCTAGCCTAATACTAAAAGGGCATGCAGAGCGCATTTAATCAAACACCCGAATCATAAAGTAGCTTCCTGAATTGACTTATCATGGGCTATGCACCTCAAAGATGACTCAGTCACATAAATACAATGGTTAACCTAAAGACCAGCTGCAGCATTCTAAATTAATGTTGAATTACCTGTATGTGATCTGTTGAACAATTAACCAGCCGCCTCGCGAAGATCAGAGCAAGCAAAAACGCTTTCATCCGCAGTTTTGGTGGTTGCAAGCCCCCGCATGCCAGGGCCATATGGCAAGATTACATTTTCTGTAACCTATGTCACTTAGGATAAAATAAATCCGTTTAACATGCAACACATCTCAAAATAGTGAACTTGGATCCATTGTAATACGTTCTTTTCGGTTCGAGCGTCGCACACCAGCCTGAAACACGTTCCCTCCCTGAAGTCATGATGAGCGCAACTGCTGCGTGACGTTTATGGGACTGGGCCACTAACATTCTTGAGGCTCCTTATCAATTAAAACAACACCAGCACGTTATTGCCAATTGTTGATGGGAACGGTCTTGCAAGATCACGAGGACGGAGAATGCACATTTGTCAGTTTAGATGCAATAGGTAGGTCTAGGCCTACTTAATTGCAATTGCGCAATAACCTGGGTGCAGCTGAAAATAATTTAAGCAGTGAAATGACATCGACGGCATTATGAGCGCAACATTTGATCACAGGTGGTCTTGGGGTCCCCAGTTGGTAGTTCTTGTATGCAAAGTATGTTTGTTGGATGAGGGTTCCGTTAACATGTGTTATGATCAGGTGCCCTAATGTCAGACTCTGGCAGACAAAAAAGCAACAATAAGATTGTAATTCGATAAATTGTTGGCTTTATCGGGTGTGGCTTATCATAAATGCTTATAACTCAGTCAAACTTGGTCCAATCCTTGGGAAACTCCTTACACTGCCTCTTGAGGATCTGGTCACATCTGCAAAGCCGTTTTCACATCTAACATTGATCGAATGACCTTGCATATGGCTAGGAACAGTACAATGTAGCTTGCAGCTTTAATTGCATATCTTTTTTCAAATACATCTTTTTGGTTCTCATCTCCCAAACTCACACATTCTTTAATTATGAACAGTTGTGGGTGAATAAATTATTCTTTATTTGAATGGATATAACAAAATGTAACTTTTTTTTTTTTTAAACATTCTCCAAGTATATGAATATGGTATGGGGTTTGAACAACAAAGCATTTTGGAATGGAGGCCCCCACCATGATAGATGCCAGCATTCACTCATACAAAAAAAAAAAAATACGAAATTGTGAAATTTAGCTAGCTAGGAAGAGAGGAATCACACTTTGACCCATTTTGGGAGGTGAATTATTTACGTTGAAGAGAAAACTATGAATGATTCTTTTGTTCCTTACTTTAATTGACTTTCAACACGAATACTTGGTCACTTAAAGACACAGAGGGTAAAGTGGAAAGCTCTTTACCAGTCTTGTTAGTATTCATCTGGTTTCATAAAGACCACCATATTTTCTCCACAGAAGTGTGTTTTTATCCTCATGGTTGTTACAGATTCACTGAGAACCAAGATAATTGAGAACCTTTCCTCCCACCTCTTACATGCATCCCATGTCGGAGAAGTCTACAAATTCAGACAAGCCATGGAATTGGCAGCTTCCTCTTCTTCATCTCCCTCCTCCTCCTCCTCGTTATCATCATCTTCCTCATCCTCATCTTCTTCATCCTCGTCATCCTCTGCGTTGTCTTCATCTTGGTCGGCGCCGCTAGAGGCCACATTCTTCCAGTAGGAGGCGTAGCCCGAGGCTCCATAGCCATAACTCTCCTCGTCCGCACCGCTCTGTCGCCCGAACTTCACAGAGCGGGCTGAAAGAACATACAGAAACGTAAGCTTGAGCTCAGAGTAGTCACGCAGAGGAGACTCAGGGACACCAACATTTCACTGAACTTCAATGAAATTGCAAGGACATTTTAAGTGCACTTTCCATTTCAATATTACTCTATTTGGATTTGGTTCAAATGAATCTCTAGTGCGAATGGTTGAAACGGAAAAAAGTTCTCGTCGCGTTGAAGTACTTCGTCACAAAAATCTAACTAAAATCCTATCACTACCAAGACAAACACTTCTGAGGAAAAAAGAAGGGCTGGATTCGGTCAGTTCTAAAAGTGTTCCGTTTGACGGGCACTCACTGGACATGCTGAGGTCTTTGGTCTCCTGGGTCTCATGGCCACACTTGGGGCACGGTGGGTTTTTGCCTTTATCCTGCTTGAACACCTTACTCCTGACATGATCATCGCAGTAGCATGCCTGGACGGAAAAAGCACATAACACTGGGTAAGACACCTGACTCAAAAGCTTACAACGCTTTAGCAGACCTTCATTACAGCCACAGGTGTAGCAGAGACAAGGAGCTCAACAGCCTTCTCTTTATTTGAGATGAATTTGTTATTCGGAAGTTGCAGTAGATATGCTGGCATTTGAGATGTGCACTTTTCCCAACCTTGCAACGTAGGCAAGAGTGCTGGCCAAGTCTGTTGCAAGAAACGCCTGAAAGTGAAAAAAAAGGATGGTCAACTCAATACTGTCAAATGTTTACACTTAATCATGAATCCCAGAGATGTGCGTTAGTGCTTTCAACATGGTCATAGGGGGAAAATGGTAGGTATTACAAGGCTGTCATGCACTAAGGAAATAAATGTTCCAACTCTGGGGGAAAAAATGTATCCTAAGTACATCCATTTATAAAAATCATTTCAAAAGAGCAATCTAACTTATGGCTGAAGAAATTAAATAATTTCACGATCGTATTATGAAAATCAGTTCCATTCAAAACGAGTTCCTTTTGAAGCAATAGCTAATTACAGACTGAGTGCTTAACTCACATTTGTATGTTTCTGCCTCTAGGATTTGGCAGCTGGCTTGGTGCTCAAACTGGTCGTCCTCACACAGGAAGTTGTGACAGAAAGAGCACCGGAATATTCTTCCTCCTTTTGGGTCCAAACAAAAAGGAAACACGTAACACACACAAGGTGCACTACCACCCTTTCAAAACATGAATGGCTAAATATGACGTTTTACAGACACTATAGGCACGTTTGAAGTAATATAAATGTACATTGGAAGAACTGACATGACAAAAAAAACTCAAGTTTCTCTAACTTTTCATTACTGGCAAATGGCACAAGTGGTCTTGACAGGCTTGCATTTTACTCAGGGATTATACCTGTGATCCTACTTTATTTGGATGGGACATACATGATGGTGCAGATAACAATATTAAACAAATAGAAACATTTATTTTCCTAAAGAAAATACACTTGGATATTTTGGGACTGGTGCTACACAGCTGGAATAGGGTTTATCTTCCTTAAGGCGCATACCATGATCCCACACACAGCGGTCACACTCAATGCAATCTGCCTCTTGGAGGGGACATGAGCACGCGTGGGTACTCAGGCATTTTCGTCCATGGCACACCCAGGCCTCACAGAAGTCACACACTGCCCCCTAGTGGACAGAATGAGACATGCACTATAAACGTTTGGCTTGTAAAGTCAGGGTCCAGTCAAATTGCAACAGTTGTATTTGATCTTGGTTCTTTAAGTATCTCAGCATCTGAATACAGTTTTGCTTCTTACCACCATGCCCATTCCGGTACTGTGGATCCCAGGATGTCTGATGACACAGTCGGAGGACTTCATGCATTTGGTTTTGCCTTAAATGGAAATAAAATAAATGGTCTAGACAACACAGCTTGACATAGCCGGAGAGAACAAGTCATAATGGAGATTCCGTCTAGTTTCGTGCGACCATCGGCGGCTGATCACTCACCGCACTGGGCGCACATAGGCAATTTCTGCACTGAGGAACAGAAGTAGCAGAAGGCCCGGTTCTTCTGCCGTCTGAGTGGACATTGAAACAGGAAAATAAAGGGGAAGTGTCACATCCTCCATCTGCAGATTGGTTTGCAATTGGACCGTGACTCAAAGACAATGGTACAATTGAGTATTTGAAAATTCATGTCTGCTGTAAAACAGGTGCCTACCTTTCGCACTTGTCACATTCCTGGAAAAAAAATACAACTGTTAGTATAAGGGTAAAGCAGCATGGTTTTAACAACCTCAGCACTGGGAGGGCGAAGAGGGGTGAATCTAGTGGACTGGTTTTATTGAGTGGCATTGCATTTAAAGACCTTATGTCCTGTTTAGTTTATGTCAATACAGACAGAAAAACCCCATACAGAGAATCTGCAGCTAGAAAATCTCTTGTCCTCCATCTCTTGTGGGAGGACTGTCTGGGTATAAGTGTGCTCGTCCTATTCCTTATGGTATGTTATCCCCTTGCAAGATATTTTGAGAAAATGTTCAGTCGTTTTCAAAAAATATATTAGATTTCACCTATTCACCTATAGATAAGTGTCATGTCTTGTTTCCCATTGCAGCAGATTGAAAGGCTCTCAAAAACCATCCACATATTTTTTGCACGAGGAAGTACTTACGTGTGGGTGCAAAAATAAAATGAAGTACGTGTGTATATTGCAGTCTCTGCATCAGCAGTCTCAGCCGTTTTACAGATTGAATAGTAAGACGTTGTGGATGACTCAACAATACGACAACTTTTCAGGGACACCAGGCACAGTGTGGCTGCACCTGAGAAGTGTGTTTCTCTCTTTCTCTTTCTCTTCCCCCCCCCCCCCCCCCCCCCCCCCCCCCCCCCCCCCCCCCCCCCCCCCCCCCCACACACACACGTTGCCAAAGCTTACCTTAGTGCTCAAGCTAGTCAGTACACTTGCTAACTGGGTTTATCAGCTTATCTTTCTTTTTGAGAGCACTACATAGTTATTTTTGTCCAGGGCCCCAAACTGCAACGTTACAGGCCGGGGGCTAGTTCCGTGTCCAGCATTTGGCGAACCAAGGGTGGCATAAACTTACTAACCTAACGGTACCATAAACTAAGTCCCATAACGCATGCTGCTTCCACTACACACCATGGCAGAATTGCAAGGATGCTTGGCCACGTCAATATGGTCCCTGTTGGCACGAGTCTGTTTCTCCCGTTCTTTGCGACTCTCTGCCTTTTTACGGGCACCGGTCTTCTTTTTCGGCATGGTTTTGACTGGTCAGGCTACTTCAGAATTAAGCTGACGACAGAAAACACGATGATGTGTAAGGAAACGATGACATGAGTGATTGACTTACAGAACTTTTAATCATTTGGGTTGTATCAGAAACGACAGAAGAGACTTACCAGTGGCAGAATAACGAAGTGAATTGCACTTGCAAGTCAATAGAAAGGAAGTTACGGAAGCGAGTATCCGTGCAGTAATTTATGACTCCGTGTTGAAACAAAGTACAGAATGGTTCCTAGATCTGCTTAATCAAGACACACGCGAATTTGATGGATACAGATAGACGGATGCTACTAGATTGTCTAAACTTAATTAACATTTTGAAGGTCCATTAAATTAAGAAACTGTTCCAGGGGTGGCTTAATTAATTGTGTATTTCACCGTTTGAATACTCGATTTTATTCAGTGTTTAATAGCTTGCCCACGACAGTGAGACGTCGGTGAGATACATTGGCTGAGATTACAAATTACATTCCCTTCAGGAGGGCAACGGTGGCCAATTGACGCATAGGGAATATTTTGTAGTATATACCCGTAGGCCTATTCTATTTCTGACTAGACTACATTTGGACTACACTTTGTGGGATGTAGAGGTGAATTTGGGAAGCCTTGATAGAAATAATAGGTATCCTATTTTGGTTTTAGATATGATTTGGGTTTAATAGGCAAGTTTGAAAATCTAATTCTTGTTGACTACTAGGGAATATGTAGATAAATTTGAGAAACGTAACCTGTAGATGTCGCTCAGATCACGGTGACGTTATATTTACATAGCTCTTTTGTAAACTACTCGTCTTTTTGATTATCAGTTACATTATTTTCGCAAGAATGGGAAAGGGGGCTATGATAGTGTTACCAGAAAGTTTAACATGCACTATTTGGATCCTATCATGTGCAGAGCATTCAGTGTTCTCATCCTCAGGTTCGACACTATGTTCGGCTTTCTCCGCTGAAGTCCATGTCACGTGTGTAGCTGAGCCCGTTCCGTGCGCCAATCCTGAGCCAGGGTATAACACAGCTGACAGACACTAAACAACAACATAGCACACCGCTAGTATGGCATGGAACTAACTTGGAGAAGCTTTCTGGTAGTGTTTTATCATTCTGATGGCTGCCGTTATTTGTCGGGTGACTTTACTGCTGTACATGTTTTAAACCCTATTACCTAGGTCGTTTTGCGATGAGGTAGTTGCAATATCGGGTGCAACTTACTTTAGTTATTTAAAGGGTGGGAACACCAGTCCTCGTACAATGGCTGTGTCCATCATACAAGCGTGCCGCAGTCTTGCTCTTTCGACGTGGCTACTATCCTTTTGTTTTGTGCATTTATTGTGCTTGGACTTCACGGTTGCAGAGAAGGAGGAATGGTACACTGCCTTTGTTAACATTACTTATCAGGACCCAGTGACCTCAGAAATCAAAACGGAGAAGACCGAGTGTGGTCGATATGGCGAGCATTCTCCTAAAAGGGAAGCGCACGGAACTGTTCTGATGCCTGCGCTCTTAAGCGATAGACAAGCTTGCGACCCGCACGTCAAGTTTACCACGGCCCCACAAAACATTGCTTGGATTGCATTGATTGCTGCTGGAAATTGTACTTATCGAGATAAAATTAGCAACGCCTCAAGGCTCAACGCATCCGCAGTTGTTATATATAACGTGGGCTCCATCAATGCCAACGACACCATAACAATGCCCCACCAAGGTAATTACAGCCAGTTTGCAATATATCCGTTATGACACACATCGGTTCACACATGTTCTTTGGTTATTTTTGTCTAGCCATTACATCACTACACCCCGTCAATTTTAACAACCTAACCTTTGATTGGCTCGGATATGCTATACTTTCATGATTACAAGATATTTCCCTTCAATTAACCCAACTAATCCATGTCTTGGCATGTCAGGACTTGAACACAATTTCTCCATTTGCAGTAGGTTGTCAACCCATTAGTCAAATCAAGCCCTGCAAAAAAAAAAGTCAGTAGCCTATTTTATTTCTATTCTGTGTCCTATATCAAAGTTCCATTGATTTAAAACTGTTCGATTTGTGTCCAGGGTCAACATAATTCTGTCAGATAGGCTTTGGCAGATAAATAAACAAAGATCATTGCCTCGGAAAGAACCATGTCCCTGACCAAGGACCAAAACATTGTAAGACGGGACCCCTTGCGCTTCATCTTATATCATGCATTTCTTGTAGTCCAAGTACTGTGGCCTAACCCTCCCTTCCATAACGTTCGCCTGTTGCATAACATTTTTTAAAGGAAGGCATCCATGCTAGACTGGTGCATTTCAAATGCCTAAGACAAATTGTTTTCCCACAGGTGGCCCCATCATTAGATCTGTTATAGCTGGTCTGGCCAATGTTTCTCTGTGTCTCTGTTCTCTCTAGTAAGGCCACTACCCGTCCTGACGAGGGGGGGGGGGGGGGATAAGACAGGCGAATGAAGTGGTTTAGAACGTCCTGTATAGTGCGTTTGCATTTAGCTGCCTCTTTAGTCAAAGCTAGGCTACATCCGTCCCTTCAAATGATTGCACCCCCAACATCTCGTGTCTTTATAAGAATTTTGATGTGACAAATAGTCATGGAATTATATTAGTAGTAGGCCCACCCAGAGTCAATGGCTGTTGGCCATGCAGTCTCACATCTGCTACCATGAGCAAACTGGGTTTGTCAGCCTTAGTGGGAGTGGGCACCAGAATGGCTCAGTTCTCTGGGATCACCAAAAGAAGGGTGCCTACATACCTCACATGGCTATAATGCCGTTTAATAGCCTGTAAGTAAAGAGCCTGACAGCGAGATGCATGATAGGTTGGTGGGTGGATAGTCAGAGCACAGTCAAGCGTACCCCATTGTGTGCCTGACTGCCTTGATGGCGTTTGCCCCGGGGCACGTCGTCTGTCTGCCTCCTGACCTCCCCCTTTTTCTTAAATAGGGAAACGGCATGCATCCCCGGGTACCTACGAAAAAGATGAAAGAAGCCGTGCTATTTTGGTGAGACAGAGGGGTGGAGAAAGGGAAACGGATGGATGGGGAGGAGGAGGAGGAGACTGACACAAGGAAAGAAATGTGGAGAAAATGGCTATAATAGCAAATGAGTGGGTGTCTAAGGAGGGGTAGTGACATGGAGCTGCAAAGAAATGAAAAACAGGCAGAGGAAAAGAGCGCCGCCGCCATTGAATGGGGAAAGGAGACCGCAGTGAAAGACAGACGGAGAGACACGGTATTCTCCTTTGCCAACAGAGGTGGACTGTCGCAGCCAAGGGGTACCAAAGCCACGAACCTTTCGCTGAAGCTTTCGTTTGGCCCCATGGCTGTGCCATACAGAGGCCCTTTTTTTTGTGAGAACACTCAGAGCTCTGTGTGGACCGGGCATGCATGAATCCTATCAGAGCGGATTCATTATGAAGTACTCGACAGGTCCGAGTCTGTTTTTCATGGAGCGCATGTGCTGAAACCTTTTAGGGTCTGGAAACAATCAGTAGGCCTATAGGGGGCATGACGTTCCCTTTTTAGGCCTCAGAGACATTTCCCTTGCACTCGGGCAGTCCCATTAAAACATTTCACGGAATGTTTTTTGTCTTTTGTGCTAGGTTATATGTTTTGCTGAAGCAGTAGCCCAAGTGTTTAAACTACACTATTAGCTGCCTATAGTCATGAAGGCCTTGGTACGCTGTTCCTCGTCTATTTATGACATAGACTGCCTGTAGTTAGCCACACAACTTTTAGGCCCGTCTAAGTGTTTGTGCACTATGGTGGTGCTTTAGTGCAGATGGTGTTTTTGGTCTTCCCAAGGGGCCGCTCTGTTTATTGAGTGTGGCTATTCGCTGAAAAGTAACCACAGCGTCGCTAGTGAAGAAGTTTCTTGTTTAATCTACTAATCGGTGCCTCAGCCCACTGTTGTCCACTACACAGTCGCCTCCCCAAGAGCCAGAAAGCTGTTTGTTTGAACCAGTGCTCCGCATTTTTTAGAGGGTGTGGAAAATCGACCGCTCTCTTGCACACTATTCCCCTAGCGTTGCCGAGTTTGTCTAGAAAGTGGTACGATTTTGATCCATCTCGGCCAGGACCAGCACTCCTTTTTTTATTTTTAGAAGCTGCTACCTTTGTCCGTTATTTCCTGATTGCATCACAACTGCAAACAGAAGGTTGACCTAAGCCATGGCTCTGATCTCAATCTTCTGTCCTTATTTACTAGCACGTAGCAAATCGGGGCCTAGCCTTAAGCCCTATTAAATGCATAAACTGAGGCTGGTGCTTATGTGCGGTAGTGTAGTGGCGTAGTGTCGAGCTCATTGCCACCACTTTGCCTTGCGGGCCCTGCCCCAGGAACCATATTTCCAAAACACCAGGGCTGCCACTATAACACATCTGGTTACAAATCCCCCACACCCAGATGGTGCTGTTGTTATGTAGTGTTGAGCAGCCTCAAGGTTTTAAGATTGGATACCTAAAAGCTAATGCTTGTCCACTGGGCTAAAGGAGCTTTACCAAAGGGCTCTGTCATCAGCTTACCTTTAACACCGGACTAACCCACCCTGGTCGGATAGAGTTCCTGGGGTTGCCAAAGCATTGTCATTTGAACACAGTCCATGAAAATGCAGGGCCAAAGCCTCTCGTCTCTGATAGGCTCACTTTGTCCACATACTTCTACGGTGTCCCAAGTGGATCAATCAGCTTTGGGTTTGATTTCTGTGTTTGATTGGTGTTGGCAGAGTACAGCTGAAGGTGATGAAGCTGTGATACCCTTTCAGTAATGTACTAGTGTTAGCAGGCTCTAGATCCACACGCCATGTACATGCCCATCTTGTTTTTCTGCTAGAAAGTGAGATGGTGATGGCAAGCTCACACACACACACACACACACACACACACTGACATACACACACAAACCGCCAGGGCGGCCAAGCTTTGGTTATGTAAGGACAAAATGGTGCACACTACCAACGCTGGCCACACAGCTGACTGGATTGCAATTTGTTTATATCTCTGGTGTCTGGTCTGCGAGTGGAATGCATGTAATGCATTGAGTCTGCTTCGTTACGACTGCACATAATGAGTCCAGCTCTGCACACTTGGGTCATTGTTTGGGCCTAAATGCTTGTCAGAGCCGTCCCTTTTTGCAGTTCTAATTTGATTTGAATGTTGTGTGTTCCATAATCAGATGTTCTCTGACGGCTTTAAGCAAGCCATGTTGTAAGCTGAAGAATGACTTCCTGCCATTAAGATATATTTTGAGCAACACAGGCCTAATCTTGAAACAGACCGGACCAGGCCAGGTTAGTGATTCAAAATATAGTGTCTTTGGCATATTTTACCAGTTACATTTCACGTTATATATAGGACTTGAACTAATTTGTGACCGTTGCTCTCTACCACCTGTTACATAAAGAGATTTATTATAAATAACATTATGCTGAGTCTGTTGCATGAAAATTGCTGGTTTTCCAGGTTGGCACAGGCTAAGCTCTACTTAAGATCTAATATGCACACCCACGACTTGGTTGGTTTTCTCCAGCTTTCGGCGGCTCTGTTGATTTTTTGAATTAGCATGCGAGTGGAGGAGGGGCTAGTCTTACTTTTTTCGACGCCTCTGTGCAGTCTTTTACTTGAAATCATTTTTCACTTTCGAGGTTACCAGCCTAGTGGCTTCTTAGGCGGAGAGGGTTGCGCAACCGACTGCCTTCTGTATCTCTTAGTAGCAGGTTCATCCCAGGGTAACGGGATGTAACGGCCTGGGCTTGGACTCAGACCATCGCTCCTTTCACCACGGTATCCCTCAGGGCTGTGTAGCTGGCTGACTGCCTGGGTTGTGTTGGTGGTGGTGGATGCGGCCAGAGGGAACAAGGTCCTCTGTGGAGAGGACTGGAAGATGGAGAGAAACTCCCTAGAGCTCCACACTGCTTTCTCGCCTCAAAGGGAACACTGAGAGGACCGGATGGAAAGGGTTGTCTGGGGCTATTAATGCATTATATATTTTTTTGGTGCACCTCTTTGTAGCGGGGAATAGAGGACACTGCCCTTTTCCCTTCACAAGGCGCCGAGACCTCTCTCAGACACAGGCTTATCTGTCACTCTTCAGCTCAAGAGAGGCTCCCCGTGGCCTTAGGTGTGATGGAACTAATCTCCCGGTCAGGTCAGCCATTTTCCTCATTGTTGAGTGAATGTCACCCACTTTAAAGGAGTTTTCTTTCTAAGCTCATCCCTGCAAACGAACAGCCTTTATGTATGCTGTGGTTCCTTTCTGCATTGTGAAGGCTTCCGTTTCTAGATTGTCTTAAACCATGCTCCAGTAGCTGGTGACCGAACTGTCTACAGTGTTTATGCTTGGATGAATAGTGTGTGCTGTGAACTGTGAACTTCTAACAGTGACATGGAAAGCACGGCTTTGTTAGCTGGTCCTGTCTGAACTTCCAGCAGGCGATGGAACGGTAATTAGTCACTGGGGTGCGCGCCGTTTGGCCAGAGTTCTTCATGTGCCGGCCTCCACGCTTGCACGCAGGAGACCTGCCCTCCACTGACCTTGTTGGACTTGTCTCCCTACATGTACATTTAGATTCAACACCTTTTCCATGTAATTAGCATACTTTTCGGGATAATTGTGTGTCGTTAAAACACAACCATTTCTTATTAATTAGCTCCGACGTACTGAGACAACCAACATGAGATCAATCATTAATTAATTACAAGGATGGTTACTGGATGGTACTGTCTAACACAGAACTGTAGAATACACATTTGCAATAAGCTGCGTGTGTCTGGCGTCAACAGGCACAGGGGATGTGGTGGCCATCATGATCCCGGAGCCTAAAGGTCGTGAGATCGCGGCCCTGCTGGATCGGAACATCCCGGTGACCCTGCACATCTCCATAGGAACGCGGAACCTGCAGAAGTACGTGAGCCGCACGTCCGTGGTGTTTGTCTCCATCTCCTTCATCGTGCTGATGATCATCTCGCTGGCCTGGCTGGTCTTCTACTACATCCAGAGGTTCCGCTACGCAAACGCGCGGGACCGCAACCAGGTAAGACCCGGTCTCCACGTTGCCCCGTGCGGGCGGCAGTGCCGTGTCGGTAGGACCGCCGCGACGTAGACAAGATAGGGCGTATGCAGTAAACACATCAGTGGGAAGAAGTTCTGGTCACTGTTAGTGTTGATTAAAACCTTACTGTTTTTTTATATTATTTTGTATATTAACTTTATTGTTAATATTGTAAACCATGTTTTGGACATTACGTCTGTTTTTACGAGAGGAATGTTTGATTGCTCCGTTCGGCTGTGCAACGATAACGAAGTATGGAACCCTGGTGGAACCCTCTGAAATTAGCCTGACAGCTGGATCTGAAGAACACACTGTAACGCACCGAAGCGATTAGCAATCCTGTTTTCGGGGGTTGAGACCGTGCAGTGCAAACAGTCCGCACAGCGGTCTCCTTAGTTTCTGTAGCCAGAAATATTATAGACGACTGCCTGGGTTGTGGCTGTAACGTCTGTTCAGTTGACACATCAACGCCCTAGTTGTCAGTTGTCATGGTGACAGGTGCCACAGGGATGTTTGTATAGTTGTAGCCTACTTCTTGGTGCGTGATGTGGTTTTCCAGGAACTTGGCTGTATTGAGCAAGCGCTCCTCTTTGGTTTCAGGCAGCCTTGCCAGTTAAGCTCGGGAGCAGCTGCTGCTGGATGGGGTTTGTTTAATGCCAAACCCAATAGCGACACCCTTTTAGGTATCACTTAAAGGCACCTGTTTGATTCTTTTCCTGTTAGGATACTGTTAGTTCATTGCCAACTTGTCAACTTGCAGTGCGTCCACGACACATACTTTGCAGCCTTTATTGTCGAGTCCAAACATTATACACAGCTCCCAACTTTTTAGTCTCAACTAGCCTATTAAATATGTACATAGGTCAGATGATGACATTGAATTTTATGCCTTTTTTTTTCCAAAGCAGATCAATTTAGTTTGGCTGGCCGATAGTTTAGTTTAGCTGGCCAATTGTTTATGCATTAGCATCCAGATCAGGCTGTTGTCTTGAATTGTTTTGTTGTTGTGTTTTTTTAATCTTCTTTAGAGGCGTCTCGGAGACGCGGCCAAGAAGGCCCTCAGCAAACTTCAAGTACGAACTATCAGAAAAGGAGACAAGGCAAGACGATACATTGCTCTCTCACTGATTTGAATCATTTATATTCTCCCCTCCCAATTTGAATATTGACCTTATAATCACTACGTGCCACAGCCCTGCACACAACAGTGGTTGATTGTTGATGCAGACAAAGTCTGAAAGCCATGCAGATTTTTTTCATGGTGCACAGAACACGAGCTTGGTTGCTTTGACAGGCCCATAAAATCGACATGGTGAGTGTTGGTTGATCAATTTTCAGTTTGGTTTATTTTCTAGGAAACAGAGTCAGACTTTGATAACTGTGCGGTGTGCATCGAAGGCTATAAACCCAATGACGTTGTGAGGATACTACCATGCAGGTAAGACACTTTTATTTTTCAACAATAACTAATGATTAAGTAATTATGCTTTATAATACTGGTACCTCCAGGCATTCTGTAAATACTGGTTTTGTGGTCAGGGGGAATAGTGATATTGCAACATTGTCATGATTGGGGTACGGGCAGTGGAAATGATGTTGGTTATGTGTGGTACTCTCCTGGCCAGGCATGTCTTCCATAAGCACTGTGTAGACCCCTGGCTGCAGGACCATCGCACCTGTCCCATGTGTAAAATGAACATCCTGAAAGCCTTGGGCATACCGGTAGGTTTTGGTTCACAAGTTTTGGTTTCAGTTGAGAACAGTCAATGATTTTCCTACTGTTGAAATGATGGCCATTCCTCATTAGTCTTTGACTTTTGAATTAACTCAACCCGGGAGAAGAAACTGAAAAAAATGAAACAATATTTGAATATTTTACAAAGAAAAAAAAAAAAATACGGAGACTAATTTTGTCATTGCTATGTGCGGTTTCTCCAGCCCAATGGAGACTGCATGGACGAAATCACCCCCGACTACGAGACCTCAGTGGGCGGAGCGCCCACCGACCCCAGCACGGCAGCCAGCGACGTCATGATGAACGACAGCTCGGTGGTCCTGGATCCCCTGGGACAGACGCTCGGGCCGCCCCAGGTCTACTACGACGGCGAGATGCTGGCGCAGGCCACGGAGAGCCACTACGTCGCCAGCGGTGAGCGCAGGGACCCCCCGCACGCCGCCCACCACCTCGCCGCTCAAACCACCCACAGGTGGGTCTCGCACGGTCCTCTCCGCGGGCCAGGCACACTCCCTTGAAAGTGGTGCAACCACGCCCCCGCCGTCCTCCCAGCGGGCTGTGAATTTAAGCAACACCTGCACGCTCTACCTGTCTCCTCTGACCTGTTCTCCAGCAGAACGGTAACTCGAGCAGCCCCTGTAAGCAGCCTCCCCTTGGGCGAGCTATAACGGGATGCTGAGTTGTAAAGCGGCGCACTCTGACCTGTGCTTGGCGTCGTTACAGTCCCGTGGCTCCGTCACAGAGCTCGGTGTCCCGTTTTCAGGATCTCTGTGCTCCGTGGGTCCACCTGTGCCAAAGCACTCTCAGCCCACATCCTGAACTAGGGCAGCAAGCACCTGCGTGTGTGTGTGTGTGTGTGTGTGTGTGCGTGTGTGCGTGCGTGCGTGCGTGCGTGCGTGCGTGCGTGCGTGCGTGCGTGCGTGCGTGCGTGCGTGCGTGCGTGCGTGCGTGCGTGCGTGCGTGCGTGCGTGTGTGTGTCCTTTTCTGAAAGGCTAACCCAAATAGATGGCACGGTTTAGAAAGGAGTGTAGCTGTTCGTTTCAGAGTCAGAGAATTAGCACCTCCACTAGTGCAAACCTGAACCTCCAGCTAACGGCTCCTTAGCACAAGGTTTTTATTAGCTAATGCCAGCCCCTTTTTTATGTGTTTGTGTGGGTCTGTGCCTGTGTACGTGCGCACACTGTGTAGTTACACTGGCACAGCCCACTTCCTGTCCAACCAGCTGAAATTCCACCCCAAGTTGGCGCCTTTGCACCGGAGTCGGGCGCCAGGAATCAACTCAGTACAGCCTTTGTAGGAGCAACTTGGAAGAGTCCAGATCTTACTCTGATCCTACCCCAAAGACCTGTTAAGCAGTTGGGGACAAAGACCAGAAACCTGGGGCAAAGGTGCCTGGACGGTCTTTCTCTCTCTCTCTCTCTCTCTCTCTCTCTCTCTCTCTCTCTCTCTCTGTCTCTCCTTTTCATCATGTTCTCATTTGACACACACGACTTTCCGTTTGCACAACTCTGAAGCATCACGCTGGCATATGGTGGTTCTGTAAATGAATAGCTGTCTCAGATGGTTTATGGTCACATTTCCTACAAACAAACATGTGGAACAGTCCCACCAGGCCCTGCTTGCAAAAAAAAACCCCAGTATTTCAGCAATTTGTTGGTTGCGCAAAAGTCCTTCTCCGTTCTTTTTCATTGAGTAGCAGTGGGACGCAGCGCTATTTGTCACAGGCACCACTCTAACCTAATTGCAGCCAGTCGCCAGTGCAGTAGCCGCAGTGGCAGTAAAGCAAATGGGATTGTTGACAAGTGGCATTTTGAAGGTTACGAAGAGAGGTCCGGGGACGTTTCTTTTTCAGTGAGTGTAGTTTGTCAGGATCTCTAATTGAGAAAAAGAGTGTGAGCAGCAGTAGGTACATAAATGTAATATGTAAATGCAGCAAAGCCTGTCTGTGCGTGTCGGTTGGAACGTCATGCAGACCTACAATGCCCCATAGGAGCTGAGTCATACTCCCCGCTCCAGGTTTCTCTCACCTGCTATCGTTAAATGAGCTCCCTAGTGATGTAGCGAATGTTCGTGCTGATGTCTGACCTTCCCCTGGTAGCCTAAAACCTGGAGGTTGTTAGTTTAGAGTTCCTCAAACTACTTTTCACTGCTCAGGTCTTTGGAGACTTTGGAGAGGAAGGAGGTAATGATGAGGAAGTGGGGGCTCACATGCAGAGGGAGGGTGAGGTGCTCTAGTGAAGGCTGACCCCCACCGGACACCGGGCCGCCACCGACAGAGCCATCTGGCGCTGTTGCTATAGTTACGAGGGTTACGAGGGTCTCTCTCACACACACACACACACACAAACACACACACACAGAAACTTTTTTTTTTTTTTTATTGTTTCCTGATTTTTGACCATCAGTCAAAAGATGTCTTACACAAAAACATGTCCAACTATTTGGCACCCTGATGAGCCGCTCCTTCTATCTTTGTGTTTAGCAGCGTTTCGGTGTTTCTCGCACACTCGGTCTCAGAATCTCCGGCCCGTCCTCTAAATTCTCTTTTTTATGTATCTTGACCGTGACAGGAAGAAGCCATTCCTATGTTAGCAGGAGCCCCCACCTCCATCCCCCTTGAGAGGCTGTAAAAGTGCATCTGCAGTCTCTGTCTTTTCACTGCCACAGCAAGCTACTCCGGTTTCAACTGCTTCTCAAAAGCGTTGTCCTTCATGTGTAGCTTCAGACCTCCAACGCTAGCTGGTTGTCGACTTGGTCGTGGTATTCTTTTGTCCCCAATGGAACACAGCCTGTGTTTGTCTGACGGCCTCATGCTGTTCAGCGGGGGGTGTACTGTGTTGTCTTTAATTAGCCCACAGACAATGGGGGTCTGTCGTTTGCTGCAGTGCTAGCAAAATGACGACCCGGACGTCAGCAACTGACAAGCGACGCCTTAAGAAAGGCGCTGGTCTGCCGGCACCATAGTGCTTTGGCCTGGCAGTGACGGAGAGGCCAGCTCGCCAAGTCGTCAACGTAAAGAATGAGTACTGTCATAAGCGTTATGAGGGCTATCCCTCATTTTGGGACGTGGTTACTGTGGGTAATGGTTCCAAGCAGAACCCAAGAAAAGGCAGATGTATCACAATCAGGGAAGATAGTGTTTTGGCTGTCTTCGGAGCCGATTTTGGAATTGCTTGCTCCCGTGTGTGCTCCTGGTGATGTAGGGCAGCGATGTTATAACTGTCAGCCCAGAACAACATGTGCAACATTTTTTCACACACCATTTTTCACATATACCCATTTTCACATAATTTTTTTTGTTATATTTCTGTATTTGGCTCCTGTTATTCTCGGTTTTTAAGAACCTGCTGAATGTTGCTTTGAATTTTTGCTCTGATATGTCATTGAGGGTTTGGATATACTTTTAAGATGTGCTTTAATAAACTATTTACGACCCTATTCATTTTAAACATTGCAATGAAATAATACATCCTTTGGGTAATGGTGCGATGAGAGGATTCCACTTAGAATTGTTTTCCTAAACGTCTAGGCATTGGACTGCAATATTAAAGTCTCTGGCAATGAGTTTTCTTTTGCTCGCTTAGAGTTGATGTTGAGTGGTTAATCAATGTTTGCTGTCTGTGTCGGTGTTGTAAGTAGAAATGCTTTGATAGTTAAATTACGTGGGTGATTGAAATGGGAAAGGCCCCTGTAACTGCACAGATCCAACACAATATGTCACTAATGGGTGTCTTGAAAATGTAGTTCATAGGCCCTGCAAAAAGACTTGGTTGATATTGACACTGTATTCAATAATAATAATAATTAATTCATTTTATTCATATAGCGCCCCAAAGACGCTTTACAGAAAAAGAATAAGACAATAATGCTCAGACAAAGAGCAACACACTAGAGTACAACAGTTGAGACAGAGATGGACAGAAAGGCAAACAATAAGGCAAGGACAACTACAACTAGACCAAACAATGAGTTGACAAAGACATAAGTAAAAGAATAACTGTTTTAGGGTTAGCCAGGTTCTAATCACGCCAGATTGAATTTAGAGATTAGTCCCGTATATACTTGACATTTCGAGAGAAAGCAGGTGATCCACTTTCCTCTTTTTCTTTTTAAGAGAATCCAATAACTAAAGGGAAGCAATATAAGGGAAATTCATGGTAGAACGTACTGGTAGTATCGATTCAATTGATCAGTTCAGAGCCTTTAGCTTTTAAACAGGTCTAGCTGCGACATTTTCTCGAGATACTAACGACCATTTTCTGGTACGCAGGTGAGCACTATCCCCCACTGAGCAGTGACTCCGACACCTCTCTCATCTTGGCCGTGGAGGTGGGCTTATCCGACCTGGAGCTCTCCACAGAGCAAGAAAGCAATGACGTCAAGTCGTGAGACAGCCGGAGCCAGGCAGGAAGTGAGACGTTGCCGTGGTGACGGGGAACGGAGTGGGCCAGAAAGGCTCGAAGGCCTCCCAAGAGCATGTCTCTGGCCCCTGATGGAAACGGCAAAGAAAAAAAAAAAGAAAAAAAATCCCCAGACGGCACAAGTAACAGAAACCATAGCAGCGCAACATCCTTTTCTGTCCCCACTGCACTCCTAGTTTACCGCAACAGTGGTTTCTCCTGCCTCCGTGGATACTTCGCTTGTGTATGTTCTGACTACATGTGCCTCTTCTCTCCTGCGCCTCTGCCTCTTTCTACTTCTCCACCTTAGTTTGACTGTCATGTAACCAGGTAGACAGTCACTACTAAGCTTGTATTAGGCTCCTGTGTAGCACCTATATCCAAGCACAGTGTGTCGTGGTTCGTTGCTTTCCCTTTTTAAAAGCTACATTCTGGCATGATGGAAAACACCACGGTGGGTGGTACTGTAGCAGAGACAGGCCAGACTCCAGTGTTGCTTACCTAAAATGTTTACATTCCCTTTGAAATGGAAACAAATGGGTTTTTTTCTTTCTTTTTCGTATGAGACAAAGTTTATCTAATGTACATGTGACTGTTTCTGGTCATGGTTTAGAGCAGTAGATTTAGAGTCAAGTCCTGTGTGATCGTAATCCTGCTCATGCACGTGGTGTTTTGTAAAGAAAAGATCACTGCCAGTGTACTCTAGAATAAAACAGATCTTCATGTTTATCTTACAGAAACGTTCAAAGTCATTATAAAATGACTAAAGACCTTCATGTAAATGGTCGGTTTTTGTGACGTAAAGCCTGAAATCAATATACATCATGTCCGACCTTTTTTCTGTCCTGGTTTTTGAATTGAGCTATTTGCATAGAAAAGGTCACAACAAAGTTTTTTTTTAGGAACTTTTGGATTTTTTTTGCCATTCTTTACAGTAGGTTTGCTTTGCTTTGGGTGCTTACTTGTGTTGTCTTTGCACCAAACAAATCTTTAAGGACTTAGTCCAAAAAAAAGTCATGCAAAATTGGCATTGACCTACGCATACACATTTCGGTGACAACCCCATAGGCCAGAGGAGAGCAGAATATGGGAGGTTGATGTCATATGCAAGGAATTCTTGCAGCCCCTTAATTATTTTCTTAAGCATATTGGTAACCTCCATGATAAGATTATCTTAAATGTATCAGTCCTTTCATTAACAGTCATTAAGTGACTGATTAACTTGTAAAACAACCACAACACCCTTTTATTATTGGTTATGTACACTTAGCCAACCACGATCTTGTAAGCTTTTTTAAAAATCTTTCATCTTTTAATTCTTAGGCAGCACATTTAACATTGAAGGTTGAAAAAGGTGACTATTTTAATTTCAGGCAGTTGAACACGAAAAATTGAAATTTCAATAGCGACGTGCATACTTTTAAATACATGACGTTTTTATTTCCACCAGCACTCTTGTTACTGCCAAATTAATAATCATATAATAATTATACATTTTATTTAAATAAATAAATAATAATAATAATTTATGTTAATAATAAATTATTAACATATGTACTTTTAAATTGAAGCAGTTGCTTATAATACATCTCTGAATAAGTTTGAATGATAGATCAGATAGGATTGGCTTTAAAATGCTAAATGCATTGTTGTCCTGCTATCTTCCAAGCACTTTTTCACCACAAAGTACTGTAACTCAAGCTGTGGGAGGATTGTGTGCTCACTCAGTTCATCCACGCTCTGCACAATCTCCCTGTACCCGTAGCTCTTCACGGCACTTCAAAAGCCTCTTTATACTTTATTAGCAAGTTTGTCAAAGCACAACCGTAAAGGAGTGACTATTAAGGACAGGGATTAGTAGATGGGGAAAATCAGGGTCCATGACTTACCCAAGCCATCCAATAGCAACGGATGATAACTGACAACACTAACATTTATGTTTGTGTATTTTTATGTGCCAAGCCTGCATTCCCCCCTGAAGTTTATCCACCTAGTTAAAAAGGGGCACAGAGTTGGTAGGTTTCTCCAGTTGTAAACAAATACCCTATGCATTGTCATGCACTAAATGATGTGGTGTCCAACACACCTGTTGGTCAATAGCACAGCCATACTTTATTTTCTGGATTGCATAAACATTAGGGTTTAGTACTGAAGGATGTAAGCCCTTTAAAGACAGATGTTGTGAGTCAAGCCTTTTTAAAACTTGTAAAACGGCTGGTCGTTTATTTATTTTTTAAATATGTTCAGCGTATAAGTAAGTGACAGTCAAAAGAATGCAATTTGTATTGGTATAAATATAGCTTTTATTTTTGTAAAAAGCAATCAAACGGAGAATAGATTTTGTAAATGCGGCGCATGTTTACAGAAAAGGAATGGTTGAGTCCAGAAGCTAATTACAGTTGGATGTGGAATCTTTTCTTTTTGAGTCAAGCTTATTTTGTAACCCTAATTACTTTTTTGATCCATGTCAGTCTGTCATCCAAAATTGCGTCGAAAACAAATCTCCAACCTATAGTGCAACTATTACACAGTGCATTTACTAATGTAAAACTATTTCCCTCGATCAGTTGCTATGATTGTTAGAACGTTTTTATGCGGACAACTGCAAAGAATTGTTGCACCAGCATGTATCTTCAGGCACCTGATTGGATTTTCTAGGTGGTATTTTCCTGCAGCAACTGTTTGTCTTAAGTCTCCTTTCAGCCACCTGGGACTAGGTTATGTAACCAGCACATACCGTCTTTCCTCCTGTCAATCTTTGAAGGATTAGGGGTTTATGGATAGAATAACTCCCTTGGTAATACTAAAAACACAGCAAATTATATTTACTAAATAGTATTTACAAAGTACATTTTAAAGAGAACTAGGTTCGCTGCAAAGAACATTGCAACCACTATAATCATACTATGCTATGGTCATATTGGCATGGTTTCCCTGTTTATTTGTCTTTTTTATTTTACACATTTTCCCTTTCTATTTCCCTGCATACTTCTCTGTAAATTTGTATCCTGGTTGTATAAACCTTCTTAGAATGCACTTTATTGCTGGAAAGAAATGAGGTTAGTATGACATATGATACAAACGTCTTTAAACGTTTGAATTGTATCTGCTTTGTTTAGGGCTATGATGTTTCAGATGGCATAACTGTCGCTCTACGTATGATATATAATATTTTGTCTATACCAGTTGTGGGTCTAGGGAGGGTATCGTTACATATATATTGTATACCCACCAGAATTCTACAGCCTTGTCATTTTGTTACATAGAGGAAATTGTACATATGTTCCGTAGCGTTGACCTACTCTTCCAGTATTATGTTGCACGTGTATGATTGTGAGTTAGAATATGTTTGATTAAAAAAAATCTAAATATTTTGGATCTAATGTATGTGGTTTGATGCAATGTTTAGTGTAACCTTTGTAGTTATGCATGTTTGTTTTTATGAATAGCCACGAAGGAAACTATACAGAGATATAGGAAACATGGGCCATAAATCCTGAGAGATTCTTTTTTCCTTTTCTGAATCTGCATGCTTGCCCTGCCTTGTTGCAGTAAATCGTTTAAGGGATCTTCCCTATATTTGACTATGCCTTGTTGCAGTAAATCGTTTAAGGGATCTTCCCTATATTTTACTATGCCTTGTCTATGCAAACTTCACTAGCGGGAATTTGCATCAATCAACAGGGTTGGACAGTGAAGATGGAGTCGTGAACCAAGTTGCTCTCGTATGTTCGTATACCAGCAATGCCCTCCACCTTAGTGCCCGTTTGGTGCACTTAGTGTGTATCTGGAATGACTTTTCACCTCACTGCAGCAACCATGGCGATATGGACAGCTGGCCGTGATACAACCAGGCCATCCCCTCATGATCCCTCCGTACGCCTCACAGAATGCCAGCTGTCGCAGAACGTCTTCATAATTCTGAGCACACGCCACAGTGTTTTTAAAACTGGCTTCAAAAAATCTGGCTTTTCAAATGTGGTTTCTCAGGGGGGGAAATGTATCCGGTTACACCCATTCAAAAAGAGTGCATGTTGCAGTTAGAAGCGGGACAAACTGGCCCCATGTTGGGGAGGGATTTGCTGGCGTGGGCTTGTACTCTTTAGGAGTCCCGTGAGAAGAAAGGAAAGTCCAAAATATGCGAGGGAGTTCTTAGCTAACATTATGGCAAAGCAGGTGTTCCTAATGTGTAGCTACATTAACATATGAATTGAATTACAATAAGGGGGTGTATTTCTGTCTTTATAGGGGTGTGGTGGCCATATGCCTGCCATCAAATCTGTGCAGGAAGTATATTTGGAACATAATACATAATTTATATACAATACCTTTGGACATATACAGTCATATTAGTTGTAAATATAGAAATTCTACCTATTTCTCGGTGTTTAAATTGGCCATGGCGAAGTCTCAGTTGTTCACGGAAAAGCCTAAAACAGGTCCACATGAAACATGTTACATGTTTTCCTCGTACAGCTTAGTTATAGTGGGTTAAAGATGTGCTTTTAGGTACATTTTTCTCTCTTCCTATCTATTTAATTGACCTTTGACATTTGTATCTCTGCTGTCAAGAAGGTTACAGTGAGGGGAGCTATCCTACTTGCTGGTATGGGAAAGGGAATACTAGGCATAGATTGCCCTCTACTGGATATATGATCACCTGCAGGATTTGAAATTAATTTTTATGCTTCTGTGCAAAGAGAGATAGCACTGTTTCGCTGTTGGCTACTTACTGATGGGTTCTGACAAACCTTTTCTGCCACAAGTACACATGGCTGCTCGTTTCACTCAATATCTCTGTATGTGGGAACAGTTTAAAGCCTCAAAATAAAATGTTTATAAATTGGAAAGGCTCATACCACACACATCCTAAAAATAGTTTTTGGATGAGATATAAAGAAGCCAAGGATGCTTCATGTAGCATATGGATGGGATCCTGATCAAAGTAGAACATTATAGTTGTTTTTTTAAACTCAGCTTTGTAAAATAAGCATCAAGGTATTATCTAAGGGCAAAAGAGTGGAAATGCAATAATTAGAAATCATTTCAACAGAATGTGTTGCCTTCTTTCAAAACTGCTTTAGGGAAAGTTTACTGGAGATGTTTTGGGGATATTACACAGTGTGATATAGGAAAACTGTTGTCTGAGAAATTTGAGTCATAAAAAACGCCACAATGTTTATTTTATTTGCTCTCATTAAGGGTAAAAGTAATTTCCACAATACAGTCCCACTTCTCCAATTTATAAGGAAAGGCTCCAAAAAGAGGGATGTGATTCGTGAAACAACCGAGTTTTCAGGACTGATATGTGTCTGTTAGAACTGGGTTACAGACTGCGATTCCCTACAGAAAAACAAAATACGGTTGCCTAGTACAGTAACTACCAAGTCAGCCACAAAGAGGCTGATCGTCAGAAAGAGCAGAAGGAGTTAACAGTCCAGCTTCCAGACAAACAATCAACTCACAAACATTGAATAGAAAAACAATTAGACACAGTGAGAGGGAGGCAGGGGAGCCGGCTAAAAATACAAAAACAAATTGAGAAGACAAACATCACTTAACAGACACAAAAATGTGCCCTGCTGAGTTGAGCGAGGTCACTAAGAACAAATGTTCAACCTCCCACCATTAAATTATCTTTCTTTCCATGTAGGTGAAACCCAGTTCAGACTGAAAACACAAACAGAGATGGAACCCCCTGACTGTGGTTGTCGGTGAGGAGGTGGAGTCTCTGAATATACAGCCCACATCTGCTACCCGCTGAATTAGACCACAATAACAAACTTCATCAAGCTATAACGCCTAGAGCCGCCCTCCTGCCGTTCCGAAACTTAATGTGGTCCAGTCAAGGGAAAAGTCTATCAGAAGCCTCAGCTGTTCAGCTTGCCCACGCAGAAACAAACAATCCCTCCTCGTGGTAAGTCTGACACTGGCAAAGTTTTACCTCTCAAGGAAACAGGTTGAAAACACCCCTTCTCTTCTTCTCCATCAACGCCCATATTGTTTTTGAAGGGTTACAGTAGGCTAGACTATGACGTCAACCATTGGGGAATGTGGTTTATTTTGAAACTGATTCATGAGACTAAACTGATTTTTACTAAATCTCCCCTTCTTTTGGTTGGGTTGGTACTTTTATATTGAAAGCCACTGTTCCCCTTGTTCGAATTCGAAACAATTAGCTTGGAATCCAAAAGGTCTACGTGCTGGATACCAACAGCACATTCCCCCAAAGCTCATGGCAACGTAAAAAAGATCATTCAGGTTTTTCACACACCTTTACACGGCAATGACCACCTCCCACCAAGGTGACGTAACGATGTAACCACTCAGTGACGCGCGTTGTTGATATTGCTCGGCTGTGCTGCAGCGGCGCTAGAGAGGGTTGGCGTTTCTGTTGCGTTTCATTGTCTTATTCATTTTGCTTTATCAAACTATTGAAAACAACGCCACTGTAGATCTTTGTAAAGAAATGTGTTGTTTTGCGTCGCCTAATCTACTAGCACGAGGCAGCTTCGGTCAGGCAGACACACCTGATTGTCATTGGAGCAGCAACAAAGACTAAACACTCGCTCTCCTTCCATCAATTGCGATACAGCAAATATCTGAATAACTAAGGTAGGCATAACCTATTGCACATTTAAACATTAATTTTAATTTGCCAATATCTAGACCTTTATTATATTATTTTTGTATTTTATACACATAAGCCTTCGATTATGGTAGTGCCCCATAGCCTTATCTTCGCTGACGTTGTGCACGGATGATTGCACGCATCTGTGTATTGAAGTTTGGAGCCATTATTGGGAAAAACTGCTAATGCTTACGTGCCTTATCTCGATTTGTTCACCTTTAGAACTCCTTTTGTATGGGTTATATCAAAGAATTGTAATACCCTTATGCTGTCACAGCCTTTACGTCGTGGGCTAAGCTATATCACATCAAGCTGTCTCGCAAGCTGTTAGTGTGCGCCAATCTGCTGACCGACCTGAGCGCCGCAACCGAATACCTATTCACGGTCATTGCATAGGCTCTGCCTGGTTCATCTGGATTCGATGTGCTCTTAATAAAACAAAAAAGAAAATGTGGGTCAATCCCGAAGAGGTGTTGCTGGCGGGAGCTTTGTGGATCACCGAACGAGCCAATCCCTATTTCATCCTCCAGAAGCGGAAGGGCCATGGCGGAGGACTAGCAGGTGAGACCACACTACAACGACTCTGTTGAGGTGTCGTACATATCCTGTATGTTTCATTATGATGTACGAGCTTCCGGGCCAAATTATTGAAATACTGAGTCAATTCAATGTATGTTAGATGTGGGTTGGTGCTGTATTGACTGGTAGGCCAAAGCACCCACTGTCTAATACCATTGCATGTAAGACACACATATGTCTGAAACAAGTCTCACATCTTAGTTGTGTTGAAACCTGGAGGCCACAATCTGTGCGCTGACTTACACACCAAGTCTTTTTATTAGATCCCTTAATTAGTGATAATTTAAACGAAAGGGATTTGTGCATCAATCAAAGTAGTAATGTGCAATTTTAAAAAAGACCTTGATGATTAGACCTGATAAAGTAGAATCCTTATAGCCCCCCAAAATCGAATATTTCGTCAGCTAGTTTTAAAGTGGTAGCCGTGTTTTTCATACTTCTAATGGTCTTCAGAATGCCAGGTGTTTGGCTGGACCAACATATTGCTCCGTTCAACAATGTGCTAAACAGCAGGGATTTGAAAACACAGCGCTTCAAATGGCTGAAGGGAGGTACATCATAGAATCGCAATCTAGACCACAGTCTGAACAACCCAGAAACACTTGGGACCCATGTCAGTCAGAGTCACGCGCAGTTCTGTTTTTCATTCCTCTGTGTTTGGTTCATGCTGACTCATCCACTTGTACCCACTACAATCTCTGCTCTTCTCCTTCTGGCTCATTTTGACTGAAATAGGCCACAGCTGGAAGGGGAATCAATGGCTAAGTGTTACGGAGGGAAACAAAAGATAGTGCATAAGCTTGTGCTTGGCCACATCTTAATGTCCAATCTAATAGGCACGTTCTTTTTTTTTCTTCGGTCAACTAATACTCAAATGAGCCATCACGTTTATTTACACCTCCATAGTCCTACTAATTGAGAATGCCATCATATTCCCTCGGAATAAATGAGAGCTTCACACATGTCTTATAGATTTTGCCCCGGATTTGTGTAGTGAGCGTACGTTTTACCCACAAAATTGGACCCGAACAACTGAAAATAGTGCGGGGACAGCTTTGAATATTAAGAATTGGGGAGCAACAATGGTCAGGTAATGATACGATTTGGGACGGAATATGGTCAGAAACAGGCACTTTTCCCAAACTTGACATGAAAAGACAACATCTGTTTGTGTGCTCCTATCTCGTAGTGTTGCTGATCTGAACTTTCAGGGGCCTGATGGTAAGATGAGAGGTGTATAGTGTGGTTCACCTATATTGGGTGTGCATGCTGCATCCTATAACGATTATTGACCATGGTTGACAATGATTAGTTATTTCATTAGCATGTATTTAGGCTGAGTACGGTAAATTACCACACAAAAAGGAAAATAAATAATATAGTGGTAGATTAATGATGAAATACTTTGTGCCAACATTGCACATGGTATTCTCTTAATCCTGCACATTTTCTGTGACGAAGAAATGTTTAATTTAGCGCCTAGTTACTGTGAAGTAGTCTCCGTACTATCAGTGCACAAATTGATGATTAGCCGTGCGGACTCACTCTCGGTCTGTGTCTCTAAGTGAAGAGTGACCATGGCGACACAAAAGCGCGTGGAGGGGTGCGAGGGCATGATGTCATCGTTATGTAAATGTTAAACGTCACCTTGGTGTGCCAGTTGGCGCACCGCCCACGAGCAGTCCTTCCTGGAGCAGAGCGATGCCCGCCGTGGGACAGTGCCATCGGCCCTCTGTGTTGTAGGGGGCCAACGAGGTGCAAGGAAGTTAGTTATGCCAATATTGACCTCATGTCGTCAGACCCAACTCAAGGCTTGAAATTATAGGCATTTAATAGGCAGTTGAAATGCCTCAAGTCGCTATGTAAGTGCAACCGTTTGGCCCAAACTCAGAACCTTTTAGACAATTGCCTTAAACACAAGCCCCAGACATCAGCCTATCATTATCATTTTCGTTTCCTTTTCACCGTCGCTGTGATTTACCACATTGGCCGGTGTCTTCTGTCATGACCCAAAACATTATGTGTGATAGGGAAGCAGAGAGCAGTGAAGTTGTGGACATAAGGAAGCACAACAGAAACCAAAACATTATATATATCATTTTTTTTTTTTTTTTTTTTTAAGGAAACATGAACCAAATCTAAATTGTGAAACACCCATAGACGTTGATCAGGTTTCTGTTACATGGAAGCAATATTGATCCCGAGCCACGGGGTGAATTGGTTGCCAGTCAGCCCTTTGCTAAAATAAGCACTGACTGCCCTCAGCAAGAACTATGTAGACAAAGAGAAAACAAACACGGAGGGAAAACATTGTTCTGGCTTGAGAGCTACAACTGATTGCCTCTATAAACCGGGAAAAGAGGAACTGGCCAGTTCGGAGTTGTGGAGCTTGATGAACTCAAGGAACTGAAGGCAGCAATGAACTCAAGGAACTGAAGGCAGCAGAGAGTCGGACCTTCCTTCTCCGTCTTCAAGCACAAAGCCTCACTCCTTGTCAGCGGCACTGTGTGTCTCTTAGACTGTCGTGCCCCTGACCTGCTACCATAACAAAGGAAGCATGTCTCCTCCCTTTAGAGACGCCTTCCGTTCCACGCCTCCCATCTCAATTGCGTTGTTTCCTTTAACTGCACTCTATTCATAGCTCCAAGAAAACTAGTCATGAAAGCATACCCATGGGTATCATCACATGGACTGTATAATAATAATTACATCAACAATGCTTTAACTCTATCACGTGCTATACCTTAACATATACACAGCTAGCTGAAGAGTCCCACAAACTCGTTTTAAGTCTTGGATGTGATCTCTGGCATCTCAAAGCAAAATAGTCACACCAACTGTGTAGTGTAGGTATTATGTCAGTGATCTTTACTCCAGGACTAACTGGCTTTGTCTTGTGACGTTCTGGTTCAAAGCGAGAAGCCTTCACACAACAACACCACCACATTCCTTGAACAAAGGGGAGATATTGTAGCCTTTCCCTGTGTTAGCTTGGCAGCTATCTCACTGTTTGAAATGGTTGCTAATATAATGGTTGCTAATATAGAGCAAATGTGCAGAACACGCTACTCTCATTCTTATTTCAGTTCAGTTCTGATTTTGGTCTGAAATGGCAATTTGTGAGAAATGAGACACAAATACCATTATGATTTTACCATGTGGTAGTTATTACCGCAAGGATTTCTTTGTCTGTTAATGATGCCTAATCTGTTATAGGCCTTAAGCCGCTTTGTCTATGCCTTATCGGTGGAATTGACATATACCTGACTGGTCTGCCTCAGCAGGTAAAGCTGGCTTGACGAGAGAGAGAGAGAGAGAGAGAGAGAGAGAGAGAGAGAGAGAGAGAGAGAGAGAGAGAGAGAGAGAGAGAGAGAGAGAGAGAGAGAGAGAGAGAGAGAGAGAGAGAGAGAGAGAGAGAGAGAGAGAGAGAGAGAGAGAGAGAGAGAGAGAGAGAGAGAGAGAGAGAGAGAGAGAGAGAGAGAGAGAGAGAGAGAGAGAGAGAGAGAGAGAGAGAGAGAGAGAGAGAGAGAGAGAGAGAGAGAGAGAGAGAGAGAGAGAGAGAGAGAGAGAGAGAGAGAGAGAGAGAGAGAGAGAGAGATGCAGAGCTGTGAGGAGGCAGATTGGGTGGGTAGGAATATATAGATGGAAGGAACGTGGTGAGTGGAGCAAAAGAAGAAACAGTCAAATATACAGTATGTCATTTTCCTCCAGGCATTAGCGTGCAACCGGCTCTGCTAGTGCTGGTGGTGAAGATAAGCTGCTCCCCATAGCCCACAAGCAGACACTCTGTACAGGGGAGGGGAGTCTCTCTCTCTCTCTCTCTCGTCATACAGGGCCTTCTCACTGGTTCCGTTACCTCGGGCTTTGTCTTGTTGTCTCCTTCCTTTCCTTTCTCTAAGTACTTTTTGTTGTTTGTCTTTGGTGCATGTGCTCTCTCTCTCTCTCTGTCTCCCCCCCCCCCCCCCCCCCCCCCCCCTTTGAGGTCTCAATCTCTATTTTTATACACTGCATCCCTGACTGTTCTATGGATAGGCACAACCAGAAAAGGCAGTGTGGGCAATAGCTTTTTAGCAATGGCATTTTTTGACAAGCTTTCTTGGCTTTATAGAAGTAGGATTCTCACTCAAACTATCAGAGAAATATGTCAGCGCAAACTTCCTAGTCAGCCACCAGGACAGGCCTCACCAAGAGAAGCCTGTCGGATAGACTTGTTTTTGGGCCGATGTTTATCTAAGCAAATGTAAAAAAAAAAAGAAAAGAAGTACCCTCGGGGGGGAATATTTGCATCATGTTACTGTTACCACGCTTCATGACACACCATTAGGTGTCTGTCCAAGGCTCTGGCACATTATTGGATTAGGCGTTAGGCTTCATCCTCACTCCCATTCTCCCCACATCAATCAGCCATCCTGAGAGCAGATATGTGATGTGTGAGCCACACGTTCTGTCCTACGTGTCCTATTGCCCTTCTGTGCTGCAGTGGTTCCCCAGCTGCATGGCCGTTATCCATGTGGCTCAGCCCGTGTGAAGTACACAAGAGTGTATTCAAATGGAAAGCGCGGATAATGGAGAAAGCGGGACGTTTTCTGCTAATTTAATTATTGATTGGCCCTGGCTTCCTCACGTCCGCTTATCGAGTGCTGCGAATGCTGTGTCCCAATAACAGCAAAGATCTTTTTGACATCTGTAAAGGTCCGAAACAGAGAGCCAGCTGTTGATTTATTTTGATCCTATCAGTCCAATTTATTCCGAATGAATGTAAGTCACTGTGATGTGGGTGTGTTTTACGCACAGACGGATTTTTAGCTGCAACATATATCATACAGTTGGTGTACATCCAAACAAGCCATTCTTTGTCCGTCTTTTGCTGTCCTTAGTGTTAGCTTTATGTGATTCATTGAAATGTATTCCTTAGTGTTCTGTTTTTTCCCCAGTCCCCTGACACCCATAAGCGATCATATTCCTATTTCACAGGTCTTTTGGTGGGGACCCTGGATGTGGTCCTGGACTCCAGTGCCCGTGTGGCTCCTTATAGGATTCTGTACCAGACCCCCGACACAGTGGGCTACTGGATCATTGCTCATGGTAGGCACCCCCCGCTCTGAGAGAGGCACACTGCTCCCGATGAACCGGTCATTGTTTTAGTTGTTTTTTTTTACAAAAATCTCTTCTCCTCACCCCTCTCTGTAGTAGTTCAAAACAGGCTTGGATAAGGTAGGTACGTGAGTGTGACCATCTGGTTATGGTAAACTACAACCTCCATGTTTAGACCCGTCCTGATTCAAAGCGGGGGCGGGGGCGGAGGAGGAGGAGGAGGAGGAGGAGGAGGAGGAGGAGGAGGAGGAGGAGGAGGAGGAGGAGGAGGAGGAGGAGGAGGAGGAGGAGGGGGGGGGGGGGGGGCTTTGAAGCGTTTTAGGGTCAAGGCCTCTCTCTGTTGTTGCCCCTCGCGTATCCCCTCTCCCACTTGATGTCCTCACATCCTGCTTAGCCCCCCGCCGGATGGCAAATGCCAAGCATTAGGTCATGCTTGGCTGCTCTAAAAGGGAACGCTTGAGGAACTTGATACCAGGAATCAATGGGCTGTAACGTGTCAGGAGAACACGTATGAACTCATCAGCGGGTGTGGTTCGATGGGCTTTTGTGTTGTCCGCAGCCTTGGCTTACTTAGACAACGAGGTAACTGTCTGCTACAACTTCACACAGGACATTTCCAATGTAAATGACCGGCTGATTGGCCAACGTATCTCAACCGGTTTTACTCTTAAGATAACAATAAAATGAGCACTGCTGTTCCTTCCGGCCCATGGAGTTGCACCCCACTGCAAGGCGTTCATTGAAGTTGACAACCCTTATGCAGTGGGAAATGTCACTGTTATTGGCACTCAACGGAGGCCGGCTATTTTAAGCATGAAAAACCGAGTCACCCGATTGAAACCCAGGCATTGATTATTATGAACATCAGAGACTAAAGGTTTGATAAGAGCAAGCATTGAATATCACGGCAGGCGGACGGAGGCCGTCTGTACTGTGAGTGCTGATGTTATTCGGTGATTTTCCAAAGGTTACGCTAGAGTCTCGAATAATAATCTACAGAAGGTTGAAGAGAGGATCTTAAGGAGTGCCTCTCCTTATCTGAAATGGAGCCCCCCCCCCCCCCCCCCCCCCCCCCCCCCCCCCCCCCCCCCCCCCCCGAAATAAGATGGCGAGCCGGCCTTGAAATGAAATGCCAACCCCTCCTCCTCCCTTTTTCTACACACAGGAAAAGGGAGCAGCCGGTCTTCCAGACATCACTAATCCAGAGGGGATAGGCCACAGAGAGCGATGTGACCGTAGAGCATGATGAATAGGGCTGGCTGACAGCAGTCGCCGTTAGCCTACTCCAGGAGGTTTCTCCTGTTGCGGATGGATGCCCCTCAGTTTGCTGCCTGTGTTAACCGCTAATGACCCACCATTAGACACAGAGCGTAACAGAAGATGAGATGTAGAACATAAGAGACCTTTGAAGTCAAATGTGTGTAAAAGATACTACGTATAAACAAGAAGTGTAACCATCAGATCAATATAGGTATTTGGTAGGTTTCTGTACAAAGCCTGGTTAGAGTGGATACTATTTTTATAAGTAATAAATGGCCTATTAAACACAGTCAAATCCATTGTTGGTCAGCTACATTGTATGTCATACATACTAGTGTTGACTTTCGGGGGGCAATAGAGAGAAGGAGATATCAAAATACACAATCGCATGCCGCATTGGGTCGGTCGGACAAATTTGTGTTGTGTGTCAGAAATATGAAACTCATGTCCCCCTTCACCTGACTTGTGTGTTTCTGATCCTCCTCATGCTCTTTCAGGAAGCTCCCGTAAGGAGATCACGGAGCACTGGGAGTGGCTGGAGCAGAACCTGCTGCAGACGCTGTCCATCTTTGAGAACGAGAACGACATCACCACCTTTGTCAAGGGCAAAGTTCAGGTAACTACCCTGGATTGACAAACTGGTGGGCAGGGCTTCAGGACAGTGTGTTCTGTCTATTTGCGTTGTCGCAGCACCAACTTGTTCTATTTTTTGATGTGTGACACAAATGTTGACCCAGTTTCCGTGGTGATTTGATTCTGACAACAAAACAGACAGCTTTCCAGTCATGCAGTTGGAGTTGCTTTGTCAGTCAATTATGTCACATTTTATTATTATTATTATTTTGGAACCTAGGCAGAACAGGAACACTCACTTTTTAAAATCATTCTTCTTGCCATTGTCAGGGCTGTTAGAATCCCTGTTGCATCCCAAGCAAGCACACACCCATAGAGCACAGTGTGGCGGCTTGCTCTTTTACCATCCGAATTAGCATCTCCACGTTTTCCCTGAGGGCTCCTGTCAGTGCGACTCTCCTCTCCCCTTCATCGTCCTTATCCGTCGCTCTCACTCAGACTCTGCCCCCCCGCCCCTCCCTTCCTCCCTCCCTCCCTCCCTCTCTCTCCCTCCCTCTCTCACCTCAGGGCATCATAGCCGAGTACACCAAGAACCATGACGTCAAGGAGGACGACGACACAGATAAGTTCAAGGAGGCTATCACCAAGTTCCGGAAGCTCTTTGGCATGCCCGAGGAGGAGAAGCTGGTCAACTACTACTCCTGCAGCTACTGGAAGGGCAAGGTACCGCGCCAGGGCTGGCTGTACCTCAGCATCAACCATGTCTGCTTCTACTCCTACCTGCTGGGCAAAGAGGGTAAAGGAGATGAACTCAAACACACACACACACACACACACACTTCCATTAAAATAGGCTGTCCCTTACAGTCACTTCAAAAGAGGCCATTCTGTCGTTTTTAATTTAGCTCTTCCTCTCCTTTCGGCTGTCTTCCCTCTCTCTCTCGATCTCTCTCTCTCTCTCTCTCTCTCTCTCTCTCTCTCTCTCTCTCTCTCCCCCCCTCTCTCCCTCTTCCCCCTGCCCAGTCAAGCTAGTGGTGCGCTGGGCGGACATCACTCAGCTGGAGAAGAGCTCCACGCTGCTGATGCCCGACGCCATCAAGGTGAGCACGCGCGGCAGCGAGCACGTCTTCTCCGTCTTCCTCAACATCGGCGAGACCTTCAAGCTGGCCGAGCAGCTGGCCAACATCGCCATGCGGCAGCTGCTGGACAACCAGGGCTTTGAGCAGGATCGCTCGCTGCCCAAGCTCAAGAGGAAGTCGCCCAAGAAGGTGTCTGCACTCAAGAGGTGAGGCGCTGCCCCTGGTTGCCCTCCCGTCCAACTTTTCCTTATTTCTTGGTCAATCGGAGGCGGTTCCCGACTTGAGGGTCTTTTTTTGTTCGGGAGTGTTAGAGAGTTGTGCCAGTTTAAGTGTTAAAATGCAAATGCCTTGTAAAGTTCCAGCTGTCCGTACACTGCTGTGTAGTTTTAAGTGCAGCAAATTGGCTGTTTGCCACGCAGTTAAGTTTGCCACTTTTGTTAAGTCAGCACATTTATTTAAATCAAGCAGCAGACTAGACCCCCCCCCCCCCCCCCCCAGACCACCTTATTCTGCTTTACACTTTACTGGGTGCTCGGAGGCAGTTGCTACACACGGCAGGCTATAAAACATTACAAGTCTTAATTATTTCATTTTCACTTCAAAGTAACGCTACTTAAAATGTAATTTTGTCCCGAGTCTTCTCTTGATGTGATCGCTGAACGTGCAACCTCGCTTCTAGGGACCTGGACGCCAGGGCCAAGAGCGAGCGATACCGCGCCCTGTTCCGTCTGCCCAAAGACGAAAAGCTGGACGGCCACACGGACTGCACCCTCTGGACGCCCTTCAACAAGATGCACCTCCTGGGCCAGATGTTTGTCTCCACCAACTACATCTGCTTCACCAGCAAGGAGGAGTCCATGTGCAGCCTCATCATCCCACTGCGAGAGGTGGGGGCCCTGGGTTGGTGGAGAGGTTGATGGGGTGGTTGTTTTTTGGGACTAAGAAATGGCTTCTGGGGTTTGATACCTACGAAAAACTGTGTGTGACCGTCCCGACCTCCCCACTCCCGGCTATATTTCCCCCCCCCCGGGCAGCACATCGGGGAGAGAATAGTTCATCCTATTCTGAAAGGCTAACCCAAATAGATGGCACGGTTTAGAAAGGTGTGTGTGTGTGTGTGTGTGTGTGTGTGTGTCATATAAATCTGTGTTAGATATGATTTTGCCCACAGCCCTGACAATGTAGGATCCGTTTTATAATTGGTTCTTAGTAAAACATATTGGCTTGCACGTAAAAGGTTCACTCACTGCTTGCATTCATCTGCTTGAAGGGGCCAGAAGGGCAGTGAAAAGAGTTTCCACCAGCAAAACAAACTCACTTGGGGGACTGTTGGTCTCAATCTGCTTCTCACACACACACACACACACACACACACACACACGCGTGAACACAACACAGATCATCCTCGACTTGGTACACTGCTGTCACATCTGTTCCCTGCCAGTGATCTCAAACTCACTCACTATCCAAAGAAAGTGTTGGGTATAGACACATGGCTCACCCTTGTTTTCTGTAAAGGATTAGTTAGACGGCTATTGTGAGCCCTGTAATACAGGAGTCAGGATATTCTCTGCTCTCTGATTGTTTTTTCTTTTCAGATTGCCCTCCTAGTTTCAATAAGGTTAAGTGCACTTAATTACTGTTACTGGGTGGTTATTATAATAGCCCCTTGAAAAACAAAATTTGCTCTGAATGGTAGGATAATATTTCTGTAGGATGAGTATAACTTCTGCCTCACCGTCTCCACGTTGTTGTGGGAGCAAATATCAAATGGAAATCATTTCTGACTCATGCTTTTACACCCAAGTGCCCCCATTGAACATTGCTGCTTTCTCGTTCACACTAGCTGGTTTACCTGAGCTGTGTAAGCTTGCACATTGGCCTACACAGTTTCAATAATAAGTCGAGCAGGGTGATTTGAGTGCGACCTGATTTTTTTATATTTAGCGTTTCGCGTCCTCTGGCAGGTAACCATCGTGGAGAAGGCGGACAGCTCCAACGTGCTGCCCAGCCCGCTGTCCATCAGCACCAAGAACCGCATGACCTTCCTCTTCGCCAACCTCAAGGACCGCGACTTCCTGGTGCAGCGCATCTCCGACTTCCTGCAGCAGACCACCTCCAAGATCTACCTGGAGAGGGAGCTCACCGGCAGTCTTAACAGCTCCGACGACGAGGTGAGCTCACTCAGCTGGCAGGGATGGGGAGAATGGAGGGATTGTGTGTGTGGGGTATATGGTGTGTGGTGTGGTATGGAGTAGTGATGTGAATGGAGGAATGGTGATTGGTGTGGTATGGTGTGTTTGGTGTATGGAGGGGTGTGGTGTGGTATGGTGTATGGAGCAGTGATGTGAATGGTGATTGGTGTGGTATGGTGTGTTTGGTGTATGGAGGGGTGTGGTATGGTGTATGGAGCAGTGATGTGAATGGTGTGGTATGGAGCAGTGGTGTGTATGGAGGAATGGTGAATGGTGTGGTATTGTGTACGGTGTGTGGGGTATGGTGGGATGGGGTGTGGTATGGTGTATGGAGGGATGGTGTGTGTGTGTGTATGTGTGTGTGTGTGGTGTGGTATATGGAGCAGTAGTGTATGGTGGAATAACATGGTATGGGAAAAGGCAATTGTCTCAATCTGGGTAGAGAGCCAATCTGTAAAACATTCAAATATGTCCAAACTTGCACCTTAGCTTGTAAGTAGCCGTCAGTAACTCCTCCCTAGCTGTTTCCTAGAGGTTGACACTGCTGCTGCCAAATAATGGGTTCAAGGGGTCAGCGCAGATGAAACCATGTTGTTCGGGTTCAACATCCTGCCTCCCTTCCTCTCTGCCCCCCCCCGTCCCCCCCCCTCGCTCCAGGTGTACTCTCAGCAGGGTTCGCTGCTCTCCAGTAGCCCCCAGCGTAGCCTGGGCTCCGACGGCTCCGAGGGGGAGAGACAGTTCAACCTCAACGACAGCAGCGTGCCCACCGCCACCCAGGCGCTCATGACCATGTACCGCCGCCGCTCGCCCGAGGAGTTCAACCCCAAGCTGGTGCGTACCCTGTTCTCCGCTACGACCACGTCCGACTTCCCACCTACTAGCATACAGACACTGTTTAGATAGACTTTAACCAAATTAGAATGACTTTATACCAAGGCACCCCGCTTGTCAATATGAGATGTAAGTCAAACTAGTTATGAAAAGCTCAAAAAGACGACGTAATGATTTTAATAATTGTTTTTGAAGTACAGTATTTAATCCTCCCTTCGAAAACAAAACTGTTTCACCTTGCACTTTAACGCCAGTAAGTGAGCCTGGTCTGGTGTGTAGTCACGTAGCTTTGGTGTTTTCGTGCACGTAAAGTTAGCCCAAACTGACTTCCTGCACCAGTTTTATAGTGAAGCTCTGTTTCGTGCGTGTGCCTCCTCTTCAGGCCAAAGAGTTTCTGAAGGAGCAGGCCTGGAAGAACCATTTCACGGAGTATGGCCAGGGGGTGTGTATGTACCGCACGGAGAAAACCAAGGACCTGGTGCTCCAAGGCATCCCGGAGAACATGAGAGGGGAGCTCTGGCTGCTGTTTTCTGGTGAGTGAGCTCTGAGACACACACACACACACACACACACACACACACACACACACACACACACACACACACACACCATTAACTTAACCTGACAACTCCCAGTGCTTGTAAGCCCCACACTTTCACTGATATGCACTGCTGCACCACACATTCACAGAGACCACAGACTGTACTCGCCAGGTGCTCACACTCATTCAGAGACACGGTGGAAACCAGAACGCTGCACCGTGTGGTGGAAGCCACACAACTCATAACTCGACACAATTATGGAATGCAAAGCTAACCTAAATTCAAAGTTAGCATATGAAAGAGTTCAAATAGCCTTGATTGTACAGCCTTGATTGTCTATTTTTTTATATTTAGTTAAGTTATAAACAGAAATCAATGCTTTTTTTTCGTCATTCATCTAGAAGTCTCAATGTATGTAAGCAGTGCCTGTGTGGTCCAAAGTTAGTTTTTTTGAAAGGATCTTTAGGTATGTAAATTCTGCCTAAAATCATTGAATGTAGCTTAGAATTGAGGCGTTCATACAAATAGGTTTACTTTTTTTCCGGGTTCATTTAGCTGTCAAGCAATACTAATTAAACTGAACTCATTAGAAATGCATTAGATTGCCCTGGGCCAGAAAGACCTATCTGCTGCAGCAATATCTCTAAGTGTGCTCCTTTGTCCATGTATAAAAAATGATGAAGACTGCTGAAAGTAAGCCCCGTGGTGGAGGTTAGGTTTAAAATATCAGAAATGAAAAAAAGTTTAAAAACAACCTAGTTTTCAACGACCATCTTGAAACCCATGCGAGTGGACTTATTTTGTATTCGTCGACGAGGTAGACTGCTTCCTGTTTTCGTACCTTCTATTTGTGTCTGTAAACACTCCTCTCTGCCTCAGTTATACACTCCTCTCCCTCTGGACCTACTTATGGTACGATCCACGGTTGTCATGGGTGCAGGCTATTTGCCTGTGTGTCGAAAACACCTGCTGCAGGTCAGCTTAACCAAACGATAAACATGCTCTAAGGGCTTTGCTGAATTGGAAATCAGCAAGGTGTGAGTTTGGCAATGTTTTGTCAGTTATGATTGTTTGCGTTTATGCAGTGTAGGTAAGAGAGACGTGTGTGGATATATTGGTTTGATCTTTATCTTCTTGCTCGGAGCCTGTTGTTTACACTTGTTGATCATGGTCATCGGGAATTGGTGGGGAAAAAACGGAAATGGCACATTTCAATTTGCATTAATGTCTTTGTTGCTATTTTCTGTGAACGACATTCCAGCCGCTCTTAGGAGACCCCTTCTGGCAGAGGTGTGTTTAAGCACTAACCACTCCCTGTAGACTCCCTATATGAGGGAGAGGGCCAGTCTGTAATACGCATCGATGTGACAGGTTATTTTTGAGACTGTGAAAAGCATCGAAGCCGGGGTAAAATTTCAAATGGCTAATATCTTATATAAGGAAAAGCGCACTCCTTAAATCATTTACTCCAATTATAAATAATAAAGATAGATAGCTGTTCTAAATAATTATTTTGACACAGAAAAAATAAATAGTTTGGTCATATTGTTAATAGGCCACCCTAGCTTTAATCTAACGTCCTTTGCACCTATACTTAGACATCAACATTTTTTTTTTACATTGCCAGGAGCAATAAATGAGATGGCCACCCACCCCGGCTACTACGAAGATCTGGTGGAGAAATCGATGGGCAAGTACAACCTGGCCACCGAGGAGATCGAGAGAGACCTGCACCGCTCGCTCCCCGAGCACCCGGCCTTCCAGAACGAGATGGGCATCGCCGCCCTGCGCAGGGTGCTCACTGCCTACGCCTTCAGGAACCCCAATATAGGATACTGTCAGGTACACACACACACTCACACACACGGTTCCAAGCCACCCATTCTCCCATACATTCTAGGTAAACGTAACATGTGAGCAGACAACACTCGGCGTCGCCTATATTGTTGTCCTGTCTGCCTCTGTCCCCCTCACGTTGGTTCCTCCCCTCCTGCTCAGGCTATGAACATAGTGACGTCGGTGCTGCTACTGTACGCCAAGGAGGAGGAGGCCTTCTGGCTGCTGGTGGCCATGTGTGAGAGGATGCTGCCCGACTACTACAACACCAGGGTCGTAGGTCAGTCCGAGGGCATTCGCTGTGGCTCAGTTACCTCGGGCTTTGTCTTTCTGTCTCCCTCCTTTCCTTTCTCTAAGTACTTTTTGTTGTTTATCTTTTTTTGTGTGCATGTTGTCTCTTTCTCTCTCTCTTGTTCTGTCTCTCTAACTGTCTCTCTCTCTCTCATATCTTTCAATATTGTCATACACGGTAACATACCCCTCTGACCTCTTTCCCCCTCTCGTGTTGTCAGGAGCGCTGGTGGACCAGGGCGTGTTTGAGGAGCTGGCCAGGGAGTACGTGCCCCAGCTGTATGACTGCATGCAGGACCTGGGGGTCATCTCCACCATCTCCCTCTCCTGGTTCCTCACCCTCTTCCTCTCCGTCATGCCTTTCGAGTCGGCCGTGGTGGTGGTCGACTGCTTCTTCTACGAGGGCATCAAGGTCATCTTCCAGCTGGCACTCTCCGTGCTGCACGCCAACATCCACCAGCTGCTTGGTGCCAAGGACGACGGCGAGGCCATGACCGTGCTCGGCAGGTGAGGGCAGGGTCAAAGGGCTCCTGAGCTCCAAACCTAAGTGGGCTTGGCTCTATCTCGGAAATGCTCGACCTTTGTTGAGGCCTTATTGTCGCAGTCCAATATCACTTCACTACACTGTCTCTTTTTAATGTAATTCTGAACCATACAATTATTTACTACACTTATTTCTTTGAACGATCATTCTGAAACGTTACGATTATTTACTACACGTGTGTCTTTTTGAAAGATAATTCTGAACCATACAATTATTTACTACACTTATTTCTTTGAACGATAAATCTGAAACGTTACGATTATTTACTAGACGTGTGTCTTCTTGAAAGATGATCCTGAACCATACAATGTGTTGAGCCAGGTACCTGGACAGTGTGACCAATAAGGACAGCACGCTGCCGCCCATCCCCCACCTCCACTCTCTGCTGACGGACGACGGGGAGCCTCACCCGGAGGTGGACATCTTCAAACTGGTCCGCAGCTCGTACGAGGTAGGAGCTCCAGGCCCCAGACGCTGTGTGCGTGTGGCCTACTCGGGTGTGTGCCTCTCCGCCTCTCTGTGTCTTGTTCCCATGGGGCGTCATTCGTCCTTCACACTCCACGGCGTTCCACCGAAACGCCATAGCCTTCACACTTGGGCGGATTTGTATGACTTTTATTTCTCCTGCCTCTTCTGGGGCAGAAAGGGAATTTGCCTCTTGTGTAGCTCCCCGCTCCGCTGCGCACCGACAGGCCTTTTGCTGTGTGTCGCCGTCACGGTGGCTCTGTGTGTTCGACCTTTCCAATGGCAACCGCTCGTTTGTAGCCCGTCAGAAATAGCGGCTGTCCCGACCCGTTTCCCCTGTGTGTTTCTGTTTGTCAGAAGTTTGGCTCTATCCGAGCGGACGTGATCGAACAGATGCGCTTCAAGCAGAGGCTGCGTGTCATCCAGGCTATCGAGGACACAACCAAACGCAACGTGGTGAGGATGCCCCTGAAACACTTTGGCTTAACTGCATATGACAGATAGTGGTCTGTAGATCCTGTTTTGCAGAAGAGTGGGGGCTTCTCTTCAATGTGCAACGGTGTCCAACTGGACATTATTCAGTATGATAACCCAAAAAATAGGAACTTATCAGAGTTTTAAACAAGCATAAAGACAGTTTTGACTGCGGCTAGATCTTGCTCAACTCCTTTCTGCCATCCACCCCCTGCGCACTTCAACCATGAAATGTGTTTTTTTGTCTCTCAGGTCCGGACCATTGTGACAGAGACCGCCTTCAGCATCGACGAACTGGAAGAGCTCTATGTGCTGTTTAAAGTGAGTGACAGCCCAACCGGCCATTAAGATGCAGAGCAGTCTTCTTTATCCCTTCCCCCTCCAGTCTCTTGGCAGCATCTTCCCTGACGGTCGTTACGGGCAGTTTTTTAGCGTTATCAGTGATGTGTCGGTGGAGCCAATACCTCGGCAGTAGCACTTAAACCTCCCCCGATTAGCCCATTCTGCTTGACGCATCGCCCCTTCTTCTCGAGGAAGGGAGGATAGATTGAGCGCCTCCAGCAGTGCTTGGTGTTAATAGCAATGAAAGGGATTTGAGCGTGAAATTGTTTTCCTAAGATCCATGTCACAGAGTGACGTACTTCCCATAAATGTCACAATGGTACAAATCTAATACGGATGTACCCGTGGTTGGTTCCCAGAATCTTTTCCCGCTAGATTCCCTCTGATGAATGTGCTCGGAAACTACACGAAATCTCTTCGCCGGGACCAGATTTTTCAGCGCCTAATCTTTGTTTTTATTTTTTTCGCAAATGTGACGGGAATGGACGGTAAAAACTCTCTCCCTGCTTCCTGTCAGGCGGAGCACCTGACCAGCTGCTACTGGGGCGGCAGCAGCAACCCAACGGAGCGCCACGACCCCAGCCTGCCCTACCTGGAGCAGTACCGCATCGACCTGGAGCAGTTCCGCGGCCTGTTCGGCCTGCTCTTCCCCTGGGCCAACGGCCCCCACTCGGACCCCTTGGCCCTTCGCTTCTTTCACCTGCTCGACCACAACGGCGACGGCCTCATCAACTTCCGCGAGTTCATCAACGGCCTAGGTGAGTGGAGGGGCGGTTTGGCAGGACTAGACGGTTTGAACGTCTCTTTGATCGTTTAGTATTCTCGTATATCCTGATGTGCAGCGACACTAAGTGCTGGGCCTTTGCTTACTCCTAGGGGTCCTTTGTCACGGGGACCTGACTGAGAAGTTGAAACTCCTGTACAAGATGCATGTGATTCCTGGTGAGATACAGTGCCTGTGTGGGTTTAGACAGCAGTGCTGGTTGGAGAATGACGAGGTGGTCTAGAAACCACTGTGTTTTAGTCAAACACATACACGCGCACACACACACACACACACACACACACACACACACTCTGTGCAGTGTATGCTTTTCATGTGGTGAAAGCTGTTGCTAGACTTTGCAAGATTACATGAAGAGAGAAGTCAAAACTTGAGAACTTTTTTTTTCCCCTCTGTATCGCTGAGCTAGGAAAATAGAGAACCAGCCCCTTCCTCTCAACACTTTTTCTTTGTCAGCAGTCTGCAGTGTTAGTGTGTAGGAGGAGGTGTGAGGTTTGGTTTGTGTCATCTTCCTCTGAGATGTTAGAGGTGAAAGGGACACGCGTCTATAGATATCCTAATGCTGACATTTACCATGCTATGGTTGGCAATTTTGCATTGCATTAACTGATTCTCTGCCGTCCGCATATACATTTATTGTCATCCGGAAGCATAGTTATTATCCAAATTAGGGCCTGAGTGCTTTAAACGGCACATGAGACGAAAGGTAAATGCTGTGAAATGTTGAAAAACAAGATTACTATAGGCATGACCTCCGACCTCTCCCTGGCCCCTTCCAGAGGTCATCCAGGAACAAGAGGAGCCTGACTCGGCCTTTGAAGCCACCCAGTACTTCTTCGAAGACATAACTCCGGAAACCTCTATTGGTAAGCCATACGCTGTGAACCAGTGTACTACTTCTCACTTTGCCTGGGAAACGTTTCACAATGGTACGCGGTAAGAAAGGGGGCAGGAACTTCAGACTAATTTGACCCAGGTGTGAAACGCTATCTAAGCGAAACCTCACACCTCTCTGCAGAGTTGAAGACCGATCACAGATTTGGCAGAAGATTAAAATGTCTCTGACTCAACCCAATGGGAGGGCTAGATGTGGTAGGCTGGTATCTTAAGACTGGTGACTTAACCCTAGATACAGAACACTAACTATATGGATGTAACGTGTTCTCTAACCTTTGTCTTTAAACTGGGATGTCAAGCATGGTCATGTGACTGAAGAACATAGGAAAGCAACAGTGATAATCACTTTAAGGGTAAATACTTTGTCACGGGATCTCTGTGCCCTTTGACCTCTGTCTCTCTCTGAACAGGTCATGACCGCAAGGGTGAGAGGGATGACGGCTTTGTCAGGGTAACTTTCAAGACGGAAAAAGGTAAAGGGATGTGTCCTATTGAGAACTGTTAGAAAAATATTCTCATTCTGTATTAAATGTATGTTATCAAATATGTTGTTGACCCAGTATAGCAGTCTTAGAATGGTTGAATGAGCAACACTATAACACAGCTAATTTGGTCGTTGGTCAGGGCCCAAAAGCATGAAATGACTATTAGATCTTTATTCACCGTCGCCAAACAATTTCAACTCTTTTGAATCTCGACCATAAGAAAGGTCACATGGTATGTGTTATATTTGTACTAAACTTTTCTGAACTGCTTGTTTGCAAATGCAATTACACACAAGCAAAATGTAAAGTCCTATTCCTCTGAATTTGGTGGATTGCCTTTATATGTTATGTGATAATTGGACATGACACACAATCAGATGAGATATGATACATTTCTGAACTTTTGTGAGTCAAGTTTTTTTTTTCAACCCGGTATGTCTCTGTAAGTCTTGACCACTTTCCTTTTTGAATGTTGTAGTAAAGAAACTGCAAACGCCGGACTACCGCAACTACCTGAAGCTGTGGAACCAGGAGAGCAAGTCCAAGCTACAGAACATGAAGGACCTTCCCAAGCTCAACCAGGTATCACCACCATTAGAGCTGAGACTTCTCTGTCACACCCTCTTCTCTCTGCCCCCTTTGTTACTATTCCCAGTCGGTTTCCTGCACCAAGCATAGTGCTGAATGGAAATCTATGATAGCCACCTCTGAAGTGTGCTTGATCTCCTGACGTCTAAACTACGTTTTATAATGCATAACAAATAGTGTGCACAGGGATAATCTTAGTCAGCCCCCCATGCTATTTGGTGCCATTGGAAAACAAAGATTTAATCCCAACCAGAGCAGGCCTCCTGAACTTCCCTTAGCGATGCATTTTGTTTCGTGTCCCTTCCCTGCAGAGCCAGTTTATAGAGCTGTGCAAATCGCTCTACAGCATGTTCAGCGAGGACCTGGCCGAGCAGGAACTCTACCACGCCACGGCCACCGTCACCAGCCTGCTGCTGGAGATGGGCGAGGTGGGTAAGCTCTTCTGCAAGGACCGTGACCAGGAAGGCAACCTCCAGCCCGACAGGGGCCCGGCCAAGGAAACCCAGCCGGCTCCAGGTGCCCGACCCGGGGGCGGTTTCGAGCAGAGGAGCCAGGGGGAGGTGTTTCCCCCGGGGGCCACTGAGGAGAGCAAGCCCAGGGCATGTGGGCCGGCCAAAGGGGAGCAAGTCGCCGGGCAGCCGGCGTCGATGGAAGACATCAAACTGGAGGACTCCTCCCTCAAGGACACTGGTACGTCTTCCTCCATGCTCATCTCGGACGACGAGACCAAGGACGACACGTCCATGTCGTCCTACTCGGTACTCAGCGCCGGCTCCCACGAGCTGGACGAGAAGCTGCATTGCGAGGACATCAGTGACGACACAGTCCTGGTGCGCAGCGACGATGGGCCCCACGGCGGAGGTGGGGGCGGTCCTCACGGTGGAGGTGGGCCCCACAGCGCTGGTGGGCTACCTCACAGCACCAGCATCGACAAGGACTGGGCCATTACCTTTGAACAGTTCCTGGCCTCCGTGCTGACTGAGCAGGCCCTGGTGCAGTACTTTGAGAAGCCAGTGGAGGTAGCAGCGCGCATCACCAACGCAAAGAATGTGCGGAAGGTAGGGCGCCCCCTACTGTCCACCAGTGATTATGAGATCTCTTTGTCTGGGTAACTACTCGACACACACAGGAAACTTTTCTTTTTCTTTTTTTAAACCCTGCAAGGACAAAAATGGGTTAGTAGGTCAGCTTTTTTTCTCAATGTGGAAACAAGCTTATCCTTCGTTGTATGTACAATGTGTAAAAATGTCTTGCAACTTTTTGGGAACAGAAACTATAATGGCAAAAGGTTTATGTACTGTAAGATATTATATGAATTTTAACCAAGGTAGCAATGTATTTTACCAGACGTGAGACTTTTATTATTAGAATGAGACAAAGCTGTCCAGTGTGATAGAGAGACCAGGATGAGGATCTAAGGCTTTTGAAGTTGAAACCTTAAAGGACTTTGTTGTGTATCGTACAAGTAGTAGCTGAACTTGCTGTACTTTATATGAAGTTCTGATTAGATGTTACTAACTCTGTAATCTCTAGTTCATTTAGACTATGTATCATAAATGATGGTCCACTGACTCAGAATTATCCTTTACAGCAACCTACTCTTTCTCATTGTTCCATCCACTGCAGTTTCATTGCGTTATAGATTTATTTGCAGCTAATCACTTGGCTGCTTGTTTACATTAGAAGATTGGATCAGTGGGTGGTATCTACGTCCTAAGGTGACTGTCTACTAACAGGAAGGTGCAATCACTGTAGTAGATGTAATGACAAGCTCGTTCGATGGAAAATTCCCAAAGCAAAATGGTTACAAATATTAGAAGTAAATAACATTTCACAAAAATGTTACTTTATCAAAACTAAATATTTATGCTCACCACATCTCCAGAAAGAGCTCCAGAAGTGTTTTATTGTTTAGGACAAACATCTTTGCATCAGTTGATACTTTCATTTAGCCTAGACTCCACTAGCATGTTTTGCTTTTGTCTTCTACCACTTCCATTCTTAATCACTGTCAGCAAACTAAAAGCTGGTCTTTTTAAATATGTTTTTACCTTCATGTTTTTTTTTTATTGTTTTATTTTTTCCAAGATGAATTGTTTTCAATGTCTGCTGTATAAAGCTCATGATAAAGGTCCTGTACCACTTTAACTTATTAAAAGAATAGTAGGATTAATCCTATGCTACACAACAGAAATATATCTGGCAAGACTGATGTATTGACAAGGTGTGGATGCGTTGTGGAATGTTTGTGGAAACGTATCCCCCTCTGGTGGTACACGAAGGAAATTACACCCAGGTAGTGTCGATGTTGTCAGTGTTATAGCATTAAAAACACATCATATTTGTTCTATATTAGTTGCGGAGTTCAAACTTGCGTTCAAAGGTACTCGTATGTATTAAATTCAACTAGATTACCAAATAGAAAAATCGAGTAGTCAAACAAATACTTCCCAACCACAATTTAAAAACGCCTGCAGCGTAGTTTAGGATTAATCGTATGAGGTATTCACATCTGCAAGTTAACACTAGTGCAATGAGACAGCACAAAAGTACCCTCCTCCTCCATTTATTTCTACTTTACATATCTGTTGTGGCAGTCTCCCGGGGCGTGGCTTAGGTTACAGCTGCTCAAATGAGATGGGCTTATTTCCTGACATATCTGAGAAGCCAACCTAACAATGATTAATCTACCACAACATGTGTTGTACAATTGAGGTGTTTGCTGGCAGCTCTTTCTAGTTATTTTGTTAGAACGTCACTCACTCTCCATTTCCTCACTTCAGTTCAAAGGTCGTTCACCATGGTTCAGCCCAGAATGAGCCAGATTGACGTCGTTATTAAGTCCTCATGGACTCATCTGTCAGTAAGTTGATTGGCATTTAGCACCTGGATAAGACATTTTCAGAAGATTTTTCGTATCAGTACATGCATCTTTTAAAGAAACAGAACACTGTCACAATTGACTTCAGCACTGCGCACTATAAAACTTTGAGGTATTCTGTGTAGTGGATGGGATTTTGACATGGAACAAATAGACCGTTAAGCAATTACAGGGTTGAACTGTGTAGTATTACGTAATGTGGGTGGTTTGACGCAGCAGAGTTGGGAAGAGGCTAGAGAAAGAGAAAACAACCTCTGAAGGGTTTGTTCGAACAAGAACTTATCAGTCCAACTTCGGACTTTGTCACTTCTTCAACCTAATAACCTTGAATCGTTGATCCCCTCCAACCTCTCCATCAACCTAGAATATTCTTGTTTAGACTGAAAGCTATTAGGTTCTCACTCTTTGACGCACGCAATTTTACAAATAGTGTGTGTTGCCAGTTGCCACATAATGTTGCAACATGTCCTGTAGATAAAGTCTAAATTAAACAAATTAGTAGTTTAAATCTGTTAGTATAACGATTTAGTTCAATTTAGCAAATTTTCCCCACGTTGCACTTTCACATTCCTATATGGATTAGAAGTAGGCATATTAAAACACAACTAAAATGACTATTTCAATGATACCATGGGTAAAACTACTGATCCGGTTATTAATATTAATTTAGAAAAATGAATGCAAATAAAGCTTTTATGTTCACATTCATTAGATATAGAAGGCTTCTACGTCAACGTGACACTGATTGTCATGACTATTTTATCAGATCGATTGCTACTTCGTTTTTTAGGGTTACTGTTACCTGCATAGAGAGAGAGAGAGAGAGAGAGAGAGAGAGAGAGAGCATGTTCTATCTCTATGGTTACTTGCCTGTAGATAGAAATGTTTTGGAACAGCCGGAGAACGTCCCATTAGAAACGACCTGTCTAGAAAATAACAGCGATTTTGAAGACTGCTATCGCCGGATAATTAATTTATAACTGTATAAATTGAAATTCATATATTGGTTTTATTTCCAATTATACTGGGATATTTTCTGTAATTGTGGGACTTTTTGTTTTCAAAATTGTGACTGTTCGCGTTTTATATTTGAAGTTGGCGTTACCGCTGCATTCCGCGGCTGCGTCAGTGTTTCCCGCAACGCAGTAATCATATGACCCTACTACTGTACATTGACAGTATATTATAAGTATATAACCACTCTGGTCTGAGCTAGTCAAATGTAGCCTATGCCAGGGACCCCGACACTCCTCAACAGGCATTGGCTGAAAATTCAGGCGAGCACAGCACCGGCTTGTGTGATGGGTCTCTCTGAACATGATGGCTGTGATTGGTCGAAATGGTAGGCTTAACTTTCTTTGGGAATTTCTGTGGGTAATTAATAATGAGGTTAGTGGATTCAGTTATGTGATATGCCTAGCATTCACATAGTTGTAATGAAAGGATAGCAATAATACTAGGAGGGATATCACTTGTCATCTATTTATAACAAGATATTCTAGGGGGAAAATGCATAGTTGTTTTTCTTAAAGGATCCTCTCTGGTCGATGCGTGTTGAAATTAGTCATTGACTTTTTGAAACTACTGGACTTTGATTTGGACGGTACTTTGGTACTCGGTAACGCCTCACTGGGGGATGTCATAAAACAGTAGGCCTACATAAAAAAAAATCACACACATATAAATAGGAAAGCAGAGATGTGTCCTGCTTTTCTTCAGAAGGGGACTTTTCTTGGAATATAATTTGCTCATTTCATAGTTGCATAGCTGAATAGGCCTGAAAACAGGTAACAATGTTATTTATTCGTCAGAAAATTCTAATGAAAAACTGTAATTTTTCATTAGTTATTATTGGTGAACTGAACGTTCTAATTTGATTAGAAAAGAGACTTTATACCTGAATTCTTATTTTACAAATAATTGAACTAATATATTTATTCCACTCTGATGTCGTTTGACCATAGCCACTTAATCCTATTTTATGTGGCTGGTATTTTGGTATATACATTTACAGATTTGATTAGATTATTATTCTTAATTACATAATGCTCTGTTATAGGAGGAAGTAGGATACTAATTTCTTTCCACCTAACAGTGGGAACCATGGTTGGACTGAAGCCCTCAGATGTGCCCCCTCCTCTGGGGGTAAAGATGCTGAGTGCGGGCCTTGCTGCCTGTATAGCTGATCTGTTCACTTTCCCTCTGGACACAGCTAAAGTTAGACTACAGGTATGGGCTCAGGGATTTGCATAAAAAAAAAAAAAAAAAGTTTTTTTCTGGTGCTATTTTAAATATTGTGTCTATGTTATCCTATTTAAACATAGACACAATATTTCAAATAGCACTGCAAAAAACAATGAGTTATCAACATTATTATTATTAATGATGTGATCTGATATGGTAGCATAAGACTAGGAATATTGTGAGAAGGCTAATGCATTGTGTTAATCCTATTAATCCTATCTGTCCTCTTATTGATCACCAGATTCAAGGAGAGAAAACCTTAACAAAAGACATCCGTTACAGGGGCGTGTTTGGGACAATCAGTACCATGGTCCGGACAGAGGGGCCCAGGTCTCTGTATAACGGTCTGGTGGCAGGACTTCACAGACAGATGTGTTTTGCTTCTGTCAGAATTGGCTTCTATGACAATGTCAAGAGCTTTTATGCCGGTGGCAAAGACAGTACGTTTTTATTTGTATTTATTTATATGCGTGATTTACATGATGTGGCGCTTCACATGCGTGTTCTAATTCTAATGTACTGAGTGTGTTCTATTCTAAGTCTGGAGAGTGCCATTTACTCATCTATCTAGTCTGCCCTCTTCCACATGGCTTGTCTGCTGTCCAGATGCTGGTATAGGGATTTGTATCCTAGCTGGCTGCACCACAGGGGCCATGGCCGTGACCTTCGCCCAGCCCACTGACGTGGTCAAGGTGCGCTTCCAGGCCCAGATGAACATGGAGGGGGTGGCCCGGCGCTACACGGGCACCATGCAGGCCTACAAACACATCTTCCAGAACGAGGGCCTCCGCGGTCTCTGGAAAGGTGTGTGCTTTGACTGCTTTCACTTGCTATGAGTCTCACAGGTTGGGGAGCCTAAAAAAAGTGTGTCTAACTGTTAAAGAGTTAATAATATGCTATTCTCAAATGGTAATGGTCATTAAAATAGTAATTTTATTTGTTTCATTTGTAATTCAGCTTATTAATGATACAGTATTTTTGTTTTTATTCAGAAATGTAGTCTCTGTCTGCTGGTCTGTTGCTTTACAAATCTATAGCTGTTCTGCAAAAAGGATTGAGGATTCTTAACTAAATTTCCACTACAGGAACATTACCCAACATTACACGAAACGCATTGGTTAACTGCACTGAGCTGGTGACCTATGACCTCATCAAGCAGGCTATCCTCAAACACAAGCTGCTGTCAGGTCAGAAAATGTGCACCCGAAAGCAACCCTGCACACACACGCACGCACAGGCACAACGTCAAAGCAACAGCACAGCTGATTGGGCAGAATCCCACACACCCTCCCGCCACCTTGACTCTTTTGTTCACTGATAAGAGAAAACATGTTAGCTCAGGACATTGTGTCTCCTCAGTAAAAACACATTTATCTAAGTGATTAACAGTATATTACCCCATTCATAAGATTTCACAACAGGATGTTGAAATCATTTTCTATTCAATATAGCAAGTAACAAAAGCTGTACAGTTAGCCAACCTTTATGGGCCATTGATAAGAGTATCTATATGTGACTTAGCTGTTGCTTCCCACAGACAATCTCCCATGCCACTTTCTGTCCGCGTTCGGTGCCGGCTTTGTGACCACAGTGATTGCGTCCCCAGTGGATGTGGTAAAGACACGCTATATGAACTCCCCGCCTGGCCAGTACAAAAGTGCCATCAACTGTGCCTGGACCATGATGACTAAAGAAGGGCCGACAGCCTTCTACAAAGGGTACACTCCACTCATCCTTTTACGATCAAAGACTCCGAATTTTTTGTTACTGTTTAGCTGTCTTCGTCCATTAATGACAGTGGAGAACTGTGGAGAACTGTTCAATACAATACAGTAGTGTATTTCACCATAGGTGGCTATACAAAGACAACCACACACCAGTTTCACTTTTGCTTTGCATGAGCAGTGAGTCTTGCTCTGGCCTACTAATGTGCTGTTTTTTTGTTTTTCTCCCCATAGATTTGTGCCCTCATTTCTGAGGTTGGGCTCTTGGAACATTGTGATGTTTGTGTCGTTTGAACAGCTAAAGAGGATCATGATGGTCACAAAGAAGAACATGGAAGCTGCCAACTGAAATTGGAAATGAGCAGACGGGGAAAAAACACACACCACTTTTAAAGTGGAACCATTAACAAGTATTTTGGATCTATATTAAAATGTTGCAGTCTGTATTGATTTTATTTTTCGGACGAAATCCTGTTTAAAAAAAAAAAGATTACATGGACATGGTGCATTTGGTCTGTATTTTGTGGCTATTCGCTACTCTGACAGTATTGTGAAGGGAGACTACTTGAAAAGAATGTATGCCTTTTTATATTTATTACAAAATATATTTAAGGAGCCCTGACTTTTCCCAAAATCTCTTCAATATGTTTGCTTTGTTTGGGAACCTTTAATTGGCACTTTTAGACTAACGTATTGCTACTTTGAATCGTTATATAATGCTCATCACCACTAGATACAGTATTGCAAACCATGTTGGTTCATTTCTAGGATATATGTATGTGGATTAAAAAATGTCTTTACATGTGAAATATATAAAAGTGTGATACTTTTTTTATGTATTTCTGCATTCTTAGTTCATACTTTTCCATCGACAACCACTGTAGATCATCAGCAGTATTCACAGAAGAAAACTTAAGACTCCAACTGTTTATTATCAACATGAGTCAACACTCAATCGTCACAAAGAATTTCATATTGGATCTATAAAATTACAAATAATCCAGAGCAAATCACATCATATAAATAAACAGACAAAGACCATACAAAGTATGCTTTAGTGCACACAGTACCATACAAATGGTTTGACAAGCAGTAGTAGTAAAGAGTAGTAAGTAGTAAAGTTAATCGACCATTATGATCTCAGCGCCATCTGCAGTTATGTATATATATGCATACATACATTCATACATCGTATCAATTACAACGCATTATAACATGCACGGGGCTTACATTTTACCACAAATACCAACGATAAATTACGTTTTCTCGAGAAGTTCTTGCACTAACATATATAGTGAATTCCTGAGCAAAAGTACTGTTATGTCAGTTTTATTCATATTAAAACTCATAATTCCAGACAAGATTAATTCATGGTCAAATCTAGTTTGCTTTAACTAGGTAATGCTATTACAAGGTTATTTAGACCTTAGTAATGACCTACTTCTATAACTATCGTCAAGTATTAAAAAATCACTGGAAAGAAAATAGCCTAAAATATACAACAGTACTAAAATACTTGGCCTTATTTCCCTAATTTCTCATTAATGGGGATGTTTTTTAATGAGTTACCACAACAAAAGCTGGTGTTCTGAAATTTGGAAAAACAGTTCAAAGAACATATTTAAGGTAGTTCCTCGGTTAATGATTTAGAAATAAAAAGGGAGAAAAACATTTCGCATCATAGATCAGTAACCCCAGGTTAGTCTTGCTTGTCTGGTTAATTTGGGGACTTGACAATCAATCTGAGCACTACGTTAGGGTCCAGTAACTGAGCCTTGACATGATCATGGAACTGTTCTCTGTAGCGATTGAACTCCATGATGCTTTCCGGCTCCTCTGACACCCAGAACTTATCAAACTCATAGGCCAAGTAACCTAGGGAACAAACCAGGGATGATAAGAGTTAATGTGGTTAAGACCACATTACTGACCAAATAGCATGTCACAACACCTATACACCACTTGAATGTCAAACTCACAATAAAGTTGATGGAAGTGTAGTAACTGGGGACTGCCTGGTACTGTGTTGTAGAAATGGGGTTTCAGTGCACCACTCTTGAGGAGGCTGTAAGCCATCTCTGTCAGGTTGATCCCTACGATGGCATAGGAGTACCTGGAATAAAACATATGACACACTTCAGACAGACTTGATTATTGATATTCTGTCTTTGGAGCTGCTGGAGAGCTTTACCTGCAGGGGACAACATGATTTAACTCGAGACTGCATGGTTTAATTTTCCCTTTCATTTGCAACAGAAATGTTTGAAAATCCTGAAAGATAGTAAAGTTATTTGCCGTACCCCAGTTTGGGGTGGTTTGCATGGGACAGTACTTGTCGAGCCTCTTCTGTGTAATTTTCACTGAAGAATCTGGAGATGAAAACAATACATCATCAGTAAGGATTGTACAATACATCTGAACATTGTTTAAATCCTCAGGTAACCAATGAGCCTCACGTATTACTAATGGCATTACTCACACCAGGTTGGTAAGACCCAGCATGCCCATGCCTCTGAAGTCTGTCTTGGGGTCGTCTCCTTGGAAACCGATGTCACCCCACTGTTTAGTGACCCTGGACTCCAGTTTGACTGTTGGCATCAACAGTTCCCATAACTGAGGATATAGAAATTCCAATATACTCTCAGATCATTTACAGTAGGTGTCATCAAAAGACCTTTGGTTAATACTCCCTACTAATAGTGTGAAAAATACATATCATACTTAGTGTTAACATGACAGTTTGAGTACAAAGTCAATGGTTAAACAAATGTTTGTACTTACAAATTTAAAGCGTATTTCATAACATAGCATTCAAGGTCACTTCCAATGCATACTCATGAATCTAGATTAATTTATCATTTTAATATTAGTATTAAGCAAAGCTGTCATACCTTCAAAAGCATTTCCTCATGTTTCGCTTTGTCCGAGTCAAAAACCTCCTTCCTTAACTCCTCCACAGACGAGTATAAGTTTCGGAATCCTGTTATTTGTACTAAGCACATGTGTAGGTTCTTCTGAAACCTTTTACAGACAGACAGAGAAACAGAGGCTGAATGTGAGTATATTCAAAAAGTAGACCACAAAAAGCAAACATGAGGGATACGAATCAGGACGTGAGAAAAACGGAGGTGAGGGGCTTTACGTGGGGTCTTTCTGTGCTATTATGTTCTTTTCTTGAATGATCTGCTCCACAGTCTGTTCCATGTTATCGTCACCAATTTCCAAAGCACCTCTTAAAACCTTAAAAGGGATGAACAAAGGACAGAGAGAGGTAGGAGGGATAAGAAACAGTGGCAGCGGAAATGTGACAGGAGATACTGTACTGTATACCGAAGTGCCTCATGGCAGTTGCAATATTAAAGGCGTGCAGGTAAAATGTACAATAAACGATGTAACAAAATTTTCCCCAGAGAGTGAAAAAAATAGATGCTTACCTTGCTTTTAGAGGCTTTCAGAGAGAATTCTGCCATGTGGACACAACAGAAATGTTAGCACAGAGCCCAAACTAGCTACACGTTTATGAACAAAGCAGAGTTGAATTCAATAGCTCATAATCTCACCTGTATTTATCGTTCTGGTAGCTCCAGGCTTGAATCCTGCACATATCCTCTGCAGCTCGCATTTCTCAGTTACCTGTCTGATGAGCCACTTCAGCCAGTATCTAAGGAAGGATGTGTAGACATACTGCCAGATGTACCCCAGCATTTTCTATAAGCTTGACAGTAGAAAGAATAGATCGTCAGAAACAAAAACAACATGCAAGTCTCAAATCCACATTTTGAAAATGAACAAAGGCAGTGTCTTAAGGTTTGAATTTGAGGTGCACCATGACAATTGCATCATTCAAACACAAAGTGCAAAAGACTTCTGGTAACACAAAACGCTTTTGATAACCTTCATGAAAGTTAAGACTCAGGGAGGCCCTATATCTTACCTCACAACACTAGCTAGGCTAACGTTAGCAACAACATCAGACATGGACATTTCACAGATCACTATGTTACATGTCAAATATCAAGTCTCCGACGTAGCTATCTAGGCAGCTATTAACCAACGTTTGCCTACTTGGTTGCTAAGACTATCGTTAAATAACATATACTCGCCCTATTACTGCATCAAAACTCAAGCTAGAATGAACATTAACAAGCTTTCGTTGGCTAGATTGCTAGCTAAAGTTGCATCGATAACACAATTAGCATTAGCGAATGTTAGCTATTCTTCAGTGTTTAGTTTGCTAGCAAACGTTAACTTACTTAACTTTGAGCAGCGACTAACACCTTAAATCGTTCGCCCTTTCTGCCCGTTGTTTATTTTCTCAGGATAACGTTAAGGAGTCGATTTGTATATAATTATTATCTAGCTAGTGATGCTGCAAAGCAGTTGATGTTGGAAGCTTGTCCTGTTGACATCTGTCCCAGACTGGGGTACGTTCAATGTGCAGTTGCTTAATGAGTTAGTTATCTCCACCATATCGTAATATGTTTGTCGTTACAATACAAATATTTACATCAGTTTATAAAATATAACTACCATATAACTTTAGTAAACTGCAGGTATATATTATGTTTATAAAATATCTTAAATATAGGTTGTGGTGTGCTGTAATAGGTTAAAGTCCTGTAAAAAAAAAAAAAAAAAAATCTAACGTTGACCCCAGCATGAACATAGCCCACGTGTTGATTCTACACTGGTGAGGTGGCTTACATGTGTCAGATCTTAATTCGTCGCCACCTTGTGGTTAAAAATTGGTATCGGTAAGCTTGATGCGAGAGGCTTTTATGACTTGTAGGCTACTTATTATCAGATATATTCTGTACATTTTGGTCTTAGTTCACTACATTTGTTTGGTAAGAGAGCACAGGCCACTGTCGTGTGAAGACAAGCGTGAATGTTATTCTTTATACTCCATTCGCCCCTGTCAGCATAGTTAATTCCTGAATTATTCTCAAATCTCAAATGAAGAGTATTTCCCACAACATATTTTGAAATATCCAATAAAGCAAACATTCATTTAATAAAATACGGTGTCTGCTGCTGTATGGATCAAAGAAACCATTGCTAAAACATGCTCCTGTAGAAATATAGGCTACATTTATATAGTGTTGAACGTTGAGGATTGAAAGTGGAGTATGGGCTTACAGAATACAAAAGTATAACATAAATCTCTGAGTGAATTGAAATCCAGCCCATCTAATATGCATATCATATATCTCAGGAAGGATTAACCCTGGGCTGAACGAAATCGAAAATATGGTAATTAAGTGTTGGGGCAGTCACATCGATATCCCTTATCATAAAAAGGTTCCAGAGCAATAGCATACAATTTCATTGAAGCGTATAACTGAAAATGAAGGGTTGTAGTGCTTTCGTTGCCTGTTTACCAACAGACAATGTCCATATAAGTTTACACTTTCTATAACATCGACTGTGTTCTGTATGGTCATAATATTTTGCTATATGGGCCTGTATTAATTTACTCATCATTATTTTCCTAACGTCGATTAGCTGTCCTTTCATTTGTCCAGACAGGCATGGTGCGAAGCCCTAGAGGTAACGCAACTGTATACTTCAGTGTTATTGCGTTAGTGGACCTCTGAGAACAAGTTTGATGAGATCGCCTGGTCGGATGAGGAGCCAGCTAGTCAAAGGAGAATATGAGTCATGGCACGCAGCCGGAGCTTGATCTGCGCGCAACGCTCGAGAAAATCTAAAGGGTTTATTTGACTCAATTGGAATACCTTATACCAGACCGATATTCCGAATCGTTCCGAACAGCCTCTCGAAGGCGTGGCTTTGTGTCACGGACACTTGCTTGATATTCTTGATAATCAGTTGAGATATTCGGCGGCACGGAGAACAGTGTCCAATCAAACCAATAATTAAACCTACCATGACGTGAAAGGGAGGCAACTTCTGTCAAGGTAGGCTATGTTTATTCTGTTTCCATTGAATGTTATTTCCATTATTTAGTCCAGATGATTATATGAATCCGCAAGGTCAAATCATGTAGTGCCGTGTGGTCCTGGAATTCCGAGAGTGGGATGGGCACGTCCTAATTGGCATGGTTATAATGTGGCATGCACCTGATTTCATCTTTAATTTGCATCTGGTCATTCGTCATTTGTTTCTTGCCAATGACCAGCATTTATAACTCCTCTTTATATTCTAAACACAGACGGAATTAGACTTGCACCAATTATTCTCTGGCTTTTTTTTAATAATTTTTTTTTGAATGAAAGGCTTAGCTTTCTGTGTGAAAGAAGATAACTGACATTCAATCTTTGTTGGCCAGTATTAGCAAGACCCATGTTCAAATGCACCAATAAAACTATTCATGAATCTTCAGCCTCATGTCAATTAAAATGTGATCAATATTCCCTCAGAGCGCATTGATAAAGGGCACCGTTAGACCCACTGGGAAACGGTCATGGCAGGATGATTCTGCAAGTAGCTATTGACGTGAATTTTTTCTTCAGTAGTTCAAACATAAAGATACATTTGCGGTCCCTTTTCTAAGGATTGCAATTTTTTTGTTGTAAAATTATTTTCTGTCTATGCCTCCTGAATATTATTATTGAAGATTTAAAGATATTTTTAAAATCTAAAGCATTTGCAAACTTTTTTCACATACAAAGTGTTCAATTGAGTTCCCCATGTTGTAAGATGGATGGAGCAGCATCATATAACAATGTCTGTCTGTTCTCACCAAAATAACATCATCTTATGGTGACTTCATCGCGATTTTAGATTGACTTGACTTCTCAATGCCACTGCATTTCAATAAAAGGCAGTGGTGCTCTTGAGAAGGGATACCTAATGAGCTGGGTAGAAAGAATTGGGACATATTTTGGGAATACGGTCAGTTACAATCCATGACGATAGTGCTGTATCTAAATCTGGAGAAAAGAAGTGGGCCTCGCACTTGTGACTGTTGTTCACCATGAAAGTGTTGGTCAGTGTTCTTTATCTTCAGCACAGGCTAATACATGTGTGGACAGCAGAAGACATCATTGTTGAATAATTACTTCTTAGAGAACAGTTATTTCACATATATGACATCATGGATTTGCAGCCTTACCTGGTGACCTGCAAAGACAGAGAATTCAATTGTGTTGAAAATATTACAAAGGGTTACGTATAGTTCTACACTGTACCTGCCACAGTGTGAGCAAAGTTCCCTACAAAAATATAATCATGGAATTACATGTGACCTTTTCAAAAAGTCTATTAATATACTCTTTTAATACTATTTTCTATTAAGCCTACTGTACACTTCTTCCGGAAGAATTTATTCTGTATGTATTCTCAACTTCTGTCAGGTCTACGAGTAATTTTTTAGGACATGTGTGAGCCTACATCATACCTGTTATGGCCTACTGACTAGGATTCAACCTGAATTCTTAAATGAGCGATATGAGAATTCAAATAATGTTGTTAAACCCTCACAGAATAAAAGCAATCAGAAAAGGCCATTATATAAAGTTTATTTTAGGCTAATAGGAACCAGATATGTACTATTGCAGTGGCATCCTGTAATCACTCAGTGCACATGCCACTTTTAGAGCAGGTACAATGACATTAAAGAATAGCATTGTATTGATCTATGTTCAGGCTGCAATGTGATAAGAGCTGGATTTGTTTCTTCAATACTACGTTTTCCCCCAGGAAGACCTTGCGTCTTTTTGCAGATTTATATCACATCAAATATATTCCTTGATTAAAGCACGCTTGTTAAACCTGGAAATAGATTCTACCATTGGTTTTAGAGAGCTTTAATTTATATTTACACCATTTATGATTGCCCATCCTTGAAACACATTTGAAATACTCTAAATAGTTGTTAAATATTCAACAGTTTAGACCAACCTAAATTGAATGAGCAAACCTCCATTTTGATTTGGTCTTGTTAGTTACATGATATCTTTAATAACTAAATCCTTGTTGAAGCAGTGTCTTCATATTTTTCAGTTTTTCCTGTTTTCATCTGAATTGAGTCTGCTCAGCCTCCCTTCAGAGGTGTGCTAGATTCAGCTTGTGTTCATACTGTCTTGTCCTGTCTAACTATCAGTCTTTGGGAGAGAAAAAAAAGGTTTGGGGGGCCATACAAAAAAAAATATCTAACAGAAGTTGGACTTTTATTGATAATGAAAAATCTGATACTTAAGAAATCCATCTCATATTAAAGACTGAGAAATTTTTTGTATTTTTCTTGCTTTAGGGAATAACAGCCAAGCTACTTTTTAGCATTTTGCACTCCTGTGTCCAAAACGTGCTTGGATTACCACAGTTTTTGGCGACTCAGCAGTAAATAAAGCATGGGAACTAACCCAAAAAGGACAGTCACTGTGCAGATGGTGCCGCAGCTGGCTGGAATGGACAATCTCGGTAATAAAGAGACCAATGCCAACTGGGCTAAGGAACCTAACCTAAACCTCACCCCGACCCCCGGGCTAACGTCCACAGACCATGCACAGGAAAACAGCTGTCTGACTACTGCCAATATACAAACAGCGTCCAGGGGAGGGGAAGTGGCTGCAGGCGGGACACCGGCCCCACCTGCCAATCGAGACCAGGGCAACACCGGCTTTTTGATTGGTGGAGACCCACAGACAGCAGATCCAACCCTGTCTCTCGCTCGAGATGCGAAAGAGGCTGTAGAGGGCTGGAGGGATGACAATGCTAATTTAAAAATCTTAACTCCAGCCAAGGAGAAGGATATCTGCAAGGCTGCCCTGTCGTCTACCATCGCGCCATCGAAAGTTGACGCGCAGACAAATGACTGCAAAGCGAAGGGGACGAGCTCTGGGGAGGGGCGTGTGGAACCCACGGCTCAGCCCGCTGGAGCGTCTGCAGCTACAGAGGCCCTCGTAGGGGGCGGCCACAAAGATGTCACTCAGAGCAATCAAAAGCCCGGCCGAGCCTGTGAATCAAAGGCTACAGCCCCTGACAAGTTGACACCCCAGCTCGGTAATGCAAACGCTATTTCTGCCACGACAAACAAGGACGTCCTGCTGCCCTTGAAATCCAAAGAGCAAGGCCCAACCACCAGCCCGCCCACTCAAGCACAGTATTCGTTGCAGGCTCCAAAAGTGTGTACGCCGGAGACAAACTCTCCAAGCCCTCCCCGGGCGGAACATGCCCCCCCAGGGAGAATAGAAAGGCTTCTAAGCAAGGACATTGCAGCTGTCGTAAATGCCATCCCACCTCCACCTGAAAGCAAAGCGCCAGATGTAGGGCTCGCAAACAAGGACACAATCTTCCCTGTGCATCCCGATTTGAAACCATCAGAAGTCCCGCAGATCCCCTTGAATGACCTTCAGCTCGCCTCCTTGAGGGAGTCCTCCTTCACAGCGCCCCAGGCTCCTCCGGAAAGGCCAGCCCCCGTGCAGATGGCCCCGGAGGCCGTCCAGGCGTCCACTGGCACCCACGAGCAGCGGCAGCCCCAGAACAAGCTCTACAGGGAGGCGTCCACCATGACCGCCTCGCTGTCCTCCACCCCCACCAAGCAGTGCCAAGACGTGGAGGTCCAGGCAGTAGCCAACGTATGCAACAGGGCGGTCTCCACCAGCCCCAGCCTGCTTCCCCTTTCCGTGCCCCACAGACCCAGCCCGGGCGCTGTCCCGCGGGAAGAGGCCCAGAGCCTGGCGGTGGTCTACCAGGTCGACAGCGGTGCCGGCCCCCGTCACCTGGTGTCCTCCCACGTCCACATGGGAGCCTGCCCCCTCCCCACCTCGGCTGACCTCAGGGCCGAGGCGCTATCGGTGGAGACGGCTTTGTGCTCCACCCAGAACGCGGGGAAGGTTGCCGGGGCAGAAGCCGCAGCCCCGCCGTCGGACGCCCGGCTTGGAGCCAAGCCCAAAGAGCCGGGCTCATCCTCTCTGTGCAACGTCCAGCCAGCGCCTCTGCCCCTGCAGCCCGTTTACCAGATCAACATTGAACCGTGCAGCCAGAAGGACCCGGCAGCTCCCACGAGTCACCATCGGGGTGGGATGTCGGACTCCAGCAGCCAGTCTGCCGCGGTGAAGCCCATCGTGTCGGAAACGACCTCTCAGTCGACCACGCTCCCTGCTGCTATTCCTCTGTCTTCCCAAATAGGGTCCTCCTCGGGAGCGGCAGGCGTTTGCCCGTCCAAATCAGACGGGAATAAGGCGCTGTCTGCTCCGCCAACCAACTCCAAACAGGCGGCAGTCACACCGACACCCAAGCAACCGATAGCAGAGGACGCCAAACCCAAGGCAGTCAACAAGCCAGACAGCAAAAAGGACAAACCCAAGGCAGTGTCCAAAAAAGAGGCCAAGTCGAACAAGCAGAAGCTGGAACAGGAGCGTAAGAAAGGGGAGGAGTCGGGGAAGCAGAAGGGGAGGAGCGTTCATGACGTGCTGTGGGACGACCAGGGCATGACCTGGGAGGTGTACGGGGCTTCCGTGGACCCCGAGTCCCTGGGCTTCGCCATCCAGAGTCACCTTCAGTGTAAGATCAAGGAGCAGGAGAAGAAGATCATGGTCCAGACCTCCATCAGGAAGTCCATCTCGGCCGCGGAGTCCCCGCGCCACGGTCGGAAAAACAAGAGGAGGCAGAATGTTTTCAGGTCGCTCCTGCAAAACGTCCGACGGCCCCACTGCTGCACTCGGCCTCCCCCCTCCTCGGTCCTGGAGTAGTGAGGTGCACGCGCCGCTCGTGGAAACCTCTGTTGGCCATACGAGCCCGTTTGTTTATCCTCCTCTCGTGTTGGTGTTGATGGGGATCGGGCGGGAGAGCTTTCTTTGATAACACTGTGGTGGGTGTGCACCCGTGAAGTTCCATAGCCGTTAAGGTTTCAGTTTAGGAAGGAGTGTGCAACATCAGGGCGTCCTGTCAACTTCTTTTTAGGAATAGCTAACTATAGACTACAATATGAGTGAAAGATAATAAAAAAAAAAAAAAAAAAAAGATTCTAACATATATAAAATTACAAAAGGCAATAATATCTTGTGAAATGCATGTATGTTAGTTATTATGGCAATTATATGATATTCCTCTATGAAGGCCAGAGCTAGAAAGTTCATGGTGCTGATCACTGGGCATACATATTACGCTGTCAGTATAGAAAGTATTGTGCAAATGAATATTATGTCAACTTTGCAGTCATTGCAGTTGGTGCATTTTGGTATACGCTAATGAGGCTGAATTGAGACCCTTTGTTTATACTATTGTTATATTGTTTTTCCTAATTTTGCAGATTGGTTTTAAATGGGTTCTTTTTTTATTTGTGTCCTAATAGATAAAACTCAGCTGTGCTCGTTTAAGTATATTGTGGAAAAAAATGGGCCTGTTTGCACTTCAGTGCTCTATTTAATTTATGTTCTCCTGGTTTTGTAATAAACAAACAAACAAACAAAAAAGGGAAAATGTTTCACATCTGTTTTGTCTGAATTCCTTGGCTGCTATCAAGCAGTGACAGTTGGTTTGAGATAGGTAATGCATGCCACTTGAAAGTCTGTCTGTTTCAAAATGTCATTAGTTTCCAAGCAAAATTAAAGTATGAAATAGTTTCCATATACATCACACTGTAGGAAAGTGCTAAAAAGGGTGCTTGTGCAAATAGATAATAATAATGGGTGGTCTGAAGAATAACTTAATATTGGGTTAGTAAATGTGCTTTCTGCAGCCCCTATCTCAAAAGGCTGAGGTGCAGTATTTTTGAATAGCAGCACACCATTTTTTGTTGTTGTGGCTCTGTACTCAGAAGCTCATCACATCTGAAATTAAACTAACTAAGATTTGAAGGTTCAGACTGTCATTGAGGGGGTTGGAACTGTCATAGTTTGAGGACGCTTTTCTGCACCAGGTCCTGAACTCATTTTCATAAGTAAAAGAACATGGATTCAGGTCGCTATTAAAATAACTCTGCTAAGGCAATGTCAAGTACATCCTCAAGCTAAATAGAAATGTGTTGAAATGTTGTGGCAGGGCAATATCCACTGTCAAAACTGTTCCCTATGAAAGAGTCGGCCTTAAACATTCACAACTTAATGTTTGCTACAACCAAATGTTAATAACTAGGCCTGCTTTATGTAAGTTTATGTTAATATGTTACTTTTTGCCCCTTTTAAATAGGATGACTGTATAACTTTAGTATGAAAATGCTATTGAATTTAAGGGGATGGTGTGCAAGTTCAACTCAGTCAATATTTCATTTAGAAATCCAATTTGCAGGAGTAGAGACAACTGGAATGTGCCACTGTCTAAACACACGATGATTGGCCTTCCTCTCTACAGTATTCAACTCCCTCTACCCTTAGCTAACCAGGCATTACAATTGCTGTATCACGCATACATAGGACAGAAGGAATCACTGTAAACAAAGTATTGCTTTACTAAAGTACGATTTTACAGTGCTTTTAGTAAGAACTGGGCAGCACTAAGAATTGAAATGATTAAATCTCATAATTTTAAGGGGAAAATTGTGTTACATACTTTATAACAAGCAATTTTGCTCACATAAATAAAATATATAATGGATAATGGTAAACAATTAAAACTTCCCCTCAGAGTAAACCTGTGATAAATGACCATCTCTTATCCAGATGTGTTGGTCAAATAAGTCACTTACATCATACACAATGCAAAAATACAATGATACCACCCTAACCCTCTTTGTGTTAATACAACTCTAGGATTGACATAATTATACTAGAAATCTAAGGCCTACTCTGTCCTCTGTGTTTCCTGCATAACTCTCCTACCATGTACCTCCTCTGGGTACTATTCATTGACTTGAATAGTAACACCTGGTTCGAAATCAAGCGGTTATCACAGTTGACCATAATTGAAAAGACTGACACTCTGGAGAGCGTGTGGCCGACCTGGCACCAGACACAACCCTGTGGAGAAGAGTACACTTTAACCACAGGTGCCACGTTCCTACCTGTCGCCCCTTTCAGCATTTGTAGCTGCTGTCCCGGGCCCAAGCCCTAATGTACCACTTCCTTTCCCTTGTTTTCAATTAGCGATGTGTTTCAATATTTAATGTCCCCTCACACCCCTTGTCATTGTGACTGGTTCCCGTTCCGATCAGCCGATTAGATTTGCCCACAGACAGTGGGAGATCCATTCCAATGAGAGAGCGTGGGGCATTGTCTGTTCAAATACTGCACCACCCATTGCCATTGTAAACCAACAACAGTAGCAGTCAGTCGTTAAATATTGCTTTCACATCCTCTTCCTTTGTAATCTCTGTCTACTAATATTTACACAGCAATTAATAGTGTACTGTATAATGGTACATGGCTTACAGTTTGTGTGCTTCAGTTGTTGCAACATAATAATTGGGCTGATCTTTTAAGACCATAAATAGGCTATTCTCGCAGTTTTGCTGCTGCTATAGGAGCTCACGCTGTCTCCTAACTCCAGAGGTTGCCATGAGAGGAATAACTACAACAGGTGCCGACAACCTCCAACATGGCAACCCTGACGTAATAACGTTACGGGCAAAGACCCTCCCCTCCTTTCAGGTTAACACGGAGTGTGCAGCTACTCCTTAGGAAAGGTGCCATGCATAGTGTTACCTGCTAACGAGGAAGCAGCATGATGGTGTCAGATACTGAAGCGACGACTGACTGCCTAGGAGGAGACAGGTTGAAAAGCGGCCCTGGGGGGTTCCCCCCTGACAGGCCGTGAGACGTGCAGGGGGCTGGCGCAGGAAGTAGGGGGGCTGTAGCCTAGCGCCGAACGGGAGGCAGTGGTGCAATGTGTAGAATCCCCACCGCACGGCCATGACATTGGCCTTTGGAGACGACTGCACGAAACGTAATGAAAGGCATGTCGGACACTGCACCAGTATGGAAAGGAAAAGGTCATTTGCTTTGTTGCTTGTGGTGTCATTGAGAGACCTCTATATATATATATATATATATATATATATATATATATATATATATATATATATACAGTATATGCACTATCGGAACTATTCTGCTGAAACCTTGTACAGAAGCTATATTAAGAGGTTGTGCGGTTATGAAGTATTTTCCCCCCTTGGTGGAGAACATGAATGCCAAACAGAAAACAGCCTTTTGAAAAGTTACCGTTAAAAAGGAGACGGAAGTATTCAGCTAAGCAAGATCATTTTAAAAGTGAGATTATTGTTTCTTCAGAAAACCATTGATTTCTTTTGGAGGGTGAATAGTTGTGCAGGGTGTCACAACCTAGATGCGCTATCCACCAACAGTTTGCCAATTTATCAATAATCATTGAATATCTAGATTCTATATCAAATGTGCTCCAGAAAGGGTAGTTCAAAGTTTACATCTGACTCAGTCCGAGATATAACTTTGCTTTTGCCGCTGGTGTGGAGCCTACTTCAAGACGGCTCTGCCTCTTTGTTTTTTTTTACACTGAGCTGAAGCATCCTGGCTTTTGCCAGGAGTTGTCGGACTAATTCAAGGAAGTCGACGTGCTACCCGTAGGAATCTAGTTTGATGACACTGCTATGACCCAGTTAGCTCCGTAAACACAAGACACGTTGTTTATTTGATCAACAACGATAGAGTCCTCAGAGGAGAAGAATCCGCTTGGATGGAACCCATTACCACCATCCAAATCATCATTAGAATACCAAATGATTTCCCCACGGATGATTTGACGCGTATTAGACACACTTTTATCACGACGAGTGTTAATTACAATTTCCTGATTGTGTGTGGAGATTGGTGAGTGGGGTAATTAGCGTTCCCTTTAGCGGCTATTGATCTGGAAATTGTCTTTTAGCGACGTCTTATGCGAGCTGTGGCTAAAACGCTTAGTGCAAAATGAAGCCAGTGCAGCCGGGTGGAGTGAAAAAGGGTTTTATGACTTCGCTCTGTCTCTTTTGGGGCTTGTGTGTCTCCTCTCCATCTCTCTCTTTGTCCTCGATCTGTTCCTGCCTTTCTCATTCTTTTCTGTCTTCTCCCTTATTCTTCCTCCTCCTTACTCAATCTCTTCAACCCCCCCCCCCCCCCCCCCCCCCCCCCAGTCTCCCCCACCCCCCCTCTGTCTCTCCATATTTCCCTACCCTTTGTCTTCTCTCTCCCTCTCTCTCTCCGCTCCCTTTTCAAATGATGAGGATGATATCGTATGTACGCAGTGGCAGCCAGTAACAGCAGGGTGATTAAAACGCAGTCCCCCCCCCCCCCCCCCCCCCCACTGCGGTGCCTCTACACCCCTGCCCAGTCGGCCAGTGTTTCTCCCCCTCTCAGTTCCTTCCGTGCAGCCTCCTGGGCTTACCCCTCCTGCCTTGTATTGAGCCGCTGACGGCGCTACCGTAAAGGCTTTTTTTTCTCCCTCTCTCTTCATGGACGCTCCGTTCCTACTGGAATAGGTGGCCTACATTCGTTGGTGCAGTGCTAGGCCGTTGTGTGTGTGTGTGTATGTGTGTGTGTGTGTGTGTGAGTGGGGAGGGGGTGAAGGGGTTGGGGGGTGTTTGCATGTGTATTGGGATTGTGCGCCCGTAAAGGTGTTGGATTGTCTGACTTTATTTATGTGCTGTGTGTGTGTGTGTGTGTGTGTGTGTGTGTGTGTGTGTGTGTGTGTGTGTGTCGTTCCCCCATCTGTCATATATTTTCTTCCGACCTGCTCCTAAAGCCCCTTATATCATAGCGGAGGCTCACAAATGCACAAACCTTCCTTTTGCGTTCCGTAGGCTTCTCATTGACCACCGTACCTCCGCCCATGAACATGCCCTGCTACCTTTCTCATGGAGAAAGTCACGCATACCAAACCTCTCACACAAACACACGCTACACACACACAGATACAGTAAACATACAAAGGCACACACACATACAGAGGCACACACACATACAGTAAACATACAGAGGCACACACACATCCAGTAAACATACAGATGCACACACACACAAACAGTAAACATACAGAGGCACACACACATACAGTAAACACAGAGGCACACACACATACAGTAAACATACAGAGGCACACACGCACATACAGTAAACATACTGAGGCACACACACATACAGTGAACATACAGAGGCACACACGCATACAGTGAACATACAGAGGCACACACACATACAGTAAACATACAGAGGCACACACACAAACCCCCAGAAGGTCACCTTCCCCAGGCTTCATTAGAGGCAGCTTTATTATGGCTGACAGGTGCGCCCATAAATCACAGGTCCCCAGTGGAGAAAGGAGCTCCAAAACAAACCTAGCCCTGATGGAGGTGATACACACACACACACACACACACACACACACACTGCAAAGTCCCCCCCAACATGTCTCCTCACTTAAGCGCGCACACTCAGAAATGCATTAGGGTTATCTACAGGACTGCCTTGCGTTGTACAAGGTTTCCTGTTATGCCTTGGGGGTACAGGGTGAGACTCCAGGTAGCTGCTACGCTGCGCGGCTGCGTGCGAGTCTTCGCTGTGGTTGCAGGCCTTGTCATGCGACGGGATTTGTGTGATAGGACAGAGCTTGACCTCGAGCACTCGGCGATAAAAGCCCTCCCAATCCGGGTGTCCTTGTGAAACCCATTCCTCCTGACCTCAGTGCAATCCCCCCCCCCCCCCAAGCCTTTCACACGCTGTAGTAATCTGCATCGCATTTGCCTGGCAAAGCTATTACCATATTCCATGACGGCGGCGAGCGGTGACATTAACGGAGGGGCCCGACGACATCGTTGAGCGGCCGCGACTCTTCTGATTAGGGTCCTATCGGGGTTGCCAAACCGGCCATCGTCGTCAATGTGCTGACCCTCTCCTGGTTCTGCGTCCCCTTGATTGAAGGTGCGATTAGAAAGGTGTCCACCGGAGGGGGCTTCGTCTGCCAATGGGGTGCCTGCCGTCACAGCGATGGTGCCCTCCCGACGACGTCGCCGTGCTCGGGAAAGAACATCATTGGTCACCCGGGGGGATTTGACGACATCATTGGTCGTCCATCTTCCCAGCCATTTGGGGCGTGCGGTACAGCGTGCAGTGGCGCGGACGGACGTGGTGATGACCTTTTGAGGAAAACAAAAAGCTACGGGCCGGACTTCGACCTGTCCCTATCACAGCAATCTGGCACGGCTTTTATTCCAGATGCTTTCCCCTTTGATAACACCGTGGAGGCATCTATTTTATATGACCCCGTGCTGTGATAACACATCTCTGTACCCCTTTACAACACCCTGACGTGTTACTTTCTGCAGCCAATTCATTGGTTATAGCCTATTCCCCACTGCCATGCATGTTTCCCGAGAAGCAGACCAGGTCAAGGCTCTCTGTTGCATCACACTCCTTCATCGTTTGAATTTTTAATGGCATCGTGTAAATGAATTATATTAAGTGCTTTGTGTTTGGAAAAGTGCTACTTAAAAATAATTTGTGATTATTATTATTATCATTATCAAGTCTCAAATAGGAGAGAGGGTGTCTCAAAAGACAAGTACTGTGCAGCAATCAACAAGTGAAAAGCAGCAACGCAGTACAAAAGGCAAGGCCTTGGGCACGTCTTTCAGCATGGTTTAATAGAGACAATGGTATGCCACGAGAAGCCCATCATGAAACGCCTCTTAGCCATTCACGCACAGCTAATTGATTGCCAGGTAGCGTGGATTTAAACGTCTCCGCACCACCCCGGAGGCCTTGGTTCCTTCCATCTCTCTTAATGGCATCTGATGACAAGTGCTACGACACTTAATGTAGGTCACATTAGAGGATTTAGCCCGAAGGATCAGGAGGTCTTTGGTTCCCTGCAGAATTGATAAGCCCAAGCCTGTTGCAGGTGGAAGGTTTCAAATCTATCGACTAGTCCTTGTTATCAGTACCCACATTAAGCATGTCTTATCTGGCCTATTCATTAACCATCCTGCCTTCCAGTGTTTCAACTTTCAAATGAATTCATTATACCTAGGTGATTTTTAGTGGTTCTTAATCGGAAGATTATTATATTAAGATTAAGATATTTGCCCTAAAAATAGTGCATTTTGCGGCATTAAACTTTAAATGCAAACCTATCTTTGGTATTGTAGTTCAGTGGCCCCGAATTTGCACACACAGGATTGAAGTTATGATTATTTTCACACTTAGAAGTAGGCCTCTGTTCCTGAAAAACCAAGTCTGAAAATAGGAACATTTTAAATCAGGAGTCAAGCACTGTTCGTTGGCTGCAATATCATTTTTAATTACCACCAGCATTTAACACACCTGTCATGGGTAATGCTGTAAGCAGTGGTCATAAAATAAACAAATCAATCATATTGAACAGTGCTTCTATCACAATAGTCTCTCCCATTAATAATTAAAATATCATTACATTTTACATGTACATTTTCTGTGTGTAAAACAACAACAAATACCCTAAACTTTAGGGCCTAAAGGACAGCAATGTGGAATGTCAGTGATTTATGTCCGTGACACTTTCTTAATACACCATGCTACAACTGATGGCCGAGTCCTGTCCATCAGCTGCACTATTACTTCATATTCGGGTAAGTCCAAGGTACATGCATACTACCAAAGTCCAAACAGGCTGGCGTGATAACAATAGGATGCTGGCACATCGGAGAGCCATAGCTCACTCCCACCTCGTCCAGCTCTGTGAGGAACATGGGTGATCGCAAGAAGTCTAGGGGTCTGAGCACCCTGGAGAAGACCCTGATCCTGCTCTTCGTGGCCATGACTGGAGCCTGCGTGGGGCTGGTGGCCATCTACTTCACGGACAAGGCAGACGCCTCTGGCAGCGGAGACGACGGTAAGTGGCCGTGACTTCGCTTCTCTACGATGTCCCTCCATTGTGTAAGGGTTAGGGTTAGGGTTAGGGTTAGGGGACCTACCTTCACGAGGGCTAACACACGGTCGCCTAGAGAGTTTTACATTCAGGAAGGACCAACGACATGTGTTTGTCCATAACAGGTTGCTGCTCTGCTGTCTCACTGCTAATCATCTCACATTCCCACGACTCAGTGAACCAATGTAGCCCGGATTGATGAGACATTGATATCGTGACGGTCTTATCACAGGACATTAGTGACCTGTTGTTCTCTAGAGACTGTATAGGAGACTGTTCTAGGGCATGGGAAGGGCTGCATTCTAATTTTAATTGGTTTACCACAGAGAACAGAGTCACATTTTACAACTATTTTCATTTCAATGGCAGCTGTGCCATTGGTGCTGAATCAAGCCTAGGACATCCCCTCCATAGCCCAATCAGTCTATTTTGTCATCATAATCCTTGTCCCATCCCAGTCATGGCTAATCGTAGTATGCAAGCTTTCATTTCTTGCCAGAAAAGGGTGCTTAACCTGTTGGGATTTATTTTCCAGTGGAGTCTCACATGCATTGACACACATACGTTTAAGGGCTCTGGGTCGTCTAGAGAATGTCTTCTGTGTCTGTGTGAGTAACTGTCACATCCATGGGCCACAGACAGAGACACAACTGGGGCGACAGAGAAAAACAAGACAGGGTGAAGCTCCCTGACGGGGGAATATCCTCTGGAAAAGTGAGCGTTGGTTGGAGCCTCCTGCACATGGCTGTTTGTCCAGCAGCCAATCACAGCATGACTGCAGCTGGTTGACATACTGTATGGTCGGACCAGACCACGTCTTTTTTGATTTCTTCTGTCAGGTGATTGGCCAAGGACGTCTCTATTTAGTGTTGAAACGAATGCTGAATCCTTTTTGTTTCCAACCCCTTCTGTTTCAAGACTTCCCCTGTTGTCCTTGAAGTTGAACGCCAATGCATGTTGGCCGCTTTGCCCCCCCGGGGAAAGATTTGGAGACACGGGGCGGCGGGAACGCAAAATGACGCGCTGAAACGAGCTGTCAAAAACGCGCCGAACTCTCACAAGAGACGGGCTCTGTTTGTCCTTGGACGGTTGTCGATCATTCCTCGAGCTGATCGACCCGTTATCTCGGATAGACACCGTAGGTAGATGCCGTGGGCTTTCCCGTGCTTCTCCGTCAGAAACCCTGACAGACAGGCCCGCAAGGTAGAGCGGTCTCCAGGAGTGCGTCTCCTCCTGGCCAAAGGATGCCACAGGTGCTCCCATTCTGTCTCCCGATTGTTTCTTCTCTCTCGCCTGACTTCTTCCACTGCATTCTCTCTCCCCCCACCTCACATTTCATTTGTTCCCCCGTTTCATTGGAGATTTAGGAAGCCCATCATTCATTCACACCTGACTGGGAACAAGATAATATCTATGCCCTGGGGGGCTGGGGTGGGTGTGGGGGTGTGTGTGTGTGGGGGGGGGGTTAATGTGTTGCATTGAGACAACAAACACTGACACCTCTTCACATTTCCATCAGGGCTGTTTTGTTATGCGTGAGGTGGCAGATATGGACGCATTGTTGTGTTGTAGCAAAGGGGAGTCTTTGGAGGGAATGGAAACACACTTTTCTGTTGCCCATCAACATCCCCGTGTAGGAAGTTTGTTGTCAGGTGCGAGGTGGCCATTTTACCGCCATTTTGTGGTCCTCGGTCACGTCAGTCGATCAAAGCCACCCAATCACATTTTAGAAACCACGGCATCCAAAAACTGAAAAGGATTACCAACGAAGAGATGGTTCTTTCCCACCCAACATTTCACAATGGAACCACCGACGAGATAATGAAGACAATCAAATTCTCCCAATGTGGTTGATTATATTCAGACCGGGTGATATTAGACACAGCTGTTCCTGTGATCACGACTTTCACGGCAGCAACATCCGCTGGGAAAACTCTGCGTCGCGGCTGTTGCGATAATCAGAGCCGTTGCCAGGGCACCTCCCCATTCATTTGGTCTGCATTTCATATCGAAGCATAAAGACTAGAATATTAAGTTACGGATGCTTGGTACATATGGGATGGGATCTATCGATGACCTTTTGGCCCTGGCATGATCTCTAAGTAGCCCCTGGGATAGCGTCACTTGGGCCAACTTAACCCTCTCTTTCCCCTTTGTGTGTAGGTGGGGGCCTTCCTTCAGGGTGTGGAGGTCCACAGGAGCTGGCGGGGGACTCGGGCACCTTCACCAGCTGGAACTACCCCAGCAGCTACGACAACGGCAAGAGCTGCACGTGGCGCATCCAAGTGGACCCCGAAAAGGTAAGAGACGTGACGGCACACCAGTTCGTACGCGGCAAAGAGAACCCATTGACCCCGGCCAATTTCACGAAAGTTCAAGCTGACGCTGCCAAACTGCTTGGTGCGGTTGCTTGGCACTCGTCAGTCTTTCTGTCGCCTCTTAGTCAACTCGCGATGAAACATTTCAAAGATGCCCCCCCCCCCCCGGGAATCGGTAAAGGATCCGTTGTGCGAGGAACAGGCATCGCATGCAGCACAGCCTGCCGCACCACTGCAACAAGAGGTGTTACCTCGGTATGGCGGATGAATATGAAATGAAAGGATGTTCCTCGTTTATTATTCATAGACGCGAGGAAGTGAGATACGGGGTGCGGGAACCAGGCATCATCAGTGATAACGACCTGAAAAACCAAGTCTTTAAGATGGAGCCGAATGCAGTTGAAGACAGCCGATAACACTGCCCCGGTCTGTACTTCTTCAACGAAAGCGAGCAGACTCGGAACAGATTTTATTTCGGGTTACGTGGGTGTGAGTCTCGCGATGAACGCCTCTGTGGGGGGTCGGAGCGCCACATGCATCGTGCTTGCAGCAGGCAAAGCTCGGTAGCTCAGCCGAGGCATGAAGCAAGACAGCCTGGTTAAACACGGTGGCAGCGTCCCTGACAGATGGCTACATTGCCTCTTTTATTCCCCCACCACCACCACCACCCCCCCCCCCCCAGCCCTCCACCCAAGAGCCGAGAGAGAGAGAGCAAGAGAGAGCAAGAGAGAGAGAGAGAGAGAGAGAGAGAGAGAGAGCAAGAGAGAGAGAGAGAGAGAGAGCGAGAGAGAGAGCGAGTGCCATGGGAGAAAAACAAAACCCTTGATTTTGCTTTGCCAGCGAGGCTGTCTGGCTGTCTGACACACGCATGGCGGATCTATGGGTGTTCCCTCCCGCTCTCTCATCTCTAAAATCTCTGCAATTGCATCTCGATTCTCGAATAAGGCCCCCCCCCCCTCCCTCTCTGCTTTCTATTCTTCAATCCCTCTCCCCATTCAGTCCTGTGCTTTCTTTCCGTCCCATTTTCTCTCCCCATCTATCTCCACAGTGTTTTTCTTCCCCCTGCTGTCTTGCTCGCCCCCCCCCCCCTTCCAACTTCACTATCTTCCTTTCACAAGCCCTCCCTCCTTCTTATCTCATCTGTTTTCCAGTCTTTTATCCAGCCTGTCTCTCGCTCTCTCTCTTTGCGTTCTCCCTCTCCTTCGCATGTACACATGCACTATGCACTCCCCTCTCTCCAAAGGCCTTCAAACTGCCCCCCCCCCCCCTCTCACACACGCAGACACACACACGTACACACACACACACACGCACACACACACTCACACACAGACACGCACACGCACACACACACACACACACACACACACACACACACACACATGCACCAACATTTGCCTCATGTCCTTTTCATGGCAGTGGCTCAATATCGATTCCCCTCTGTAACGATTACGGTTTCTTATTTAGAAAAGTGCCCGTTTGTGTTTCGCAGGTGATCCATCTGTGGTTTGAGGAGTTTTCCTTGGAGGACACCAAGCTGTGCACGGCCGACTTTGTCACACTCAAGGACACCCTGGGAGTTATTGGTAAGGCACTGGAGAGCTCCTAATTGAGGCCATTAGGGTCCCTTATCAAGGGAAAGGCTCATGCGGGCCAACACGTATCGCTGCCTGAGGGGAATACTGCAGGAAGATGCTCTGAAGGGGCTGTGGGGAGATATCGATTTCCTCAGGTTTCTCCACCAGGCACAGGATTTGTCTCGGCCTTGTCTGCAGTTATTGCCTTATGTCCCTTGGATCAAGGGATTCTGCTTTGAAAAAAAGGGTTTCGAGGGTTGCTTCCTGTTGAGCCATCCATCCAGCATCAGCGGCATTGAACCTGGCATGGCATACATTTACTTCCCAGTCCACGCTCAAGTAGTCATTTGGACCCCCCGTTGTCCGTAACGTACTTGGCAAACACCTTCTCAGCCACACGCTCCAGATACCCACGGCTGGGGTGGGGCTGGGGCTGGGGCTTTAGTGTTTGTGACAGGGTGAGAAAAGGAGCGTACCCCCCCCCCCCGGGCCGTCTCTGTCCATTCTCACCTCATGCCGCCTCTGACACACGGCGCGGGGGCAGGCGGGGCAGGCGGGGAGAGGGAGGACACAGCGGAGATGGAGACGTTTTAACGGGTCTGATTTCCGCTGGCAGCGAGCGGGGGATGGAGCGTTCACCGTTTGAGAGGGACGGGCTAGCGGGAGATATTGGCACGCAAAGTCACCAGATTGGAATCTTGATGCCCAATGTCTCCCCACGCAGTGTTAGAGCAGGACACCTTGGCCAGTGATTTACCAGTTCTACTTTACCTCCATATACGCACGCACACACACACACGCACACACACACACACACACACACACACACACACGTGCGCAAACCCTCACACGGCAGCTCCTCCTAGCCTGCAGTCCAGGGCTAAGGGGATTGAGCTTTGATGTCATGCCCAAACCAGCCCATCCATCCACGGGCCGACGCTACGGCGAGTGGTTACACACACACACACACACACACACACACACACACACACACACACACACACACACACACACACACCACCGCAGACCCTGGATATTCTGCTGCCGCTCTACATTTGGATACACTCTGTCACTCGCTATCAGGCTGGGCTGCAGTTTGCTTTCAGTAGGAGGTCAGCTTTGCCTTTGATGTTCATCTTCCTGCAGGTCCTACTCACATCAACATAGTTTCCTGCCTTCTTTTTTTTACATTGTCAGAGTGTACGGACCCCCCAATCTTTTTTTCTTCTACTTTTAATAAATGAGGCTTTTTAATATGTTAATGTCTAAGTCTAAACAAATCTCAAACCCAATCCCCTCCTTATTTCCTGCTGTTTTCCTTAATCTTTTTTAATCTTTTCTAGGTAAATTCTGCGGGTACATTAAACCCAAGCCCGTCGTCTCCCTGGGCAACAGCCTGATGGTCTACTTTGACACCAACGACAGGAAAACAGATGTGGGCTTCAAGGCCCATTTCAAAGCAGTGGCTCCAGAGAGCGCCTCAGGTAAAGACCCAAGACGGTCTGCATCTTGGACGCCATTTTGAAATCCTGTTTCGGGTTTGTGTATTTAGCTCTCCGTCCCTCATACGGTTGACCTAGAAAGGAAGTGTCGTTACCACGAGCGATAGGTGTGAGGGAGGGCGGAAAAGAGGGAGAGGGGCTATGTCTTTGAGGCACCTGGAGCTGAAGTGCCCCCTCTCTGTCCCCGCTGACAGAAATAGCCGGGGCCGGTGGGTCTCTCCAAGGTGACCGCGGGGATCTGCTGACCCCCGGGTTCCCCACGCAGAACTACGAGAATGGAGCACTCTACCAGGTACACACACACGCACGCACTCACACACACACACACACACACACTCACACGCACGCACGCACACACACACACACACGCAGGCACGCGCGAGCACACACATGCACGCACCTACGCACACACACGCACACCTGCTATCACACACACACATACACACACACACATGCACACACACACGCACGCGTGCACACACACACACAGACTCACACAGACCAAACAATACTCAAATACCCTCTCTGTCTCAAAGGTACAAACTGTGATTAAACTGTACGGTCTCGTTACACTATTTATGCTGCAAATAAAAAGAAGAGAAGAAACACCATTCCACTTTTTTGGGAGCAGGCTGGACGTCATTAAAAGAAGCTGCTCTTGAAGTTCAAACCCTGAGCTGCTCGCTCTCCGTTGATGGAGGCTTTGCGACCTGCCTCAATTCAAATCAATGGCCGTTCGGCAACTAGAAGGTGGCGCACTTCAGTTTGGACGAGGATCATCTTCTGATGTTGTCAGACTGTTTATTATTTATTCTCCCCGAGTGGCTGCGTTGGCAGATGGACCGGGCTGCTGTCTCGTTTTTTTTTAAATTATGAGTTATGGCTGTGTGCGGCACATGCGCCAGGCTGCCACCCTTGAGAGAGACAGGCAGGGGATGGGAGATGCAGCACGTGGGGGGGGAAATGCTCCGGGCCATAGCAGATAGCATTATCATTCCTAGGCCATGCTTTGGACCGCGTGCCACTGGCACGTATGTGCCGGGACATATGTCTCTGCGTCGGGCCGCACGGAATCCTTCCTACCATCCATATGTGACAAGCCCTACCTCGGACGTTGGTGAAAGCCGATCTCTGAGAGAAACTACACAAACGGTCATTGGGACGTGAGTTTAGCTAGTTTTGTTTTGGAGGAGGAGGAGGGGCGGGGGGGGGGGGGGGGGGGGGGGCGGGGGGGGGGGGGGGACGTACTTGAACCCAGTGGAACAATTCTTATCCTCTTATCACGGGCTTACAGCAAGCATCAGATTAGATTGAATTATGCTTGGCTGGGCTTTAAGGGTTGTCCTGGGGTTCCAAAGGTTACACCCGCTCACCGCACACTGCATTTGTATCATCTCTGCCTCTCTGTCCTCCCGTGGTCCCAGTGGAGGATCACCGTGCCGGAGGGGGAGACGGTGCGGCTGACGTTCACCTCCTTCCACCTGGTTCCCGAGGCCTGCGGAGACTACGTGGAGGTCTACGATGGCCACCAAGCCGGCTCCAACACAATGGGTACGGCAGGGCCCTCCGTTACTCACACGGGCCTGGGTAGATCACACGCAGCCTCGGGTACTTTACATACAAGCGCGTACCCGACACGCGTCACACAGGGGGGGTACGGTTCTGTGATCCCGCCGTGGTCTCAGAGGACCTGCGTGTCTACCGTTGTGGTGGACCGGGCGTCACCCGTGTGCTCCCGCTGAGCACGGGCACGATCTCGTAAGCCACGGTGCTCTCGACGGTAGACGCGCAGATATTCCGAGACGCACGCTGGGGTTTTTTTTTTACGCCCCCGAATTCGTGCATGCTTTGAAGACAGCAAAAGCACAGTCGCTGCCGTTTACAGCTCGACCGCCTTCATCGCCATCGTGCGGGAGTTGCAATCGATAATCAATGTTTTTTTTTTTGTCGCCTTGGAAGCATGCTGTAGGACCCTGCTCCACATTGCAGTGCCCCTCACGTTCACTTTGCTGTGCATGAATAATGGGGTCCATCAAAAGATTAGATGAACAATCGTGACCAGGGGGAGAGAGATTCATTATTCAGGTCGGCAGAAAAATACGCCCAAGCAGAACTTTAGCAGAATCCATGAATGGCCCCGTTTTGCCTCGACTCGACTTTTGAACGACTACACAAAGTGTCGTGTCAATGCGTCAAAGTGTTCTGCCTGTTATGTCGAAGTTTGTAGCTGTTGTGTCCAGTTTCCTCCCACCCATTTATGAACGGTGGTTGTTTTTAATAATGATTTCGATCATCGCCTCAGGTCGCTTCTGTGGCGCCAAGGTCCCGGGTCCGCTGGAATCCACTGGCAACACCATGGTGCTTCGTTTCAAGACGGACGCCGCTCTGACCTCCAAGGGTTTCAGTGCCACCTACACCAAGGCCAGCCTCCCTCCCGTGGTGGTGCCCACCACCGCCAGGCCCAGCACCGCTGCGACCACCCTCCGACCCACCACCACCCTCCGACCCACCACTACCCAGACGGCCACCACCAATCCCCCAGGTTCAATTCTCACATGGAACAGACCCCCTACTTGTTATGCGTCTCTTTGATTTAAAAGAAGGTATTGACTTTCTGCTAGGCACCCACCCCACCCCCCCTCCCCAACTCTTACTCACTCTTGTCTGCAGTTGAAATATGTGCACTCTGTTTGGTGTGTAATTGATTGGAGCTCATTCGCCCGACAGCCTATTGACGTTGCTGAGAGGCCACCCTAGGAAAACGCTACAGTCAAGGCCCCTGTTATTGTCCTCATTGAAATTCCGCGACGAAGGTCGTTGGATTCAATCAGTGAGATAGATGGAACTGGAAATTCCACATAGCACAGTAAATAGCAGGATGTCTCCAAGGCTTCAGGGCCGATCAGTGCAAAATTCAAAGTGGGCATGCCATCTGCAAAAGCACGAATACATCTCGTTACTCTGGCCCGGCAAAAAAAAAGGCGTTTCCCCTGGATGGTTTGTTCATCTCGGTCAGCTAAAGCTTGTGTCCCCAGCGGCCCATTAACTTACTGCATTAACATGCCCCACCATAGGCTGGTGTTAGAATTTTGTCGGATCAGCGTTTCGACTCTCAAAGCCTAAGGCTATTTGTCTAGTAGCTAACTAATAATAGTTAATGGCATATAGTGTAGTTAATAACTAATTATTAACGTCCATGTTTGATGGTCGGAAAAATGTTTAATTCAGCAGACTCTGGCTGTGGTGGTCCGGGAATGCTGTCTGGAAGAAAAGGGCTGGTCCACTCCCCTGGCTTTCCGAACCCGTATCCCGCTCACCTCAACTGTTCCTGGCAGATCTCTGTGCCCTCTGGCTTCCTGCTTAAATTACAGATCACAGACCTGGCAGTCACGGGGGAGGCCGGCCAGTGCAAAGAAGACCAGCTCGTTGTTTCAGACCACCTCCAGACTCTAGGTAAGTGGAACACGGTTCATTCCGATGCCTGTCCACTATCCCGGACAAGAAGACAGGTCTGTTGATCCTAAGCATCCCCAAAAAAACGACCTCAAAGGATTTTCGTCTAGGTGAGCCTGTAAATTCTTCATCGCCTCTCTGTCAACTGTTCTCGCTAGACAAAATGGCCGCCACCGAGCAGCACCGGCGATAACCTCTCTCCTCTTGTATTAGCGCGAACAAGCACACGTTCAGACGCCGGGGGAACAAAACTCCCAGCAAACAAACAGGCGAGCCGACGATAAGCCGGCACTGCGCTGAGACTGTGCCCTGTTGTTAGCATATGGGGGATCTCTGACTCTGGGGGTGTAGCAGCACGCCAGGCAAACAGCTTGGGTGCCGGAGTGCACCCGTCTCCCCAGGCTGTAAAGCTGTTGATTAGGATCTCCCCCAGCGGAGGAGCCCGCAAACTGTAAATTACCAGTCCTTATTATTCACTTCAGAGGCTGCCGCTCAGCTGATAGAGCTTTGTTTGCTGCCGCCTGGCTCTCCAGGACTGGAGCACAGAGGCAGCCAAAGGCAGAGACAACACGTGGGGGTGGGGGGATGTGTGCGTGTGTGCGTGTGTGTGCGTGTGCGTGTGCGTTTGTGCGTGTACTTGTACTACTAGATTAGCGAAGACCGGAAAGGGTGTTTTCCTATTGAAGCGAGGACATTTCGGACTCGATGCAGTATTATTCAAATGTGTGTTCATGTCAGCCAAACAAGAAGGGATATGCAACACTTTTTGGAGCCGAAAAAGTAACATTAGCCGAAGGTGGAGTCTTTGAGAGAACAAGCTACCTGCGGCTGTATGTGTGTGTGTGTGTGTGTGTGTGTGTGTGTGTATGTGTGTGTGTGTGTGTGTGTGTGAGACACCTCCTCAACAAGTGTGCCCGTGGCTGTCAGATGTGGGCATCACCCCCTGCATGGGGCTTCAAGGCTCTGTAGGAGGGCTCGATTTGGCTCTGACAGGACACATTAGACTTAACAAGCACAGGAGCACAACACCAGGCAAACCAGCAAAGACTGCAGGCAAACAGGACAGTTTCTCTGTGGTGTGGTGTCTCTCTCTCTCTCTCTCTCTCTCTCTCTCTCTCTCTCTCTCTCTCTAGCTGTCTCTCTCGTTCTCTTGTTCTCTCTGTCTCTCTATGTGTCTCTCTTTCTCTCTCTGTCTCTCTCTCACTCTTCCTCTCTCTCTCTCTCTGTATCTGTCTCTTGCTTACGTAATACTCTTTGGTTTCTCGATTGAAACAGAAAAAAGT
>CM030176.1:18444018-18711518 GCA_017639675.1 Aplochiton taeniatus
CTCTCTCTTTCTCTTTCTCTCTCTCTCTCTCTCTCTCTCTCTCTCTCTCTCTCTCTCTGTTGTTATCCCCACAAAAATGTTCCCTGGGTGCAGTGGAGGGGGACCGTCAGGGGAATGTTGATGATGGGTATGCACAGGTAATGGGACTCCATCCCTAACTGTTGGGCCCAACTGTTGAGAAAGAAGAAGCACACATAAACTCTCTCTCTCTCTCTCTCTCTCTCTCTCTCTCTCTCTCTCTCTCTCTCTCTCTCACACACACTCACATTCACATTCACACAGCGTCCATTGATTCCCTCTTCTCCCCAGACTGGCCCAGCGCGTGTGGTAAGCCAGCCGTTCCTCCCAACATCCACACCCGCATCGTCAATGGGGAGCCCGCCAAACCCCACTCCTGGCCCTGGCAGGTCTCCATGCAGGTGACCATATCTACAAAATATTTAGCCCGCAAGTACCGAAGCACACACACGCACACGCACACACACAGGAAGACAGATGAGGACAAGCAGACAACCCAATATTGTAAAATATATTTACATTTAGTGGTTTTCTTTTAATAGGAGTGGTAAATAGAATGCGAAGAGTGAAATATATTCATTCTTACAAATGGGAAAACCATAGCTAATATCCAGCATACACGTTAGGAGAGAGGACATACAGGGGAACCAATGAAACAACAATGAAACAGTGCCATGTTCTTGTATGGCCGTAAGGGACCGTAGGAAATTAATTCAACAAACAGAGTACAACATGTAGTTAATAATGGACCAATCCTCTCCTGAGACTGATTCCACGGACAGATTCAAACGTAGTTGATGGTATTCCACACATCTCAGAGAACCATCCTCTCGTTTCCATCTGGTGTCATACTAAGTGTGTTATCCTGTGGTATAACATTGCTCTAGCTACTTATCCCCATAAAAATGAGTCCCTTCAGACCAGATGTGTATCACTTTTTACTGTTGTCGTTGGTGATGCAACCTCCAAGTCTCTGTGTGTGTGTGTGTGTGTGTGTGTGTGTGTGTGTGTGTGCGTTTCTATGTGTGCATTTCTGTGTGTGTGTGTGCGTTTCTGTGTGTGTGTGTGTGCGTTTCTGTGTATGTGTGTGTGTGTGTGCGCGTTTCTGTGTGTGTGTGTGTGTGTGTGCTTTCTCTCCAGGTTTGGCCCGCCAGTCAAGCGGAGCCAAAGTTCTTCCACACCTGCGGCGGCACTCTCATCCACAAGAACTGGGTCCTCACCGCAGCCCACTGCTTCATCAAGTGAGAAGGGCTTTCATTCAAACTTAGTTCACGGGGAATCTTCCAGAATGTTACTTTTCACCGACCAAAGAGGCGGCCAACGTATATTCTTTCGGACAACGTAACCCACGAAGGGGAATATTGTGTCACACATTTCCACTGTTCTGCTAAACTTGTTTTCCTTAAAGCCAATTTGCTTAACGTAGCCAGGCAGTTGTTTGGGTCCGTGTCAGTACCTCTGCCTGTACCCAGAGCTGACTAGCCCCCTGGGGATGCGCCTTGTTAAGAGAATGTCTCCAGCCCTGGCTAATGGTCCAAAGAGCTTTGACAGGAGCCCTGTCAGACTGGGAGATGGGGCTGCTGGAATAGGGCACCTTGTGCGCCTGGGGATTAAAGTCTGGGGGAACAGGACTGGGGGGGGGGGGGGGGGGGGGGGGGGGGGAGTGGGGTGGGACGGCCAAGGGTGGCTGGATAGCAAAGGTTTGGAATTTTCAGAACAATTCGTTGGGTGTGTGTTTGTGTGCACCACCAATACAGCGCTTGTTAAATCTGTCTGAATCTATCTGTCCTCAAATCTATTATACAGGAAGGTACCATTGACAGTGGCATGTATTCAGCGTCAACCTCACATCTATTATACAGGAAGCTACCATTGACAGTGGCATGTATCCAGGGTCAACCTCACATCTATTATACAGGAAGCTACCATTGACAGTAGCATGTATCCAGGGTCATCCTCACATCTATTATACAGGAAGCTACCATTGACAGTAGCGTGTATTTGTGAGCGCATCCCATTGTTTACACTGCATTAATGATTGTAAACACATCTCCCTTCGTTTTCCTCTTCTCTCTCTCCCAGCTATGCAGATGAGCTGCAGCGCTGGCGTATGTGCCTGGGAAAACACAACCTGACCGTCAGCGAGCCGAGCGAGGCGTGCTTCGCTGTGATGGCCGTCTACCGCCACGAGGGCTTCCAGTACCCCGCCGTGCCCACCGTGGAGTTCGACGTCGCCCTGGTGCGGCTGGACGGCGACGTGACGGCCAGCCCGCAGATCTCCTACGCCTGCCTGCCCTCCGCGGAGGAGGTCCTGCCAGAGGGGAAGAAGTGCTTCGCCAGTGGCTGGGGAGATGAGACAGGTGGGGCGGGGTGGGGGGTGGGGGGTGGGGGGTGGGGGGGGGCGTGGGGGTGGGGGTGGGGAGGGGTTCTGTGGAGGTGGTTTCCTCTGGCTGTGCCCTGGCTTGTTGTCAAGCATTGATCTGCTTCGGAGTGTCTGGTCGCACTGCTACAGTAAACTACAGTTAGCATGTCCTCTGGTGGTCGAGAGGTGTAACTGCAACCGTGGGACTTTCCTAGCGCATGATTTTCCCAACCCGAGTAGTGACCTTTAGTTCCCACAAACACTTCTAGAATAGTACGCACAACCTTGCTTCAGAAATATGTTTAATTAACATTTTTTATTGTACAGCCCCGAACCACTTACGGGTATTTTTAAATCTTCTTTCATCCAGGCGACTCCATGAATGCCAAAGTGGCGGAGACCCTGAACCAGGTGGCTCTGCCTGTGGTGCCCTTTGACACCTGCAAGAGGATGGACTACTGGTGGTTCCAGGTCAAGACCTCCATGATCTGCTGTGGTTACACTCTACCCGACGAGCTCAAGTCTGTCTGCCAGGTACGGAGGTTGCCGTTGGACACAAAGCACGAACCCTTTCTCACAGCTCAGAAAGTCGCTAACATAAACGCTCCTCCAAATATCCGCCGACCTCAACCCCCCACGTGAAGATCACAGCGCGGTTATTCCTCACGTCTACCCCCGTCCTTTGTTTCGACAGGGGGATTCGGGTGGACCCTTGGTGTGCCAGGACTCCGCCGACGGCCCCTGGGAGGTGCACGGCATCACCAGCTTCGGCCCCATCGGCTGCGTCATGGACAAGAAGCCGTCCGTGTTCACGCGCTCCTCGGCCTACCTCCCCTGGATCGAGAACGTCGTCCGCAGAGACATGTACAACACGCACAGTACGGTTCCCGCCGGCTCAGACCGGCTCGAACCGGCTGGGCTGTTCAGACTCTTGTTTGCACGTGTTCCCCTTCGTGTCTCTGGGTATTTTTAATGCGACGTGCGCGATGTCGCGTGCGCCCGTGCGTTAGAGGGAATGTACCGAGAAGCTCACGGCCAAGCTGCTTGCCAGCGCCTTCCCGTAAATGATTAGTCACCGATTCGTTTTGGTTTCTCTCCCGCCCGTCCAGCGTCTGGCTGCGGGGGACCAAAGGACGTGGCTGGCACAGGCGGCACCCTGTCCTCCATGGGTCACCCGGGCAGCTACGCCAACAACGCCCGGTGCCAGTGGAACATCAGGGCGCCCGCCGGGAAGCTGGTCCACCTCCACTTCCAGCGCTTTTCCCTGGAGCAGAGCCAGCTGTGTCTCAACGACAAGGTCACCCTCGCCGACAGACTGGGCAGTCTAGGTAGGCGGTCCGCACGCCAGCAGGCGCGCCTGTGGGTGCGTGTGTCGTGTGCTTCGTCTGTGTGTGTGTGTGTGTGTGTGTGTGTGTGTGTGTGTGTGTGTGTGTGCGCGCGCGCGTCTCCCTCCCTGATGATTGAGCGCCGAGTCACTCTCTGGTGTGAGAGGATACATGACTCCTATGCTACGTAACATCATTAGCCAGGACCGTTATGAAGTACAAACGACCGTCGAGAGTCAAGCTGTTTGCTTTGGTGGCCACACAGAGAGGCTGAAGGACGAGATTAGCCACTTCTCTTTATAGGCAGCCATGGCAGCAAAACATAATGATTCACATTGAGCATTATTATAACAAATGGAGCCCCCTTAAAAGCATATGGATGGCCGTAGTCGTCATACTGATCCCGGTTTTGTTGGACTACACTCTCGACAGATAAAACTGCTTTCCCAAGGATAGGGTTAGGGTTAGAACATCGAAGGACGAGGGAAGGTTATGAAAGAGTGGATGGCAGCTCTTTGAAAAAAAAAATCAGTTTATATGATATTTACAAAGACAGCGTCAAAGTGGCAGCATAAAATGCCCAAACGATGGCAGCTCCTAAACCGTCCCTGTTCCACCCTGCAGGCACCCACTGCAGCCAGACGCCCCCCCTGCCCCTTGTGAGCGACGGAGACATGCTGAGCCTAGCCTTCACCTCCAACAACAAGGTGGTGGACACGGGCTTCCAGGTCACCTGGAAAGCCGTGGACCCCATTGAAGGTGAGGATCGTACATCCATTTCACAGGGAATCTGTTCAGGGGCATTCTTTATACCGTCACATTGTGAGCAGTGGCGGCTGGTGAAAAGTGCTCTAGGTGGTGCTAAGTTTCAGTAAGCATCCCAATACAATTGAACACAAACTGCAGGATACCAGTGCTCTGTGAAATAGTATGTATTTATTTAATTAATGCCATTAAAGGTCAACTAAATACAAAGAAAAAGGGGGTCAGGGGGATGTTTGTGTGTGTGTGAGTGTGTGAGTGTGTGAGTGTGTGTGTGTGTGTGTGTGTGTGTGTGTGTGTGTGTGTGTGTGTGTGTGTGTGTGTCTCGAAAGCTATGGACCCCAGCAAAGGTGTGGAAAGGACATCCATTTCACAGGGAATCTGTTGGGGGCCTTCCAAGTACCGTTACACCGAGCAGTGTAATTAATGCCAATAAAGGTTGAATATATTCAAAGAGAAATGGGGTGAGGGTTGTTGGGGGCAGTCTTTGTACCGTCCCACTGTGGACGGGCCGGGGTGAGAGGAGCCTGGCACAGCCCAGGGGGAATCTCAATCGGGTTCAATTGTTAGGGCCGTTCCCTGGCATGGAACACGAGGGCCATCGTGCTAAACCAAAATCGACAAAAACACAGATGCCGCCTCATCAATGTAATTGAACCAAATCCCCCCCACCCCACCCCACCCCACCCCCACCAATGCATTTTTTGCCGTCCGCCCCCTTCAGCTCCATGCGGGGGCAGCTTCAGCAGTGAGCAGGGGGAGATGACCTCTCCCAACTGGCCGCAGGACTACCCCGGCCAGGCCGTGTGCACCTGGAGGATCGCCGTGCCCTCGGCGGCCAACATCCACGTGGTCTTCACCCACTTCGAGGTGCAGGCCCTCACGGTGCTGCAGGAGTGTGTGGACTGGGTGGAGGTCTTCGGAGGAGAAGGGATGGCCTCGCAAGGTCGGTTAAGCGAACAGCGCACGTAGTCTGTCGCACGTCGCTTCCCAGTAAAAACGGGTGACGCAATTACAACAGAGGGACTACACTGCAAAAAATGCCTCCCAGGAAATGAGAAATAACGCATGGAATTTCAGTGAAAAACAAAATGATCTGCCGATAGAACGATAAAATGATCTCGAAAAGTGTGTCTTGAAATAGGTTAAATAATCCAACATTCACAAGTCTTAGGAAGATCATGTATGTAATATTAAGAAATATTAGATATGTTGGCTTGATACAAGATATTTGGTCTTGCTTGGACTTCACTTTTTGCAGTGTAGAATTAGACTAGAATTATTATCCCTAAAAACAGGTCCAACATCGTGTGAACACAACAGCTTTGCCAGACTCCTTGTTAATGAGGGGTTGCTTGTGCGCCCAGGTCGTTTTTGTGGCTTTGCCCTTCCTCCCACGATGACCATCGCTGGCAACACCGCCGTGGTTCGTTTCCTGAGCAACGGGGCCAACCAGGAGAAGGGATTCCGTGGCTACTGGACCACTGACGCCAGCGTGTTCCCCACCCTGCCTCCTCCGCCCCCGAACCCATGGGACAACATCACCATCAGTGAGTCCAACCACCATCAGCCTGCCTCTGCCAGCCCAACCCCTGACGCCTTCTTTTCCAAACCTGGGGAGAGGATCGTTTTTGCCGTTAGATTTCGGCGGTTTGATAAACCTGCCATGTGTAGAATGTAAACACTCGGAGCTGAACATCCCTGTAGTCTGACTCGACGGTATTTTGAATAGTTCTCTCTAACTGCCTATTCAAAATAATAAGTACGGCGGAATAACAGACAGCCTGCAGGTCTTGGAGGTGTTTGTTTTTTTTCTAATGTCCCATCTCTCCCCCAGACTGGCCGGAGACCTGTGGCCACCCGGCGGTGCCCCCCAGTACCGCCAGCCTCAGAGTGGTCAACGGGGTGGAGGCTGTGCCCCACTCCTGGCCCTGGCAGGTCTCCATGCAGGTATACTGTGTGTGTGTGTGTTGTGTGTGGTAGGTGTGTGTGTTTGTGGTGATATGTATGTATGTGTGTGTTTGTGTTTGTGTTGATTTGTATGTGTGTGCCTGTGTTTGTCTGTCTGTTCGTGCGTTCGTCTGATTGTCTGTGTCTCTTATTCTGAGTATGTGTGTGTGTGTGTGTGTGTGTGTGTGTGTGTGTGTGTGTGTGTGTGTGTGTGTGTGCTGATGGATTGTACTCCCGGTCTCCACCAGGCCACTCCATCTGCTGTCATTGTGCCCTACATGCACGGCTGTGGAGGTTCCCTGATCCACGAGGAGTGGGTCCTCACCGCTGCCCACTGCTTCATGGTGTAAGACACACACACACACACACACACACACACATATACACACACACACTGCCTCTCAAAACAACTGTTTAAAAATACCTTCCTCTTTCTCTATACAAAATAACCCTATCAACTCAAAGAGAGACACCTCTCCGTCTTTCCCTGCGGTTCCTGTAGACGTCATAACCTTTAACCTGGCACACATAAAACTGCCTAACCTCCCTCCCTGCCCCCCCCCCCCCCCCTCCCCACCCCGCCCCCACCCCCAGGCCTCTGAACAACCCCAGCTTCTGGCGCATGTGCCTGGGCAAGCACCACATGAACTCCTCCAGGGACGTGCCCTCGGCGGAGGCCTGCTACACCGTCGACGGCATCGTTCGCCACGAGGGCTTCGTCTACGAGCAGGACAAGACGGACATCACCAACGACATCGCCCTGGTGCACCTGGCCACGCCGGTGGTCATGGCCGAGGAGATCAGCCCCGTGTGCCTGCCCCGGACGGACGCGGTCGTGCCCGGGGGAACGCGGTGTTTCGTAACCGGCTGGGGAGACGAGAAAGGTGGGGAGCCTCGTCTGGGGCAGGGTCCCCTCACGTCCACTGCAGGGCCTACCAGGGCTGGTGCAGGGCCTACCAGGGCTAGGGCAGGGCTAACCATGGTCAGTGCAGGGCCTACCATGGCTAGGGCAGGGTCCCCTCACCTCCACTGCAGGGCTTGCCAGGGCTAGTGCAGGGCTTAACATGGCTAGTGCAGGGCTTACCAGGGCTAGTGCAGGGCTTACCATGGCTAGTGCAGGGCTTACCAGGGCTAGTGCAGGGCCTACCAGGGCTAGTGCATGGCTTACTAGGGCTAGTGCAGGGCTTACCAGGGCTAGTGCAGGGCTTACTAGGGCTAGTGCAGGGCTTACCAGGGCTAGTGCAGGGCTTACCAGGCCTAGGGCAAGGCTTATCAGGGCTAGTGCAGGCCGGAGGCAGCTAAGACAGTGATGGTTGCTTTATACAACGCCCCTGTTAGGACATCTGCTGCAGAGGTCACCATAGATCACAATCAAAATTGATTCACTCTGGAAAAATAACTCGAAAAAAATTATAAGAACCGACAACCCCGCTTTGCAAGGTGGTTTAAAGCTAAGGAAGTGCATTTCGGGGGCAGGTATTCTTTGCAAAACATTTATTTGTAACTCCCTTTACATCGAAACAGGATTGCGGCCATTTCAAAGTTCTATAGCATAGGAGTGCATAAAACAGAGAGAACAAACAGAAAAGAAAAAGACAAGCACAAAAAGAGAAGCACTCTCAGGACCAGGAGGACCAAACTGCTGAGGGTGGTTTCAGGTTTAGGCTTAGCAGGGTTTTTGAGCCTGTTTTAAAAGAGAATTTAGTCTTTGGTGACCTCAAGTGACCCCAGGGTGACCCCGGGGTGACAACAGACCTGTAAGTGTCTCTGTTTGTACTTCATTGCCTTCAAACACTCTTTCCCTCCCTCCAGGGAACCTGTTCCCCAAGGTGTCCGAGAAGCTGAACCAGGCCGCCCTCCCCATCGTGGACTTTGCCACCTGCAGTAAGCCCGCCTACTGGGCCGACACGGTGCGCCCCTCCATGGTGTGTGCCGGCTACGAGTCACCGGACGAGCTCAAGTCAGCCTGCCAGGTAAGAGACCCTCTCTCTGGGCTAAGGAGGGGTGGGGGCCGGGGGCCGGGGGCCGGGGGGGGGTAGGTTTTGTCTGGCAAGGGAACGCCCTTCATTCAAGAAAACAGACAATTCCTTATCATTCGGCCGAATAAGGGCTCGTGTTTTCATGGCTGGACAGCTCAATGGCCGCCGTGCGCAGTGGCTTGTTTGGGCCTGTGTGAGTGCATTTCTCTTGGAGTGGGTAGATGGGGTGTGACTACAGCACAAGCCGGTCTTAATTGGTCAACCCACAGTTTCTGGTACTGCTGTGATTATATAAGCAGGTTGACACGTCTTGATTGGATCGCGTATTAGGAATCCCAGCGGACAGTGTTTGTCTGTGATTGGTCAGCCTTGACAGGGATTCTGTCGTAATTGGAGAGTGAACATGGGAATAGCTTGGCCAGTCGCATTAATTAGGTGCATTCTTTCATAATTGCCACCAGTGTTGTACCGGAAGAAACGTCCAGGAATGTATTTGAGAATGTACAGCGTAGTGTTTATTTGGATTCCCTACACAAGCCTGTGTATCTTAATCTTCCCCACTACTGAAATACACCCTTGAACACCAAAGAAAGAACATTCAAACGACTGCGTTGGAATGCCCCCCCAAAAAAACAAAAGAACATTCTAGCATGATTCATGAACCTGGTCTTGTAAGCCACGAGCCAGACTGGCCTTTTCTGGGGTTACCTGATACCTGCTTAGATGCCACACTGCATTTCCTTGCCTCTGTACTGTACTCTGCCACGACAAGAAAGTCGAATCCAATCTAGTCTTTTAACCTTCAACCTTTATTTCCTTGCCTCTGTACTGTACTCTGCCATGACAAGAAAGTCGAATCGAATCTTTTAACCGTCAACCTTTATTTCGTTGTTCCATTCTAGGGTGATTCGGGTGGGCCGTTCGCCTGTAAGCCCACCGGGCCCGACAGTGGATGGGAGGTCCACGGCATCGTCAGCTTCGGACCTCAGGGCTGCGTCGAGGACAAGAAGCCCTCTGTGTTCACGCGCGTCTCCTCCTTCAGCGGCTGGATCCACCACAACATCAAGAAGTTCATCTTTGACAACGGCGAACGCCACTAACGTCAGCCGGTGCTACGTTTCGTCGGTTCCTACGTGTTGAATCCTTCGTCTTGCGTCTAGAAAGGACAGTTTTTGTTTTTGATGCGAATCACAGAGCCTAGAACAGATGGTGCATACTGTGCTGTGGCAGACTTGGTTGAGTATTCGTACTCAACTGTTTCCACACACCCTACCTCACCTATGAGCTTAATAGATTGCATTCTATAAATGTACTATATGTAATGTAAAAAATTATTTTGTTACTATACTATAGCTTATTTTGTCAGGCTAATGTTTACAGGACAGGGTTAGGCCGTACAGATAATTATTTTATCATAATTGCTGTAAATTCTATCATGCCAGCGATACTCTTTGATTAAATTGAGTTTGCACATCTTGTTTCATCTTTTTTTTTTATCTTTAAATCTTACACATGGGTTTAAAAAGTAGACGCAAAGCCATAATTTCAATAAAGACCAGTTGTCTTTGTCTTTGGCTCTGGCTGCCTGTAAATTCTTCTCTGTCCTTTTTTCTTCTCTCGGACAGATCCTGCAGGCACAGACTTCCCAAAGTTTTAACCCCCTAGATCACATGTCCCAGCTTGTGAACCAATCAGAGGGAGGGGCTCAGATTTCAGCCAGGAGGAGAGGGAAAGAGGGGGGGGACACAAGGAGGCAGACAGAGAGAGAGGCACTAATCTCTGCTCAGGGCTTGTGAAACAGAGTTTCCATGTAAAGGCTTGTGTTTACCGCTCACTATCTACATCACTTCGGATTACTTTGCTTTCCCGGGCTGTATGGATGGCACTTCTGCGGAGTAGAAGATTCTTTAGCTCCGGGCAAAGTGTATGCGCGTGGCCTGGCCAAGAGTGAAATAAAGAAGAGGAGAAGCAGCAGGGAGGACAGCAGTTTTTCCTCCTCTTTTCCCTTTAAGGGCATAACTGCTTTGGGAGAATGGGGGCTGGAGCGTTGACCATCTGTGTAAGTAGCCGTAAAGCCTGGTCTCCAGCCGGCATAGGGGTCCTATGTGATGTGTGTGTGTGTGAGCCTTTTTTTTGTGAGGACTTAGAATGTGTGTGTGTGTGTGTGTGTGTGTGTGTGTGTGTGTGTGTGTGTAGGTGTGTGTTGTCGGCACTTACAACGGCACAGAAACACTTCTTCAAACTGTCTGTCACCTCTCCTCAGAGTTCTCTCTCTCCTGTCATTGAAGCTCCACATCCAGGACAACCTTTACCAAACAGGTACAAGTGGCCAGCAAGGGAGGCTAACAGAGGGCAATGCTTTCCGCTCGTTTTAAGAGGCCGAGCATTCTTGGAGCTGTTACTCGTCCCAACGTCACTGTTGAGTCAGAGCACCCAAGCGTGGCAACTAAAACACTGCCACATTTATGCTGGTCTGCTCCAGGTTCTTGCTGCAGAGATGCTGGGATCTCATTTGATTTTGAATCGAGTTAACTCTCACCGCAAAACTTTCTAAAACTTCCCACTTAATAAAAGTATGTTTCCTTTCCTCTGTATGGAAAGACAGTATTCCCAGCGTGACTACACCCAAAACTGGCTAGCGGTAATAATACATGTTAAACGCACATGGGCTTTTCAGCTTAGCAGCTGCTGCTGACTGACTCAGCGACTGTTTTTCCCCTAACCAGTTGCCTCACAGGCCACCCGTATTGGAAAAGAGGGGGAGGAGGGGTTGCAGAAGGAGGGAACATGCCAGAGCTTGCCCTCCGTGAGTCGGTGAAAGAGGCAGACATGCCTTGAACCCTCGCCTCGGTGTGTTCCCACCGGCCAGCCTAACCTGTCGGCGCCCCAAACCACCAAGAGCAGCTCCTCCAGAACACCCCCTCCGAAAGTAGGCTCTGGGGTCTAGCAGAGGAGAGGGCTGTCCTTTTCAACACCAGCTAGCTATCAGGACGCCTTGACAATAGACTTCCTCGGTTGGGCCCTGGGCTGGAGTGTGAGAGGGTTGTGGGGTGGGTGGTCGGGGGAGGTGAGGGGGCTATCAGGCTAATCACAATGGGCTATCCCCATAAACAATGAAGTGAGGACCAATTGACATTAGCAAGCCTTTCCTTTTCTTTACGTGCTGTGCTGGATGGCCCATCAGGAGTAGTTATGGCCACTGGATTTAGATAACTGAAAGGGAATTCAAATGAATCTGTGTTTGTGTGTGTGTTTTCATTGATTTGGATTACTTAGCAAACTTAAAAAAAAAAAAAGCTTTTCATTCCAGATTCACGTTCTCTGCGAGACGAAACGACTGGTTGAAAGTGGCATCGATGTCCGACTTTGACGTGTGAGTGTGGCAGAGTAAGAGGCAGAAAGCGGTTGAGTGACACAGCACTTTGACGCGTGTGAGTGTGGCAGAGTAAGAGGCAGAAAGCGGTTGAGTGACACAGCACTTTGACGCGTGTGAGTGTGGCAGAGTAAGAGGCAGAAAGCGGTTGAGTGACACAGCACTTTGACGCGTGTGAGTGTGGCAGAGTAAGAGGCAGAAAGCGGTTGAGTGACACAGCACTTTGACGCGTGTGAGTGTGGCAGAAAGCGGTTGTAAGAGGCAGAAAGCGGTTGAGTGACAGCACTTTGACGCGTGTGAGTGTGGCAGAGTAAGAGGCAGAAAGCGGTTGAGTGACACAGCACTTTGGCAGCTGATTCAGGACTAGACTTACCCCTATCTCTGGGTCAACTCTAGGGGACAGTCATACAGGGGGACTGAGAGAGTGTGCTGTATTCGTGTGTGTGTGTGTGTGTTTGCTTGTGTGTGTGTGTGTGTGTGTGCGTTTGTTATCCCGTGTGTGTGTGTGTTTTTTTAGCCCATGTGTGTGTGTACGTGTGTCTAACTGAAAGAGAGGGAGTCTTGATGTACCATGTCGTAACGCGTGTGTCTTATATACAACCGGAATGAAGAGGTCAAGTTCAGGCCAGTGCCCCTGTATGTAATGGGTCTTTTTGTGGCTGAAGCCAAAGTGTGTGCGCGTGTGAGAGTCAGGGCAGCCTGAGAGGACATATGTCGGATAAGGCCTATCACACGCAGCGTAGCTCAGACAGGCTTAGCTCCTAAACGCCTGCATGGGAGAGCACTACTGAGTCTACTATGGACCTGGAGGACCCCACCCCCCCCCCCCCGCCCAACGCGCACACACACACACAGACACACACACACACACTCACTCTCACACGCACGCACACACACACACACACACACTCACACTCACACACCGGGAGTCCCCGTGCGGCCCTGTTTCTCTGACATCATAGAGGGAGGCTACAACCACACGGCGCCCCACGGTGCCATGTGTCACCGCCTCGTCACAGATGAGTGTCTTAGCAACCGATGACGACCCAGACAACCATGCGTTAACATGCAAACACAGCGCTGCCACTCGGCTTCAGCCTGGCTCAGCGAGAAGTACTCATCAACGGTCAACCCCTGACGGCAGCTCAACGGAAAAACTGCAGAGCAATTTGTGCGGTGAGAGAAGGCAGGGCCGCTGTGTTGCCGACGCAGCACTCCGTCCCGTGGTACGGGTCCCCTTTCCTTCTCCTCCGTGAGCCCTGGCTTAGAGGGGTGCCGCGTCTGTCGGAGGTGTGGCTCAGCATGGGGAGACCTCGCGTTACGCCGAGCCTGGTCGACGTGGCTTCCGTCTACCGATAATAATAACGCTAATAATAATAATAATAATAATAATAATAATAATAATAACGCTAATAATAATAATAATAACGCTAATAATAATAATAATAATAATAATAATAATAATGTTAATAATAATAATAATAATAATAATAATAATAACGCTAATAATAATAATAATAATAATATTAATAATAATATTAATAATAATAATAATAATAACGCTAATAATAATAATAATAATAATAACGCTAATAATAATAATAATAATAATAATAATAATAACGTTACCAAATAACGCTCGATCAAAGGAGCTGAGGCTCTTAAGATTTCACATTTTGGTCATGGCTCAATTGCTTGTTATTCTGTGTGACAAGGAAGGTATTGTTGCCGGAAGAGCACAGCCTAAATAGATGTTTGAGCTTTTTTTCCCTGAATGTCTGCATGACATCATCTAATATAATTAAGCCAGACCATCTGTAAGGCCGTTGTTGCTTTCCCTGCATGCGTGCAACACTCACTCGTTACTGCACTGTGGTACGTTCACACACACACACACACACACACACACACACACACACACACACACACACACACACACACACACACACACACACACACACACATACACACACACACACCCCGATACATGCGCACACTCACACCACTCAAAGATATTTCTGAAACCAGACACAGCGCTACCAGGGCAGTTTGTACGTGCTAGTTAACTGTTGAAAGCAGGTTTTTTAAAAGTGTTCACTTGACATATGTCTTATTACACATGGCAACAAGGTCATTACACAATCGAGACATTGTGCCTGTGAAGCCTCTCTCAATGTGGGTGCCGGAAACAGGGCCTCCCACCCTCCTTTGTAGGGGCTCCTTTGAAGTGGTAAACTTCTGGGTGACTAATGACATTGAATGGAGTTTGATGCTGGGACCGCTGCATATCTAGAACTGCACTATGTGCATCAAACCCTGTTTGTTGGTCAATATTAAGCGGGTATTTTATGAAGTAAATAAAAGTAAATCGAAGGAAATCTGAGCCAAACTTCTGATTTCTTGCAGTGCAACAAAGTTTAATCAGCCCCCAAAGAACATAGTATATCGCTAGTTGCTAAGTCTTTTCAGTTGAAGAGAAAAACAAAAGCATTGCAATTTCACTAGTACCAGTTGCCCAGTGCTATTTAAGTTCATAACTGGTGGGGTGAGTGCTTTTTCGAGCCAGGATGGATAAATAACATTCATGTTGTTTGTTTTTGTTTCCTTTCTGATAGAAATCAAAAATAAACCTGCATATCAACTTGTGTGTGCATTCTGAAAATAAGTGTGTTTAAGTTTGCCAAGTGTGTCTGTTAAGCAGATTTTGGGCGACAGGTGGTTCAGTTGATTGGATCTTATAACCAGGATGAGATGAAATGCATTTACCTTACAGTTCTGCTGCGTCCATCTGCATGTGTGCTTGTCATCGGCACATGCACATACAGTGTATATGTCATAGCTGAGACCTAGAAAGTCAACACATTTGATGTTCAGCAGCAACTCCATCTTGACTGATTTAGCCTCCATTTAGCCTGGCACTCTGCTAGTTGCCATGATGTACTGACTACAGCAGCACGGTTGTGTGTGTGTGTGTGTGTGGGCGGGGGGGGGGCGTGCGTGTGTGTGCTTATCATCGGCACACATTACATTGCAGACGATCAGCCAACATCTAGAGATGTGTATGTACAGTACAGGCCAAAAGCTTGGACACACCTTCTCATTCAATGCGCTTCCTTTATTTTCATGACTATTTACATTGTAGATTCTCACTGAAGGCATCAAAACTATGAATGAACACATGTGGAATTATGTACTTAACAAAAAAGTGTGAAATAACTGAAAACATGTCTTATATTCTAGTTTCTTCAAAGTAGCCACCCTTTGCTCTGATTACTGCTTTGCACACTCTTGGCATTCTCTTGATGAGCTTCAAGAGGTAGTCACCTGAAATGGTTTTCCAACAGTCTTGAAGGAGTTCCCAGAGATGCTTAGCACTTGCTGGCCCTTTTGCCTTCACTCTGCGGTCCAGCTCACCCCAAACCATCTCGATTGGGTTCAGGTCCGGTGACTGTGGAGGCCAGGTCATCTGGCGCAGCACTCCATCACTCTCCTTCTTGGTCAGATAGCCCTTACACAGCCTGGAGGTGTGTTTGGGGTCATTGTCCTGTTGAAAAATAAATGATGGTCCAACTAAACGCAAACCGGATGGGATGGCATGTCGCTGCAGGATGCTATGGTAGCCATGCTGGTTCAGTATGCCTTCAATTTTGAATAAATCCCCAACAGTGTCACCAGCAAAGCACCCCCACACAATCACACCTCCTCCTCCATGCTTCACGGTGGGAACCAGGCATGTAGAATCCATCCGTTCACCTTTTCTGCGTCGCACAAAGACACGGCGGTTGGAACCAAATATCTCAAATTTGGACTCATCAGACCAAAGCACAGATTTCCACTGGTCTAATGTCCATTCCTTGTGTTTCTTGGCTCAAACAAATCTCTTCTGCTTGTTGCCTCTCCTTAGCAGTGGTTTCCTAGCACCTATTTGACCATGAAGGCCTGATTCGCGCAGTCTCCTCTTAACAGTTGTTCTAGAGATGTGTCTGCTGCTAGAACTCTGTGTGGCATTCATCTGGTCTCTAATCTGAGCTGCTGTTAACCTGCGATTTCTGAGGCTAGTGACTCGGATAAACTTATCCTCAGCAGCAGAGGTGACTCTTGGTCTTCCTTTCCTGGGGCGGTCCTCATGTGAGCCAGTTTCGTTGTAGCGCTTGATGGTATTTGCGACTGCACTTGGGGACACATTCAAAGTTTTCGCAATTTTCCGGACTGACTGACCTTCATTTCTTAAAGTAATGATGGCCACTCGTTTCTCTTTACTTAGCTGATTGGTTCTTGCCATAATATGAATTCTAACAGTTGTCCAATAGGGCTGTCGGCTGTGTATCAACCTGACTTCTGCACAACACAACTGATGGTCCCAACCCCATTGATAAGGCAAGAAATTCCACTAAGTAACCCTGACAAGGCACACCTGTGAAGTGAAAACCATTTCAGATGACTACCTCTTGAAGCTCATCAAGAGAATGCCAAGAGTGTGCCAAGCATCAATCAGAGCAAAGGGTGGCTACTTTGAAGAAACTAGAATATAAGACATGTTTTCAGTTATTTCACACTTTTTTGTTAAGTACATAATTCCACATGTGTTCATTCATAGTTTTGATGCCTTCAGTGAGAATCTACAATGTAAATAGACTTGAAAATAAAGGTAACGCATTGAATGAGAAGGTGTGTCCAAACTTTTGGCCTGTACTGTATTTCTATAAATGTTGACAATACTTTATATGTGTGTTATGTGGGGAGTAAGGGAAATAATATCTTCATCTTCTTATGCATACAGTGTGTAGCTGAAACCTAGAAAGTTGACACATTTGGCATTCAGCAGCATTCCCATCTTGACTGATTTAGCCTCCACAAAACCTTCCTGGCACTCTGCTAGTGGCCATGATGTACTGCCCACAGCAGCACGGTTAATGCTTTCGTTAACCCAGCAGTGTGTACTCTGTAAATTAGTCCAGGATCTCTCCATGGAAGCTCTTTTGACTCTGTGCTTCCCATGTCCAAAATAGTAACACACTCTTTGACAACAGGTGAATTCACTGCCTGTGTTCTCTTTGTTCCATAATGCACTCCATCCGGTCAAACACAGCCGGCCGACTGCGATTGGCTAAGTGTGTGTGTGTGTGTGTGTGTGTGTGTGTGTGTGTGTGTGTATGTGTGCGCACGTGTGTGTGTGTGTGTGTGTACTGTATGCCTGCTTGAGTAATCACCCCTCCCCTTAGTCACAGGTGTCGCATGGTAACCAAATCCTCGTCGTGGTAACAGGTACACATGACAGCCTCACTCGTCTGCTATGTCGCAGGCATTCCTATCTCTTTCCTCTCAGAGTGTGTGCGCGTGTGTGTAACCCTAACCCTAACCCTATCTCTCTCCTCTGTGTGTGTGTGTGTGTGTGTATCCCTAACCCTAACCCTATCTCTCTCCTCTCCGTGTGTGCGTGTGTACCTGTGTGTGTAACCATAACCCTAACCCTATCTCTCTCCTCTCCATGTGTGTGTGTGTGCGTGTGTACCTGGGTGTGTCAAGGAGCGCGTGTGTGCACGGAAGCCCTCGGGAAAGCCCCCGGACTAGGGCACAGACTAAACTACTACGACCCCGGTCGCCCTCTGGGACCTGCCTGGTAGATGCCAGCGATGCTGTTTCCCACAGTGCCCATAGTTCCTGTGGCCGACTGCTGCTCTCTCTTCTGCTCCCCGCAGCACAGCAAGGCGGCCGTGCAGATCAAAGAGGACATGAAAAAGATGGTGCAGCTGCCCATCCTGAGGCCCAGGGCAGTGGAAAGCAAGGGGAAGCGGCTGTTCGGAGTGTCCCTGCTGGAGTCGAACGAGCTGGGCTTGGTGGAGAACGGCGTGCCCCGCGTGGTGCTACACATGGTGGAGCATCTCAGGGAACATGGTGAGGGGATGGACAGAGCCGGATGGGAGCTGAACCGAAGAGTAGAATAGATTGGATGCAGCTTTTAAATCCCAGAACTAAATGCTAGCGTTAATTTAAGACATTGAGAAAGACTGGCCATGGTTAAATGTGTAAAATAGTTTTTCTCTTATCCTTATGGTTAAAATTAAACTATGTTACTTTTGAATTCTTAAAAAATAATCAGCAAATAAAAAGGTATTGACTGAAACATTCAGAAGCTGTAGCCCGCTTGTTGCCAATATAAAGTAGCTACCATGGTTGCTGCTAAGTCAACAAGCCATATACATGTTTTGTATGGTGTTATCAAAGACAGGGTTTAGAAAGTTAGACGAACTACGAATATATTAGATTCAGAATAATTATTGTTGAATTACATTCATTTACTTAATTATAATAAATATTTATCATCTTTAAATATTGAGGGTAGAAATTAAGCAGGCATTATAAACTGCAAAAAAAACTTTGTGTTATTACAGTAGGAGAGTATCTGCGACCTTGCTCATTTTCCACTAGAGGGCAGTGTCAACCAATAAGAATCTGTTGTGTGCATCACTTGTTTCACGTCCATACAGCTTACAATCAAAGTTTTTTCATTGGACCTAGGCAACTAACTAACCATCTGCACGGTTTTCAGGTAACGAAATGGTGCGAAACAAATGGAGTGCCTTTGGTTGGTTTCAGTTTTATGGTTTATGTTTTGCATTGCTTTACAAATGTTTTGCTTACCTGTTAGCAAACATTGTTAATGATTCACAATTAAGTAACGCTAAAGTTCAAATGTGCATTCGTCAGCCAGTCAACATTTGCAACCCATAGCGTAATCCGACAAACCCTATTGCAAGCATCGGACGGTTCCAGGGTGTGTGCAATTTGGTCACTTGGTCTGAGTGTGAAACCCAATGTTCGTGGTCATATAATAGTACTGTTTGTAGCAATGGTTTAAGTGGGTTATCCACCTTAACGTCAGTGCTTGTGGGTGCTTTAAAATGTAACAGCCCACGTTACTATCTTTCTCAAACTGATGACAAAGAATAACAAGAACAGGCAAACCCATTGTTGCAAGGTACATGGCAGACAAATGCATTGTGTCCGTACTGTCCGTAAAGAATTCTCACCCACATGAAATGACTGGTTCTGCCAGCTAGCCCATTCAACAGCGGGACCGAAAAACCTGCATTTATTTATCATTTATCAATGTTTGGTGGTCAACATCTTTCCTCTTTGTCCCCAGGAATGAAACAGGAGGGCTTGTTTAGGGTCAATGGCAACGTGCGCGCCGTGGAGACCCTGAAACAGCGGCTGGAGAGCGGCGAAGAGGTGGACTTCCTGTCCGAAGCCGTAGACACATGCGCAGTGGCGAGTCTGCTCAAACAGTATTTTAGAGACTTACCCGAGGGTCTCGTGGACTCCACCGTGCAGCTGGCTGTCCTGCATCGACACCAAGGTGAGACAGAAGGATCTTCGTGGTAATGCGTCATCCCTGTGGACCAAGTCTGCTTCCCTGAAATGCACACGCACACTATAAGTGTCTGAACCACAGGCACAGTTTCTATACTCGGATGATTGGTCTCTCTCCTGGCATCTCATGCCTTTGACACAGTAAACTCACTGTCTAGGACATGACACTGCAAAGGACAGCCTTGCCTGACTCAGTTTGTTTGTGAGTGTGTGTGTGTCTCTCTCTCTCTCTCTCTCTCTCTCTCTCTCTCTCTCTCTGTCCGGGCCCAGAAGCCTGGGGAGACCGCTATATTTGGAGTCCATAAAAGGTAACGCGAGTCCCTGTCCTGTATTTACCCGTCTCCATCTTCTCCCATCTGAATAAGTCTATGTGATTGGAATCTCCATTTTGGCCCAAGCTGCTGGTCCGTTGTAATCCATCACATGACTATTAACTATTGTACATAAACATCAAGCATTTAGGCCAGAGATCCCATTAGGGCAGCTGATGTTTAGAATGTGTTTGGAACAACCTGGCGTGGACTTTGTATACTCAGCAAGATTTTTTTGGTATCTTTCCAGTAGGAATAGGTTTTGTAAAAGAAACTAGGGGGGTAGGGGCTCTAACCTTTGGATAGAAGCAGGATTGATTAAACATTACCTACACGCAAACAGATTGACATGCAGAAAACTAAAAATGGTAAACCATTTCGAGTTCATTTAAATGTGTCCCAATTAAAACAGGAATACAATAGTTGTTCATACTGAAAAATCTGGGAACACAGGTTATATCCTTGCCATGCTTAATTCCCATGTTTCCTGGTTCAGGTTGTCCAGTTTTGTAGGGGGAACCTCGACGCAGAGGAGGACCCCGGACGCAGAGTGGCAGGTTTACCGCTAATACTCCGTTGCAATAGAAGAAGTGCCAAACAGAGGCACACCTGTTACATCGCGGCATTCTCAGTCCTACGAAATTTGACTCTCGGGATAAGAAAAGATGGAAAATAAAACGTTGAACATTTCTTGAAGATCATTTCATCTCCCGCGGATGAATATTTCGTTGAGACTATAAGCAGTCAGGGTATGATGTAATCCGTAGCCTTGGTTAGCAGCTATTGCAGAGCTGCTATTGCAAGCTATTGCTTTTGGTGCCAGGAAAGACAGGCCTGCATCTGGTGGCCTTTCTAGCATGTTGGCTCCTAAGCACAGACAGGGCTGTCCTCTTCAAGGTCCAGACTTGCATGTGTCAGTGCAACACATTCATTTTGGGGGGGGGGGGGGGGGGGGGGGGGTTATTTTCTTTTCTTGTTTCTCCCATCGAATCTGAAAATCGTGGCAGTTTAATTAAGCTTTGCCTTTCATCGGTGACTAGTCTTTGCTTAGTTCACAGTGTGAATTTTAGCTCTGAGAGTGCTGAACTGATCAAATTGCTGTCAGGCTTGTCACCAAGTAGCGTTTACCATTAGATCAACTACAGTATATACGCCTGTCCCTTTTCCCTGTAAACACAGACACACACACACTCCTGCACAGTACATCTTAATAATAAGTTCAGCTCAATGTGCTTTACAGGACAAAGAATAAAATGCCCTGGCTGAAGTTCGCAGAGAAGCCGCAAACAGCTGCAACACACACACACTGTACTCCATCAGTCTGTCAAGATCAGCGACAGAAGTCTCCCTTGTTCTACCCGTCGACCCAGCTCTGACTGTGATACAGAGCTATAATCATCAACGTGTTCTTAGCACCTGTTCTTCCCGTCCTTTGGACACAGTATCGGCAGAAACCGGGACAGCTGGGGTTGGTGTTAGGGTTAGGGTTAGGGTTGGGGTTAGGGTTAGGGCCTGTTCCTCCCGTCCTTTAGACAGAGTATGGCCGGAACCCGGGCCTGGCATTACCCATGAGGCCGAGAGGGACGCTTGGCTCCAACCGTCGGCAACCAGGCTGCAACAGGAACCGCTTGCCAAATGTATGATTTTAGGGTTGCGATCGATTACGATCAAATCAGAGCTGAAAACACTCTACATCTCCCGACAGAAGGAGAACGCGGTCACGTTTAAACGAACGGGGGACATTGATGGCACAGCATTTAAAAACTTGTTGTGTTTACCGTAACCTGACCCTGAGACCTGTCCGCCTGATAACAGTGCTCAAAGACCGCTGACTCTGCCAGATGAAATGTCCTTTTGCTTTTGGTGTGTTCCATCAGGAGAACAAATCAAATCTGATCTGTTTTGCCGCATATAATTAGGGCCTGCTCATTGAATTACGCAAACACCAGGACGTTGTAGCTCAGAGTTGTTTTTTAAACCCCATGACTCTTACTTGTTTACTTGCACGTTGTCCATCTTTTATTAATAGGCGTCACATTTCTGTACACTAGTTGTACGTCATAAAATATAGATACGGTATCTCACAGAGCTTTGGATTCCTAGTGTCTGAGCATATGTGGCACAGTGCCACATATTGGAATCGATAAGAATGAATTATAATTCGGCATTTGTGTTCTTTGCTTTGTTTGTGTTTGCAGAGTTCACTGATGAGGGCTCCTGTTCCGACCTGAGGGAGCTGCTCCAACAGCTGCCGTGCGTGCACTACACGGTCCTCCGCTACCTCTGCCAGTTCCTCACTCAGGTGGACCAGAACCACAAGGACAACCGCATGACCGCCCTCAACCTGGCAACCGTGTTCGGACCCAACGTTTTCCAGTGAGTTGTGGGAGGGGTGTTCTGACAGTGGGAATCAGGTCAGGAACGGGATGCCAGGTTGAATTAGAGATAAAAAAAAGGCCATCAGTAGTTAAAAGTGGTTTATACTACCGATTTATCAGATATCCCTTTGAGATAGATATCTATTTTATGAAGGAGCCCGGGCCAAGAGGAAAGCATCAGTACAAAATGCTAGAACAGACGTAAAACAATAAAATTATCAACGCAAACATTCAAATGATATGCGATTACATATCTTTGTCACGTGTTTGATAATCACATTTGAGGGATCTGCAAAAAATGTGTGTTAACCAAAAAGTATATACACACACATGTACAGTACCAGTCAAAAGTTTGGACACACTTTCCCATTCAAGGCAATGGGAAAGTGTGTCCAGACCTTTGACTGGTATTGTATATACATGTCTATACAGAATAAATAAAAGAATAAAAAATTGCATTTAAGTACACATTATATATGTGTGTGTGTGTGTGTGTGTGTGTGTGTGAATAATATTAGCCGACATAGCGATATCGGATAAATGTTACTCTCTAATATCGGCATCGGACCCAAAAATCCAGTATCGGTCGGCCTCTAATTCCTAGTAAGGACATCCTTGTTGATAGACTGGAAACTTGCTGGGAGAGTCAGCCCCTTGGCTCTCTCTGGTGGTAGGTCAGAGGTTAGAACTGTCCATCAGGGGGTGATGCAGCTCTGCCATTAAACTGAGAACAATACGCTCCGCCACACAACACACACACACACACACACACACACATACACACACACACACACACTTACAGAAACCTCAAGGGAGGAATGCAGAGGCTACTCGTAAATCTGTCCCTTTAATAGTTGCCCTCAGAAAATCTACACCCCACTCTAACTCTTTCGAATTTGTTTTTGTCTTGAACAATAACAGAATTTTCAATACAAATAAGTATTTTCCTTCGGTGATTGTAGTGGCGTACTACATTTTGTACAGTGAAAAAAATATTTATGGGAAAAACAAATTGTCAATATTTTGTAGAACAGCCGTTGGCATCAATTACATCTGAAATCGTGTTTGTTATGTTGGTGTCTGCTTTGCACATTAAGATTTTGACTCTTTGCCTATGGTTCCTTTCAGATTTCTGAAAGATCTGATTGGGGAGTGACTGTAATCAGAAAGATGCATGTCCTGCCAGATTCCTAATGGTGCTCAAATCTCGGCCACCCAAGGGCTCCAGTGTTGCCTTGGCTCTGTGGGAATCTACGTGAACATTTGCACCATTCAAGCCCTTTTACAGAATCAATTGGGTTGTCAAGTCAAATTCATTTATAAAGCACATTTAAAAACAACTCTCGTTGACCAAAGTGTTGTACACTTCAGGGCAGACAGGTAACATCATAGGACAGATTAAACCAATGAAACAAATGAAACCAAATAGAAACACACACAACTCAGTCGAAGCAACAAATGAAAAACAAATAAGTTCTGCCCTTAAGGATGTCCTGGCATTCGGCTCTGTCTCCCAGCAAGAAATCCACTCCCTGTCGCCCACAAGCAACTACATCCCTGGTCCGTCTGAACCAGCCACAGCGGTCCGCGCTCGGGTTAAAGAGTTGTCGTTGGGATTAAATCTCCCCCCTGATTTTGTCAACGCTTGGGTACTTTCAACACTTTGTAAAGAGTCAGATTTGTTGATGCCCCATCCTGGATCTACATCTCGTTGAGTTTTTACGAGGTTCAATGGACAGCTCCTACGGTAGTCGTTCGGTTCTGACATGCGCTGTCAACACTGGGCGCTTTTATGGGCAGGTGGATTGCCTTTATGGCACCCTTAAAGACATTTTCAGGCTTTAATGCTTGATATCTTACTATGCCACTGCGCCTCATTTAACCTCGTTGGTCGTAAAAGGCGTCCGATGTACACACACGCTCCAGGTCACGTGGCACCCTCTGTCATATCTCTGTCCTCCTCATGTCTACCACTCTGGGGTGGATGGGCGGTAAGCGTTCATTTCCTGGCCCACCCCCACCCTCGTCCTGCTCGTGTCTGTCTGTTCATCTGTTCGCTTGCCGACAGCTCCGGGTGACAAATGACGGTGGTGATGTCAGGTAATCCCCGGATGAAAATTTCAGAAAGTGATCATACTTAGACTGTACGACATGTTCCCTTCATAAGGGATCGTTTACAATAGTGTGTGTGTGTGTGTGTGTGTTGGGGAGTAAAATTAGACCAGCCCCAGCTCTGTCTGCATTTTGCACAGCTGTTTAATCAGCATCTATTTACACCAGGGATATCATTTCAAAGGGTCAGTTGACTGAGTTGACCTGGTACCATGCCCTGATGGAGTGTGAGTAGAAAGCAGGCCTATAGTTATACTGTAACCAGAAAATCCCGTTTGCCTTGCACACGAGTGGGTTGCTCAAAATTCCTTTTTTCTTTTTCTTTTTTTTACGGCATAACATTGTTGGGGTGGTCAGAAGCTGTAACAGGTACAATACAGCTCTCTGAGTGACATGGCTTTCTCCTGTCCTGTTGCTCACCTCAGGAGTAACATCTAGAATTTATTTAGAGTTTTAATAAAGAACAAGAATATTCATTTTCCGTGACTCTTGTTTTTACGTCCCTTTTTCTCCATCCCTTTCCCTCCAGTGTGTCCTCGGGTTTTGAAGGGATGAAGGAGCAGAACATCCTCAACAAGGTCATGGCCAAGCTGATCCAGAACTACAGCAGTGTCTTCGAGCGCCAGACCGACCGCACCCCAGCAGTCTTCCCGGCGGAGCCCCCTAACCTCATCATCGTCAAGGTAACGGGGGATTCCAGCATCCTACCGGTGACTTTTGGGCCAGGTGATGCCGGAGAGGCAAAGGGCTTCGTGGTGTTTGGTTGTTGTCAAATGAATCTCCAACCACATTCTGAGGCGACCTGACTGCAGGCAGCTGCTTTTCTTCCTAAGCGTGTTACGTTTAGTCTTTGAAATATCAAGGTTGTGAGGGGATGGCAGTTGTGAATCGAAGGACTGGCTGTCAATTCCTATCTGAAGCTTGAGTTAGATGTCTATTGACTTTTCCAACTGCCAACTATCCCAGTCCCAGTGGGAGGTCGCTGGGTGAGCGAACAAACAAAATACTTCATGTCAGGAAAACTATCGGCCAAAGAATAACATGCACAATAATGATCTTGCATTGATGAGATCTCCTTCATACAAAACATGCAAAGTAGTAGCAGCAGCATGACTGTGCGTCATTGGGGGAAAACATGACTTGGGTAATGCAATGCTGAGGGATCCAGGTGGCATGTGGTATTCCTGGCTGAGGCCAAGCTCCTCAGACACCGTTGTCTGTTTGGGCTCAAAGTTGACCCGGCAAAGGTTACTCTCTGAACAGGCTGACCTTTGCGCTTTTAGCCTTCGGCCAGGCGTTTAGAGGGACATCTGACGAAGGTCCACCCCCGTCTGGCTGCTTTGTGCTTATCCTGCCAAACCAGGGATGAAATATAGTGCTCAAGCTCAGGATAATAATTGTTTCGTTTCGTTGTGACGTAGTAGTTGATGTTTAGCAGGGAATGAATGCACTTCCTTGGGGCTCAAGGCTGTAGTTAACGTTGGAAACCTGTGCAGCTACTGGCAATGTTTAGCAAGTTAGCCAAACAGCTTATTTATTTATAGTTTTCTATCGTACCGCTTCTGCAGCAACACTTTGCGTGTAGTCAATGCTTTCTCTCGGCTCAGTGGGGCCTGTTGAGGTTGCGCTGTGCTTCAACCAGGCTGTGCCTGAGAAGGTTTACCAGATCAAATGAGCTCAAACTATTTCATTAAAAAAGGCTGTGTTTTTATTGTATTTCGTTGCAACTGCCTAATTGCCACTGTGAAAGCTCCCTGTGCTCCTGACACACTTAAATAATATAAAAAATAAGCTAAAAAATAAGTTTCAAAGCTGTGTGTGTGTGTGTGTGTGTGTGTGTGTGTGTGTGTGGGTGGCCCAAGTTGAGGCACTTTGCTGCTGTGCCTCGCAAATGCCACTTCATATTTGGCTGATCTATGTTAAAGCCCCCCAAAAAACGCTCTATCATAGTGGCAATGATGTAATGACGTTGGTGTAGTGTTGTCATGCTGAGACCCAGGGGCGTGCGGTGTATAGACCTTTACAGTCGGCCAATCGGCTGGCTACGACTGGCTTCATCTGGTTTGGACTCTGGCTTTTTTACGAAAACAGAACCAGGCCTCCTAAATCAACTCTCCAGAATAAATAAGGGTGCCATATGATATTTCACACCGTTTGACAGGGCAGGGGTTCAACAATGCTTATAGGAGGATGTTTGCCCAGGTCTGGCGCTCTATAGTAGAGCTGCGTGTCTGCAGGTGTGGCTTCACTTTTTTGTGTGTGTGTGTGTGTCTCTTTGGTGTCCCAAGGAAACACACGTGACGGACACACACAGAGAGAGGTCACCTCCCACCCCGCCTCCGAAGGCTCCAGCGCCAGTATCCCGAAAGAAAAAGGTGTGCGTTTGTGACTTTGAATGCCCTTGTTATGGAAAACGTGTTGTGGTTTGTGTCGGTGGCCGGGCTGGCACACGCCCCTATGTGGAATTCTCAGCACAAACTTGTGAAACCTTGCAAAGTCCCGTACATTGTTGTTTTAACACCAAACATGTGATCTAAAGTGATTAAGTTAGGAATCCTTTGAAATCCTGTTTTTTTGCACTACATCATTGCAGTAAGGAGCTAGCCCCCTACACAAGCACCACACGCAGTGCTCTTGACATTTTGGATTGAGGCTCCATTGCAAAGCTTAATATCCTGAGATGAATTTCTTCTCTTGGGCATCACCTGTCCTTGAACTGTTTGAGTTTGTGAATTAGTCGCCATCGTCACTCTCGAATACCTTATTCTTTGTTTCCCTTTTATAGGCTGTACGCAGCAGTGTTTCAGAGAGCACAGACCCCCTGATAGAGACCTCCAATGGAACGCCTACTGCCACGCCAAGGAAAAAGAAGGTACAGGATGTTTGCCGAGCATGATAAAGAAAAAGAAAGAATGGGCCGACATCACAAAGAGTCTCACAGAAAATACATTTTTTGTATCTAAAGAATGTTGTTTGGCTGCAGAAGAAAGGCGTGTTCTGCCAAAGGCCTTGAGTTGCAGTGATCCTTCAACAGGATACAAACAGGCATTCTTCTGAGGGTTATGTATCCATATTTATAAAACATACACTTCTATGTCCAGTTAAAAACAAGCAGAACTTCATCATCTAGTGTTGACTAGGCCCCTGTAAATGTCTGCTGTTTTGGGTGTTAACCAGGCTCTAGCTTTATGCCTGACCATTCAGTGTGCTCTAAATGGTTTAATTATCTGTGGTCTGAGGTCACACAGTCCCACATTTTTTTTATATCTAAATCAACACAGATAGAAGATGACAATCAATTTATTGTCTGCAAAGGTCAGAGGGAGAGTAGGGTTAACTACTAGCACGTAAGCTAGCTTGTTATTAAACACTGGAGGTCACTTTATGATTATTACGGACAATACGGTTATGAACAATGCTTAACGCCACTGACGTTGTCTACACCAAATGCTTGCACTTGAACTTGCAGTCGTCTATTTTTATTTAACAGTAAATAGTTTATTTTAATTATTGAATGTTTATTGTATGCTCACGGGAAGAGCTTGTACTTGTTGCACATGGCAAATCAACTCGTGAACTTGAACTTGTTGTTTAGGTGGCCTGGCGAGAATGTGAGTTGGAAGCCATGTTCATTGTTTTATTGCGGGCCTTGGCCAGGGATGATGTCTGTTCTGCCAAGGGAATGGTCGCTATTATTATCGCTATTCACACTGAATAATCCCCTGCTATTAATATGCCCACGCTCCGAACCTTACAGTGCCAAGTGGAATCATTTGGGGAGAGAAGCGTGTGGAGGTAGGACACACAGATAGCCCCAACCAAGGGGACATATGCTCTGTGCTCTGTCCTACCTGGCAGTCTCACGTGAGGCAGCTGGCTTAAAGTGTACCATAAAGTATTTCTGTCCTGCTGCGGAAGCACACTCCACTCTGGTCTAGATATCTTGATAGCGTTATACAACCAGGTAGTACTTTCTTCTTATCTGTCACATGTTAAGGTCTAGCAGAGAAACGTGATCACGATTGACTGGATTGACTTTGCAGTCTCTTTTCAACTGATGGACAAGTCCAAGGCGTGCTCAAGTTTATCTTGGTGGTTTGCGTTTATTTCGACCGTCATAAAGTGAACTCCTTTGTTCTCTGAAAACACATTGAAACAAAAAGTTGTCACATTGTATTATTAAAACAACAATTTGCGTTGATAGATCGGTTAAGGACGACTTTGTACCCGCCCAGTTCCTGTTGGAGATATCGCTTTTAGCTAACTCATAATCCACTCACTTCGAGTGATTCATGACAAGGTGGTTTTATTAGCAAAACAGTTTCATTTTGTTGGGTTATAGATGTTCATCTTTATCGCTATTCAGTGATATGGACTCTCATAAAAGCAGCTGGTTATTAAAGATCTACCCCAACAAAGATAACGTTTGTAGATCAGTCCAGCCATTGCAGTAGCGTGCCATTAGTTATTGATGGTAAAAGTTAGTGGCACTAGAGTTAAAAAGGCGCCCTAAATCCCTAATAGTTTAATCCCAATGTTTTAGTTGGATTGGCGTGACAAAGAGTTGAAGGCAGCGCTTTAGTATGGGTCTGGCATTGCCCTCTGTCATCACCGGAGGTAGAGAGGACTGTTCTGCTGAAGAAACAAGTAAGCCCTGGGGAACATCTGTAAACCACCCACACACAGGTTAAGAGCCACGATGTTGGTCTCATTTTGTTGAACAAGGTGAGGTATGACACACACAAAAACACCGACCCAAGGTGACATTTGTTTACCAAACTAGCCTTATTGAAACGTGAACCTTTATCCAGCAGGTTTCAGTTGAATAATTATGATTCTTATATTTAGACTTTGTCATAAAGTCTAAGCCCTGTTTCATGAAGTGTATCCACTTTGCATAAAACGTGCGCAAGTATACCTTTACTAGCTACAGTATCTTTATAGAAGTGTAAAGCCAGCTTGTTAATTTAGCTTGGCTACCTGTCACAGGTCAATGTCTAGTTGGGAGGAATAGAAGTGGTTGCTGCAAGCTGCTTACTCTTTGAAGAGTCCTGTAATGACTATATTGTCTCTGAACTGTTTCACTTGTTACAGGTGTGCAACTGCTTAATTGAAGTTGACCTCAAGGGCCTACTTCTAATGTATCTATATTTGTGAGCTGCCGTATATTGCCAGATCAGTATTATACAATACCTTTTTTTAAATTGGAATACCATGATGCAAGAAAACATTCTGTTCTTATGGTAACGGCAACATTAGAATTTGTACCACATTTTACTATTTTATAATATCTACCTGAGACAAAATAGCAACTGTAGCAAGCTAGCACCCTAGAGAACTTCTTTTTTTATATGGCCATGCCATTTAGTTCACAAGTGGAAGTCGTGTAGAAGTGGATTTTTCCCCCATAAACAAAATAAACAGGTACGCTTTACATTACATAGTAGTATAGTTCAGACATACTGGCTGATCCGCGTAATCCTTAACTGCTGTAATTCAAATCAATACTTACTAGGCCAGGTCCAGTGTATCAATTGTTTTATCTAAAACCACCATTGCTTTTTACTTTTGCTCTTTCAAACGGGTAATTTACAAGGTTATTTGTCAAGAATGCAGGTTATATTCATCAAAACATTCAGTTTGTGATTTATTTACACACACAGTTGTGTATTCTTTTAAATATATAAATATATAATAATATAATATATAATGATAATTGGATGGCAAAATAAATAAGGTAGGAATAGGAGGAGGCAGCAAGAGACCCTGTACTCCAGTGCTTAACTTCCTGCTTTTGACCTTGTTGCCACCTCTTCAATATTCAATCTGTTAATTAGCCTTGTGCGTAAATAGAGCTAAATCCATACCTTGGGTTTGGTCTCTGTTACTGAGTTTTAAGTGGACGTTTTCCTTGGGGCAACCTTTTTAATGTAATTAAATCAATTTTTCCAGCTCTAAAATGGGGCCAACCCATTTTTGAATCTTTCTTAACACAGACTTTAGTGCTGTTCGCTCCAGTTTCAGTTTGATGGCACTGGCTTCTGTTTTCCTCATTGGTTGTTGTGCCTACGATCAATACAGTGGTGCTGTTTAAACCCATTAGAGCTCGGGTCTGGTGCAAAAAACAAAAGCCTTGTTTAAGCTGCAATCGAGACCTTTGGTTTCTGAGCCTGATCGAGTTTGCCTCATTTGTTTGAAAATGACTACTCTACCACCATACTAAAATTGATATTCTTCTTGGCATACTTGAATTGAACTCATTCTAAACCAAACGAACACAAACACCTCCTGCGGACCGAGCACGTGCCTCTTTAATCGTTCATACACACGTTGGTGTAAACCAACTTTGGACATGCGTTCTGCTCGACGTGACCTAGCTGTCGTGAGGTTGAGATTTTTCTCGTACGCGATCAGCCAAGGCGCCCCCTGTTTGAGTCCACTCATGGTCAGCAAGGTAAGAGCTGCACACGGTTTTACAGCCGCACTCGACCTTTTGTTTCTCTGTTTCTGTTGGGCTAGCCAACTGCCTCACCGAGCTACTGCAGAGCTACTGTGTGTGTGTGTGTGTGTGTGTGTGTGTGTGTGTGTGTGTGTGTGTGTGTGTGTGTGTGTGTGGGTGTGGGTGTGGGTGGGTGCGTGCTTGTGTGTGTGTGCTGTACCATATCAGAAATGTAAATTGGTTTAATTACCCTGTAGTGGTGTTTCAAGAAACCTTGCTCATCTCTTCAAGCACCTTCATTTGTGTTCCATCAACAGGTGAGGAAGACGAGGAGAGAGCCAGTGGTCCGAGCCGTCCCCCACCCCTGCCACTCTGACGGCCTGCCTCATAGGAGGCCTCTCCCTTCGCCCCTGGTGGTGTCCCCGGCCCCGACCTTGGAGCTGAGTGGCCCCGGCCTAGAGAGGATAGAGATGGCCTCACCCCCAGAAGTCCAGGACCCCCCTGGCACTGTGTTACCCCAGGAGGAGCCCTTTGATGTCAGCCCCGCCGTCAGCATGGAGGCCCTCAATAGGTATGTGGTTGTCCACTCACAACGTTCCTGTATTTAGGTGCTCTTTGGTGGAAAGTATGTGTAGTCACTCTAAACCTTTTATCAAAGAATTGTTTTGTAATAGTTCACATTGGGTGGAATTCAATAAGTGATTTTTCAGGTGCGGTAGGATATGGATTTGAATTGCCTGAGAGTTTAAAGGTCGCAACCAAGTAGTGATGCATCAATATTTAGAATGTTACGTACAAGTGCGTAGCAGATTCAAAAGTTGCTGTTGATCTGTTTACATTGTATCTTTTAGCAAAAGCTCATCCTTTTGAAATAATAGCACAATCTTTGGAATAAATCAAGCTGTCAAGGAGGGTAAGAAGAAAACGTTTGAAATCCTTCTTTGAAAATGAAGGTGGTTATGTAGGACAGCCTAAAAAATGCTACAAGTCTCATCTTCTCTGCAGCCATTCGTTTAAAGAAAATCTGTTAAAATTGCCTGTAGAAGACTTCAGGAATCATTCAATATATCAATATCCGCATGCAACTAGGTTTTTACAGTGTATATTCTGAAACATGTCTACGACAAGATAAATCCATGCTTGTAAACACACCCTTTAAGTAGAAGGGTACAGTGGAAGAGGCGTTGATTCTAAATAGGTTAAGACTACAGTTTGGATAGACGACAGGTACTTATTACTTGGGAGTAATGCTGGGAATATGGAACATTCAGCTGCCAGTTTGGATCTAAGGACTGGGGACCCATTGCAATGAGCTCGTGGCATCCAAGCATGCTTAATTTAGTAGCTGAAACTGGAAGCCATAAGGATCAGGTGTCCCCGTTCTGGGAATAGCAAGGCTACAGCTGTTTCTGTTGTTGGGGCTGTCTGCGGCACTAAGTAACCATTAGCGTGTTTGCTACTAGCCGTCTGTCTTCACTTGCTACTGTGGTAAACAAAAGGAATAGATGTTTAAAGTTTTTCATCCTTCCATCTTTTAGTTGAAATTATTTGTACTTGTATTTTTGTGCTACAGATTCCATGTATCAGTCTGCATCAGATGTGGGATTTATTGGTTGACAATGATATACCTAATTCGTTAACTGCAGATTCTAATGACAGCGTACGTCTCCCATTCTCTTTTTATAAACTCTAAAGTTTGTTGTTGTTGTCCTAACTTAGATGCTACTACAGTGAGATGAATGGTGGCATTTCCAGTGAGGAACTGATGTTGTGTTATTGTTTAGACAAAGTCGTTTTCTATGACTGTTTTCTCATGTATGTTGTGTATTCTTTGGAGGAATCCTAGGAATGTTTGTTGCTGCTGATTGATTTTTATTACTCTGACGACTCCTTTCGGGATATGAGAGTTCCATAAAAATAGAAATACGACATAAAAAGAAGAAAATAGAAACAGAAAAGGATTTGTTCTCAGGTTAAACGACGTTTCAATGTTCAGTAACACTGCACTTAGCTTGTTTAATGAAGAAATCGTTTTTTCCAGTAATCAGTTGAGCCACATGTTCTCCTGTGAAGTGAGGTGTAAGGCTGTTTGCATTTGTGTCAGCCAGGTCTAATATAGTAACATTTAGTACAATCCTTACGTGTTCAAAACCATGTCAGCAAAAGATGTGTCAACATGTTACATAATAACCCTGGAAGGGCCTCGGCATACATGTAGAAGTAGCTAGTCACCGTGCAACCGTGTTACTTCATTCTGATCAAATGACTCCTCGTAGCTGATCACCACACCTTTTTTTGTCTGCTATTAAAACAAATAGACCTTAGATGATTGATATAGTCAGCCTGATGGGAAAAAAACACTGTCTCAGAATAGAACCCGCTCATGTAATATTTAAATACTCATTTAAAAAGTGCAGGTCATAATTTGGTACAGAGTGACCAGCAATTTACCAAAATTGATCAGGGGGTTGAAGTTTCTTCGGAGGAAAAGGGCATACTAACTGTCCATTCCTGAAACAGGTGCTTCCCTACAATTTGATCAACGTTAGGTGGCAACAGCTTTCCCCCCACTCCTTTAGAGTGACAGTAAATCCCGCGGCGGATCTTTCCGACACCTCAAAAAGCCCCTCATCAGGTAACAGATCCGTGTACATCTGTGACGGGGGCTACCCCAGTAGTATGCGTCTGCAGTCCTAGCCCTATGGCACATTTCAAAACGCTAGCACGGTACACTAGCGGACAGGCTCTGATTGCACTTGTGACTTTGAAAGACCTTTAGGCCGGAGATCCTCAGGAAAGGATTTCCCAATCTTGTTTTGGTATGCAGTGATTAAAGCTTGGCGTCACTCGTAAATTGAGCCGGAGGAATCCAGTAGGCTGAATGGTGTGCTGATTCAGAGAGGGCAGTACTTGTTTTGCAATTCGGACATATCCCAAAAATAAATCAAAGAAACTATGAAGCAGCTCTGTTTTTTTCCAAGTAGGAAGTTGACCTTTTTTTTTTAAAACCATTTTGCAGCTTACCTTGCTGAACATATAATGGGGAGCAATTGGAAGTTAACAACTGTACCATTACATGCTTTCATTTTAAAAGGAAGGTAGGAAGGGGACTTAAAGACCTGCCGTTCTATAGCACAATCAGAATGTTGTGTAGCCAATGTTTCCTAAATTATTTTTGGAATTATTACAAAGGCAATAGAAGTAGATTTTAAAGTCACATTCTGTACAATACCATAAACATGGCGTCCGTTCCAAGACATTTTCATCTCCCAGTGTGATATCTGGTGGCAACGAAGAGATGGAGGCAGTGTAAATAAACACAGATACGACACAGTTTGGAGAGGTGCTCTCTCCGCCTGATTTCACACTCACGTATGGAAAAGAGCGGGTTAATAGGAATGTGTCAGGAACGTATCTGTTTTAGGACTGTAGCATCTGGCTGCTGAGCGGGGCAAACCAAGGCAAACTGCTTCGGATTTGCAGAAAGATGTATTATTTTTTTTTTTTTTCAATTACATAAATGTATTTACATCTTGTATAATTATTGGGCTTCTCAGGTCCTTCAGTCAGTCCACTCATTTCGGTATGAATGACTCAAATTTGGATTTTTATGAGTTACCAAACCAAAGGGATGACATTATTTAGCTGACATGTTAACCAATGTAAACACCTGTCTCTTTCTGTTTGGAAGAGGTGTCCAGGTCCAGGCTTGCTGTTTGCCCAGGGAGAATATTACACACCTGTGTGGTCAAATCGTGACCTCTGGTCGGGGTTCCGTTTTAATTTGACGGCATTCTTTGTTGAAACCATTTAACATATTTTTTATTATATTGCATCATTTATCATTATTAGTCCATTCATTAATCAAACTTCACTTGTTTACCACCTTTAATTCCGGTTAAACAATATGTTATGTAGTATAAAAACAGTAATACCAGACTTAAGAATGAAATGACTGAAAATGCAACAGAAATAAATCAATATTTATAGTAAAAGTTACGATTTGTGAAAGCTAGGCTAAAAGTGTTTTTTTATGAGAAGTTTAAACTAAATAAAGAAATGCTAATAATAATATGAATGTATTACATAGCACATGTATATACACAATTATCACCACGTCACTAACTAGGTTCACTAGCAGTTGCAGTTTCACCACGCACGCTATCATGGCTCTGTAACCTTTTTGAACCTATATGCATGAAATAAGTGCATGCCTGATGTCTTTTGTATGTAGCTGTCATGGTCCTCTAAATTCCATGACGTAACGACTGGTTTTCGTAGTAGTCAGATGAACCTGGGGCAGTGGGGGATAAGGGAAGTGACCTTGTAGTGTGGTGAGTGTGGCTCCTGCAGGGTACAGTTTTGTTAACTGTCAAGATGTATTATCAATCTCCTCAATAACCTATAAAACAGTGTTCAGAACCGTCAGAAAAAGCTATCGCGAATAAAAAGAAAAAAGAAAGTATGGTCTAACTGTAAATGACAAAAATATTTAAGTCACATGCGGACTTTTGGATTTATGGAATAGAATGTTGCAAGTTACAACCGACCCTGTTGGACATGGAAACACTCATTTGAAGGTAGTGCTACATAGTGCTGCAAGTGCAACTATAGGTCAGAAGCACTTAACCCTGCGTGTCCTGCTTAATGAGGATACAGAATGGCAATATGGACAGTACGGTGAAAACTGCACACCTCCTGTACCAAGGGACTGGTGAGGTGAGGTCATCCATGGTGGTTTCATTCACAAAAGGCTGATGAAAGTGTTCTTTTCACGGGTTTAAGACGCAGCACGTTAAGCTCTGAATCGTGATGGCTCTGGCCTTCTTTAACACCCTCTTCTACGATGGAATGTACACTCTGTGGCCTACAAGAGACTTCTGAAGGTGTACACTGAGCAGGGCTTGAGAAGGCTTAGCAGCCCAAACCCCTTTATGTTTGGTACACTGCAGGTCTTGTACTCCCAACTATTCAAAGAACGTTTCAAAATGCACAGGATGTGGTGTTATAATATCCATTATGCCTGTCCAACTGTCACGATCATCTTCACAGAATCTAAGGATTTCGAAGGACTGGGTGAAGAGGAGATTTGAAAGGCGGTTTATTATACAAGACTCCATTTGGATGTATCCAGGGACTTTTTTTTTTTTTTATCCCTAACCAGTCCTGTACTCTACTGAACCTTTCTGAGAGGGAAATGCATTACTTTTTAAACTTTTGCTATGATGGTAGATCTTTCCGGATAGCTAATGACTAATAATGTAGTAATTGAATGATGCAGTTATTCTGTGTTTTATCTTTTACAATGAATTCAGAGATTTTTTAATTGTTAAATTGTTGTAGAATGGCTAGACGAGTCTTGGGTAGTTTTCCGTTGCCTCTCGGGGATCAAGGCATTTCCAAGTCTCCACAAAGCCGCTTGTTTTCCCCCAAGTAAGGTAGTGGGTAAGCAGGATTTCCGCTTTTGAAATGTATGACGGCCAGTGACGGCACACATTATTTTAATACGATTGCCAGTCTGTTTAAAACCATCCAAGAACATTGGCACGGTTTTCGCCGTTATTTGGCATTTGGTGCAGTACCTGAATCTCCCCAGCAGGGATTCTGAACACTATGTCCGTGCTTTATTCAAGAAAACAAACTGTCCCTGAAGGTCATGTGAGAAGACAAGTTTTTAAAGTGGAATGACCTTTGGCCTACTTTGAAGCAAGGCCGACTTGAAACCTAAATCCTTTGTTTTGAACTTGGTGCGGTCCTGCCTGAGTGGTTAAAGCAGCCTGTTTTCCCCCTCCCCTTGACAAACTCGCCCCCTTACTGTAAGCTACATGGTGGTGTGTCACGTACCAAAAAGCACCCTGTGCCAAAACATTTACTGAATGGCCTATTCAATAACAATTCGCTTTTCGTATATCAGTCCATTGTTTAATTCAGCAAAACTAGAAAAGTGGCTGAACGCAGGTATACCCCATGATTACAGTGTTAGACACAGTTTATTTGCCCGATGACTGAATCTTAATATTGGGCTAGTGCAGTCCTTTAATGATAGGGACTTTGGTTCCATATGATTTATTCTCAGCACCTCTACATTTAACCAAATCAAATCTCTGAACCTTAGATTTATTCCAAGCCGTGTATGACTGGATACTGCATATATATTTAACACACTGACTCTTGGCTGAATGAAAATAGCAACTTGTGCCAGTATGCCCAGTGTTGTCAATGAAATTATTATTGTTTACTTTTTCTCAACCCAAAGGGAGTCTGGACACGTACTGTTTTCCAACAAGCTCACACAACTTCTGCGCTTTACAGAATATCCAGCTAACATGGAATAATCATATCAAGGCTGTTTCCTTGTTACCCTGGGCCAGCTCCTTGCTTTTCCCACATTTTGTCAAAGTTAATCTCTATGGTATCCACTGTGAAGCAAACCAGAACGGACGATTATGAAATGTTCAGCCTGTCAGTGTCAGGATATGTAAATGTGAAGCAATCTCAATATTAAGTTCCTCTTATCGTTGCATAATTTCATCATGGGTTCCTGGCCAGGCTCCAGCAAAAGCCTACCGCACAATTGAGGACTGTGCCTTTCTCTCTATAGCTTGTATTAATTACAAGAGACATGTCTAACAATGAACTGTTGCAGCAGGGGGCTATTGTTACAAAACAATAGGGATACGTGTCCGTTTTCCCCTCAAAAACATTGCACGTGCTGCAACATTCTTTGGTGTTCTGTTTGTCAAGGCACAAGTCTTATTTTTGTTTGTTTGCTTCTCACTTTTCAGCTCCCAAGATGAAGAAAGACCGATATCTCCTTTCTACATGAGGTAAGGCCCCCTGATGTTTTCAAATCCCACTTCCAAAGGAAAGGGGACAGTGCATTACTGTTGCGGAGAAATGGGAAGCCGGGTGTGTCCGGGCTCTTTTATGCTGTCTCTATGCATTAACATAGCAAACAATAGAGCCGACAGTTTGGAGGGAAGGGGCGGCGTGCACATGCAACACTTTTGCCCGACCAAGCTGCTGTTGTTTTGTTGGTTGGGGCAGCAGCAGGACCACGTGGTCTGCATGGCGACCAGCTTCCCATCAAAGCAAAGTTCCCCTCTGCACGAGCTATGAGTCATCCGTGTCATTCACCAAACACATTGCCGTCATTGGGATTGTGACAAAATAAACAGAACTAGACGTTTACTCCCCCGATGGATGTAATTACAATACATAAACACCAATTTATGAAGATATTGCTGATTACCAAAAGCAGTCCACCATGTTTTCTTTTTTTCTGCAATGGTATGGTATGTTGGAGCGGACACTGCCTGAGGTTTGACATGAGTAGTAATTGTCGAGGGTGCCCTGGCTGCTAATGAACAGATATAATTTCATTGCAGTAATGAAGGACTTCTCATATCTGAGTGATTCTGAATGATTTTTTATACAAATCCACGCAATAGATCAGCCCCGTGCTTGCACAACGTCCCTAATAGACTGTCTTTGTTTTAAACGGGGCAATAAAACTGTCTGTTGTATTTCAATTTGAACTTTCATTTTTGCTCCATTCGATTCTCCTCAAGTGTGCACCCTCTGAACTGGGTGGAACCTGAGCTATGTTCCATAACCCATAACTCAGCAAATCGTTACGCAACCCCATTTGCAAATCAATTCTCCGCGTGGCCAAGTTCATGTACAGCCTCCTCCGCTGAACTCTTTTACAACTCTTTCCCCCGGGTTAGCTCCCAGTAAATCTCTTTTCGTGTCCTCCATGTTCCTTGCTCGCGGCTCTGATTGACTGAAGTCCATGGGTTACTTGTAACCAGTCCCATATCCACCCTTTGAGACACCCTGGGGAGGCTTAGTCTGAGCCCAGTCAAGAACAGAACTGCTGGCAAGATCAACTCTCAACACTTAGCCCTTTCTGTGTTGACAAAGGACTTAACAGGTCCTGGCTAATAGCTCAGTGTGGTGAAACAGTGGATTTCCTGTATTGGATGTCGAGTTTGGGGGCCCTGCGTGCTGGCCACACTGTGCGGTGGATTTAAATGTTTTTTAACTTTCTGTGGCTGTGGTTGTTCTTGAGGGAGGTACATTTATTAACTTATCCTTAATTTTTTGACGTTTTGGTTAGATTTAGTCCCCAGACTGTCCCCATTGAAATGAAAAAACCCCGCTTACATCAGTGTAGCAGTTTTCTTAACAGTGTCATTGCTTTAACATTAACAACACAGATCAAAATGGATAAATGTCAAGTAAGAATAGAGAATAAGATCCTCTTCATTTCCCGGTCCCTCTTCATCCAAGACCCTGTCGGTTTCCTGTCCAGCTCATCCTAGTCTTGTCTGTCACCGCCTCATCCATCGCCGTCACACCTGTCAGTGCCTCAGTCTCGTCCGTCGCTATCTTGTCAGTAGCTCAGTCTTGTCAGTAGCTCAGTCTTGTCAGTGCCTCAGTCTTGTCAGTAGCTCAGTCTGGTCAGTAGCTCAGTCTTGTCAGTAGCTCAGTCTTGTCAGTGCCTCAGTCTTGTCAGTAGCTCAGTCTTGTCAGTGCCTCAGTCTTGTCAGTGCCTCAGTCTTGTCAGTAGCTCAGTCTTGTCAGTGCCTCAGTCTTGTCAGTAGCTCAGTCTGGTCAGTAGCTCAGTCTTGTCAGTAGCTCAGTCTTGTCAGTGCCTCAGTCTTGTCAGTAGCTCAGTCTTGTCAGTAGCTCAGTCTGGTCAGTGCCTCAGTCTTGTCAGTGCCTCAGTCTTGTCAGTAGCTCAGTCTTGTCAGTAGCTCAGTCTTGTCAGTGCCTCAGTCTCGTCCATCTCTGTCTTGTCGTGTCAGTAGCTCAGTCTCGTCCATCACCAGCATAACCGTTGCCGTCCAGTCCCCCGACATGATGTCCTGTTCCAGCCATAGAAATATCACTGACCCTGTGTTGTGTTCAGGCATCCTAAGGCTTCGTCTGGATCCACCACCAGGTTCATGGCGATGCCTTCTGCTTGTCCTCCACACACCACCGAGAGCTGACATCTGGATTAGACCCGCTGATCTCCGACTGAACAGCTTCTCCATATGGTTCAAAACTCTAGTGATCTAAAATAATAAAGATTTGCGCACCAAGATAGTTCCCGTGAATTTTTTTTTTTTTTTAATGCAGCAACGTTTTGAGCACAAGGCTCTTCCTCAGACTACCAGCCAACCAGCACCCAGCCAACTGGTCTTTTGGATGTGCGTGTTCTTTCATACCTCTTTACGATCAAAACTCTAGTGAACCATTTGCTGTTCCAAGGTTCTCTGCCCCTCCCTCTGCATAATGGGGCTCCCAGGTGTCTTATCGTCATGGCAACAGTACTGTAACGAAGGAACACCATCATTCTAATGGCCTTACTTCATAACTGCCTACCCAGTCTGCTGCCTTAAGTTATCATTGCTGAGTCAGCCAAAGGTTGTCTTACGACTTATGAAATGGCTGGATTTAACAGTCGTTCAAAAATGGTATAAGCATCTAACAAAACCTCAGTGGGGAAAGCTATGAGGAACCAGCTCTCTGGATCTCACAATGTTAGGCAAATACAAAATATAATGGAATGGTGAGGGGGCACTACAATGTTGATAAGGTTCAAACCATGGTGATTCATGCTACAGCTATCCATTCCAGGTCTTTGTCGAGCATGTTTCCGTAAAAGAAAATGGTGTCAGATCAGATCCCGAATCAACCGTATCGAAACGTTGTCACCCAATAAAATGAAGTACCATTGAGTGAGTGTGCAGGTTCCACTTTTTACTTTTCAATGTCAACCATAACGTTCTGCCAGAAAATTTCCTCCAATTTTCATTTCATACAAGCGTTCAACTTACAGTAGGCAGGCAAACCACAATGAACTTAAACCTTTGTTATAAATGTGCTATGATATTTGATCCTTACACAACCCTAGTCCAAGCTTTATCTGAAATGACTCAAGGCTCTAGGGGATATTTAAAGGTGTTACCCAAAACATTTTGCTCTTAATCTGTTCATGTCCTCTAATCAGGACGATCAGAAGCACTGTCTCTGAGTATATACTTTAGGTACAAGCCTGGTGTGTAAGGCCTTGTCCTCACTGTCAGAGGGAACTGCTGCCAAGCCTAGCATGTTACTATAGCCTCCTCTAGCATGTTACCATAGCCTCCTCTAGCATGTTACCATAGCCTCCTCTAGCATGTTACCATAGCCTCCTCTAGCATGTTGCCATAGCCTCGTCTAGCATGTTACCATAGCCTCCTCTAGCATGTTACCATAGCCTCCTCTAGCATGTTACCATAGCCTCCTCTAGCATGTTACCATAGCCTCCTCTAGCATGTTACCATAGCCTCCTCTAGCATGTTACCATAGCCTCCTCTAGCATGTTACCATAGCCTCCTCTACCATGTTACCATAGCCTCCTCTAGCATGTTACCATAGCCTCCTCTAGCATATTACCATAGCCTCCTCTAGCATGTTACCATAGCCTCCTCTAGCATGTTACCATAGCCTCCTCTAGCATGTTACCATAGCCTCCTCTAGCATGTTACCATAGCCTCCTCTAGCATGTTACCATAGCCTCCTCTAGCGTATTACCATAGCCTCTTCTAGTGTGTTTCCATAGCCTCCTCTAGCATGTTACTATAGCCTCCTCTAGCATGTTACCATAGCCTCCTCTAGCATGTTACCATAGCCTCCTCTAGCATGTTACCATAGCCTCCTCTAGCGTATTACCATAGCCTCTTCTAGTGTGTTACCATAGCCTCCTCTAGCATGTTACCATAGCCTCATCTATTCTCTCGACATATTTCTGGGCTGCAGTTACACAACACCCTGCCTTACCAGGCCGCTGCAGCACTCGTTCTGGCCAATTTACGGCATGTGGCCTGGGGTGAAGTTGTTCTAGAAGGTGCTGGGAATTGTCAGCTGTTTGCTAATGCTCTGTGATCTGTCTGGAGGCGGGGCTGGTACTCCTGGAGTTATCAGCTGTGACTGAGAGGCACTGCAGTTTGAGATTTAGTCAATATTAGTTGATAATTAACCTTTATGTTGTCGATTGGAAAAATAAAACGTTTAGGTCGAGTGTATTTTTTTTGGAAGCGCTGCTTGGGTGCAACTTGGGTTAAAAAAAAAATACAGACGTTCACGATGCTTGTTTGTGGCGTGACCTTGATTCTTTAGTACCTTTTGAAGAACAGAGGAACAGGAAATAGAAAGAGGAACATTTTGTAACCAGATCCAATGGATTCCTAGCTGCATCTTATACGATGAGTTCTATATGATTTGGTGGCTTGTCATTTTGACAGTTGGTTAGGGTCCGGCTAGTCGACTTCGATCACAGCACCGGTGATGTGACCGACACTATCTCTTCCTCTCATCTCTCTGTCCTTGTCTTGGCCTCAGGAGCTGTGCTATTACTGTCAACATTTGTGTTTAGTGTCACCTCTGGATTGTACTTCGAAGACACTCAACCCTAGTTTCTTCACGGTTTAGTTTGGTTTTCACCCTGTTTTTCCATGCTTCTGGCCGTCAGCAGGCTATTGGAATGTGGACCTACAGTTTCATTATGTTGCACACCGAGTTCAAAACCTGCATTTAATGCTTTCAGGAATATGAAAATGTGACATCCAGATGACAGTTCAAACTTCAGATGATCAGTGGGCACATTAAAGTGATATGTATATGAATGACATATATGAATATGGAACCAATATGAATGATATGGAAGAATGAAATTGAGGGAGGAAGGGTCTGGTGGAGTGAAGCTGTAAAATGTAAATTTTTTCCCCACCACCGACAGCAATGCTACAGGGCATCTCCCCGCTGTGTCACCTATTCTCTGAAAATCCACGCACGTACACTCACACACACACCCACACACACACACACACACACACACACACACACACACACACACACACACATACACCAAGGCAACAAAAAAGGTGAAGCACCCCCCACCGAAACGTCTTGTCTGTGAACTGTCCGGTCTACCTTGTGTGGGTGTTTGTTTGTGTCCATATGCGTGTGTGTGGGTGGGTCTTTGCTGAGACGTGTTATTATCTGTTCTTGGTAGCCATGGCACCTGACCACTATCTTTCCACAGGGCCCTCCTTAAGGGCCTAATACTGCTGACGTTTGGCTCTGGCCAGAACACACACACACACACACACACACACACACAGACACACACACTGTCTGCGCCAACTGCTGTGAGCAGCTCCAGAGCTTTGTGGTCATTGAGTGTTGCCCAGTGACCTGTTGTGACCACCTGTCTTTACGATATTAAACACACTCATCTTCTTCCTCCACCCCCTTTCTCTCTCTCCGTCTCTGGTTCTGCCTCGCTCTGTCTTTCTCCCTTTCTAGTAATCACCTTTCACCTGTCCATTGCAGACCGGACCTGGCTGAGTAAGTTTGATTATAGTCGACCAGCTCTAACAACTCCAGTTTCTAACACCCCAGTAGAATTAATTTCTTACATAATTAGACCTTTGACGCCCATGCTTTTATCGTCACTGAGAAACTTCCTTGTCATCCTTCCTAAACCTCTTTTTACCTTCGGCATTTCTCTTTCTCTCTCTCATTTTCCCCTCCAGTTTCCTTGAGCGGACCATTAGCTCTGCCGTGGAGCGGCACCTCTTCGAGGCCAGCACCAGCGGAGGTCAAAGTTCAGAGGACATCGACTGGACGCCGGGCTGCCCGTCTCCGGCGGCGACCCCCACGGCGCGGCAGAGGCGGCGGCGTCAGCGGGAGCAGCAGGCGGAGGAGGAGGCCCCCTCGGAGGCCCCGAGGCCCCGTGCCCTGAGCAGGTACCAGGGTCCCGCTGGGGGGGGGGGGGGCTCGGCTCATTTCAGTGTGAGAATGTGTGATCATCAATGCAACGGCTCCTGTGGCCTAGTTAGTTGGAGCATGTTGCCACCATGTCAGTATTTTGATTCAACATTTGAAACATCATAGGTATCGACTAGCAGTGCAGTGCCATCGTAAGCCCTAACCCTGGCCCAATTAAGTAGGCTTAAAATTGCTGTTTTGACAAGTGGGGCCCCAACGTTGTATTTTGGCCCAGACCCCTGGGGCCGCTGAAGACGGCGCTGCCGACAGCAAACGACCTCGTGGAACAATTCAATGCCGCTTCTACTTCTACCCTCAGAGCTGCGCAACGCGGCGACATCGTGCCTAAGCGGCGTGTTAGATCTCGGGAAGCCTCAGTGGACGTCCTTTAAGAAGCCCGCACGCTGCTCAATTAGCCACATCCCCCGAGGCGATGTCTGCCGCCATGACCTGGGGAGTCACGATACGACGCTAAGCCATGTTGTGGCAGACCTACGGGAGCCTGGGACGACCGTGGCAACACGGATTAGAGGAGCCGCATTAGTGCAAACGGCCCAGACGTCAACAAGACAGGGAGCACCGTAAACAGAGCAGGCGTCCGAGCTAAACGGTGCGCTAGCCCGCTCAGGAAGGTATAAGTAGAGGAGGGGTGGACGGCGGCGTTCAGTTCCTCGCTGAACGTCATCGTTCATCGAGAGGGTCCGGGAGAAGTGGGTCTCACCCCCGTTCGGCCTTTCTTGCCCTCCCTCTGGGAACAGGTCGGCGACCCCGAGGGCCGTTGTCGACAAGGAGAACGTCCCGTCGTGCAGCCGAGCTAGCGCCAGCGGCTCCCGGGAGGAGGGGAGGAGACGGGCCTTGCATGGGGGCCAGGGTGTTCGACCTGAGTGGAGCCCCAGGAAAGCCAGTCACTTCCCCACACTGGCCCTGCTCACCGACAACCAGGACGCCCACACGGTGAGTTTTCTTCAGTTTGTTCTGGATTTACACAAGACCTTCCCCTCTATGTTTTTCTTGTATCTCTCTCTCACCAAGACTAGAATACTAGATCCAGTATTTAAATCCAGGTGTCGACCCTCTTACTTATATCTCGGACGCCATGTTGTTTGTGTACGTGTGTAATAAATACAATGTTCTCACCTCGGTTTCTCACTGAATGCAATCACCCTGCCCAGGTGTTGCCTAATACAAAGGGTTCGATGACCCCTCTCCTTTAAGTTCAACAACATATTCCCCGGCTGCCAACCAAAGTGGCCCTGTGCTCCGGCCAGATTTGACCGCGAAAAGGCTTCGAAGTGTTGTTTTCGTTCATTCACCTCACTAGCGCGAGCGTCCACGGCTTCCCGGTCGTCTGGTGACAGGTAATGCCGCGGGTAATGGGGTGGTGCAGAGGCTGCCGATGAAGTGCTAAGTGGGGACAGTGGCGAGATGAGAGGATGACAGGGACATTGGCACGAGCGTTTGCGGAGGGCCTAATGGCTGCCGGGAGCTCGCTCCTCACCGAGAGAAGCCGGTGTTTGCACGTAATGACGGGGCAATTAGCGCTGGCTTTTACCCAGCCAGAGTTGTACAAGAGAACCTGGACTTCACCTTGTTGTCTTGCCCGGGGGACGTTGTTTTCCCCCGGGGCGCCAGGTCATGATGTTCTAACCCGTGTGTTTACGGGCGATATCGGGTTCAGCGCGTGGACATGACGGGAAATGAAACTGTGTGCATTCAAGAGGAACGAAGATACTTCTATACTTTGTACCGCATACAGTATAAACATACTCAGGTTTTGGTAAGCACGGCAAATGAGATCTAGCTGCATTTCAACTGAGCAGATCGGTCTCCATTTATTGACCTGATACCATCTACTGGATTGGTAAACCTTGTTCGTCCAGCAGGCTTGTCGACAGACTTAAAGGCTAGCTTAGCGAGTCACGACCAACGTAATAATAAAGACGTCTGCTCACATGCTTCTCTAAACATGCCTTCTAGCGTTAGTACAACTCAATATTTAGATGTTAGACCTACACACTCGACCCGTAAATCATCCATACCCGTGTTAAATTGAGAAACGGCCAGACGTCGTAATTAGACACTGCTTTGGTGTCTTTTTCCGGGCCATCAACGTATGTAAGGGAGGAGATGACACTCAACAATCTTGACACACATGGTCGTGGGATCGCTTGGTCACGGTGGAGGGGCCAGCGTTGGTGACTGGCTGTGTCTCTGTGTGTGTGTGACTGCGTGTGTGTGTGTGTGTGTTAGGCTAGAACCCATGAGGGTAATTATGCACTCTGAGGTTCCCTAAGGGGACACCACAGTATACACCCCAGCATAGTACAGCACATTCGCATTTGGTGTGACCCACCAGATAGCAATCAGATCTTGGGATGGTTATTTTCAAGTCGGGGCTTTGAACACGAAGGATTTGAAGGTAATTAGGAGTTCCTTATAAAAAACATTGTGGATTATATTCGAAAGTAAATGTGAATTGATTGATCTTTATATCATTATGTGCACATCTGCAAAGCCAGTTAAATACAGGGATTGCGCCATGACAACTCCATCCCTTTGAGGAAAGGTTAGCAGTTCTGTGCTAGCATTGAAGTAAATCCAATTCACTTTCGGATCCGAATAGCAGTTGAGCACTTGGCTTGTTGCTTTACAGATGAAGGAATGCACAGCGAGGACATGTGATATAACTGGAAGAAACAACATGGAGCCATCAGAGAATGGGTAAGCCCCGCTTTATTACTTAAGAAAAGCTCCATGAAAAGTAAAATGGCATACCTATTCTTAGAAAGCATTCCAATGGCTTCTGTGGGAAACGCACGTAAGCCAAAGCTGTGGCTCCTACCCCATAGCGATGTAGGCCCACCGTTGGGTGGACTGCTGAGGCCCGGCTAACCTTTCTCTTCTCTCTTTGTCAGCAGCGCAAGTCCAGTAAAGGACGGCACTCCGACTCCACGAGTGAGTGTGTTCTTCTTTCTTTTTGTGCCATCTCTTTATGTCGCCTGTGCTTTCTTTCCCCACTCACTACCACTCCTTCTTTAAGCCTCTCCCTGCCCCCCTCTATTTGGCTAACTCCTCTCTAGAGATGCCCTCTCTTTCCCCTCGACGCTAGGAAAGATAAGAGTCTGGGGAAGCAGGAGGATGAGTGTGGCAGCAAGGGAAGGAAAGCGGGAGAAACTAGTAACTGCTTGTCTTTATTGAGAAAAGATTCACTGTGCCATATGTTGCCTAGCAACTATTGTTGGATCACCACATTTTTTGCTGAGGTGAAAATGTTGCGCAATGTTGCATGTGCCCCTTGGAGCACAGTTTGGCATTCAGATAGAGAAAAAAACTCGAAACAACGGTGAATTGTCTGCGCACAAAAATTAAAGTCGAAAAAGCCAATTTCCTCTCGACAAATGAATCCGGCAGTTAATTTAGTAAACAACTGTTCTACCAACCTGTCTTAAGTCAGGTGGGAAGGTAGACTACTGGTGTCAGGCCCTGGGTCCGTTCCTAGGCTCGTTTTTGTGTGCGTAAAGACGGAGAACAGCGGCGTGGCCCCAGCCAACGGCCGTCCATCAGAGGCCACCCGGGACCCCGTCGCACCAAGCTGGTGGAATCCCCTTCCCCACCGTGCCGATAGGTTGTGGAGACGCCACGTGTCACATGCCTGCCACCCTCCGCAAGCTGTGCCACCGCGGGGCCATCTGTGGCGGGCATGGCCCGCCCTGGTGGAGCTGACGCCCAGAGGCACTGCCGTCAAAGCGCCGTGTACGTTGCTGTCTCCATCGGCTTAGGATTAGTCATGATCGATTGATTGAATTTTGTTCTTTGTTCTTGGATTTAAGATCCACCAAAAGATTCCCAACAGTAGCACCCAGGACAAAAACACAATCCAACCTAGGTTTTATTGAAACGATTGTTTTTCTCAATACGTTTTGTGAGGATGTGTTTTACTGGGACAAAAGCAGACAGAGTGTATCATTCGACTCCCTGCTACAATGCCAGATTGGGTATTGTTGGGTGTCCATAATGTGTCGGTGCACGGGGGGGGGGGGGGGGGGGGGGGGGGGGGGAGCAGGACCCTGTAACCCGATAACACACACGACTGAGGGAACACTTTGTTCCAGCGTAAGGCGAGGTGCGAGCTGTCATGTTTGCAGCTGATCCCACTGTTCACTCCTATACTGGTCTTTACAAACACACACAGACACACACACACACACACACACAGACAAAAACCTGCACACCTACACGTAGACACACACTGGGCCAATGTTGAGGCTGGTCGGCTGGCTTAAGAGATTAAAGACTTCAACCCTCACACGGCCATTATCCGCCACTTGCCCCCCGTGCAGACCTGTGAGACATGGACTGCCTGCGTAGAAAGACACAGCCCCGGGGGAGAAGGCCTAGTTGGCTCATCGCTTTGATGATGACGTGCTAGACTGAGCTCCTTACCGCCATCATCCCACGCCGTGTTTTACCCTCTCAAACCCGGGGTTTTTCCCTTCCCTATGGGCCAGGCGCTGTCCTTAGATACACTGCGTATGTTTACGCCCTGGTATCCCAGATAAGCACGCTCCCACCCCGCGTGGTCTCGTGCTATGGCTGCCGTCTCTCTGGACCTGCATTTCTCCGTCGCCCCCCCCCCCCCCCCCCCCCCCCAGCTCCAGGGTCACCAGCAGCGCCGTAACAATGATGTATGTGAAGCCAGGAAAACAAACAAGCGCCCGGGGAGCGATGTCCAATATGCGTGTACTGTGTGTCTTTATAGCTCTCGTGTTTGTAGGGGACAGAAACAACAATGCTGCTGGAAGTGGATCTCTGCCAGTGTGTCAATTTGAAAGAGGTGAAGACGTGTAGCGCAGCCAACGGTGAGAGGCAGATGGTTCTTCAGACCAGTTTATCCCCGGAGTCATTCCGTAGGTCTCGGGTTGCTGGCTCCCGCCTCACCACCCACCATGGCTCGCATCAGGGTTCTCTCACAGTCCACCGCTGAGCGCGCCTGACGCCCGTGGCCCTGTCCGCATCGCAATCCACCAATTATACCGCATCACGCTACCGTTGATGACACCGCCACGAGTGGCATGGGACTGGTAATAAAGTCTGGGAACTGGGAACGATGGATTCATGTCCACCCCATCCCGTCAGTGGCATGTAAGCATTGGGGTGGGGGGGTTATGTTTCTCATCTTCCGTCCTAAGAATAGCCTGGTCCCACGCCCGGACAGAGGAAGTGGACACATGAGCACGCTGTAGAAGCATGGCCAGCTGAATGCACTGGAACACCACGGCCTGGTGGTGGCCGGAGTGGGAGACAGCAGATGGTGTGTTGAGGAACGGCTTTGCATGTCAGTGTGAAGGACAAGGGGGAGGGCAGAGAGTCTTTTTGCGTGCTCAGACTGAGTCCAAAAAAAACTGGAGGGAAGAGAGGCAGAGGAAAGAGGAAGAGGAAAAGCAGAATGTGTGCTCGTCTGTAAATATTACAGGGAAATGAAGATAGAGCAGGGAGAGAATTCACCCAGTCAGCCTGCACGTTGCCGAAGATAATCAGACTCTCTTTTCTCGCTCAGCAACCCTCGCCCTCCCTCCCTCCCTCCCTCCCTCCCTCCCTCCCTCCCTCCCTCCCTCCCTTCCCCTCCCGCCGCCTCTCCCCCTTTCCCCTCTGCTCTTGCTACTGTGAAACAAACAACTCTGAAGAGGCGGTGAGCATGCAGAGAGCAAGGGAGCGAGCAACAGAGTGTGAGAGAGAGCGACGCCCAGGCTGCCGAGGAGGGGGGGGGTGTGGGAACACACAGGAGAAGCAGGAGGCGGAGCCTGGTCCCCCTCTCTCTCCCTCTCGTAAACACACACACGCACACGCACACACACACAATCGACAGACAGATGGGCGTTTGTTTTGGCCGGGCCCCTCGGCCAATCCGGGCCCAGGGCCGGCCCCCCTGCGAGGGCTGGGCTGGGCAGGGCATGTCGGAGGGAGTGTGCGGCTGAACTTAAGGAGTGTGCTAGCAGGCTGGCCCCTCGTTGTTGAGAGTGCTCTGGTCTTTCCTCCTCGCATGGTTGTGCAGACGCCGAGCATGAAGATTCAGGAGTCCTCCGTCAGCTGTGACACGGGCAGGATCGTTGGCAGTGGCGTGCGGCCCTCGGAACCGGACCGCGAGAGCTGCGAAGACGTGCCATGCCTGGACCTGACCGCCATCACTGAGGACACCAACTGGGGAGGTGAGTGACCCAAAAGCCGCCGTCGCTCTGGACACACACACACACACAGACGTACGTACACACAGACGTTCGTACACACAGACACAGACGTATGTACACACAGACATATATACGTTCCTACACACAGACATACATACTTACATACACACATGCACAAAATAGGTCACACCTGTTTCTTGTGCTCAGAATTTCTATTCAATTGTATTTTTTTCATTTGAACTATGCACTATAGAACTATGAAATGGGCACAAAAACAAACGCGCACACACACACACACACACACACACACACACACACACACACACACACACACACACACACACACACGTTTACTGTCCCCGCTTTACATTTTGGTGTCTGGGTGGCAGCTGCACACCCTCTGCTCCCTCGCTACCTCTCCTCCTCCTCCTCCTCTTCCTCCTCCTCCTCTTCCTCCTCCTCCTCCAGCCTGTTGTGGCGTCTTGTGCGTCTCCTGCTGGACTTAATAGTCTCAGATCCTCTTAAGTTCTCCCTGCAACTATATCTGGAAGAGCTGTGTGGCTGACGCTTTCTTTGTATGCTGTGGCTGCTCAGCTCTGATAACAACCGTTTGATTGGCAGGCTGGTATTTTAGAATTTTAGTATTTTCTTTTTTTTATATATATATATATATATATATATATATATTTTTTTTTTTTTTTTTTTTTTTTTTTAATTTTTTTTTTATTATTACCTTGCAGTGGATTAATAGGCTAGTTCTATATATCCTCATCAAAGAAGCAGAAACATTTCTAAATCAATAGTGAGTGAGTATCTTAGTGTTTGTGTAATGTGTTGTTCTCCCCGGTAGCAGTTACAAAGGCAGTTTGTGGCTTCGAATGGTTTCCAGTCTCAGCTGTGACTCCTGTAATCATTGTAGCCAAGTAATAATTAAAGGGGAGGGCTACAGAGTGATAACAGTGCATCAGTTCACCAGGCGAGAAGGAGGCCACTCTTCAAAGTAATGGATCCTGAAAAACGTGACAGTAAGACTGTACCTTCCGGCGAATAAGGCAACGCTCTTGCAATGCACATGAATGTATGCCGAAGTCGGATAAATGCCTTGAAGACTGGAATCGTTTATGAACGCTGTTGAATCTCATCATGCATACTTTAGACTGAAATAGACCTAAACATTATTTTAAGCAGTAGCTCAAGGGTCCTTTTGGTTACGGTGTAGAAAAAAACGATTGCAGACAGAAAAATTCAATGGACGGCTTATTTTTCAGATGAAGGCAACACGTCTGTAGTTAACAAAACTGAGTTGGGGATGCATTCACGGTCATTAAGAGGCGTAACGCATCAAAATGGCTCCGCTTCATCCAGTTTGGTAAACTTTTCATTCAGGCCGGAGCAATGATTAACAGCAAGTGTTTGAGCAGGCTGCCACTGACGAGAGGTGCGGCACTGGGGACTGTGGGGAGGTTGCGAAAGAGCAGATCTCGACGGAGGAGTGTTCTGTACGGTCTGCGTCCTGTTCGCAGAAAGTGAAAGTCAAACGAGGCGTTCAAGCTTGTTTCGTCCTGGAATGACTGGACCAACGGCGTTCAGCTCGATGGTTACTGAGGCGGCGTGCAGTGATATGCGTGCCTACTTCTCCACTGTGACCCCGGTCATCCTACAGAAAGATTGGTTCTCATAAACGACTATTCTAATGCATGATACATTTAGATTGGACCTTATAAGAAAATATTGTTTGGAATGGTTTTGATCCAATAAGTCTTTCAGGTCAAAAACGAGTGATCCTTTTTTACTTCCTTTTTATTTATTTATACATTTTTTTTACAAACACAACACTTACTGCAATCTTCAAGGAAGACCTCTAGTGGTGAAGATCGGTGCCTGTAGCATTTCTCGGGGGGAAAACCGTGTGAGAGGCGAGCCTGTTTCTTGGCTGTGGTTGTGCCAGGTTGCCTTCGCAAGTCTGTTGCAATGGGTATTGTTCCTCATGTGTTTGTGTGGTGCTCTGTGCAGGAGTGGCAGGGCGCGTTTTAGCCAGATGTGGTTTTTCCCACAACCACTTCCATTTTGAATGCAGAAACTCCTCCGTTCTTCTGTCACTGCTGCAAACTCCCATTATGAGGCACTGGGAGTCAGGGCTCGCTGAGGAGAGAGCCTGATTGACTGTGGCAGGCGATAGCCACATCACGAGACTTATCTCCCCTGAAGGAAGAGTGGCTTGATGTGTTGGGCCCCCTTTGTAGACGGAGGAAGAAGGAAGGGCTTGGTAGAGACAGAGATCACAAACATGGAACTTGAGTAGTCCTTCCCTCTTACAGTAGCCTTGATAGTTCCCTTAAAGCAGAATGTTTTTTTGCTGAGGCATAGCGTAACCTAATTTAATGAGGGTCTCTGAAGCGGCGTGGTGTACAGTCAGATGGATCGTGTTTTTTTTGTTTTTGTTTCGAAATGGAGGAGGGTGCTATGGGAGCGATGAGGGTGGAACAGGGGCCTTTGTCCCAGAACAGCATGTGACGGGGCCAGTCGTGTTGCCCTGCTGTTTGCCCATGTGCTGCTCCATTTGACACAGGTGGCAGGGCACTGTTTAGACTGATCAGGGACAAAGTTAAGGACGCATTCGTCAGAACCAAGAGCTTTCGATTTGGTCTAGAACATTTCTGTGTGCTGTGTTCTTCTCCAGTTCTCACTTTTCCTCCCCCCTTTCCCCGCTTTCCCCCTTTTCCTGTCTTTTTTTTTTTCTTTCTCTCTGTCTAGGTTCCCCTTTCTTTAGCGCCCCTTTCCTTGATTTCAAAAGTATTTTCCAGCGATGTTATCACGAGGGTAAGTGGTATGCTAAATCAGCGTTGGACTTGACAGTCCTCTCGAACACCTCCGGCTGGCTGGCTGCTTTTCGCATGACCTTTTAACACCGCATGGCAACGTTGTTCACGCTAAACGACTTGGCACTGCCAAGCTTAACCTTCGGAGAGAGGGCGGCTTGACAAATGTTTCATTAGGCCGCCGTGGCCGAGCGGCGAAATGCCACGCCGCCCTGCTGGCCTGTCTACCCCGCGTGTGGGGCAATATTACAATAGCCCTGGGAGGCCTTCCAGTTGAATCGAGGGTTTCACCTGCTGGTGTTGTAAGAGCCCTGCGGGCGAGTCCTGACACGTCGAGAGCAGAGACTAGCGAACCGGCACGTACCTCCGAGCACGGGAGGACCTGAGGAGACAGGGAGGTTGGAATTTGAGCCCCCGCACTTCCCCCCCGAAGCCCCAGCCCACCACTGCTTAGAGCAACATGGCGTGCACGGCTCCGGTGTGGGCCGACGGCTTTTTCGACACAGCCGATGTTTTGCGAGCCGATTTCCAACCGCCCGAGCTTGTGTTTTTTCCCCCTCGCCCTTCCCTTGTCCCCGTGCAACTGTTACCAATGTGGCGGAGTGGTGCACTCCCAGTTAGAAAGCGCGTGTGGTTTCTCGCTCTCTCTTTACGTAAACATGCATTGGGGCGCCCGCTGAGTCGGCTGTCTCAGGGGCTGCGCGGTGTTTTGACATGGTGTAGGATTCTAGTCCACAACCTTCCCTCCTCGCCTAGCAACAGGCAGCGTGCTCAAACAATCTCCGCGAGCTCGTGCTGTGGGAACATGAACACCGCATTCTCTCTGTCTCCCTGCGCCCTTATCTCTGTCACACACACACACACACACACACACACACTCCCATCCCAGTCACTCTCAGCACGTCAGCAGAGGCTAAAACTGTAAAGTCATGGCCACTCCGAGAGGGGGGGTCATGCTCCGACATTATCCCACCGACTGCATGAAAGAGGGGCTGCCATTTATATATTTATAGTCCGGGGAGGGGGGGGGGGGGGGGGGGGGGGGGCGTTGTCAGAGGCATCTGTATGGTTATAATCACCAGCCATAATTATTGTTGAAGTGGACTCTTACGGTGAGGGAGGAGAGAGGGACAGAGAGAGGGAGAGACAGACAGAGAGAGGGAGGGAGGGAGGGAAAGAAGAGTGGGCAGGGTTACTAAGCAGCCGTTTGGGTACAACATCTGTCACAGATGCAGTCCCAGAGTGAAATGTGCGCAGTGAAGGTTCTTAGTGAGTCGCCTCATCATCCCTAGTGACTTTCCTAGTGACACCGCCAGGGAGGAGGAAAGCAAGAAATTAAAAAAGCAGTTGCCAAGGAGACCGACCAGCTGGACTTTCGTGCAGCTTCCAAGTAAGTGTTAGTTTATGTGACGCCAAATGGCTTGGATGTTGCCTACGCCATGAACCAATCGCATTTTGGATCGGCTCGATGCTCCGCTCAGCCTTTAATCTCTGGTCGTAGGTGTTTGCCTCTAGAGTAGCGGCCCCGTTGAAATGGCAGCTGCCCAAACGAGGCGGAATGAGAAGCGGTTTGCTGACGGACTCCTGACCCCCCCCCCCCCCCCCCCCCCCCGACCCCGCCCCCCGCCACAGAATCGTTCCTGGTTTGGGCGGAGCTTCTGGTTCCAGCGGGTGCAACGCGGCGGTCGTTCCCGTCTAGCATTTTGGTTTGCGCTGCCTGTCCCGGAGGCTGAAGCCGTTAGACGGTGCGGCGAAAAAGTGTCTCCTGTCGAGACGTGGTGGTCGTCGCCCAGACTCACCGGGCCGCCGCGTGTGTTTGTGTCCCGCAGACCCCGTCCCCGCCCACTCGTCGTGGCAGAGAGAGAGCATGGACCGCGAGGAGGCCCGCGTGTCGCCCCACGCCGGGGGCCATCTGCTGCGGCAGTTGGTGGAGGAGGACAGCGACCCCATGCTGTCGCCCCGCTTCTACGCCTACGGCCACTCCCAGCAGTACCTGGATGACACGGAGGTGCCACCTTCGCCCCCCAACTCGCACTCTTTTGTCAGGTAAGGACTGAGTGGTAATCCCCTGGGGGGGGGGGGGGGGGGGGGGGGGTCAGGGTGTGTGTGTGTGTGGGGGGTGGAAATGACATGCATGGGCAGCGTTAACAAACATCGATTTGCCCTGACCTGCCTGGCTAAACAAAGGTTAAGTAAAAAAAACGAATACATTAAAATAGAGTGAAGGGTGTCGTGTGCCCCGAGGCTCCGTGTTGACGTGCGCTCTCCCTCTCTCCCGCCTCCAGTCGCAGGCGGAGTTCGTCCCTGGGCTCCTGTGACGACGAGCGAGAAGAGCTGACCACGGCCCAACTGTCCAAGAAGATCCACGCCCTGAAGCGGAAGATCCGCAAGTTTGAGGAAAAGTTTGAGGAGGAGCGCAAATACCGGGTGAGTGGCTCCTAGTGAAGATTCTCTCTTGGCAGATAGTATCGCTCCCGAGGAAAACTCCGGAAAACTGGCACTAATGGCCTCACAAGACTACCGCCCCTGTGTTTAACTAGATTAGCGGGTCTCCAATGAGACTCAGATGACTCATTTAGGATGGAAGGAAGATGTCGGAAAATGAGGTCAATTGATATGAAGTGGCGTGTTGTGGTGGAATTAAGAGTAGCTGCCTCTGCCTGGCGGTGAATGGAACCAAGGGATCATGTGTCTTTGTTGTTGTTTCTTCCGCCGGTCCAGCCCTCGCACGGCGACAAAGCCTGCAATCCAGAGATCCTGCGATTAATGAACGAGCTGTCCAAGCTGCGCAAAGACCTGAAAGGTAAGGCGAGCCGAAACCGTTCCCTCTTGACACAGAGGTCTATGGAATCCCGTTCAAGGGACTGCAGGAAATGTCTTTCCCCCAGTGTCTCCTTTTGATTCTTCAGAACACAAGCTGATGAAGTCGGAGGAGGACTTGCCTCCCATAACGCGGCAGCGCAGCAACACCCTGCCCAAGAGCTTCGGCTCGCAGCTCGAGAAGAAATCCCTGCAGGAGAAGGCCCCCAAGCCCCCCGCGGAGAGCACCCTGGAGGTGGTCCAGAAGAAGCTGCGGGAGAAGAGGGAGGAGGTGGGCCGCCCTGAGGACATTAAGGTTAGCGCGGGCGACCACCCTAAGCACACGCACACACACACACACAGACACACACACACACACAGACACACACACACAATGGAAGCTAAATGTTATTGAAAAAGGACTAACGTGGGACAATCATTTGGAATGACGGCGAACTGATGATGACAGGCAGGGAATGCTGTCTTTGCTTGTGTTTCGTACGACGGGGGGAGCGGGTGGTCGTTGATTCAGGCTGCGGTGACTCACGCCCGCTTTGTTTTGTGCGGACAGGATATGACACGGGAACAGATAGGAGCAGAGAAGGTGGCGCTGCAGAAGGCTCTGCTGTACTACGAGAGCATCCATGGCCGACCGGTGAGTCACCCTGTCCCCTTGCCCACAGTAACACCGTTTCCAAGCCAACGGAGGCTTACATACAGCGAGTATTGCTTTTACTACGTGACATTGTGGCACAGACTTTATTGACCTATGAGAGCTTCATTCTGCTTTTGTGGCAAGATTGTTTGGATAAACAATACTATTAGCAGGGTGAGAGAGCGTTCACTGTCAGCCTATACTCTGCAAGTATGTAAACAGGTTGTCAGTCCTACAGTAGAAAAGCCCTATGCCCAGTGGTAACCTGTAGACTTACAGTGAAAGAGAGCGTGGACAGAGGATGCTTCTCCCTCAGCACATGCCGGTTGCTATCCTACCATCGAATACATCAACCCATGCTCAGAATCAATTATGTCGCCAACATGTCTGCCTGTAAGAATTGTAGCAAACAGTGCGGAGTGTTTTCCAGATTTGTTCAAGTCAACTCATACAGGGAAAACCAATCAAGCATCTGCTTGGCTCGATCTGTAGAGGGAAGAACACACACACACACACACACACACACACACACACACACGTTGTTTGCCGTGAGCCGATACTTAATGGGACTAATTGCCGAGCCTTATCCCGCTTAGTGTTTGTCACTAATCAGGAAGTGGCACAGGTGACCTCTTAGTTCGCCATATCCCTGACTGTTCAACATGCCACGGTGGTCGATGGCCAATTGACTTTGCACTTTTCCGATGCGAGCGACGTTTCTGAGCCCAGGGCAATTCAGGTTTCTGGTCATTTTTTGCTGTAAACGTCAGCCCTTTAGCACGCTGACCATTTTTCCAGAGAGCCTTTGAAAAAAAGGGAGGTTTTAAAGTGAGGCCGTGTGTTCAAATGAGTTTTCTTCCTTTTGGTTTTTCCAGGTGACTAAGAGTGAGAGGTTGATCATGAAGCCGCTCTACGACCGCTACCGCCTGGTCAAGCAGATTCTGTGTCGAGCCTCCACCATCCCCATCATTGTAAGTGCTGCCTCACCTCCCTCCCTTACCTTTTGTCCCCAGGTGAGGAAACCCTTGCTCCCCTTCACTTTCCAGTTAGTGGCATTTTGCTACAGAGTTAGCCAGACTGCACTGTCATCAGAAAGGCCTAGTGCTAGCATCAGTTCTCCACTGTTGGAACAGTTTCCGCGAGAGGACTTGCTCTACGTTAGCTTAGCTTCAAAGCCAATATTAGGTCCAGCTGTAGCAGCTCAGTGTGTCGACACACAGACGGCTCCTGCTACCAAACAGGACGCACTTTCATCAGATTTGAGAATTAGGTTTGGCTGGATTGCACACAAATGTGGATTTAGTGTAACATTTGTAAACAGTAGAATTTTATTTCCTTTACGTTTGTAATAATATCAAACCAATGTTTAATGGATACATAAAGTTGGTAGGCTTCTATTGTGTACTGCAAAGAAAACATTGTAATCTCGAATGTGAAGGACAAACTGTACAGCCACTATATAATGTATAATTATTATCCCTGATTTTATAAATATGCATTACGTTTGTATTGTAGCTATTTGGTAGGCAACCAGAAGAGTCTCAAACCCAGCGTGCAAGAACATTATCTGGTGGTAACCCTATCTGCCTGAAAACTAGCAAAAGAATCCCATTAGAATGCAGTCAGTCAACCTTGTGTTTTCCATTGGCACATCAACCGCAACCCTTTGGCTTTGTGTTCTTGGTTGTCATTGCTGTCCTTTTGTGGGGGTGAGCGGGTGTTAAGGCAAGTCGGCCTGCGAGAGGCTGAATCGACCTTGAGCCAGAGTCGCTACAGAGTGCGTGCTCTCTCAGGAGCTAGGGAACTGTGCCCTTGCCTGCCGTTAAAAAGTCGAGTGGGGTCGGCGTGGTAACCGCTCCTTGTTGACCCTTACCACAGGGCTCCCCCTCCAGCAAACGGCGAGGGCCCCTCCTTCAGCCCATTATCGAGGGCGTGCCCGCACTCTTCTTCGACGACATCAAGGTGAAGAGCTGCCGCGCGACCCAATCAGGGATCGCAACCCTGCCCTTTGACCTAGGACACAAACGTGATTGCTGCCTGATGACTCAGTGACTGCCTGTGGCGCGGTGTGCATTGCTGTCAGATTCATGCCGTCTGATTTGGAGCGCCTTGAAATCAAAATGGCTCGGAGAGGCTGGAACTAGATAGGCCTGTGCATGGTGTATGGTCACCACAAACGCAAATACCTGATCATCTAACCGTAGACTAGTACGAACTAACTCTGAAATGGAAAATCGTGCTGTGCTGTGCTGTTTGTGAAACTAGCTGTAGCTGACTAACCCTAGCAACACCGCGTCCGCGTCAACCCAAGATGAATCGAACTTTAAACATGTGTAGTAGTAGTCGTCGTGCTCTGATTTCATGAAAACATCCCATGTCCTTTGCTTAACAATGCCTGAATCCCTTTTTTGCACTGTCGCGCTTGAACCCCGGTAGTGTGCGGGCGGCACAAATCGAACGGCCCCGGCAGCAACCTCCCCTTACCCCAGTTAACCCCTCTCCGTCTTGGGCTGTCCCTAGGAGGAGGAGGATGGCTCGGACGACGACGGCGGCGAGTCGAAGCCCCAGTTCATGGTGACCGTCAAGACCGACTTCAGCATGCTGGGCTTCCTGGACCAGCTGGAGGAGGAGGCCGACGGCTTCATCTCGCCCGTCGACGACCACTCGCCGTCCAAGAACCCGACGGACATGAGGCTGTCCAACCTACACTCTGCCACCATGTAAGCACCTGAGCCTGCGTCCACGTGCAATTTCCTCTCCCCCTTGCCGTTTTCCCTGTCGTCGACAACCACGTGGAGATGCCTGACGCCGTGTTTCTACCCCCACCCAGGCCAGAACTTGTAGAGCAACTCCAAGAGGCCAGAGAGGAGAAAAAGAGAATCCGAACGAACCTGAGGGAGTTTGAGGACCAGTTTTTCAGGCAGAACGGCAGGTAAATAACGACCCCGTCCTCAATATTGTTCTCTGAAGACGAGGAGGTGGCAGGCTGCCATTGCGGCTCTGCCGTGTTGAACCGTTTTCCACCTAACTGTCCTTAATGTTGATCTGACCTTCATCTATTTCTCCTCCCTTTAGAAACGTGCAAAAAGAGGACCGCTCTCCTTTGGCTGTGGAATACAATGAATACAAGCATATCAAAGCCAAGCTGAGGCTGTTGGAAGTACTCATCAGCAAAAGAGACTCCTCTAAGTTTATCTAGTGAAACACAACCAACTAAGGACAGTCTAAGGGGAGGCTAGGTCTCTGCAGTACCGCACCAGCAACCGATGGAAAAAGCCACCCGTCCCTTGAAAACGCACTTATCCCACTGTAGAGGCTACCAAAAACGGACTCTGAACTGATGCGTCTCTCTCTCCCACTCTCTCTCCCCCTTTCTTTCTTACTAATGCCATCTGTGCCATTCACACGTTTTGTCTTGAGAAGATGCCACCATGTTGCCCTGGTAATCCTCTAACATAGAGCACAGCATGGCGTTCCTCTGCGGCCCCAAGTTACTGACCCGTGCGAGATTCAAACTGACACGAAGGTGCAGCCCCTGGAGGCCCCCCCGCCTCTGTGTCAGCTCAATATGACCTTGTTTGCAAAAGAGTCATAAAGAGTCATAAAGAACCAATCAAATAGGCGCTAGACCGATCATCTAACTTCAGCGGAAATCATATAGATAAATGTATTACCATTTTTGTCTAATTTATTTCCCTCCTTATGTTTATATTGTTGGGGACATTCATTTCTATTAAAGCAGAGTAGGGTTATTTTTTTTTTTTAGATTTGTCTTAAAACGGAGTAAAACATTAGATTTAAAGTTGTTGTGATTTTGAAAGAATGATTTTGTAATTAACAAAACAACCCTTTTCTGTATTTTTGTAAGGGAGATAGTTACAATTTGCATATAAACCAATCCAACAGTGTAATCGTATTTTGTCCAAAAATTGCTTTGCCAGTTTTTGTTTTTGTAAAAATTGGTGCCATATCTCAATTCTGGTTGTATGGTTGAATGTTAACCTTAGAAATACTTTTATTCTCCTGTCAATGCCTGTTCCATTTATTATTTTCTATATGCTTTTGTATCTTTAGATTTTACAACGAAGCATCAAATTTCCTTAAAGGTGATCAACCAGGAGAGCTTGTAGCTGGTGTTCTATGGCATATGATCCAAAGAAAATAACTTGATTTACAGATTTTATACCAAAATACTGTAGCAGATCAGTACAAAATCATAGCTTCATTTGTGTTACCACGCATTACTTAGGTTATGCATGTAGCTGCTTGTATATTTATGCATTGTTGTGTGTTTCTGTTCACTTTATGTAAAATAAGCTATTTCCTGTCTTGAAATCAATGGTATGTGTTTGGTCACTAAGATTAACATTGACAAATGCCCTTTTGAGATGAATCAACCCACACAAAGACCTTCATAAAACCCATCGAACTCAGAAACGGCTGCTAAAATCAGCTCTTCTCTACTCAATGTTTCTTTCTTTAACATCTCTATAGTCTATTTGTTCTTTGTAAATATGGATCTTGATCTGTGTTTACATTTCTAGGTGAGCAAGTACATCTTTCCTTTATTTCTCCAAAATGGATAATTAACAGTGTCACTTTCGTTTTTATTGAATGTAAACACTGGTAGATAGAATGAATATGGGTGTGTACATTTTAGTACATAAATTGTATTTGTATTTTGTATATAATATAAAACCAAACCTATTTTTACTGACTGTGTTGGGATTTTCACTTATGGTGTGTCAGAGTTGATGTTTGGAATGCTGTCTTTTTCCATAGATCATGAAGAATACCCAGAGTATGCACACAAACATCATGCACCATACAAAAAACACAATGCAAGATGGCCCGATGAAATAAAGTATGTATTTGTTCAGGAAAAACACGATCAATTTAAATCCATTCACAGGTTGAAAAGTAAATATTACTTGCAGCCACTAGTAAGCCCTTATTATATAACCAGACAGAGAGAACATTTGCGGGATTACCTGTTTTTCCATGTTTCAAACTAATGCACAGGGTTTCCCCCGATAGTTTGTTCCGGAAATGAAAAGATGTTCACCACTGATCAGATGAGCAAACTATTATTTGGCTTCATATCCTCATCATATTAAGGTAGAACTTCAGGAGATGAGTACCGATATGAAAAGCCTGTGACCTTTAAATATTATTAGTACAAGGAACAAGCAGACATAAAAAAAAAAGCACAGAACAGATGTAAATATACATTAAGGAAAGGAAAAGTAATTCATTGGTTGTTGATGAATGTCCATTGAAATGTGATTAGTGACCAACTAGGATGAGAGGTGAAAGGATAACTGGATTGGAAGGAACTCTTGGGACCCAATCAAATGTAAGCCTGGTCTATTATTTTTACGTTACTGTAAATGAACAAACACAAACTGCTTTATGTTGACTTTCTAGGGTTATGATTCGCCAGGATTTATAAATCCACTATTCAATTTTACTTAAGACAGTTAAGACTTATGTGAGTCAAACAGTCGTTTCACTTGTCAGCAAATGTATAATTACCCTGTATTTGCCACGTAGAAAATCTATAGGGTTTGAATTAATTTACTATTTGATATTCTGCAAGTATTTGAGAAGTATTTCTGTCTATTTTTTTTTAATCGCTACGCACAAGCAGGCGTTCACTCTTCACAACATGCAGAATACATCCAATAAAAATCTTTGAAACAAATAATCAGCTTCCAGCTTAGCCACTTATCTCGAAACGATTTTCTATGGAAGGGAATGTAATATTAGGGCAATCTAGTGCACTAAGAGCCATGAGCGATGGAATATTAGGGCAACATGTATCTTTCAGGTTTCTATGCTAAGCCTATCTGCCTGCTGCATAAATCCTGGATTATCTGGATTTCAATCTGATCCAGGCCCGGCAACGGAGTCCACACCATGGGTCGGCAGTACACAGGGCCGAGTCCATGAGCAGAAATATAAATAAACTTTGCAAAGGGAGGGGCTTTTAATCAAGTTTTAACTGTAAATAGAACATATTATCATACTACGCAAAAAATAAAAGTTATATTCCACAAACATTGCAAGTCAAGTGTAATGCTTTTAAGTTATTTACATAATTCTGAAAAGAATATATTTGAATCCAGGATATATAATACAAAATCTACAGAAGTACCCAAAAATAATTTGACCCTGCCCATTTTGAATTCAACTAAATCCAGTCCGGTCAGCACAACATGCCACACCTTGCACTTTGGAATGGAACATAGCAATACAATATTTTGCATCTCATGTTTATCCATGCCAAAGGACAAAAGCTGGTAATAATAATATTAATAATAATAATACTAATAATACTAATAATAATAATAATAATACTCTAATAGTAATAATAAGATTCATAATCATAATATTAAGACTAGTAAAGTGCTTTTGCGTTGGCGCATATCACCCCTCCCCCACCTCCCTGGCTTCAAACTAGACTGAAGCCCTCGTACTGTTCCACGGCCTGGGTGAGCCGTCGGCGCAGGGTCTCTTTGGTCTGGTAGCGGGGCATGTCCAGCAGGTTGTAGCAGGTGTGGGCCACGGGCAGGTAGTCCTCCTGGGCCGAGGTGGACTGGATGATGATGCGCAGGCTCTCCATGCCGTGGATGGGGATGCGGTCGCTACCAGTCAGGAACACTGTGGGATGGGAGGAGGAGGAGGACAACCAGGCCTGGTGGTTAGCGTTAGCTGGTACAAAGAAAAAGAATACGCTGGCCAACTTAGGGAAGAGTTTGGCCCTGATCCTTTAAAAAAAAAAATAAAAAAAAATGTTAAACTCTTACTTGACCGCCTGCATCTCTATCTCGCTCCCTTTATGAGATCGTACGTCTGAAAAGGTCCAAATGTTTGGCCCTGATCGGATCAGAACTCCAAGGAACACACTTCCCTAGATGGTCCTGATTCAACGTGACTGTATTTCTGTCCACGAGGCCGATTCTGAAAACCATACCCACTAACTGCGTGCGACTTGGAGTAAGAGCAGGGGACTAGAGCTAGTTGCCTGGATACAGTAATGAGTCCATCAAAGTCACTTACATAAGAACTGCTTCTTCTTCTCCAGGGGGAACTGATGGAAGACCTCCCAAAACATTTTTACTGTCGGGTGAGTGGCTGAATATTCCCCTTTGTAAACAGCGTTCTGAAGAGGGAAAACCACAACCAAAATAACAACATTCTATCAAGTTACATAATCTCAACAGCACAGTGCGATCTTTATGGTCTTTAGTGCACCTGCTAACTGAGCGCATACACATGGATCCTTACTATGGGACTAGTCCATGGTGAGTGTCTGCCATGCATTTCTGACTAGCCCTGGCTCACAAACCTCATACACATTTCCCAGATTTGGCGCGGGGCCGTGAAAAACTCCCCTCTCTTACGCACGTTCCTGAGAAGAACCTGCTTGTGCACGTGCGGCCGTCAACAAGTCACCCAGTATGACCCTCTGACTCGGACCCCCCCCCCCCCTCCCCCTCCTCCTCCTCCTCCTCCTCCTCCTCCTCCTCCCTTAGAAATCCGTTCTCTGCCCTGAACTTGACCCTGGGAGCCTGAACAGGTTTGATTTTGTACTGTGTAGAGCTTTAGCAGCAAAGAGCACCATAAGTAGGACTATTTGTTAGAGATATACAAAAATCTGACCCCAAAAAAAAAGAAAAGAAAAAACATTGCACTGTTTCTTTTGTACCCTACAACTGCTATTGAGCATGATTTAGTGAAAGTTAGTATTATTCCACAAGACCCCAATGGTCTACGTAGTCTACTCTGCCCAACCCTTGCCCAGTGTTTGTGTGCGTATGCGTATGTGTGCAATCTGACCTTCTCCAGCTCCTCCCAGTTGTAGTTGCTGTTCCCCACAACCATGGCCATGAGCTCCGAGGGCTGGAACAGCGACAGGATCCTGCCGCCACACACCTTGAGGAAGCCTGTGGAGAAGGCCGAGTAGAGCTCGCTCACCGAGTCAGTGAACACATAGCGCAGGTAGGCCTCCACAAACTCCTCCCTGACACACACAAGCAAAGGCAGACAAGACGGAGCGGATTAAAAAGGGACGTTGACATTTCTGTGACCTGGCCATTGAAATACTTCGGAGAAAAGCAAATCGGTTACCGTCGTAGAATTTCGAGTAATGAATGAAATAGTATCTGGGTTCTGGTGACCACACAACTTCCAAATTGAAGACATCTGAAGTTAACTCAACATTTCGTGCTTCTAAGTCTCAATATCTTCTGAGAGCCCGTCATACAACGGAAGAGCAACATGATAACTTTAGTAACCCAACGTCTTTCTTTGAAATGTTTTTATAACGGCTGTTTTAGGCTGTGGGAGTATCTAGTACATTATCATTCTATCCAATAAAGTATGCACATGTCCATTGGTTTATGCATCTTTTAACCGTAAAGCCTCAGTCTCTGGGAACAAAAAAAACCTAACGAATCCGCCCTCGGTAAAGATGGCTTCTCTAAGTGCTTCAGCTTGTTCTGGGTCTGTGCTGGTGTGCTCCCTCTCTCCCTGTCTCATGCCCTTCTCCCTTCTGTGTTTGTTTGTATGCCTGCCCTCTCCTCCAGGGGGTTGTGCTGTGTAGCGGAGCGCAGTGGGAACAGAAAGGGGGGGGGGGGGGGGCAGTGGAGGAGAGCACTGGGACCCAGGGGGAAACGACACTGTTCAGGGGCTGCGGTACGCCGCTCTGCTTCCCCATCTTCAACATCGGAGCACTGGCAAGCCAAACGCCCATAAAAACACACAGAGTGAAGTGGATAAATAGGTGTATTTTGTGTGTGTGTGTGTGTGTGTGTGTGTGTGTGTGTGTGTGTGTGTGTGTGTGTGTGTGTGTGTAGGGTGTGGGGTATTTAATGATGATCTGGTGAAGACGCGTCCGTTGGCAGTGACAGTATCAAAAATGTAGCCCTTCCAGTTCCCCAAGACAGGATGTGTGAACTCTGGGCACACCATGGCTGGCCACCTGCCTGAAGGAAGCCGGCAGCAGCAAACAGCTTTGTTACAGGAGACAGCAGGCAGGACCACAAAGAACAACGTACCTCAGACTTGATATATACGCGGACACAGGTGTGTGTGTGTGTGTGTGCGTGTGCGCACACACACACACACACACACACACACACACACACACACACACACACACACACACACGGCAAGTGCTCTAACCATAAACACTCCATCTTACAGACTTGGTCACGTGGAGGCAGGAAGGGTGCGATTGCATCTGTGGGCTAGGCTAACTTCTCGTCTGAATAAACATGTTGCCTTCAGAAGAAAAAAAAAAAAAAGTTAAGGAAACCTACCACCACTCTGAGCTCCTGACTATTACTCGAACCTACAGATGTATGGGGCTTTCATTCAAAACATACAGCAATAACAAAATGGATTCCTTTCTCAGCCTACATTGGAGCCGAACTGGGTTGCCGAGTGACTGAGGCCTTGGGTCTGTGTTCCAGAGAAGCCCCATCTGTTTGAGACAATCCCACAGACGCACTCCACACCCCAGTGTCACCACACCGTTGGACTCTGTCATACCGAGATCTAACCCCGCTCCACGAGCATATGGCTGCTCTAAACCACAAGGCCAAAAATAACATGCAGGACAAGGTGTGGGCTGTTGTTTTGTTCGGACTTTTTGGCAACGGCCAAGGCTGTCTGGTTGGGTCTATGGGGCACAAAATGACGGATGTTTAAGAGCTTCCTAATCTCGGGCACGGATGAAACAAAATCTATTTGTCACGTGCCTTTAAAACAGTGTGTGTGTGTGTGTTTGTTTGTGGGGGGGGGGGGTACATTAATAGGCCAGTGTCTGACAGTGTCCCAAAACAGGGGCTTCTTTTAGGACTGGAAGTGGGTCACAGGTGAAAACAACTCTAATCTAATCTAGTTTGTTTTTTAACTAAGTATTGAGGTCTTCACACGATAATACATTAACAATCCATGTTCTTCCCAGATAATACATTAACAATCCATGTTCTTCCCAGATAATACATTAACAATCCATGTTCTTCCCAGATAATACATTAACAATCCATGGTCTTCACACGATAATACATTAACAATCCATGTTCTTCCCAGATAATACATTAACAATCCATGTTCTTCCCAGATAATACATTAACAATCCATGTTCTTCCCAGATAATACATTAACAATCCATGTTCTTCCCAGATAATACATTAACAATCCATGTTCTTCCCAGATAATACATTAACAATCCATGTTCTTCCCAGATAATACATTAACAATCCATGTTATTCCCAGATAATACATTAACAATCCATGTTCTTCACACGATAATACATTAACAATCCATGTTCTTCCCAGATAATACATTAACAATCCATGTTCTTCCCAGATAATACATTAACAATCCATGTTCTTCCCAGATAATACATTAACAATCCATGTTCTTCCCAGATAATACATTAACAATCCATGTTCTTCCCAGATAATACATTAACAATCCATGTTCTTCCCAGATAATACATTAACAATCCATGTTCTTCCCATCTCTTGTGCCCTGTCTGAGAGAAGGGGCTGGGGGTGGAGGGGTGTTGTTAGGGGTCGATAGTGGCATCTGTTCTCTGATCTGTTTATTTATCGTGGCGAGTTTACTGTAACGTTGGATGGTCCAGGTTAATCTTTTGGAAAGTTATCATTAGCCCAGTCTGTCTGTCTTTCTGGTTCTTGAACTATACTATGAACTTATTTCAAATTAGACATCAATTAAGCAAATAGGGTCAAATCTGTTTTACTTGACAATGCAGTATGGCTTATCAACGATGTGTTGTATTATTGTTGGTGGAGTTCACTGCCCCCCCCAAAAAGGTACAATGTATGCCATTACTCCTTGAACAGATTACTGGCGATCCTCCAACTCGCAACTTCTCGGTTCTACAAAGCCTTTCCCGTCGGGAGCTGCGTGACTCACCGGTTGTTCCTGTCCACAGTGATGTTCTCTCCCCCAGGAATGAGCTCCTTGACCTCGCTCAGACCGTAGTACTCCCTGGTGATCTGTGGGAGCAGTAAACACACACTTAGCTATTCAGGGTCCCACCGCCAGCCTGCCTGCCTGGCTGGCTGCCGGTCTGCCTCTCTGGGGCTGCACCTCCACTAGGTCTTTCATAGACAACAACACACACTTTCAATTTTGTGGTTGATATGGTTGTGGTTGTGTGTGTGTGTGTGTGTGTGTGTGTGGGTGGGGGGGGGGGGGGGCTCTTCTTACTGATGACTTACAGCAAAGTTGAGACAAAATGTCTCCTCCACGTCATTCCCGGCATGGTCCAGCAGCTGTTGGAGACTCCTACAGGGGGAGAAAACCGGGAAAGGGATGAAAAAACTGGTAGAATTGACAGTGTGGATCACTCTAGAGGGTATCTACTCCTAGTCTACTCCTTTCCCTGTTCCCTCAAGTGGGAAGACGGGAGAGCTCTGGGGAGAACTTCAGCCACAGAGGTCCTCATCAGAATTCCTCGGACATGACGCCGGCTTCGGGAAGAGGAGACGTCGGATCTCGGACACGCTGCTCTCTCGGCCTGCCAGCACCGGGGCATAGCGCTGGCCTTTCTCATAGGAGGGGGGGGATGATCCCACCCTCCCACCGTTTTAGGAGCCTGTGCCTCCTACGGCATCCCCTGTCCCCCCCCCGAACCCGGATTAAAACGACAGGGAACGCTGGCGCTTCCCGTTACACGGTTAATGCAGTGTGCTAAGAATAGACGCTATGGAATGCTAGCTGCTAGCTCACCCTGACCAAACACAATAAAGTATGTAGGGCGACAAACAGGCTGAAGGTAAGATTACCGAGTGTCACTCGAATCAAGCGGCCGAGCGCGATCTGGCCCCGTTTGGAACGTCTCGAGTTCCGCGGGCATTTTGTCACCGACTTGTTTTCGCTTGCCGACTCGGGTTAAATTGGCCGGTCCAGTCTCCTGGCACAGTCGCTCAAGCCCTGGTGACGGATTTAAGTGAGGACGTGATCCTCCCCTCGCACTCGAAGGCTGTGCGGTAATTGACCGACTGTTTACAGAAACACAGGGGGGAATTAATCAAATGACGCTGTCTTCGAGAGCCTTAGTTGGGGAAAAGCTCCTTCGGCGCTTGTTGACCGGCAGAACGTTCAAGTAGCACTAATGTCAAGTCTCGGGGGGGACGGGGGGACGTGGCCTTGTCGTAAACAAGACAAATGAGGCATTCTGGCAGGTGTATGCAACCTGACGGCCTCAGGAAAGACATCTCTTCAAACTAAGCCCCGGTACTGACCCACCCCAGGCCGTTCCCGGTGCGCCCCACATGCACACCGCAGCTAATGAAGAGATCGATAGCCCCTGCTGCCCTTCGGCCATCTGCAAACAATTAGACTCTGAGCCCCCCCCCCCCCCCCCGCCAACCTCCTCGCTTTAATTGATCGAGGGAGTGTTTCCCGGTCTGACCGGCTGACTTCGCCGTTGTATAAGCCGCCGTCAGTTGCGTAGGAAAGTGACGGCGCGTATCGACCCTCTGTCAAACCCCGACGCCACCCGTGGCGCTGTTTGCTGGGTGGATTTGCTCATTTCACTCAGGCCCGATCGGAGAGAACCTCTCACTTACGACATGTAAAATCGATTTGCGTGCACGACGACCGAGGCTACATCTCGCCTCCGCTGAGAATACGCTAATTCCTTCCCGAGTTGTCGTGCTACAGTTGAGCTACGGTGCAGGAAGGCCATGTTCGGGCATAACGAAACGGCTACCACGTGCATACTCATTCCGGCTCTATGAAAGCCAGTGGAGCGCGCCTCAGTGCTCGGCTAGTCCTCCTGAACGGTCCGCGTCGCAACGGCTTCCCGCCCGAGCCTGCCCGTACCAGCGGAGAGGGGGCTAATTACCTGCCCTCAGTGGGCGAGAGCTCCTTGAGGTCGGCCAGGGAGGGCGTCACGTTCAGCAGCTTCTTGTAGAGCCCCAGGGGGAAGTGGAGGTCCACCACCGTGGAGTTGTAGATGGCCAGCCCGCAGATGATCCCGATCAGGTGGAACCAGTTGTGCTCTACAAAACACTACACAGACAACACGAGAGGCGTACAGGAAAGTGCAGTCCCTTTAGTAACCAAGGCCACATCTCCTTACACCGATGTACAGTCTCTGGACAGATACACAAGGGTTGGTTAAAGGAATCACCTTTTCTGTTAGGAAACATAATAGTCAAAGGGAGCTAAATCGGGGCAAGCTAGTTTGGAAAGTGGAAATACTTCCCTTGTCTGTAACTTGAACACGTTGGAAGTCTTAATGAGGGTCTATTTTTGTCCCACACTAATTATAAAGGTACTCCATTTGCACAGGTACCCTCATGAAAATCCAACACCACAACACAATTGATGAGCAGCAGGATAATTACAGCCATTTAGTTCATGTCACAAGGATCATTTGTTTCCCTTTCATGTTTATGAGTGGATCTCTCATCTCTCTCATCTTCTACCGCTTATCCTGTTTTACAGGGTCGCGGGGGGGCTGGAGCCTATCCCAGCCAACACAGGGCGTAAGGCAGGGTACACCTTGGACAGGACGCCAGTCTATCACAGGGTGGAGTGGATCTAATTTTCAAAAACCAAGAAACAATTCAAAGGCTATGTTAAGACATTAGTAATCAGCCCACATTAGACGAGCCTACTTTCCTTCTCTGCTGAGATATCGTTTTTTGTGAAGTCACTCCTTGACTATGTTCTAGTGGCTGTCACTGCCAAAGGGCCCAGAAGCATGACTCCATTTTAGAGACATTTGGTGAGGACCCCCCCCCCCCCACCAATACAAAACTTGATGTACCGTGCATTCGGAAAGTATTCAGGCCCCTTCACTTTTTTCCACGTGGAATTCTTCTCCTCACTCTACACACAATACCCCACAAAGCACTGAATTCACAGTACATACAAAAACAAAACCTTGAGAAAAATACTGTGAATGTAGCCTGGACGCCTGTCCACAAATATCAAATTAACCAAACTGAATAATGCCAGGCTACATTATAAAATCTTCATATTCATATTATAGTATAGCATAGTGATTTTTGAGCCATAACAGCCAAAGCCAAACATGGAACCCTTTGAAGCCACCCTGTTCCTGTCAAAAGACGTTGTAAAGCAATTGTCAGTTAAAAAACACAATGCATTTGAAGGCAAATTAAATTGGTGGTTGACTCTCTTCCAGAAGAAAAGTTAGAGGTATTCAATAACAAAACAGACTTTTCTGCTGCTGCTGCTGCTTCCGACAACAGAGGCATTGTAGCAAACACTGTCTCCCTTCTCCAAACAGACAGATTCCTAGCTGCCCCTTGCTGATAGGAATGCACTCGAGAACAATTACTGGCCAGGGATGGGGTCCGACTCACTTTATCTGAGAACCACAGCAGGTTGGACTCGGTGAAATGGGTGAACATGCCATAGACAGGGTCCATGAGCTCCTTCAGCAGCAATAGGAAAAACTCCTTTGTCACCCCGCCAGCATCGACTGCCTCCTCCCCGTCAAAGATCACCTGAAGGAGTGGATCAGAGGACAGAAAAAAAATGTAGGGGTTATAAATCAGTGTTTATGTCCCCATGATGTAACATCAAACCCAGCACAGCAACTTAGGAAAAAGGACAGAAAGTTGACTACACAGAACCATGTAAACTTTTTCAGTTCTCCAGTTGAGCCAATTTCTCACCTTGAGGGGTTTCTTGAGGTCCACGTCGGAGTAGACGGTTAGCTCCCGCAGCGCGTCACTCACTAAGTGGTCCCTGCGCACGTGGAGCACCAGGAAGGGGTTCCTAGCCAGAAGAGGCTCCAGGGTGAGGAGCATGAAGACGTTGTGCAGGTTGGCACCGCTCACCGCCATCTTGAGGGGAAAGTAGACGACGGGCATGAGGTACCGCCCCCCTGCTGACTTAGCAGAACAGCGGAGCCGTTTGATCCCCTGCTCACCACGTTTGCGTAACAGTTTATTTGCATTAATAACAGAAATCCGTTTGAAACCCTTGGGAAATATTTACTGACAAGTTGCAGTGTCAAATCCATTTATTTCTTTGCACGTTTTACGGAAACCCCTTTGGGAGAAGCTTTTTCTGTCCAGTATCTTATTTACACCATTTTTTTTTATTTTTTTTTTTTTATGTCAGGTGGTTACCTGCATCTGCAGCTCAGCGTCAGTTTGCAGCATGGTGGTCTTGGCTTGTGCGTTTAGGATGAAGGGGTAGGCACATAGTGTCACTGAGCTCTGCATGCAGACATATGTGAGACAGTTAAACACGGCCCCATGCCGACATCACACTCAACGTTGACCATGCAATATAGAATCATACCTGCATTGGTGGGGTTCTCATTTTCTGAAAACCAAAAGAAAAAAAGATATTTCAGACATTTCTTGGTTGGGCGAGAGTTCGTTTCTTTAGCTTAAGCGAACGTTCCAGATAATTGTCAAGTGTGTGTTGATAATGAGAATGAGCCTGTGGGGGAAGTTTACAGAGACGTTGGCTGGGGCGGCAAAGGTCAGACATCACCTAAACACCACATCCTCGATTCACAGGCTTTCTAAGAACAGGGCCTGTGCAGGATGACAGGTTCAACTACAGTACATTAGGATGGCTATAGTAGAGAAAGGGGGGGGGGGGGGGGCCGGGATCTGATGGGCTCACTTCTACACCCACCAACCCATTGGACGAAGCGGTCTGACAAAACATTGCATGTGTATGAAAATAATATTGAACCCGCTGGACAGAGACACGTGAACTGAAACCAGAGGGGGGGGGGGGGGTCCGCAAGTAAGCTGGGGTGCCAACATACTCACTATCTCCGCTTTACTCAGAAACCACTTCAGGTAGTCCTCCTGGATGTCCACCAGGGCGGTGACGTCCGGGATGTAGAAGTGATGGTAGTCCACGTGCTGGGCCTTCAGGTTCACCTGGAAGCACCACAACAACACCCCTTACTCCTACAAAGGGCTGCCAACCGACACCACTAATGGTGCCACCAGTCCGATGTGTCACTTAGGAGCCCTTTTTTCAAAAATAAAAAATACATTTAAAAATGTAAAAAACAAAACGATATGACGCAATCGGTGAAGAGTGGGGCTACCTTGTGCAGCTTCTCCAACAGCTTGAGCGTGGCCCCTATGTAGCTCTCCAGGAACATGGGGATGAGCAGGGCCTTGCCCCCCGTTAGCAGGAACACCACGATGCCCTTGTACATTTCCACTAGTCTGGAGAACACATTGCCGTCCACCAAACTCCACCAGTTATCTGCAGCCAACACAAAAACAAAGCCCCAGCCCCCCCATCTAAGATCCGGGACGATCCACTTCCATTGGTCGACCATTTCGGTTCACTGCTCTGTGCATTGCGCATGGGCTGTAAACCATTACAATAAAAACAGTATTCGGTAACGAGTGGTTAGACAAGAGGTTGTAATCACCACACCGGTCTAGTAAATATGGTATCTAACTGTGGTCGTGTCATAATTACGGTTGAATGCCTCTCGCACCTACGGAAACATCTGCTGACAAGCAGGCAAGCCTGTTTTTTCGGTACACGAACCCGCACGTGTCCACTTTTCCGGTGTGTCCCCATGCTTCTAAACCTGTCCGTCTCGATGTCCATCACTAAATGAACGTGAGCGTGGGACTCTAATCTACGAGCCTTAGCTTCTGTGGGTGCGATAGGTTTGTTTGTTTGTGTGTGAGCGTGTGCGTGTGTGTGTGTGTGTGTGTGTGTGTGTGTCTCTACCCAGGACTTTGCTGGGGTTGGCGTCCAGCCGGAGTATGGCCATTGCCAGGGGGATGGTGAGGCTGACGTAGTTCTTGGAGTCCTCCAGGGCCGGGCACTCGGAGAGGATCAAGTAGATCCTCATGGCTTCCACGTCAGGCGGCGAGCACGGCAGCTGGGGGATCAGTAGGCTCTCAAAACTCTTTGTGGCCTGGGAGGTGGGAAAACAGAGAGGTCGATACAGAAATACTTTTGAACGGTCACTTAAAACCACCACTTGAAGTCACAATTTGTCCCTTACTATAAATATGAACTCATTTTAAATTCGGTCTAGATATCTGCAAAGCCAGTAGATTCTCCCGCGATATTGAGAAACTGAAAGATATGCACACATCCATTGGACGAGAGCTAGGCCACAGGGTGAAATATCAAGAATTAAACTTTGGGAGAGGCCTTTGGTGGTCTGTAATGCAGCCAGCTTTTCACAAAGTATAATAACTGCTGTTGTGGGGCATATAATCCCCAACATATTATTAGTATTCTAGTTTTGGAGCACATGACTCAGTGGTGGGGTTTCTTCAACCCATTAATGCCAAGCAGGGGTCTGCGGCAAAAATGGAATGAAATGTCCCATTTCACATATAGTGTCAAATATAATCTAGAACATCCATTGGCTTTGGGAGCTGTAGGTCTCTCCTTATTGAATTGACCGCAGTGGAGTTTTCTAGGGAGGGTTGGTTGGTTTCTGGCTAAAATGGTGGTGTTGCAAAACCAAACAGAGAGGGGCATTTCGAGTCCTTGCCTTCACATATTTCATTTTAGTCAAAACAAAAAGAAATAGCAGGCTATATCTGGTTGTCTTTTTGTCAGCTCTTTTACAGTCAATCCAAACAGCAGCAGTCAAGGACTTGTACATTGGGACTGCAGCCGAGATGGGATTGATATTGCGATGTATTGATGATACAAACCATTGAACATTTCAGCACAGGAAAGACATTGTGCAAAGCGCAATAACACAACGGCAGCAATTCATCAAAACAGGAAATATTTTAGGTGACAGAAGGGTCAAAGGACCTACAAGGAAGAAAACTACTGAAATTAATGAATTGTTTTTAGACATAATAAGCTATTTGTAGGAATGTATCATGTTAGCTTGTAGAAGCCAAAAAGACTGATACATCATAATATCATTGTATTCCATCTGGTACACACAGGACACATTAGAAAAGCATGACGGTCCCTTTACCTGTTCGAGAAGTCTGGAGAAGGCTGGCTTACTGAGTGTCTCAAACAGCAGACGCACAGAGTTGAGATCAATGCCAGGGATCTTTGGGTTCGTCTTAAAGTGGCCATCATCACTAGGAGATGGACAAAATGGGTAGGATCATTTGGAGAGCCCACATTAGAACACAGCAGATCAGCTGTCAACAGGCTTTTCACTACCTTTAGTTTGGCTCTTTGCAAAGTCATTAGTCATTGGGTTGTAGTTAGGTTGGCATGAACCTGGACTTTAGTCTGGCAACATTGATAAACAGGTGCAGGTTCCTTTGGACCACATCGAGTTCTATTCTAACTGGACACGTGTGTGTGTGTGTGTGTGTGTGTGTGTGTGTGTGTGTGTGTGTGTGTGTGTGTCCCACCACCAACACGTGGACAGCCTAGAGTGACTTTTACAGTAGTACCGTTGACATATTAATAGAGCAGTTTGTATCTAGACATTATTAGGATAGTTTGTATCTAGACATTAGAACAGTTTGAACCTAGACATTATTAGAACAGTTTGTATCTAGACATTATTAGAACAGTTTGCATCTAGACATTATTAGAACAGTTTGTATCTAGACATTATTGGAACAGTTTGAATCTAGACATAACAACCGTACGCCAGAATTGGCAGGATGGGTCTGTTTGGTCAACAAAGACGTGCCAATGCTGGGTTCTGAACAGGGATACATAGGTAGCACTGCCCAGCAGCACACGACACAGGAGTCTACGTTTTGGGTCACTCAAAGCCCATATTTCTTTAAGAACACTGTCTGGCTATTTAGGCTCTAGGACGCAATGAGACGTTTCTCGGTCCAAATGTCATCGCAAATGGCCGCTCTCCCTTCCACTTGTGGGCAGTACTAACGATAACAGATGGGAATATTTGGAGGAAAACAGTCTGAAGGATTTTTTTTCTCTCTCTAATTCTCTTTCTATGATCCCCCCTCATGTAACTCACAGCCGCTCTCACATCCAAAATCCATCAAACACAACTGTGTTCTTTTTTTTTTTTTTTATGTTGGGACTATGCCAGTATTTTATATAACTCTAAAATCCTGGTGGGTTTTGACAAAGTCTTCTACCAAAGGGCAGAATGTAAGGTGCTTACTGGTGTGGCCTCCATTACTGTAATGGGGTTTGAATCGGGGGCTGTTCCCATGACGCCATAACCATCTGCTGATGAATCGGTACAAAAATGTCTCTCATTCCCTGGAAGGTGTTGAAAGTGGTTCATCTCCGCATGGATCTCTAATGGATTCGGAGTGGACATCGAGATACTGCCTTTTCACAACCTTGGTGAGAATAAAAACTGCCAACCACAGCGTGTTAGGGTGTTTTGTTCACACAAGGACGTGATGGAGAAATCTGGTGTCCTTCGAACGTGCCCTGTACCGCCTGTGTTCAGGTTAGAAAGGATTAAAAAGCACAGCCTGACCTCAACAATGGACATTAATACTATGATGGTGTAGATTCACCCACTAAATCCACCGGGATGGGAAAACCTTTTATTTATGACGCTCAGAGCTCACCTTTGGTCCAGGAAGCTGGCGTTCCAACAGGCCGTGGAGGAAAGCAGGAGCAGAATGTCACTGAAAAGCAATGGAAAAGATGAAATCCGCTTTTCAAAATCATAATATAAAGACAAATACCAGCCAATGTTGTCCATGTAGCCAAAATGGACGTTTCAAATGTTACTGACTTACGACAAAGATCTTCAAACAAAATCAAAACGCTCACTTTGTCGTACTTGAATCTGTGCTGTCTATTAATTTAATTCTCCACGTATTCAGGTTTTCATCGTTGATCAGGGAGAGGCTCTTGCTGATGTTGACCACCCTGAAGTCGTCAGGAGGAGTTGAACTCTGTAGAGAGACGGTGTCGAGAACCAGGGGGGGGGGGGGGGGTTGGAGTCAGGCTATTCGAACCACACAACCACTCAGGACATTTGGAAACATGTTTGGAATCGTGCATGCACTGTAGACAAGACTCGGCTTTCTGTCTGGGGTGAGATCCCACAAGTGCTCCCAAGGCCTAAACGCTCCATTGTGTGGAAATAATTCAAAACGTGTTATCTTGGCGCGGGGACGGCAACCTGCAGGATGTCTGTGTTGGGATTTTTCACATTACAGGGTCTCTGGCCCAAAGCTTAGGCCATAGCGCCTCACAGTGGCAACGTCCAGGAACTGACCTCACTACTGAGGACAGGGGCCAGTAACGGCAAGCAGTCTCTCACAGTAGCCTAGTGGTTACCTGACAGAGAGTACAGGGCAAGTATTCCCACTAAAACAAACAAAGCTACATTTATCTACTCAAGTTGCCTTACCTTAACATCTGAGTACAGTAAGAAATTGTGGTCCCCGCCGCAGTGGATTTTGGTAATGGCATAACGCTGTAGTTCTACCAGGAAAAAAAAAAAAGGACAGATCATTCTTTTTTTTTTACTCCGCATTTGAAATATTGGCACAAAAATCTACCAAGAACGATCTTTGTATTCATAATCATACGTATTCTTAAGCCCATATCAGGGATTAAGCTCTATTTTGATTCACTTGATAGTATAAGGGCAGCTAGTGGAGCCTTTCCAGCGCATTGATCGCTGTGTAACAATCTTACATGGCCACGTACTTTAGTCACAAAACGGGGTACATTTTCGCACCAGCAGAGATATTAAAGTTAGGAGCTCGATTTTGAACGCAGGCTGCCTAGGATTCTTTTAAAGTGGAATCAATTTGTCAAGAGGCTTTATTACGCAAGGCTAATGAGATGTTTTCCTCCTTTAAAACGGCATAGGAATCAATGATTGATTAAAAGCTTCCCCCATATCTGTAGAACACACAGTTCCACTTTGAGAACTTGTGTGACAGAGCATAGATGACAGCTATGAGGCTGGCGATTCTAGCGCCTGGTTTTCCTTCAAGCTCGAGTTGTTCTCTGGATATACTGTAAACAACATCATTTACTGACTACAGACGCAAAACACGGTAAGGCATGAACCTTCGTTTTAAATGAATTTTTATTGAACTATATTCTTTTAATAGCACATTTCTCAAATAGCAGTATTAATATAACTGCAATGTAACTTTTGGTGTAAGCGCTGAAAACAGCAATATTTTCATTACCCTATTTTCTGCCACTCTTGCACAAAAAATGGCCTTAAAATCACTTCATAGACAAAATAATGAGTCACGCCATTACCTGACACATGAGAACTTCCCGTGAGGATGCAGTTCCTGACAGGAAGGGGTGTTTTGCTGTTGCCGCGTGTGCCTGTGCCCAGCTGGCCGTGGCTGTTGCAGCCGAACGCATACACTATGCCAGTGGAGGGCACGAGCGCCAGGGTGTGGTGCCTGGCATGGGGAGGGAGGGAGAGAAAGGAATAGAAGGAGACAGGGAGAGAAAGAAGGGATGCCAGAGAGACAGAAGGCGAGGCCAGGAGGAAGGTTAGAGCAAAGACGACACAGGGAAAAGTGCGAAGCATTCCCCCCACACACACACACACACACACACACACACACACACACACACACACACACACACACACACACACACACACACACACACACACACACACACACACACACACACACACACACACACACATACACATACACACGCACACACGCGCCCACGCCCACGCCCACGCCCACGCCCACGGTCCAGCGCACGGCAACACTATACCTGCCACAGGTGATCTGGGACACGTCGCTCCCCATTAGTTCCAGCACTCGTCTGGGCAGAGGCTCGTTATTGACGGAGTCGTGACCTAGCTGACCCCGGGAGCCGTCCCCGAACGTAAACAAGCCCCCATCCTTAAGACGGAGACCAGGTAGAGCCATTTGAAAACACTGCAGCAATAATGTCTGGTTTTCAAGGGGCCTTCAAGATATTCTTTGCATAGCGTGGCTGTTAAAAATTAAGAAATATCCCTTATTGCTATGGTCCCCCCCCCCCCCCCCCCCCCCCCCCCAAAATATCCATCCGTCCGGACTGGAATATTATTGGAATTGTATTTGAAAAATATGGAGCCGGCAGTTCATTCAAAGACCTAACAAACAGTAATTTCCTAATGGATATGCAAAAAATGGATGTCAGCTCTACCTTGGTGAGGGCAGCAGTATGCTCATCCCCACAGCTGATGTAAACCACTTTTTGCGATCGGAGGAACTTGATATGGCATGGTACCGAACGATCTGAGAAAGACCCAACCCCCCACAAAAAAGTTTGTTACTCTCTACCACACCTTCGCCCAGACAGGGGTCATGATCATGACTTGTTGATCTATCAAAAGTGGAAAGGGCTTGTTTAATTATATATATATATATATATATATATATATATATATATATATATATATATATATATATATATGTGAATGAATGAATGAATGAATGAGAGAGAGAGAGAGAGAGAGAGAGAGAGAGAGAGAGAGAGAGAGAGAGAGAGAGAGAGAGAGAGAGAGAGAGAGAGAGAGAGAGAGAGAGAGAGAGAGAGAGAGAGAGAGAGAGATAGATAGATAGATAGATATATAGATATATATATAGATATATATATATATAGATATATATAGATATATATATATAGATGGATAGATATAAAGTACATCTATTATAGCGACAGGTATTTTTATATTTGAAATGAGGACAATGCTGTATGGTTTAGGCGACGGTGACTCTTGTCAGGGCACCTTGTTCATCATTGAGGCCCAGCTGCCCAGCAGTGTTTCTGCCCCAGCCGAACACAGCTCCAGAGAGGGACAGGGCGAAGCTGTGGTCTCCCCCAGCGGTGATCTGAGCCAGGGGGATCCCTGACAGAGACTTGAGGGGCTGGGGCGACAGCGTGCTGGGCTCACCCTTTCCCAGACCCAGCTGACCACTCGAGTTCTGGCCCCAAGTGAATAGTTGGCCATCTGAGGGGTTAAGAGAAGTCAGCATTTAGCCACATTAGGTTAAAACGAATGTATTTGTCTACTAGACCTAGGTTGAAGTCATTCGCGTTGTAGGGCAACAGGGATTTTGTATTGTGTATTGAGTTAATGCAGACATTTAATACTTTCGGGGCTGAAGTAAGCTAGGCAACTTCAATATGTTGGACGCTACATGTCTACAAGTCTATACCTATTAGCCAATTTAACTTAAAGTTGACATTGTGGAGCTATTTACGGTAGCTAGCTAGCTATGCTTATTTTGATTAGCTATAACACCTAATCCTGGAAGTGTGTCGCACCTCTAGAAAGTGCAATGCAGTGTTGGTTTCCACACATTACTTGAGAGATGCGGTGTTCACACAGCTTTTTGATCAACCTAGACAAAACAAGAAATACGTGAATATGCAGGCCATACTTCACTTCACACATTCTTTTGAGAATATCTACTGTATTTCTTAAATTGATTTGTCTATAAGGTTTCCAACACATTTGGAAAACAGGTGCTTCTTAGTTCACAGTTGCCTGAAGCTTTACTAAGAATCAACATGAAAGAACCGTACACTGAAGTAAAAGCTTATCATTATTACAACACTACGATAACTTGTAATCTGTGAACTGTAATATCACAAAGTTACTGTTCTATCATTGATATTCCATTTATGTTTTGTTTGGTGAGACCTAATAATCTGAGATACAAAACATTGTGGCGTCACACACAAAACCTTTCTACCAGCCTTGATTCTGATTTTCATTTTCTGCTGTGCAACCATGAAATTGTATGAACAATGTGATTCAAGTTTGATCATGTGCGGCAAAAGCGGTTTTGATGACTCACTGTTTGTCCCTAAAGTAAATTAATAATCGCCAACTATTTGGAAAAAAGAATAACACTGCACCTGTGTTGACTTCTCTGCAGCTTTTTCAGATTTGGTTTTAGCCTTAATCTTCTGTCCTAAGTAATCACTGGTCTGCCAATCAGATTGGTCCTTCTTTGTGTATTCTACTTTTAGTCAAAAGTTTCAGTAGCATTACTAAGTCCAGTTTTGTTTAATTGAATTGATGCTATTACTTCAGTACTTCCATTGCAAGCCTTAAAATTGCCTTGAACTATTTTCAATCTAACAGTTTGTGTTAAATACGTTAGTTCTTAGTTTGTTATAATCTGGTTTTATTTTAGTTTACAAAAAATGGTTAAAATCTAGTGTAGTTTTAGTAGTGAAACAAAGCTGGTGAATAAATAATTTCAGTCAATTAGGAGTGTGCTGAACTTCTCTAGAAATAGGTCAGTAGTATTTCAGCACGTCACCTGGGGATGGGTACCGTTCGCTCTGCGGTCCCCAGGCCAAGCTGGCCCCCTTCTCCGGCTCCCCAGGCAAACACCTGGCCCTGCTCGTTTACTGCCATGGAGTGGGCTCTGCCTCCTGACACCACGGCAATCTTTTGGGTATCCAGCGCTCCGATCAACTCTGGAGGGGGAAGTAGAAGACAGGGCAGCAGTGTTTAGTAAGCACAACCTATTGTTATAACACATAGTTGTTTGAAAAATACATTTAAAAATCTCAAACTTTTTCTACTACATTCTAGGTTTTGTCAGCAATGTGCATCTAGAACTGTTTTGTTTTGGGACTAATAGCCTGTTACGTGTAAATACCAAGTTTCAGTTTTCAGTCAAACCATTCACAGTATAACTGACTCCATATCTAGAGCTAGTGACCTCAGCGACCCTCTACTTATTTGATGCTAAATGCCATGGCATTGCAGTGCCGTGTCCTTCACTGAGTAAGCATGGATGTTTAGTGGATTAACAGAAAGTGAGATAATACTGAAAGGCATCTCATCATCCAGAAAGGCCCGTCAGTGAGCCATAGACCCTGCCCATATGAGACATTTAGTGCAGAGACACTAGCTGACACACCAATTTTATGGAATTCCCCTGAGAGGATTAATCACCAATGCCTGTTACTTTCTCTTTCATTGTTGACCGACAAGGCCCAGCCTGTTGAAAACAAACTGAACATCCAACGCCCTCAGAATGGCCAATCGCAGTTAATTACATTTAAATAATGCTTGAGGTTAAGAGTTTTGAACATGCGTCTTATCTCATGCCATGCTTGTAGACAAATGTTTGCCGTCTGATTTTTTTGTCTGTTTGTTTGTTTTCTGGGAGGGCAGATGTGCAGGGGTGTTTATTCTGTAGAGAGGACAAATACAATCAGAAACCACTAGAAATGAGGAGTGAAAAACAAGAACTAAGAATGACGCACTGTTGTGTTGTTCTATGGTTTTCATATTTTATTTTTGGGCTCAACAGCGAATATTCCTAATATGTCTGTTTACTGTATATGGCTATGAACCCATGTATTCTGACATAGAGGTATAAAAACTGTAGTATGTTGGCCAGGATGAAAACATAAGCAGAAAGTAAGATTTGAAACAAAGCTTTTTGTTTATAGCTAGTCGCCAATGAAAGCGTTGCCTGAGTCTCATTCTTCTCCATTCCAAGCAGGGTTGCTATACAAGGTACACACAATACAAACAGAGACTATAAATGGAGACTGAAATCTCATTAGCTGCTACAAGAGTGCATCCACTCTTGGAAATAGCTAGATGCAACACCCATGGTTCACCAAGGATTAGCCTACAAGCCATGCAGGTATGTGACATAAATAACTATCAGAATCAGTCCCACACCTCAGTCCAGGTATTCTCTCGGGTCAATTATAGCAAATCCATTTTTCATGCTACCAGCGCCAGACGAATTAAATTATTCTCTGGCATAAGTCCACTAGAGAAATATCTCACTAAAAGCAGATATGCAAACAGAGAGGGCTCCTCTTTGTCCATTAAAAAGAGAAACACAATAAGTAATGCATTGGTCAGTTTGCAATGGTCCGATATCGGCCAGCCCATTGCTCGGTGCACATTCTCTGATGGGTGGCTTACCTGGCAATCGCCCTGACTTGTCGTGGCCCAACTGGCCGAAGCTGTTGGAGCCACAGGAATACACGCTGCCGTCACTCAGCAGGAAGAGCGAGTGTTGCCCTCCGCAGACCACTTCCTTGAGCCCCCGGCCGTCAAACACCTGACAGCTCCTGGGCTCAAACACAGGGCCCCCGTCCTCACCGATTCCCAACTGTCCATTCACCGTATTCCCCCAACACAGCATGATGAAAAGACAGGTGGAGGCCGAAGGAGTGAGATGGAAAACTGAAAGGGGGTAAGGGAAGGATAGCGAGAAAGGTTCAGGCTAGAGGGCAGCCCTGTCCTTTCTCCTTGGTGTAAACTCCAAGCCTGCAGACGAAAAAAAAACAAAGAACGCAATGAATTTGGATCTGTTTGAGGAAAAAACTGAAGCTGGGCACGTGTAATGTCAGCGTGCAATGATGGAACAACCTGGGAGTTTAAATATACCCTCACTATAATCCCTGCTTAGGCAAACTGTCTTGCTTTAGTGCCAATCCATTGCCAACGTGTGCAACGGGTAGTGATACCAAAATGATGAGGAAAAGACTGAAAAGTAGAAAAGCGATCAAATCGTACACGGGCATGACGTAGCTATGAAATATGACACGACCTCCCTATTTAAAAAGTTACGACAGTCCAGGTAACAAGCAGTGTCATTGAGCGACAAGACAGGAAACGCGATATAGACATGTTTTGCATTTCGTGCGAGATACGAACGAATGCCAAGTGTAATTTCGCTCAAACGTTATCTTGTAGCGTTATTAGTAGATTGATATAGCAACCATTATTAGCTAACGTTAACTTAGCTAACCACCGTCCGTTAGCTAAGCTAGTACTTTGCATCCGTCTACATTTTTGAAAAATTACTTGCTATCCAACAAACGTTGACGATTGGTGATTCCCAAACACAAGCCATAGCTAGAGCAATAGTAGATAACTATATCACCTTAACTTTGCTGTGATAACCTTGAATATTTACCTCCACAAATGCATTCTTCCGAGTAGGGGCTGGGCGTTCATGGCTTACCTAGCTAGTAATAACAAGGAAGTATTAGCTAACGTAATGCATCTGCCTTCGTCACCGAGCATGTCACATGTGACTTCGCATGCAAACTGACAAATCAATCTAAATGAATGGCAAAATATCACTGTAGGGATGTATTTTACAGTGGAGTGTCACAGGCAATCACCCATGTTGAAAAGCATGTTATTGCGTGATCAAAACAGTTATGTGCGTTAATTTCGTTCATTGTGACATTAAAATGAATTACATTTAATAATTAACACAATTTTGCAAATTTAACTTTATTGAACAATTGAACATTGTTTTTCAGTACTTTATGTCTTTTATAGACTACACACACTCACACACACACACACACACACACACACACACACACACACACACACACACACACAGTAGGCACTTTTCAGAAAAAAACGTTATAAAGTGCTTTTCGTGAGCAAAAAGATTAACATGTAACAGACAATAACAATGATAGTACAAATAGGATAAAAACATAGGCCTGCCGCGAGGAATTCTATATCTTATTTAAAAATTAAAATAAAATCAAACAATCATGTTTAAATAAAACGAATCATCATTAAATGCCTGTAACCTAGCAGTTGAAAGCATTTTTTTTAAAGCATTTTTAATAAGGATTTGAAAGAAGTAACAGTGAGTCATATGCCATCAGCTGAGGACCAAAGAGTGCCTTCTTGCTTGTAGGGAACTGTACATGAATATTGATTTAATATTTGTGTAATTGTCTTAGGTTTCTGTATTTTGTTTGGTGTCTGTGTTTTGCGGCTGTCTTGACCTGTTTTCATGTGTGCACCAATCTATGAACCAAGTTTCCTCTTTGAGGACAATAAACTAAAATAACTAACTAACTACATTACATCTTGTTTGTAAAACTGTGCACACTCTTTTTAAAGAAACTAAAATAGTCGATATATTATATTCTTGGGCAAGAACATGCCTAAATGTCAATGAGGGGTTATGGATTTTTAGGGCAATGGAAGCCTACATGACAGCATTTAACAACCATACAACTACCGTTGTTGATGTTGTCAATTTTTCCCAATAACATCACAATAGGTGATGGAATGCAGAAGTTTCTCTCGCAGTATATCTATACTGCTGTAATTGGGTAACTGCAACACATTAAAGCAGGTTTCAGCCTCTGGATAATGTTCATCTGGATTCTCTTTGGACAGCTCCTTGATTTCTATTTGAAGCGTGGAGCAGCGCCCTCGAGGCAGTCTGTCACTTGCAGTCAGAAAGACTAAAGAAAACATGAAAGAAAAATGGATAGGGATCTCAGCATCTATTCCAATGGTACTTGTGTGTTTTAATGGACAGATTTTTTGTGTGTTTTTTTCAGTGGGGTCAAGGGCCAAAACTTGTATTTTTCTCTGCTGCTGCATTACATGGTATTTATCTGAGTATTGAACACATCTGAACCAAGACGCCTGAGTTAGGCACGCAAAGTGTCATTATCTATTACCAGCAAGAGTTTTTACTCACTCAGGAAACCCTTCTTTTGCTCCTCAGAGAACTCAGTAAATACAGCCCAGAAGTTCTGGATGATCCTATCCGTGGGGCAGTACCGATGATATTTTGCATTCTGTTGAGGGTAAAAGCTATCAAGCAATCATAAAATACCATGCATTATTTTGATTATGCAATTTCATTGTTTTGAGAGAATTACTCAAAGATCACACAACCAGTAAGCTCTTCCCGTTTTACCTTTTTGAGCTCCTCCCATTCAAACTTGTAATCTCCTTGGAGTAATGTCATCAGTTCCTCAGGAAGGAACATTGTCCAAACATGTAAGGGACAACCAACCTGAAAGCCTTTCGCAAACTTCTCAAAATGGCATTCCACTGACTTGTTAAACACCCTGTCCACATATAGGTCAACATACTTCTGCCTGTAGATGACATTAAGACAGGTTTGGTTCTAATATCACACTAGAATAGGTGTTTAGTATCACATATTCTCTTGGGTGTAATAGGGTTTAATAATAATAATGTACAGTGCATGATACAGTACATAGCACTTAAAAAAGTAAAGTGCAAGTTAATTATTTTCATAAACCTACCTGTTGACCTTAGTAACTAGGACTTCTGCTCCATTTGGCATCAGTTCATGCTCGTTGAACTAAAAAAAGAAATGTTTTTAATGAATTTGCTTTAACTTAAACCGGCATTAACAGATTTTCAGTTAAAATTGGCCTTTACTTCAAAATAAACATGCATATTTTCTACCACTTCCTCTTCGTCCTTCAACAGATTTTGTAAGGATCTGTTTTTGAGGGAAATATTGATAAACATTACACAAACAAACGTATGCTAGATGAAATATGGTGAAAGACATAACTACAAAACGTTTAAGAGAAAAGCAATGAGATTAATGTTTGTTTTAGTTTCTTTTCCATAACGTCAATACCTGGCCTCAATGGGAGACAGCTCTTTCAAATCATCGAATGTAGGCTTCAAACCCAGAAGCTTCTTGAAAAGCACCAGAGGGAAGCAAAGGTTGAATATGCACTTGTTATACACAGCCATCCCACTGATCATTCCCAGCAAATAGAATTCATCAGTTACACTGGGGTCCTACACAAGAAAAAGAGTAATGTCCAGTGAAAGTTTTGTTCGAAGTAAATGATATATAATGTAGGACAAGGTCTTGATTGATTCAATTTTGTGGTACGGGCATCCATACACAGGTGGTGAACCAGACGAGACCAGAGCCCTCGTTCATTTCCAACAGCTTTTGTTCTGATGTGGCTGGGTGTACTTTTTTAGTAAGGAGGGTGAAAAACTCCTGTGACACACCACCTTCATCAATACCGTCCTCCTCAGAAAATTTCACCTAGAAACAGAAAATAAGGGTGAGAATATAAATCGGGAGTATTTCGCACTGCCCTTCTGTACATGAGGTAAGTCAATTAGTCAAACATTACACTTCAGTGCCATTAAACAATTGTTTGATTTCATGTGAACACGTGAAGCCACTACTGTTGGCATACTAAACTTCACACCATGACTTGGTAACAATAATTACATTTAAAGGAGCGCTGGGAATGTGCCGTTCTTCACGAAGGTGTTGAAAAACCTCTTTAAGCAATGTCTGTCTGCTCACATGAAAAAGTGACTCAGCAAAAGGAAAACGGGAGAGTAGCTTGAAGGTCACCCAAGTAAAAAAATAAAAGGAAATAATAAAAAAAGACAAAAAGACAAAATCAGTACTATCAAAAAACATGAATGTTTATTCAGTCATTGCATGAAACAAGCTTACTTGTTGACGTTCAAGTTGAAGCAGCAGGGACTTAGCTTCAAAGTCATGGATGCAGTAAGCACTTTTAAGTAACGACAATTGTCTGTCTGGGTAATCGCTGAAGAACAACTGATAGGGAGGGATCTAGAGGGTAAAAAATGTTTGAAATAAAACCAACTGAATACATGGGACTTATCATAGCCTACTGATAAAGTACATTGTTTGATACATACACTCTTCAACCTTTCTTTGATCAGTCCTATATGGAAATTCTGGGCTGCAATTGTATCCTGTCTGTTACAATTGACCTGCATGGTGGTAGACATTATACTGTAAATTAGTGTCATGGGCTACTTCTCTGTCATAAAAGAATATGAGTAAAAACTTACCTCATACAGTATGTTCATGACCTTAATAGACTTATCTAGTCCATCACTGTCCTTAACCTCCATACTGTGAAAAAACTGTGTTGCCACAGCATGAAACGCTTTTACCACTTCGCGGAAGAAGGTATGCGGCATCCTCTGCCAAAGGCCCTCTGTGGAAAGCACCACATAGTTGCTGACATAAGAACAAATTGATACATAAAATGACAAATGACATGCTAACAACACAACATAAGCATATTACCAAGTATTTTGATCTTGTTTTGGTGCAGGGCGAGAATGTTGTAAGCCATGGCTACAGTAAGATTTTTGCCACGGTTCTGTTTGATCAAGACCCTTAAGAGTTCCGGTAGAACCAAATAGACTTTTAGGGCTTCCATCCCAAGGGGATCCTTACTCAAGGATGGCAGAAGAAAGTCGTGGACAACTGTTTCCACCTTGCAACAGGAAACAATTAGTCATTACAAGGACTTGTGTTATTTTAAACTCAACTCTAAAGAATAATTAGGGGGTAGGTGTGATACCTCCGTTATCACTTTTTCTTGCAGTGCCAGTTTCTGGAAAGCAAGCCGGGCAAGTGACAGGTCCAGACCAGAGTCTACCAGTGAGGTTTGGTAATGCCTGTCATGACTACAGTGGTAAAACAAATGCCCTTTTCTGAATGCATGTCAAATACTATGCTAATAGATAAGTATTGTAATTCTTCAATGATTGACGTAATGAGTAAGCAGTGGTTTTTGACCTTCTTTCCAGGAAGCTGCCATTCAGACATGACGCAGAAGAGAATATTCTTCTGATCTCTCTGTAAATTAAAATACAAATATGATTTTTCCACTAGTTTCTTTACATTTTTTGTCATTTTGGAGTTGTTTGCCTTCATATATACTGTATATATATATATATATATATATATATACAGTATATATATATATATATATATATATATATATATATATATATATATACTGTATATATATATATATATATATATATATATATACTGTATATATATATATATATATATATATATATATATATATATATATAATATGACAACATAACTTAGTAAATAAGCTTACTTCTTGATTTTCTTCCATGACTTTGTATTACACTCTGCAATCCACTTATCCATGGTTTTCTCAACTAACGTCTCAATCTCTGTTACACTTGACATGGGGCCATAGACTTCTCTTGCAGTCTGCTGTAATATTTGATAATAACTATTACAACATATTTATTAACTGAAAAAACCTGTTCTGCCCTAAACCAAGTGAGAAAAATAGATATTTAAAATACCTGAGTAGAAGAGCATAGTGCAAAAGAGCTGTTTCCCCCAGCAAATATCTGCACAATTACCTGGTCATCTATGCCATCTGTATGAACGACAAGGAAAATAATGATATCGTGATATTCAATTGTGTAGTGTTCATTGCTACAAAGTAAAGATAGAAATAATTTGTACCTGGATTAATCATTTTTATGACATTTATTTAAGTCCTACAAAAACATTGTGAAAAAACATTTAAAGTAACCTTGCAATAGGTGAACCGGCAGAGGCACAGACTGGCAGGCGTTTGATTCATTTCCCAATTGGCCATGCTCTCCACGCCCAAAAGAGTAGACCGTTTTAGAAGAACCGACAAGGGCTAGTGTGTGATGCCTACACAACAAGAAAGAAAAGAAAATAGGAATTATTAGAATATCAATGTTGAATTATTAGTTTAGTGTCGAGTATAGCAATGTAGGAACATTGCATGTCATTTACCTCCCACAAGCAATCTGGGTAACCTTTGACCCCCAGAATTCGGCCACCAAACGTGGGCGTAGTTCATCTCTTAGAGAGTTGTGTCCAAGCTGTCCATAACTGCCCTTGCCGAATGTAAACACTACACCACCCTTAACGAATATAAAAATGCAGTTGTCAGCTTTCTTTGAGATTTAAAATGAATAAATGATTACTTCAAAAATAATATGTTAGACTTCTGATGTTAGGTGTGTTTCCAACCTTTGTCAGAGTTGCAGTATGTTCCTCTCCACATGAAATGAAAACGACTTTCTTCAGACTCAAATATTCAACATGGACCGGGACGTCTCTGTCTAATGCATAAGATATCAACAATAATGTCAAAAATATTTAAATAATAAAACAACTTCCCAACTCATTGTGTACATTGTAAAACAATGTTACATGAAAATGATTATTTCTACTGAACTTGAAGCGTCTCCCAATCCAAGCTGGCCTGCAGTGTTCTTTCCCCAGCCGAAGATGGTTCCAGATAGGGAGAGCGCAAAGCTGTGATCTCCCCCAGCAGCTATCTGAGCCAGGGGAATCTCTGACAAAGACCTCAGGGGCTGGGGTGAGTTAGTGCTGGGCGTAGCATTTCCATGACCTAGCTGACCACTTGAGTTCTGACCCCACGAAAACACCATGCCATCTGGATAGTCACATATGAGATTAATTGGGTCGGCAATCTTTTTATTAAAAAAAATCTAACTAATTTAAAGATGTAGGTCTACTTGCTGATATTTACCTTTTGTTAATGCAATGTAATGTTGATCCCCACATGCAACCTGAGTTACCTTCTTTTGGAAAATATCGAAGAGTCTGAAATAGAAGAGAATAGTTGCAGGTGGACCCTATCGCACTCGTATTTATTGTCTGTTTAAAATACAGTGGGAAAAGTAAAATACATTCTGTCACCGTAGATGAATGTGTCGATATGCTGTAGACTACCTGAAACTTATATATCTATTAGTACAACACTGCTTGCACATGAAGGGAGTCTTGAAATGCCCTGTCAAAGCATCCATAAAAACTGTATTTTGATGGACATGTTGACCTTTATGCTTTGTTTACGCTTTGTTTCATGATCGGAATGTGACTTTTCAAGGGAGCACAATGACTTCTGTTCAAAATAATCAAACAGGCCTATACAGTATCTTCCACTGCCTTAAACGTGACTATCTGTCAATCATTATCAGGGGCAGGTAGAGGCAGACAGAAGTCAGAAAACAGCGACAGCTAGCGTCTCTGTTAAGTTACTTCTTAAATTATTATGCTTAGCTGTAATTCATCTGCATTTGAAGGTGTCTTTACAAAATTCTACTTTACCTAGGCTTTTTGGATTCGTTGAGGTAGTAAAGTGCACCCTTGCAAGATAGCAAAATAATATTTTGATCTCCACAGCACATGGACTGAATCTTCAATTTACGCGCCACAATCCCTAGAAAAAAATTCCATTTCACAACAATTAGGCAAAAATATCATTTTTTTCTTTACTCTAGCCAATGTGTCTAATCTTAAACTTACTGAACTTTCCTGTCCGTCTTTTTCCAGTTGTATCCGCTTGGTTCCGAGCGATGGACACTTGTTCGTTCGTAACAAACGAAACCATTTCATCATTAGCAAATAGGTGCGTAACTCGAAATTCCGTGCGCGTAAATTTAACATGGGTTCCAGAGGGTTCCAAACCATTTGAGCTTACTAAACCACTGCCATTACGACTATTTTCGCCCCATGAAAACATTGTCAAAGTGAATTCATCTGTCGCAGTAGTTCAAGGATATAGGCAATGAGGCGTGAAGTTGTACTCCTATTATTATCCTTGTGATGGGAGGGACTTTACTCCCAAAGTTAGAAACGAAACCAAAACTGAAACTTTGACTCGTTTGTTTCCCAAGAAAAGAATGTGATTTACAATTTGTAAATAATTAAAAAAGGTGCAAAACGTGTGACATTTACTGGTTTATTTGTTTGAAAATAAGATGTATTGCCACTGGAGAATCAAACAGTTTATTTTAGACTTAACTGGTATACATTTCTTAACCTTAAAAAAACACATTCAAATCAGAATAAAATTGAAATAAAAATAATCCCAACATGTAAATTTCTTTCAAATCCTCAAAATCTAAATAAAGATGAATTAGCTTGTTTATTATCACGAATATAATAGATACTTGGTTTTCATCACAGGCATTTTATTATTCATACGTAGGCTACATACTAAGGTATAATGTCAAACATTAGAAGTATCATGTAGTGTAAAAGGAAATTATGTCTTAAAATATGTGGTAACAGAGGGTTCCAAACCATTTGAGCTTACTAAACCACGGCCATTAAAAAATGTTCGCCCCATGAAAACATTGTCAAAGTGAATTCTTCATGTCGCAATAGTTCTAGTATATAGGCAATGAGACGTGAAGTAGCATACTCCTATTGTTATCTTTGGGTTTGGGAGGGACTTACTCAAAGTTAGAGACAAAATCAAAACTGAAACTTTGACTCCTTTGTTTCCCAAGAAAAGAAAATGATTTTCATTTTGTAAATAATTCCAAAATCTGCAAAGCAGCTAAACGTGTGACATTTCTTGGTTGATTTGTTTGAAAAGAAGGTTTATTTAAACATAATAATGGCAAACATTAGAACTATCATGAAGTAGAGTAAATGAAAATCATATATGTCTTTAGGTAACCCAAGACTTTTTCACATAAACTACATAAAATGGTCTTGACTTGTCTTGCACTATATGTTTGACACACAAGTTTGAGTCAAATAGGACAGCACATCAGGCCTAACTTCCTTTCATTATTCCTTCCAGAAGCCTCTATTGTGGTTGATAGCTTCAATAAGCCGGTCTCGGTGCGTCTGTTTGGAAGGGTATCTCTGGTAGATGGGCAACAATAAGAGGGTGTGACAGGTCAAGGACTCTGGGAAATGTTGCTCTGTGGAATTTGGCAAAACAGAAATTTTCATCTTGATCACATCCATGCCAAGGATGGGGACACGTTTACAGCCTGTCAGGAACACTGCATGGCACGTGGGCGGGTTGGGGGGAAGAGGGGAGGCAAGTGTTTACATGTTAATTATTCATTTCTGAATACTATTTTAACAGTAAATTCCTGTGAAAGAATAGTTTTTACATGCAGGAGCATATACATTTTCCTTTTCTATTTCTGCAAACACTTGAATAGCGTAATGACTCTAACTCCAAGGTCCTTTTTTCTTATTACCCCCTAAAAGAAGGTGCAATGCCTGTTACACTTACATAGAAAATCTTGCTTCTGGTCCTCAGTCAGTTCTTCAAACACCTCCCAAAAGGTTAAAATGTTGGGATGCCTGGCATGGTACTCCCCTGCATACACAGTGTTCTAGATAAGAAAATCCAAACATATGGTAGGCAGTTCATTAGTGTCTGAGGAATTGAACGTTCTCTGTTAAATATCATTATTATTGTTATTATGTCTCTATTATTACATCCATTTCATTGTACTGTAGTTATGCAGCCGTGCACCAGGACAACAGAAAGGACAGATGAGTGCTGACAAACCTCTTTCAGGTTGTCCCAGTCGTACTCCTCTTGGCCCACCATCACTCCTCGTAGCTCCTCCGGCTGGAAAAATCCCACCATGTCTCTGTCGCACACCTTGAAGAAGCCTCTCTTGAACTCCTCAAACGCTCTATATACTGACAGGTTTAAGGCATGGTTCACATAGCCAGCCACAAACTCCTTCCTGTTAACGGAGGAACAGTCATAGAACCATTCAGAAACGACTCAGGAGTTTCGGGCTTAACAATACCACTTGCGTTATCCATATACTTCTAAATATGCCCAAACTCACTTGTTAGAGTTTGTGATAGGTTTCATCGCCTCCTTTGGATCCAATTCCACTGTTTGGCCATCCCAGTTGATCTATGAGTAATACAAAGCCTAACGTTCAATCTGACTTGCTAATGCTATAGAGTATCTGACCATTACCGTGATAATATAAAGAAATTACATAAAATACTATATTTGTTCAATCATCACTTATCAGACAGAGATGCACGTAATTAATACATACTGAAAAAGTCTGGTGTAGGTTTTCAATAACATCATCTTCAGTGTAATCTTCCAAGATAGCCTGCAGACTCCTTCAAACATTAAAGAGAACATTACCCATGCATTGCAATAAGCCGTGTATAACATTATCCACTATGGAAATGGAAATATTCGTACCCAGCCAGGACTGGGTCAAACTCTCTGAAATCTTCCAAAGAGGGCTTGATGTTGACCAGCTTCTTGAAAAGAGCCAGTGGGAAAGGCAGGTGGACAATGTTGTGGTTGTATAAGGCCATGCCACACAGAACCCCAAACAGGAAGTAGCACTTCTCCTCCACCTTCGGCTTGGAGTACGCCAAAAAAGCCAGCGATCCACAGAGTGCAGGTGGTTAAAATACGTGAATTATTCTAGTTTTGTGTTTTAGAAAATTATTATTGTTCTTTTTTTTTTATGAAATGTTTAACACCCATTATACCTCAGCGGGGAACCAGGCCAGAGTCTGGTTGTCGTTGTAGATGAACATTTCAGATTCAGATGCTAACAGCTTCTCAAACACATGAAGGAAGAAATCTCGTTTGTTGACATCTGTAACCTTCAGGTCTTCCACAAACTGGACCTGGGGAAATTAGTTGATATTTTTTTATTAAGTTCTGTCATTGTATATTCTGAATGTCATTTGATTACAAGACATGCAGGCACTCACAGTAAGTTCCCTTTGGAATGTAGAGTGGTCTGCAGCACCCAGCTGTCTGAAGGTGTCCTCAATGAGGAAGGGGCGCCTCAGCTTCAAATGAAATACGGGTGCAGGGGGGGAGTCTATGGCATGCCTGAGTGCTTCAGTGGGCCACATTGCAGCCATTTGGTGGGCAAAGTGGTGAAACCCCTGCAATTATGTATTGTGTGTATTTGTACACTATTAACCTCTCAATCAAGGGCAGTCAATGTTCAGGAATAGGCCTAGATGTACACATGTGAGTCTTTTTCCCTGTGTGGTGACGGTGTAAACTAGTGGGTAGGGTATGAGTGTGTGAATAGGGTGTATATGTATCAATCGGGTTCAAGTTTGAGTGACTTGTTTTCCCGCAATTGGATTCCAACTAGCAATATCTTATTTACTGGAAATACAGAAAATGTTACTTATACTGAATTTAATAATACTACAAATGTACCTTCAAGCAGATTGCATTGATGTTAAAAACGGAAATCTTGCATGTCAGGTTCAACACAAATGGGTGGCAGCAGAAGATGGCTGGTATCTGGTTTTCATCCTTTAAATTATTATAAACAGATTTATATCAGATTAATGGAATACATAACAGTAAACACCACATTAAACATCCCTTACGCATTGTTACAACCTGTTTGTGAAATAATTTATCTTTTTTTTTTAATCTATTTTACCTCTATTTTAGAATGTGAGTGCCATAGAGCAACATCGCCCTCTAGGTTCACATGACTGAGGATCTCTTCAACGTAGAAGGTACTGCTAGGCAGTCTCTGGGACATTCCAACCTTATTGTTTGCCTGTAATATGTCAAAATTATTATTATAATTAAGTACAATTCAGAGAATGTTTGGTAATATGAATTATAATTTAGAGACTGTAATTTATTTATCAATGTTCATGGTTGATATCTCTTTTTTTTGCACTCTATCAGTGTTCATTGCGAGCTCCAGTAGATTCCATGGGTTACATAACACTAACTTTATAGAGGAATTTGAGGGTTTGGAGCAGGAATTTGACTCCTGGGTTGTGAGTACTCAGAAGGCCATTCTTCAAAAGGAAAGCCAGGGCATTTTTGTAGACGCGTATGTGCTTGGTCATAGAGGCAGGCTTCAGTAAGGCCAACCAGGTTTCTGTTGGAAACAGCACAGCACTTATTTAGGCACAGCAGAGATTTATTTTTCTTGGACTAACGACTGGACTGTGTGACCAGAACAAATACTACGGTCTGCTAAAAGATTTAGCATCCGATATTCCAATTAGTGCCATTTATCTGGTCAAACTAATGTTTACGCTCACATATTGCAGAAAAGTATGTTAATAGTTAACCAGTAATGCAGTGAAAGAAAATGTTTGTTTACTCAGTGTTTCCATTGTCTTATCATTCAGGTGATTTAACACCATTGCAAAAGGTAACACTATATTCATGGCACTCTGGTCCTCCTGGAGAATGGGCAACATGGGTAGGAGCAGGAAGATCTCTGGGGCCCTCAGATTGGCTTCTGAGAAGCAAATATTTTTCACCAGCAAACTGATGTTTACCTGGAAAAGGGGGGGGGGGGGGGGGGGGGGGGGGGGGGGGGAAGTCACATAATGATTAGGCAGCTGCATACATTATTACATGTATTATTTTTCAAAGGGTGATCTTAACTGATTCTTGGATCCATGGTATTTTCATTAGCTGGTCAAAAGCTTGGCTAGCAGCTTCAACGTCCACCGTCAAGGACCCTGCCGCTAATGGAGAATTGCTAGTTGAGATAAGTAAAACAACTGAATTAAAAAAAGATCAGTGAGTTTACAATATATTTATTTAAAACATATAGTTACACAAAAAGGCTTGCCTGGCTTTTGTGAAACTAGCCACAAGGCTTGAACTTGTCGAAAACATCATAGATATTTCTCTGTTTGATCAATGACAGAAAAAAGACAAAGATAAATGTCTTCAACCAAAGCATAATGTCACAATTCAATAATTTATTATTAATCACATACAAATATGATACAATAATTTTTATGGGAATCCAGAAATAATACATCTTCCAGCTATATGTGTAGAGCATTTACCGTCGATCCTCTGAGTTGCCTTGTTTCATTGTTAGCCATTTCTGCAACTTGGCCTCCTCTAACCTTCCAATGGGTTTCCCTGCCTTTGTGTTCTACAAAGACATCATTGTATCATTGTTTCATTGTATCATTGCATGCTCTTTAAAACAGTATTATTAGTAGCCATTGATCACTTGTTTGCAAAGCAAATTTAATACACTACCCTTGTATATGCAGTGTAAATGAAGTTAGAATTCCATCCTGCAGATATTTCCATTGCTGGTAGAAAAGGGGATGTATGAGCTTCATCTACAAAAAGCTAAGTATTCTTGCATTCTGGTGTCAAATTAAGGAAAAGCATCAAGATGTCATGTTTCATTTGTTTTATTACCCTCGGTGGCTTGGGGCAGATTCACCACAGCAGGCTTCAGACTGTCCTCGGCACTTCCAGTTCCAAGTTGACCTTTGAACCCGCTCCCAAAAGCCCAAAGTTTCCCTGTAGTCCCCAACACCAGAGTGTGATGGCTGTAAACCGTTACATTGGAAAGAGATTGGTTTTCAAAATAATTTCTAATAATTTCTTTTTTTAAATCGCATTTGCAGTTGAATGTTTGGGCTTAATGGCATGCCTATAAAAATGCTGGAGACCGTTACATTGGAAAGAGATTGGTTTTCAAAATAATTTCAAATCATTTTTTTTTGCATCTTCTTATTTCTTGTTGCATCTTCTTAGGCTTATTGGCGTGCCTATAAAAATGTTTTGTGGCATCCAACCCTAGTCCTTGTTTCAGACTAAGATCTTTAGATTTCAATTAGGGTTCTGATAACAAAAGAAATGTTACCTGCCACAGGCAATATGTGAAACACATTCATCCAGGCCCTCCACCAGTTTGGGCATGACTTCATTAGTGGTAGAGTTGATGCCAAGCTGCCCTCGGCTGCCCTCACCAAACGTATACACCCGACCATCCTGGTAGCCACAGCAGTGCGTTAGGAACCAACAAACACTGAGAAGTATACGCAAACATACAGGTGTGGGGCAGAATATAATACCTTTGTAAGGACAGCAGAGTGCGCCTCTCCACAACTTATGGAAGACACGCCCAATTGTCTTAGAGCAGGGACAGCACACACATTGAACCTGCCTTTATGGTTAAGCATGACAGGTATATTAGTTTAATGTGTCAATAAGGAAACGGAAACAATGAGGTGTTGCTCAAAGGGATTCTAAGTCTAATGTTTTTAACATACATTACATATAACAAATAACATTCTGAGTATTTTGTTTCATTGAAATAATGAATATAAACACTAAAAGCTTATGTAAGGTTATCTGTGGAAAATTAGCCATACCCTTCACATCCTGCCTGTTGAGGCCTAGTTGGCCAGCCTTGTTGGCCCCACAGCAGTAGACCAAGCCTGGGAGAGAGAGGACCAGTGTGTGTGCCCCTCCAGCTGAGATCTGGCTCACTGCTACCCCAGTCAAAGACTGCACCAGGGAAGGCTGTGGCTGCAGGGGCACCTTCCTTCCCAAACCAAGCTGACCATAGGTGTTTAGACCCCACGAGAATACTTCACCCGCTGCCAAAAGGATTCATAGCATCAGATTAATACAAATGCTGAACATTTTTTTTGAGGGGTGGGGGTGGGGGGGTTGATAAAATGATTCAGGTATGTCCTGATGTCACCAAAGTTACCAAGCACTGCGTGCAGGCCTATCTCACCTTTAGTTAGGGCCAACGAATGAGAGTTTCCACAGGCCACTTGTACCACAGGTATTGGCAAAAGCAAAGGTATACGAACATGTCTAGAAAAACGAGAGGGGTTACATTGGGCAATGTTAGTAATTTCTTGCAATTGGCTTCATTCGGCATGCATTTGATGAGACTTTCTTGCCTTGGCCTTGGGAACCTGTCCAGGGCAGCAGGACCAAGACCCAACTGCCCATCCTCACCAGCCCCCCAGGAGTACACCTGTCCAGAAGAGGAAACAGCCAGACAATGGTCCTGACCACAAGCCATAGTCACCACTCCTGCAAGACCTTCCACCAGGGCTTAGGTAGTGAAACATACATACACGCACATGGACACAGACAAATACACACTATTACTTTCAGTGTTATTGACTATACTACTTCCTAGTAAACACAGATTTTCTTTTGATGTTAGAAACTTGGCATGCAATTATTTTTGCCATTGTCATCCCTTTACTTTCGTTGCTCCGACAAGACGGAAGGAAACGAAACCTAACCGTAAGCCTAAACCTACCTCAAATCACCACTAGTTACCCCTCTCTAGTTTTATTTTTAGATTTTTTGAAATATGTACAGAAATGATAAGTTAAGACGTACATGTCGGAGACAAACACACACAATTGTATAAGTAAGTGTGTATATTTATACATGAAGAAAATAATAATGTTTAGCTTATGCAGCTTAGTGCACAAACCACTACAAATAATAATATGATTCTTAATGAATTACCTGGCAGTGGTAATTTTGTATCCACAATTCTCTGTCGACCAAGTTGTCCTTTAGAATTACGCCCACATGACAAAACATTGCCATCCTTAGTTAGAAATAAAGTATGTTGTTCTCCGCAGGTTATCTTGGTGATTTTCTCAGATAATGTCCATGGTGCAGGGATAAAAGTCGTATTATTGTTTGCACCGAGTTGTCCACTCGAGAAGTCACCCCAGCATAACATCCTAATGAATGTGATCAGCCCTTGAACTATCTGGCATATGTGAATTGGAAAAAGTGCGTCAGTGTGCGTGGATTTTCATAGGAGTTCTGGGCGTGGGGGTGAGTGTGAGAGTGAGCTTTATGTAACCTGGCTCATGGAACACATAGCGGGAAACTATAATAACTTGTAACCAACCAGTTACAAATAAATAAGATATTGTCATCCGTAATAGTGATCAAATAAACAGATTTATAACAAGATAAATGTTCAATCTAAAGCACCCCCAATGTTAGACTTTAGCCTACTCCTGATTCCACAGTACAGTCAATTTTGCAGTTTGTCTATTTATTCTATACTATACTAAGATACTAAGTCATAGGCCTACATTATTTTAAGATGCGAAGTCATTATTTTGAGAAAGTTTCACATTTTGAGATAGGCATACTATGTAATTATTTTGAGATAGGGCCTAATAAGTCATTATTTCGAGAAAGTTTCTCATTATAATGACTTAAGCCTACACTAGGATATTTTTTCCCATCACATTGACGGAAACGGGCTTCCGCATTAAAACCTCTATGTTGCGTGAAAGTTTCACAGCTTGATACCAGCCTTTGATTTTCTCAAAATTCTTCCTGCGTCCACTTTCTGTCTTTTGTAGGCCAATCCCTGGCCTGGCTTCCTGAATCCTAGCTTGGTGGAAAGAGGCGTATATTATTCTGGCAATCCTGATTCGCTCGCGGCTCGGTCAGTATCACACCGCCCGTGTTTTGATAACATTGTAGATCACATACCACTGAGAGCAGCTTGCCCGGATCTGTAGCTGTATCATTTTGGTCGGCAACGAAATAGAGCCATCATTTCAGATTTGTAGGTAAGACTGCAGATGTCCCATTGTGTTAAGAAAATCTGAAATAGATTTGAATTCAACGGCAATTTCCATTTTCTTCAGGTGGCAGCTAAGCTAACCCTTAGCTATCGTGTAGCGCGTTAGCCAGTTAACTAACGTTGAAGTCGTTAACTTGTATATTGATGTTCATAATGTCCTTACATGAATTGATTGAAGATGTACTGCATGCTTCATTTGTGCATTTCAGTGTTTCATAATGTAACCGTACGAATCCAACAGATTTGCTGATATAGCGTCGTATACTTAATTCTAGCTAGGTTAGCGCAGCTAGTAGTACTATCGGCAGCTGACGAAGTTAACTCATCCATATAAAATACTGTTGCCCAGTCGTGACATTTAGCCTATAGGAAGGAATTTAAGTTGACACCTCACATTTATATAGTTGGATGGCTTTAGAAAAAAGTGCTTGTTCAGTAGCGACGTGTTCCTCCATCTGCCAGTTGGTGATAGTGAGTACTTTGTAGTTTTACTTAGATTTGGGTAGAACTGTAACTTGACGTTAGCTATACAGTTTAATAGCGGGATAATATTCTGTTTGGTTCTTTGCATACCAGTTAATTGTCAATTAAGTTAGCCATGTCAGAACAAGACCTCATGCTGTAGCAATTCTAAGAAATATATATAACGTATATATTTATATCTCTTCTACTGGTGTTCAGGCACCAGAAAACAGGTCTTTCCACGTCATTGCCTTGTCCACTGCTCAGCTGCCAAAGGTGATGTCAGCAGCTCCTCTCATCGGTTTAGCTAGGTGCTGCGGGCCTCGTCTGTGTCGCAACGGCCTCCTGCAGATGACCCTGGCGCTCCCTCTCAAACAGCAGGGCCTCAATCGCCCATCGTGTCCCCGAAGACACCTGCACACGCCCTCATTGCCACGGCCCAGCAACTCGCGCTTTGACCCGGACAGCAGCGGCGTCCCCACCACCTGGGACTCGTTTGGCATCTGGGACAATCGCATCGACGAGCCCATCCTGTTGCCGCCAAGTATCCGCTACGGAAAGCCCATCCCAAAGGTCAGCCTGTCAAAGGTGGGCTGTGCCTCGCTGATTGGGCAGCGCCGGGAGAACGAAGACCGCTACCAAGTCTCCCAGATGACGGAGAATATCCTCTACTTTGCTGTGTTCGACGGCCACGGCGGCCCAGAGGCAGCGGACTTCTGTGACAAGTACATGGAGAAGCACATCAAGTAAGTTTGGAACCCAGGGAACTCGTAGTAGTAACGCATGTGGATCTAGTCAGGACACCATTTTGTTTCTTGTGTTGTAGTTAGTGGATAAATCAAAAAGGACGGGCACCAACTGGGCTTTCACCTGTAGTATGGGTTGTGCTAAACAATGGGATTAAGACGACTTTGGTCTAACCTGTTTCTCTTTTCTCGGTGTGTTTTCAGAGACCTTGTTGCTACTGAGGACAATCTGGAATTAGTGTTAAAGCAAGCATTTCTAGAAGTAGACAAAGCCTTCGCAAGAAACCTTCATTTCTCTCCTGATGGTAGGTTATTTTAACTTCACGTAATATGTCAGCTAAATGTGAAAAGAATGACAAATTATTTTTTCTCTCACTACACACCTACCCAGTTGTTCATTTAGATGTTCATTTTCTACTTTAAAATTTGGTTTTCAAGAATTGTTCAGTTTTTTTTGGTCATGGGCTCATACCTAAATCTTTCCCAACTAGAGTAAATTTAACCCGATTGTTTTAGTCTATCCAGCAGTATAGGCTAAACATTACTATTCTCCTTCTCTTAAAGTCACACTCAGCTTCATAATATGAATAATGGTTGTTTTTATATTTATTCTAGAACAATAGAACCTTCCAGCAGGTAATATTCTGTTTAAACTCTGATATTGTCATTACTCAAAGTAACTACTTTTCACTTTCAAAATCATGTTGGAAGCAAACTTTAGTGAAGAACAAGAATAATCATATGGTTATCACAAAATCTTTGTCAGTGAAGTAAATGTGTGTGACTGGATAAGCCTTAGTTTAAGTTTGACTTAAGAGGGGATGATTAATTTAGCCTTGCTCCCTTAAGCTTTTTCCTTCCACTAAAAGCTATTGACAATAGTTAAGTATCTCCGTGGAAACGACCTGCTGGAGTTGTACAAGTACTTTATGTGCGTTCAGCTGCCATTTTATATAAATAAGGCTTCTACTGACCTAGATGCTAGTTAGTCATTGAATATGTGGCCAACTATTGGTCACGCTGTGTGAAATGTCCCAATATGCCTGTGTGTGTGCATGTTGTCTACGGCAGCTGCTGAGCCAGCTAAGAGCTGGAGGCCCCCGGCACCTTTTTGGAAGGCGAGGGGCTAGATATTGAAGGAGTGTCCAGCGGGTCCTATTTGTCCTGGACTACTGGAAGGTTCCTCATCTTTCTCTCTCTCGCTCTCCTCTCTCCTCCTTTTCTTCTTTTCCACCAACCGACTTCTGCCTGCTAGACAGTGCTTCAATCCATTTTAAGTGGAGTAGCTCATTCGATAGCTCAAGTCATCATTGAGTGTTTAAATAGATAAACCTTGAACATTTTGAACCACGGTTATGCTGTATGTAGCATGGCCGTTACTGTGTAGTAATGTATGGTGTATTAGCTACTGATGTCCTGTTGAGAAAGAGATAAACTTTACACTTTGCCTTAATATTTGTCGTCATTCGACCCCCTACCAATACAGTATGACACGCATGCGTGGCTTTCTATTGCCTCTTGTTTACGAGTAGACTAGTGATCCCTGTCAGTGCAACTTCCTACCCCTGTGTGTGTGTCTTTCTGTGTTTTAGAGAGACCGATATTTGTGAGCCTAGCTGCTCCGGATGGACAAGAGCCCATTGTTTAACGTAATTTAAGTGTGAACACTCGTTCACGTCTTGTGCGTCTTGTGGCCCTGAGCAGTGTGTGTGTGTGTGTGTGTGTGTGTGTGTGTGTGTGTGCGTGTGCGTGCCACCCCTAACGCTCCGTTTCAATGTCCCCGTGTAGTGAGCGCTGGCTCCACAGCGACGGTGGCCCTGCTGAGGGACGGTATTGAGCTGGTGGTGGGCAGCGTGGGCGACAGCCGCGCCATGCTCTGCCGCAGGGGCAAGGCCCTCAAACTCACCGTTGACCACACGCCGGAGAGGAAGGACGAGAAAGAGAGGTAGGCGCCTAAATTGCGGCGCAAAAGTTGCGAAACAAAGCCTTGCTTTTCCGTGAAATGAGCTGCCTTTTATATACCACATTTGTTTCATTTTCACACATTTGTTGTGTCCGTGAAATGGGTTGCTTTCCGGGAAGACGAACCGTTGTGAATCTTTCTCCTTTGTTTTTCCCCTTCTAAATTTCTGGTCTTCCGCCAACTTCCCGCGTAGGGTGAAGAAGAGCGGGGGCTTCGTCACCTGGAACAGTCTTGGGCAGCCGCACGTCAACGGCAGACTAGCCATGACGCGAAGCATCGGAGACTTTGACCTCAAGAACAGGGGAGTGATCGCCGAGCCCGAGACCAAGAGGATCACGGTAAGGGCCACCGCCTGTGGGGAGGGTCCTGAGCCTTTTCAGATTGCCTCAGGCTCTATGGGAGTCGGTGTAGCCTGTGTCTCTGTGTCCCTCAGGCTTTATGGGAGTCGGTGTAGCCTGTGTCTCTGTGTCCCTCAGGCTCTATGGGAGTCGGTGTAGCCTGTGTCTCTGTGTCCCTCAGGCTCTATGGGAGTCAGTGTAGCCTGTGTCTCTGTGTCCCTCAGGCTCTATGGGAGTCAGTGTAGCCTGTGTCTCTGTGTCCCTCAGGCTCTATGGGAGTCAGTGTAGCCTGTGTCTCTGTGTCCCTCAGGCTCTATGGGAGTCAGTGTAGCCTGTGTCTCTGTGTCCCTCAGGCTCTATGGGAGTCAGTGTAGCCTGTGTCTCTGTGTCCCTCAGGCTCTATGGGAGTCAGTGTAGCCTGTGTCTCTGTGTCCCTCAGGCTCTATGGGAGTCAGTGTAGCCTGTGTCTCTGTGTCCCTCAGGCTCTATGGGAGTCAGTGTAGCCTGTGTCTCTGTGTCCCTCAGGCTCTATGGGAGTCAGTGTAGCCTGTGTCTCTGTGTCCCTCAGTCGGTCCAGTGCGGGTTTTCCAAAAGTTCTTCCGACATTTCTTTAGAGTGTTTTCTCATGCTGGTCATACTTCTTACGGCAAACGCTTCAGTTTCTCAAGCTTTCACTTGGACAGGACAGGTCCTCAATAAAATGTCTTTCTCTAAAATGTCTTTCTAGCGCTCTCATTCTACATTCTACTGTGTCTCAATTATATTTAATATTTATATTCATACATCATACTATTATTTTACTGTAATTTTTATTCTTATTGTTAAGCACCGTGTAACCCTGTTTTGAAAGGTGCTATATAAATAAAGGTTGTTGTTGTTGTTAATATTATTATTGTTGTTGTTGTTGTTATTGTTATTGTTATTATTATTACCTCCTTCCAGCTCCACCACGTGCGTGACTCCTTCCTGGCGCTGACCACAGACGGCATCAACTTCATCATGAACAGCCAGGAGATCTGTGACGTCATCAACCAGTGTCACGACCCCAAAGAAGCCGCCCATAGGATATCCGACCAGGTAGGAGCACGTGTCTTCCCTCCTAGCTCCCAAGTTTCTGCATCTTGCATGGCTGCATTGGCCGCAGTACTTCTATTTGTTCTGTGGTGGTGCGACATGAAATGACTATTTTAAACGTTGCTCGTGACTCTTATTCGAAAAGCATCCGCTCACCAAGCCGAGAGTTGATGATTTCGGCCGAGAAATACATTCGTTAACATGTCAGTTTAATACAGTATCCCCTGCAGTCCCTTTAAAGAGAACCTCCAACTGTTCCTGTGCGTGTGCCTTCAAGTTGTCCTTGTGGTCTCTCTCCCCTGTCAGTCGCTTCAATACGGCTCCGAGGACAACAGCACGATCATCGTGGTGCCTTTCGGCGCCTGGGGCAAGCAGAAGAGCTCGGACACCAGCTTCTCCTTCAGCCGAAGCTTTGTGGCCAGCGGGCGCTGGGCGTAGAGCGCTGGGGGGTGGAATGAAAAGCCAGGAGAGGGGGGGGGGGGAGAAGGGGGGGGGGTCTGATGAATGTGCAATACTGTCCGTCTGTAAAGGTCCCCCCTCTGGACACACTGTAAAGAGTCAATCGCCCGGCTGGTCCACTTGAGGAGACCCATGTGATTCGGTTTCTGTTTAGGCAGCCCTGACTGAAAGAGAGTGACCCTGTGATGTGCTCTGAAATGGAACCTTTTCTACGGGGCTGCTCTAGAAGGTGTAGCGTTCTGAGGCCCGTGAGACTTTGGAGAGGCAGTCTTCGCACCTTGGAGTTTGTTCTGGCTTGTATCGATTTGATTCGATCACATTTTCGATCACCATCCAGTGGTTACACCTGTCCATTCAGTTAGGGACATTTGACAATTTTGCGTATTAAGATCTGTAGGTTTTAGTGTGATATCCTAAGAGAACTTCTAAGGCCAGCAAAAGTTCCCTTTAAATATGAAGTCTATTTATTTTTTAATTGTCAATCAGCTGCAGAATGTATTCAGCCCATGTACATAAGCTCTATAAGTTGAGGAAAATTCTTTAAGTGTGTAAGTAAGCTATGTACTAAGTAAGGTGCGCTGTGTGGCACTCTTTACACTCATAGCATTCCAATAGACAAACTTTCAGAAAGTAAATACTAATGCAGCAAATTGTTCATGTTTTGTAGTAATTGTTTGGTAATTGAAAAAAGAAGAACGGAATTCATGACAAGTCTCTTTGCCCAAAGTTGTTTTCAATCTAAATTGAGAAATGGCTTTTGCGTTGTTTGTATTTTGTAAATAGCTATATTTAAATATATTTTCTAAAAGCATTTAAGCAGCTCTAAACACCAATGTAAAAGTAATTTCTTATTACTTACTAAACGAGTAACGTTTTGTGCGTTGTGTTGGTGAACTTGCACTTGCAATCAAATACGCTTTGTCAATATGTCGGTTGGTCCATGATGTAATATTTATCTTTACTGTGCTTCCTGATTTAGTGTGAAAACATATACAGTATATGTTCATCTGTGTTCACTGTGGTTGCTTTCTGAGTACCAGTACCCTTCCATTTTGGTAAAAATTCAACTGTGTCGTTTATGTCTGTGCTCAGGTCTTGCATTGGCTGACAAGCAGGAAGGCTGGGACAGAGTTATTTATGTGAACCCTTTCAACACTCTTCCTGTTTCAGTAGAGCCATCCATTTTCACTTGAACATGATACACGGAACAAATAATGTACTTTATTTCCTTGAACAATCACAACTGGACTGCTCATGCATTGAGTATGTTCTGGGGTGGAATTCCTCATTGTACATGTCTATATATATATTACACAGGTATTACATAGGTACTGTAGCAGATTAGAACACCAAGTCATGTCTATTACGGAGGCCTAAATGGGATTTTAAATTGTGTTCATTAGTCACATATTCTCTAAATAAAAACTGGACAAAGTATCTCTTTTGTCATCTGTGGTAAGGTACTGTTGAGTGTTTTGATTTTGTATTACCCTCTGGCAAGCATACAGCTCTGGATAAAATTAAGAGCCCACTGAAAAAATGGATGACTTCCTCTGGTTTTACTATTTATAGGTATGTTTGAGTTAAACAAATATTTATTTTATTCCTTAAATTAAATATTTCAATTCAGAGCATTTATTTTAAGAAAATGACAACTGGTCAGATTAACAAAGATGCAGTGTTTTCAGACCTCAAATAATTCATATTCATACAGTACTAATATTTTAACTTAGGAAGAGTTCAGAAGCCAATATTTGGTGGAATAACCCTGATATTCAATCACAGCTTTCACACGTCTTGGCATACGCTCCACCAGCCTCACATTGCTGCTGGAGGACTTTATGCCACTCCTGGCTCAACATTTCAAGACGCTTTGCTTTGTTTGATGGCTTGTGACCATCCATCTTCCTCTTGATCACATGCCAGAGGTTTTCAATGGGGTTCAGGTCTTGAGATTGGGCTGGCCTTGACAGGGTCCTGATCTGGTGGTCTTCCATCCTTAGCCCGATTGACCTGGCTGTGTGGCATGGAGCATTGTCCTGCTGGAAAAAAAACAATCCTCAGAGCTGGGGAACATTTTCAGAGAAGAAGGAATTACTGGTCCCCTCATTACAACCTTGTATGTTGCTTGATTCATGAGTCCTTCACGGAGACAAATTTGCCAGATTGCAGCCTTGCTGAAGCACTCCAAGATCATCACCGACCCTCCACCAAATGCCACATTGGGTGAGACATTGTTGCTTGTAGGCCTCCCCAGGTCTCCATCTCAAAACAAGAAAAAAAGTCAAAATTCTGTACATTGAAAACAATATGCAAACATCACAGCACAATTAAGAATGTCTTTGTATTGAGGAAATGTAAAATATATATGTAGATGCATATTTTACATTCGTTTTTTTAATTCGTCATCCAGAAAAGGGTTTTTGCAAGTGCTAAGTAAGCACGAAGACAATGAATCCACGTTTGATAAGCAGAAGATGGCGCTGTTTTGTCGTGACTATTGCATGAAAGTTCATGTTGAAACAAATATTGCAGCCTGTTCTTTAGTATAACATTTCTTCAATTACTGATGTTAACCACGTGTCAGGCAAACACTCAAAGTTTTGTATACTTCCAAGCTTGACCAACTTTGATCGCAAATTAAGAGGTGATTATTTTTGTAGTCAAAATTCCATCATCATTTTGAGGTGACGTGTGCTATATGCTATTCAAGAAACTTCTGGGAGGGGCAGTTTCATGGAGAGTCATTATATAAATGTGTTCTATAACACGGTCGCGGTCCTATCTGTTCAGTTTTCCGGCCTGCTTTGTAATTTTCAATTTAATTGGAGTCACGTAAACCCTAACGAAATCACAAAATTCATCCTGAGTAGGTCACATTTGTTTATCGTTTAAGTCTACACCTACTGTGGGACAATTTTTATTGCAAAAAAATCATATTCTCCTAATTGTATGGCATTTTTGTTTTAATGATGATTCCTATTAGTATTGGCAGTGAATTATACAAAATATGCTAGTATTTAACATAGGCTACAGCTAGACATGCTTGTCCAACATGTACAGTTGCCTATGTCAGATGGAATAACATATACTACTACTTTAGAGTGTATACAATTTTCCACAACTACCGTCACTTACGTTGTAGTTAATTAATATCGGAGAATAAACCAAGGTGACATTCCATATCTCTAACTTTTAGGATATATCAACGAAAGAGCCAACTTATTGTTCCGACTTCAAGGAATTAATAAAGTCCTGAGATATGAGCACCTGTCACAAGAGTAAATAGCTTCCTAGGTATAGTCCTAAATATGTACCCAAACCTGTTCTACATACCTTGTCGAAAAGTATTTCCCAAACCATGTGCAGTAGCCTAGTCCACGTCTGCAAAATCTAGGCTACAGGTTTAGATTATATCACAAACGTTTTGCACTACGATGTAACAGACAAACAAAAGTCAATAAATGATGTATCCGGTAGGCCTGTAGGATTAACCCTACTTTCTCCAGCGGAGATAGGCCTATAGGTCATAGTGAGACTAGATTAACCTTAAACTATAAATTATAGCGTGCCTTAAGGAAAGAAATTGCATAGAGAAAATTGCTCTACTGGATGCTTCAATAAAACATCTCCAAAAACGAATAGAACTTGTGAATGTTTGGACATGCTTAAGTTTTAAAGCAAAATAAGTGAATGATGGTTCTAAGGTATACCAGTGGCATCTTGAACATATGTTGCACTGTTTTGTGTGTTTCATCTGTGGAGGAATGTGATGTCATGTCGTGCTCTAAGGTATAGTAAGGAATGCGGAAATGTATCTAACACGAGATTGTTTATGTATCCATCTGTCCCTTAATCAAGCTTCCCTGTGTTTCGTGACCCCCAGATCTGGTTTCAATATGCGTGCGTGCACTGTGGAACTGGTGCTGTTGCATTTCTGTCCTACGAAGTCAACATGCCAAGTTCCCTCTGTTATGAATGTTATAAAAACTAAAGGGGGCCGATCTTTTGCTATTTGGGCTCCTTGACATTGGAACAATCTTACTGATGACCTACGACTGGCTATAATTCGGTAACTTATTTTATATTATTGTTAAAAACTCGTATTTGTACAAATATAATTTCAGAAATTAATTTGACTTAAGCGTGTAGTGTAATTTTATAAGCTTTTGTTTCATTGTATTGTGATTGGTAAATAAATTATTCTACTGTAGGCCTCTATTATTATCCTATTTGTGATATCACGATTAGGCCTACTGTATAATTCATTCTTAAAGATATATTTTTTTATTGTTTTGAACATGCAATGTGCTATATAGCCTAAATAAATTAATATTTATTATGCGACTATTATGATTATCATTACGATTATTATTGTTTATATGCCTATTTTTTATTTTAATTTTCGTATCGCTTTTCATTTAAAAACATATGACAACATCTAACCTATCAATTATAACTTGTTGAAATGGTATTTGAAACGGTATGTGAAATGACTCGATTCTAATGTTCCCCCAATTAAGTAGTCCATAAAGAAGAAAGGCAAGCCCATCTCAAAACGGCGGTATAAATTCATTGACTTCATTATAGCTCCCTCATATTCGCCTACGCAGCGGGCGAGGACAACCCAATTTTGACAAGGCTGACCGCAGAATTCCAAGTGATTTGGTTGGGTAAGTATAGAACATCTATTGCATTGCTTTGCCACCGTGATAAGTTAACTTTGCTAAGACAATATTTACTTTTCGTGCATACGTCGTGTTGAGATTCTGCACGTGTTTGAAAAGCTCATTTTTAAAATGCAAGATGCGTTCCCAAAACAAATAACTGTCATTTCTGTCGCCGTGTGTTCTCGTCTGCACGTGTACAGCAATAAAAACGGACAACAGAAACAGCCAAGTCACAATTTTCCTTCAATTTTTTCTTTACGTTTTTTCAGTTTGTAAAGAATCCCCAGTCAACTACAACCCAGGTTATCTGCATGTAAGTGCATCATTAGCCTGCAGACTTTGTTTGCAATATAACATTTGGCAGCTTCTGGCACAAACATCACCACATGCACTCCAGGAATGGGAAATAAGGGATATTTATAACTGTATTTTTTACAGAGACTAATTGAACTTAAATAATAATGTAATTTAATATTATCCTACAAACTTTATATACATATATATATATATATATTGAGTTCTCTTTTTATTTCACTTACATTTTGGAGATCCATACCTTTTTGATCCATACTTCAAGGTAAACAGAGCCATGTTCTTACGTTTGATTTTTGATCCATCCATCAATTCAAAGTATTTTTATATCACCTTTGATTATCAGGCTGCCTGTTGTTGACAATAATGGAACGAAACTGTCACATAAACATTGCTATGATGGAGGATGGTCGCACAAATGGGGCAGCTGGTGCAAAGGTTATCACCACCACGGACCAGACCAAGCAGCCGTGTGGATCTACTGTCAGCTTCCACAACATCCAGTACAAAGTCGTGCTGAAGACTGGACCCCTCTGCAAGAGGAAGAGCATACCCAGAGAGATACTGCTGGATCTCAAGTGAGGAACTTAATGCATTGTAACTGGCTCAAACACAAAAGCACCCACACACACCCACACCCTGTCACCTCATATCTAAGATCTACTTTTTGTTCTATGAATGAAGTTGAGGAATGAGAAGGCTGCTAGTTACTTTCCCAAGGGTAGTTTGGGGTGTGACTGCATAGATTAGTTATAGGATATGTGATTATGAGTTACCGACTGGTGCGTGTCATGGGTTTATTACAATACACCATCAATTACTGGCATAATCGTCTTTAACAGTGACTGAACAGGTGTTGTAAGATTTGAACAGACGTCACGACGCCAAGTAAAAACGTTTCTATTTAAATCGCCTGCGATAAACGGGTTTTTAAACCAGTTGTTAAAGACATGTTAAATTATTAAATGTATTTTTAAAATATATTTGAATATATTTTATTGGCCATGTGAAATGTATTTATGACTGAAGAATAACTCCATGGGGTCTGTGGGTGGATTTTGACCGTCTGTTTGGGTTTCTGGGTTGAAAAAGCAAAGTCACAGCTTAATGCCTATCTAAGATTTAAGAGTTTAGAACAACAAGAAAAGGTTGACTGGTTGAGTTCTGTTGGAATGATCCTGAAGCAACATTTGACCAACAGAACAGGGATTAAATTACCTTTGGTAATTTATAGTACAGTTTTTTACTGTTCTATTGCTGACCTGATGTTATTTGATAATAGTAGAGAATGATGACAATTAATTATCACATTCATTACAATATAGTTATACGTCACATTAACAATATATATATATGCATATATTTTTTTTTTTTACATATACGCATACCTAACCAGCAAAAAACAGTTTACCTATCTTTTAAATTGCGGCTTCTGCTTATCCAATACAATAATGAACAGAACGTTAAAATACCTTCCTTTTAATTGCATTAAATATTGTCTGCTTTTCCCATGTGGCGAATGCAACCATTTTTGGGCTGTCCCCTCTTTATTGATAGTTATATTATATTACGCATAATTTCTTGCATATAATCTCTCTGATAACACTACAGAACAGATTGCCAGGGAATTGAAGTAAACTCTCACGTGATTAACAAGGATTTCATTTTTTGCCTTTTATTTTTGTGATATTACCGAGCCTTTAGTCACAAGTAACAGTTTTTTTTTATGATCTCAAGGTTTTACTAACAATTGCTTTGCCCTTAAAACCATGGTAAGTCTTTGGTAATCCCACCACTGAACTGAACAACGTTGGCCCCCAGGAGTTGATTTTGTTGATTTTGTTTCTTTACGCTTCAACATCCTTCGAGCGTGTTTGAACGGGGCTCGTTTGTAGGAAACGGGACTGTGTGGACGGTCGCATATCCAGGAAATACAAAGAAACAAAGTATTTCTTTGTTATTGGATCCCATTAACCATATGATAGGAATTGACTATGTCCTCCATTTATGGCAATCATCACTGAGTGTCTTGTGGTGCTTTTTTATGTTTTAGTGGGATCATGAGACCTGGTTTGAACGCTATTCTAGGACCTACCGGTGGGGGGAAATCCTCGTGAGTATTGGGCCCACCTCCACTTTCCGAAAAGCCACATGGTCGCCCTGCTTTCCACACGTCAAGTTTTCCCTCCTCATCCTCTCTCTTGTGTCGTTGGAAGGTTCCTGGATGTTCTTGCTGCCAGGAAGGACCCATCCGGTCTGTCTGGAGAGGTTCTGATTGACGGCGCTCCCCAACCACCCAACTTCAAGTGCCTGTCTGGATACGTGGTTCAGGTGTGTGTGTTTCTACCACACCGCCACTGTAATCAGTGGTCTCCTCGTGTATCATCTAAGATGTCGAGGACATTAGGATTCAACCAGAATTGGGGTGCCCTGATAGCTCACCGGGTAAAGTACCGCTGAAGGCCAGTCCTTACCACAGCGGCCGGCCTGGATTCCAACCTGTGGCCATTTGCTGCATGTGATCCCCAAACTCTCTCTCCGGCCTTCCCTGTCTATTTCTCTACTCTACTATCCAATTAAGCAGAAAATGCCAAAAAACATATATATATATATATATAAAGAAAAAAAAAGACCCAACCAGAATTAAGAATAAGAAATACTGAGAAAGGTTCCAGACCATTAGCCTGAGTAAGTGACCTCTGACCCCTTCCTAAATACTCCCTCCAGGACGATGTGGTGATGGGCACCCTGACAGTGAGGGAGAACCTGCGTTTCTCTGCAGCCCTGCGTCTGCCCAGTTCCGTACCGCAGAGGGAGAAAGAGGCACGGATCAACCACCTCATTGACGAGCTGGGCCTCTCCAAGGTGGCTGACTCCAAGGTAAAGAAACAATGCCCTGTAGTGGAGCTGTAGTGCCAGTGGACACTGGTCAATCCCGTATTCCTTCTCTGTGCACAACTATACTGATCCTATCGGGCTGATCTGAGACCAGTGAACACAGTTGTCTGATACAAACCGAGATAGGCTCATTCCAGGGCTCAAATATCCAAACTGTCATTGAGCGTCATTAGTTACTGTTGCTACGACCCCCAGGTGGGTACCGAGATGATCCGTGGTATATCCGGAGGGGAGAGGAAGAGGACCAGCATCGGGATGGAGATGATTATCGACCCCTCCGTGCTGTTTCTGGACGAACCTACCACAGGGCTGGATGCCAGCACCGCTTACTCTGTCCTCCTCATGCTCAAAAGGTAAACAACCAGTCACAAAGGAAATCCATTATCGGATTTAAATGTAAAGCACTTTAAGCTGCATTATATGTATGAAAGGTGCTGAACAAATACAGTTCATTATTCTTATTATTAGCGTTCTCTTGTTCCTAGAGTTGTTTTCTAATTGGCTGACCCTTCATCTTTTTTTCCAGATTGGGCAATCACGGACGTACCATCATCATGTCGATCCACCAACCGCGATACTCCATCTACAGGCTGTTTGATACACTGACCTTGCTGGTCAGTGGTAAAACAGTCTATCATGGCCCGGCCCAAAACGCTTTGGACTACTTTGCCAACATAGGTGACTCTACTCAATGCCCTCAGTGCTATTGTGAACCCAACAAATGGACTTGGCCTATTGTTTTTTTTTCTTCCAAAGAGGCCACATCAAAATTTTAAGTAATTTTTGGGAAATGATGTTCAGCCTGAATGAAGACAATGTGGATTATATATATACGTATATAGTTAATTAATCATGTTATTGATAGACTGCATATGAAAACCAGAGTCTAAATGTACCGAACATTTTTGTTGACATGCTCCAGGTTACATCTGTGAGCCCCACAACAACCCAGCAGACTTCTTCCTAGACGTCCTCAATGGAAACTCTACCACAACCATGAATAAGTCACAGGGCTCTGACGGTACGCTTGTTTAGTTTACACACACACTCACACACACATTATCTCAGAATCCTTAGCGCACATCCAAATTGTTTTCCAAAGCTTCTGGCATCCTCTGTTGTACCAACTACATTCTTAAAAGATCTCAGGATCTTATAAGAGCAATTATTAACTAGGGTATTTATACCAAAACCCACTACATTCACATAAATACTCGCTAGCTAATACCTAAAACACTTAAAGCTTTATGCTTTAAAAAATAAATCCAAACATGCCTTTTGTGCTGCACAGATCAAAAGGTTTTTGTGCAGTGACCACACAGTTTGTTGGATTACTTGGCTGTAGCTGCCCACCAGGTCCCTTTCAAAAGCTGTCTGGCCAGAAATGAGACCTTTAATCTGGTTGACCCTGGGGCAGGAACTGTTTTTAAGAGAGTGCAAAAAGACCTCTGATCCTCTGGTATATCTTTTCCTTTGCCTAGATTACAGGCACCTTACCATTGGTTGTTACATCCTGATAAAGTGTGCGGTCCAAATGTGTGAGAGTAATTGATAGGTTGTTTTTCTGGTTGACAAAGATATCGCTGATGAGGTGTTTAGGCATTAGAGCTTGAGAAGAACTTGTCTACATGCGTTCCTGTATCTATTTATTTTATTCAAACACCCAATTATTGATGATAATGTTTATCATTGGGTTACCACTGAAGAGGTCCAAGATAGAGAGGAAAAGTTCAATAGTTAAATATTGGGTCATTATGTACAGTGGCGTCAGAAATGGTAGACGCATTTGAGCAGTAATGTGTTAGTGTGTAGAGTGTGTGAGTGTGAGTTATTTTACTAGTGTGCACTTCCATTGTTCTGTATGTAAAATGAACTAAATGGAGTTGGGCTACCAAACCAATTCAAGTACAACAACACTGGCCTTCTTGTGCCCTTATATATATATAAGCCTTATCTGTTTGTTTTTTTCCTCCCCTAAAATGCTCTGGGGGTGCTTCCTCTGTATGGTCAGACCTGGACTTTGAAGAGCTGAAGGCTTCCAAGCAGAGCATCGAGAAGCGCTTGGTGGAGGAGTACAGGAACAGCACCTACTGCAGTGACACCCACGCCGAGCTCCAGCGCATCACCAAGGGCACCAGGTCCACTACGGGGCTGAGGTCCCGCACAATCACCTACAACACGTCTTTCTTTTGCCAGCTTCGCTGGGTGCTCAACAGAACCTTCCAGAATCTCATGCTGAACCCACAGACCTCAGTAGCTCAGGTTAGAATACAGTACCGTTGAAAGTATCAGATGTCCTGAGATAATTTTTTTTACATAATGTGCACTAAAAAATTGTATCTGTGCATTGTGGGGAAATGCTTGAAATACTGTCGTATTTTTCAATTTAGACTAGGATTGGGATTTTCCAAGTTCAACTTTTCTGTCTCTGAAAAAGTGACACATTTCTCAGTTCTCCAACCCCACTCTTCAGTTGAATGTGCACCTCTGTCTGTTGTATTTAAGAATTTGAAAGTAGCAGCTTAATGCTACAGACAACCATTCCATTGTAGTCCCAGATCTTTTGAAAGGATTAATTGAAGTAATTTCAGCAGACTGTTGTTTAAAAGTGGATTACAACTTGTTGGCTCTATCCAACTTTTTGTACCAAAACATTATAATATTTAAGACATACTTAAAACGAGCCCCAAGAAAGAAATTGTTTAGTAATTAGGTTAGCAACAGTTGTAACACTACCACAGATCCAATACTTAACTGACCCAACACAACTTGACAAATTGAATCCTTCAATAGTCCTTCAGACCAGTCCACCAAGGGCGCAGACTCAAAACAAGGATTCAAACCCTCCACAGCCCCCCCCCCCCCCCCCCCCCCCCCACACACAAAAAATGCCATCACTTTAAGAATTATTAACAGCTAATCGGTTCCAAATAAGTCACAATAATCCTACAGGACTTGGGGTGGCTGGGCTCTGGCTGGGGTGCACTGAAGCCCTAATCAGCTTTGGTGACTGTTGTGACCCTGCTCTTGCCACTTTATGCTCAGACCTTCACTGATATCATATCTGGCCAAAGCCCCTTGGCCTGGGGCTGGGACCCATCACATGATGGCGTTATGACCCGTCCCTCCGCCGCGCCGCTTCCACATGAGGGGCCGAGGGGAATGAGGTGAAAAAGGCTCAACCTTATTAGCTTATCCTTTCACCCTGGGAACCGCACAGGGCCCGCTTAGCCCTGTCATAATCTGTAAACCGTCAGGATTACAACACACGTTGCACTCTCTCTTTTGCCTATTCTCTTCTCTCTCGTTGGTCTCTTTATATGGACCATGAGGGTTTATTTCCCCCCCAAAAAAGTAGGTTGGGAGTAAGCAAAGTGCCTTGATGTAGTTAGGCACCCAAATGATCAAAGGAATTGATTATGGTATACGTTTTTTTTACAATATGATGTGTTTTCTTTTGTCAACCATTGTTGTTGTCAGTTTTCAAAAACTCAAGTACACCTCTTGTAAAATACTTTTCATTGCCCGCTATGCCCTTAATTGATTATTTTGGTTAAAAGATAGGTAACCCATGCGTCTATATTAAAATAGAATCCCAAGATGTTGGAAAATTCCAGATGCTTTCTTGCAGGATCACTTTGTGAGTCATGCAGGAAGGTTTAGGGAAAGAAGTCCGACGTAAGGAATACTACAGAAAATGAATACACTAATATATCCATACAATCTTCTCCGGCTGTTGTGTCTGCTGAAAACTCCTTGTCAGTTAAACCAACACAGAGACCAAAAGGATTAGAATTTAACCAGGACTGCAGTCTTTGATCAAACTGACCCTATCAAGTCTGTGAAGACTTTCACAGAATTTTGTCTGACATTTATGATTCCTATCTTCAGTCATGGTGCATGGTCGCTGATGATTTGAATGTGACTTTCCAAAAGGGAGTCCCCTTCACCATGGTGTCTAAGCTCCTCATATGTCTGTCTTCACTAGTTGGTGGTCAACATTGTCCTGGCTCTCACCGTTGGCGCCATTTTCTTCGGAGTGAAAGACGACCAGAGTGGCCTTCAAAACAGGTACGGAATCCGGAACCATAGTTGCCTTTTATTTAATTGTATTCACAAGCCTAATGGCAACCACGTAGGCCATCCCGAAATGCTTCAAATAGCTTTGCTAATTTTTCCATCTCGTACACGACTTGGTGAAACATAGGGATTCATGTCATTACATTTAATGTCAAATGGGTTCACAGATTAGTTCAGACCAATGTACAATATATACTGTATATATGACCAAGATTTGGCACAAATGAAGTTTCTCAGTGGCTATTCTATTCCCATACCCATATCTCTCCTCCGCTCTTATGTCCTTAATCTGACTGTATGTCACAATATAGCATCATATGTCTTAAAACTACATCATATGTCTTAAAACTACATCATATGTCTTAAAATTATACTTTTTTCAAATAATTGTATGTTCTTTGACAGAAAGAATTTAAATAATGTGTTTAAAATAATTGTTTATTCTTAAGAAAAGTTTAGATAACTTCTCTGAATATAGTAGTATTATGGTACTGCATACCCCATGTCACATACATTTGTAAAGAAACAAAAAACCAGCCTCCGGATATGTCGGGCTGTCATGACAAATGTGTGTGTGCTCTGTTCCTAGGATGGGCGTCCTGTTTTTCATCGCAATCAACCAGTGTTTCAGCACCGTGGCTGCAGCTGAGCTGTTCATCACCGACAGGAAGCTGTTTGTGTGCGTGCACGTTCTGCTGACCTCATAACATTTTACCAGTGGTTTTCAAACTTTGATATATCCAATGTTTCAACGCAGATTTTTAATGTGGGCACTGCTTTACCTAAAACTTGGCCATTGACCCTTACCTCACAGGCACGAGTACATCAGTGGCTACTACCGGGTTTCTGTCTACTTCCTGGCCAAGGTCCTGGCAGAAATCATCGCCCTGCGCACCTTGCCTACCATCATTTTCTGCTGCATCATTTACTTTATGATCGGTACGGTACGCTACCAAACGCAATAATGGAAAGGACTGGTATTTCAGTCAGACAAACTCATTCGTCGTAAATAATTTATTGAATGTGAATACACATCAGTTTTAGCATGGTTGGGTCTATTACATCTTTGAAGCTCCCTACTCTACATATCCCAGACGACATCCAGAAGCAGGGAGTATACACCCATCGATCCCCCTTTTGAAGAGATTAGCAGAACAGATTAGCAGAAACATTTTGCAGACCCGAGGTGGCAGTTGGGGTGGAGGTGGGGGTACTTTTCATCTCCTCAACCGATAAGAACAGACATTACAGAAATTACAGGTTATTTAAATAGCCCGCGTCATTGACCTGGACACATGATTAGTGCCCGGGTTTGTGTTTGATTGGTGTGTGTAGAATGACGCATTTATGACGATTTACTCATCATTGCACGGACTTCGAGCTGTCTGCCTGAACTTGCGCTAAAGCTTCATGTATGGTTTACACGGAGAGCATGTTTGCATGTCTCTTCAGGCCTCAAAGCCACGGCAGGCAACTTCTTCATCTTCATGCTGACGGTGGTTGAGGTGGGCTACACAGCTACCGCCATGACCATGGCCATCTCAGCCGACCAGGAAGTGGTGGCCGTGGCCAACATCCTCCTGACCATCACGTTCATCTTCATGATGGTAAGGAGACTCGGAGGGGGGCAAATAATGGGAGGAAAGCATCAAGCGTCGATAAGCAGCCGTGGGGGAAAGTTGGAGAAAGTAACTGCGGTGTGCAGAATTAAACATTGTTAGTTTGAGGTAAAGGTCTTCAGAGGACAATCATATGTAATGGGAGTATTTCATGGGGTTTGGGTATATTCCTTCTTTTTGCACTGTTAGTTATGAAGAAATGTGTAACCTTGAAGGTTCCAAATTTGTTTCTACTGTCATGCGGATTGTGTTTTGTGTTTAGATCTTTTCCGGTTTGTTGGTAAATTTAACCAGTGTGCTTAATTGGCTGGCCTGGCTGAAATACTTCAGTATTCCTCGCTATGCCTACACGGTAAGATGCGTTTTCATATCTGTTACCTTGTTTTCTGTCTGAATCTGCCAAAATGTGGATTGTGTGAATGACGTTACTACACCTACAAAGGATTTATCAATGACTAATGTGCAAACCACCATCCATATTGCAAGCCACCAAGCATTTGAGTTGAGCAGACCATTTAGTGTTAACACCATTTACTGCAAGGGAGTGAAACGTTGAGCGGATACTGTCTTAATGATATTTAAACCTTCATTTCATGAGGGAAACCAGACAAGGATAATATAAAATGTTCCTTGTGGCCCACGGTACAACATGACACATACAATTAAAGATATACGATTGGTAACACAATTAAACATACCACAATATAGTTGCACAGGGATTAATAAGCAAAGTAATTACATTTACTACACAAAACAATTACAAACAACTGCTTTCTGTCCTAGACTGATTTAATTTTTTCATAATTTAAACAACAAGATAGAATACATTTTAAGGAGGTCTTGGGAGCTGCTTCCAATAAAAAATGCGAAGCAATTTTGCACACCTCCTCGCTGATCCTATGACCACTAGCTTTATCCAATCACTAACTCAAGAGTTATAGTTAGTAACTACAAATTGTAATTAGGATGTGAGATATGTTTCTGTAAAATTGCCTTATTAAAGAATTACTGCCTATGGCAATGAACCCGCCAGCTGTTACCTTGGAAGCACCATTTTTCTTCATCTTAATTCTTTATTTGTTGTGGACCCCCAGGCTCTGCAGATCAATGAATTTGTAGGCCTGAAGTTCTGTGAGGATTCGGCCATAGGGACCAGCCCTATGTCTTCTACTACTGCAAACTGCAGTATCACCATACCCGGACGCATGTGAGTACTGTTATCCCATGCACTCAACAGTTCTAACTCACCCCGATCCACAGAACACGTAAGACACCGGAGTCCATTTCATGTCGTCATCAATGGTGCCACGGATTGAACTATGGTAAACTGATGTGAAATGTATCCTTTCAGATGCACAGGGGAACAACACTTGGAATACATGGGTATAGAATACACGACATGGAAGCTGTGGGAGAACCACGTGGCCTTGGCCGTTATGTCCCTGATATTCCTCATTATCGCATATCTGAAACTCCGCTTCATCAAGAAGTTCACCTGAGTGAGCTCAGCGGTATCAGCGCTCATTGATCTCTCATCACGCCTTGTCAAGTGAAACGTGCGCTAGTTGACCTGCTCGTTCTTTTTTTGTACCAGTCATAGAGTGTGGCTGCTGTTTGCACTGATTTAAAAACGTATCGGTATTCTAGTAGTTACTGACGTACCAAATGAATATATGGTAGAATCAATGTTGTTCATGTGAGTATTTGACTTTCAATCTCAGCTTCTTGTATTTACTTTATTTATATACGAGTCCTGAAGCTCTTGTTCTTATTCCAATGAAGTCAAATACTAAGCCGTTCTTGTAGAATATTTATTAGTAAATGCTCTTAGAAATCTTTAGTATCACTTGTGTCTTGGTTCCTGATCACACGATTTAGATTTTCTGCTGAATGAGATGGATTATATCAGAAGGATATTATATAAATCCTGTTGATTGATTTGATTTGACATTTTGTTTCATGTAATGTAATGTAATGTAATTCACTCACTCTATGTTGTCTGAAAACAAGTGTTAAAAAATGTATGTGTCATTACACTTTATGAACAACTTTCATGTGCCTCTGTGGCAATCTCCGCCTTATTTTTGAGTAGTTCATAGGGGTTCAAAATAGGGGATTTTTCTCTTTGACCCCAGGAACAGCTTTCAAGTGTTTTGTGTGCCGTCTAGGCATGTAAATGGCTCCTTTGCGGACACCTTTCTTATTGCCTTGATATTGGAACAGGCGTCTCTGGTGATCTTGAGAGCCAGCCTTTAGGTCAATACATGGTATAATCCCACTTAATCCCACCTAATCCTCAGCATATATCAACATCAGTTCATCAACTCTAATCAGATGGCTCAAACGCAACGGTCCAGTCCAAACACCCTGCTCTTTGAATTACAGGGCTCTGAGTAAGTAAGAACACCAGCATTTTCTTTTCTTTTCTTTTTAAAATTTATTTACATATCAGCATTAAAAGCATTTGAAAGGATCAGATATTAGTAGGTTCAAATGCGTACCAAAAAATATGAAATGTTTTCGAGAGCCTATACAATGCGTTCAATACACTCACTCTCTCGCTCCTAAAACCTTTTCTTGTAAATGCAGTCTGTCCATCAATAAATCCTTCATAATGTCTTGGCTCCTCACAATCTTATTGTACTTGTGGTTATATTTGAAACTTTAACCCTCTTTAAATAGCTTGAAATGTTTGATTCATTTTTAACTGTAAAGTTTCTAAATAGTTTTAGACAATATTGAGTCTATGGAGTGAAACTCACTTTCAAATGCATCTCGTATTGGATGTCTGACGCACTTTATCATTGCGGTATGTCTAGATATATAGATGTTATACAAGTACTTATGGCAGATCTTTATATTCTGCAAGCTGCTAAAAAAAAGTGTATCACGGTCACATGCAAACAAAATCGCAATAGTTCCCTTTTAGAATTACCACGAGAGGTTACCGTTTTAGGATGTGGGCAAACGTAATTGTCGCATACAGAGGAACCGCTTTAGATGCAAGATCTTCACACATGGCCACTCCCATTTCCGACACTGTCAAAACCGTCAGAGGACAACGAGGATGATGGACGGGGCCGGGGGCCAATGGGAGTGGGGGGCTGGTGGTGGCTGACCTGGGAAACGGTGTCATCAGACTCCCAGCGTTCTAATTCCTCCCTAACCAACCTCTCCATCTGCTCCCGGTGCACGTCCGTGTCCCGGCCCAACCTCTCTTCCTGAAATGAGGATGAGACAACAAAAAGGTTTTCCCGCGTGTCGACCAGTCATATATTCATGAGGGAAAAAAATGGGACTTCCCTAATGTAAAATATTCATATTCTAAGTGTGTGTCTGTGTGAGGTAGGGATGGTTCACTACTGCATGTTGTGTGTATATTATGTGTGTACGTGTACTCAGGCTAACCTCAAGAACTCCATCCAGCAGTCTTCCCAGCACATCTCTCCTCTTAAGTTTGACCCTCTCCATAGTTTCCAGCTTCACGATCACCGCATCTATCTTGGACACAATGCTGCCGATGGAGTGTTCCATCCGGTCCACTCGACGAACCAGCCTGGAACATCATACTCTCATATTAGCTGATGGTTATGTTATAACTGACAACATACAATAAGTATAAAATCCAAAACGTTAAGATGATTTGTCTGTCCAAATAAACTGTTTGGGCACAGAAAGGGAAATCAATTGTATTCATAATAGCATAGCTGAGAAGGCAAATGAAGGACTTCCTGACCAAATTTGTCTTTTTTTACCAGCCTTCAAACGGTAGTAGGATTTACCAGTTTCGCTGTTTATGTTTTACAGACAGAAAAAAAAAAGAAAATTGGACATACACTTGAAACTCCTCATAGGACACACCGCCTGAGCTGCTACCACGGCGACGGGAGCTATGCCCGCTGTCCTCGTCATCGTCCTCTTCCGAGTCATCCTGGGTACGAGGGAAGGTCCGTCCGCTTGTGGGTCTAGTCAGCGAATTACGTTCCAGATCCAAGTCCTCCTAGTGTGGGCAGAGACACACTGAGCATCTGCAGACGTGTGTGTGTGTGTGTGTGTGTGTGTGTGTGTGTGTGTGTGTGTGTGTGTGTGAGTGTGTGTGTGTGTGTGTGTGTGTGTCCATGCAGCTGAGCTGGCACTCACTCTCTCCTTTTCCAGGTCGTCTCTCATTTGCTGGTGCTCATGCTCGGTCAGCTCCTGGTCACCATCGTGGTCATACTTGGCAAATATGGCCTCAATCTCTGCATCCGTGTGGCCCTTCCTAAACACATTCGAAGGCAGACTGGTTAAACTCGCGTTTCCGGGGCGATAAGTAGCCACGCCAAATACAATCAATACTTTCACGAAACTATCAAACATAATAGAACAACCATGTTGTATGATTGAAATGGTTTCAAGTATAATATGAAGCTCTTAGAGAAGGCCGTGGTTTCAGGCAGGTTTGTTGTCACCCTTTGAGGTCCTGACGGAGCTCGTCAAAGTTGAGCTTCCCCCCCGCCTGACGCAGACTGGCTGAGATGTCGTCTACCGCCGTCTTTTTAAGCCGGAGCTTCATCAAGGCCTTGTTGCATCCCTTCAGGGAAATGGAGAGGGCATAAGGAAACGTACTTACTTGTGTCACAGGTTGACGTAAACATTTTGGGAATTTTGTTCTCAGTCAAATCAAATCAATTGTATGACACATTTCAAACACATTGGCAATTCAATGTGCTTAACACAAAGCAAGCAGAAACATACAAGGAATAAATTAAATAAATAAAACACCTAGAAATTAATAAAAAACAATTAAAGAAATTAAATAAGAGATATAAAGGTGCTAAGAAGAAACACGTCAGCAAAATGCAATCGAGAACATATACTTTTTTAATCTGGATTTCAAAGTAGTCCAGCTCAGATCTTCTGGAACTTGTTTCCAGCTCAATCGATGAGGAATAATTTTTCTCTAATGTAAATGGGAGGCAGTTTCATTTCAGATTTGAGATATTTATGTATGTTTTACAGCTCAGTTGGCTCCGTGATGCTTTAAGATGAAGCTACACACAGCTATGCCTATAGTGTGTCCACAGGTACCCCATGTGAGCTCCAGTACCTTTTTAATGAGGTCGGTCATCTCCATCTCAGACCTCTGCTGGGACAGGTCTGCTTTCACCTCCGAATAGGTGTCATTGATGATGGCCAGGAACATATTCTAGGATTGAAAAAAAAGATATACCGTTCTCCTTCATTGCTTACCAATAGGGAAATCATCTTACTGTACGTATAATAGAGAGGCTTTTAAAAGAGACATCATATTTCATCTGCAAATACACAACCACATCTTCAAACGAACTAACCATGAGAATAAAGAAGATGAAGAAGACAAAGGTGGTGAAGTAGATGGGTCCCAGGACGGGGTTGGACTTTTCAATCTGTGAGAAGGCAAAGTCTCCCAGGATGATGCGGAACTGGGTGAAGCTGAAGGAGAACATGACTCATGGATTGGGACGCATCTCCATTTCAATGTTGTTGTGTAAAAAAAAAAAAATGTTGGGGGTATGTCTACCTCCCAGGTTTGGGAAACGTTGTTGTCCCAGGCAAGGCGACTTGTACTCACATGCTGGCTTGGAAGGTGCTGAAGTCGTCCACTTGGGTTCCAAACACCAGGTAGGCGAGCTGCGCGTAGGCCAGGAAGATGATGAAGAACATGATGGCAAAGCCCACCAGGTCCTTGGCACAACGGGACATGGTGGTGGACAGCTGGCTCATGGTCTGGTTGAAGTTGATGAACTTGAAAAGCTGCCATTGAAAGGAACAAACGGAAAAGCTTCAAAACCTACTGTTTCGTTTTTTTAAACAGCTTACACCAGAGTAACTTTGCTTTTTCTCAAGGGCGAACCTCCTCAACTCTACTAGTTGAGGGTTCCCTCGACGGCTCGGGTGCCTCACCTTGACCCAGGAGAAGAAGACGATGACGGCGGCCACGTAGTTAAACTGAACCTGGAGTTGGGCCAGCGGTATGAGGCTGGGGTGAGCGTTGTGGTTCTCCAGCTGCTCTTTGAGGTGCCTGCTGACCATGGAGGTTCTGGTGATGTTCATGATGATCGCGACAACACTCAACTAGAAAAAGAGGGCTTTTATATAATCATTTGTAACATATTGGTTACTGCTTACGGATCATGAGGAAATCTTTTGCAATTGGTAACGTATGCAGTGAGGATGGCATGTCTACATCTGAGCTTTTGACTAAAAACAATGTCATACTGCCAATGACCTGATTACCAGGAGAAAACTAACAAGCTACATAAAAATCTATTGTTTCCCCTTGGGGTCAATCAGTACAATCAAACCCTTCCAATATTTACAATGCCAACAATACAGTTTTGAAACCACTCAATCTACCTTTTTTTTTTACAGGCTGTTACAGGAGCTGTCAATACCCACCCCAACGATGAGAACATCCAGACAGTTCCACGGGTTCTTGAAGTAGCGAAGGCGGTGGATGTGTATCTCCAGCACCTCCTCCACTATGTAATAGACGATGAAGAGGCAGAAGGCCACCTCACATACAACCACAAAGTAGTCCCAGGCGGAGATGTAGCGAATCAGACGCACCGTCTGGAACTGCCAGGAAGTGAGCGCTCCACCAGTAGCAGGAAGCTCCACCAACAACCTATGTGAACATATACGTTGTAGTAAGACAAACATACCAGGGTGGTACTGAAGTTTTTGCGTCAGTAGGACTAACTTCTATCTTCAAGCCTTAGGTCAACTAATGTACTTTATTTATAAATAAATAGCAGCATATCTAGATACCTGATAGATAACACACTCGGTCAAATATTTCCATTACAATTTGATCTAAAGTACATAAACAGTCTAATTACTGTGCACACACCTGGCAATGCAGAAGAGGTTGATGTTGCCATTATAGACGGAGAAGTCGACAAAGATGGCTCGAGTGCCGCGGTCAAGCCACAGGTGGTCTTTCAGGGAGCGTAACAGGCCGGCTGTCTCCTCTCGGGAACGGGACAGGTCTTGGTAATAGCCCCCGCCTCCGTAAGTAGACACCCTACCCCATTGGCTGCTCCCGTTCAGGCTGCTCTCTGTGTGGTACGTCCAACTGAAATACACAGAGACATGCCTGTTATACATAACATGAGAAGCTAGGCTCACACTTAGGTGTTTGTCTCCCGCTCATATTGAGTTTAGACGACTTTTGAACAATCTAATTGTTCAGTGCTATTATCCACACGGATTATTATAAACCTTTGGAAATTGAAATTTGTAAATCTGAGACCTTCGATAGAATGGGATTAAATTGTACTACCATCATTTGGTCCTCAAACTATTAAAACAACAAAATATCGAATAATAAACATACTATAACCCTTTCAAATAGTTTTAAAAATGAAGCTTTCTTATATGTGCTATTCTTGTCTTTAACCTCCTGTTTGCATAATGTTTAAGATTTCTTGGGTTATTGATTGAACTGTAAAGTGGACTAACTGCATATCGAACAATGCTTCACATACGCAGTTTCCTTCTGTAGTCCAAAGGGGGCAGTATCCTCATTGCTGGCCGTGTACATGTTGTAGCAGTCCCGGACTTTGTTCCTAAGATCCCTATGGACGAAGCAGGATTCGTTGTGAACTTTGACTTGGCGGATCCGGGGCACCCCGAGCAGGAGGTTCTCGTAGTAGATGAGACTCTGGTTCTCCGGCAGGCTTTTGTTATTGTACCACACCTCCCAGTACATGCCATTCAGAAACGGCCCCTCTGTGAACTGGGATTAGCACAGACAGTTACTTGGATATCGAGTGAAAACGGAACCTATGTGAGATTCAAGGGCAACTCAGATGATGGGAGTTTGCCTTTTACCTTCCAGAAGTCGTCCATGGTGGAGAGGCTACTGAAAGTGGTTGGATCCCCAGGAGACAAAGGAGTGTCCACAAAGAGCTCAGTCATAACCTTGGTGTAGTAGTGCATGTTGGAGCTCACCATCCCATAGGTCACTGTGGTGCACAACAAGCACTCAATACCACTTTTTAGTTTGTGTATTAGAGTCAGTTCAGATGTTATGTTTTAGAAAATCTATGTTTAGAAAATTTGTTGCAAATTTAGCTTTTCAGTGGGTGCAACAGACTGCCCAGTTGGCAGAAGTAGTATGTAAGTAGAATATACTGTAGGAATGCGATACGTGTTAGAAACTTGTTTCTCTTCCTCAGGTCCAACTGGTATGAGAACCATTGGGATTCTGAAGGCAGAGAGTTCTTGTGAGCACCAGCTACCAAATCCAGGTCTACCACACAGAGACCAGGACCTGTTAAGATGCTCATGAGGACAATATAAGACATATAAACCATCTTTGAAAAGGACCACATGTAACTGAGTGATTGTGTAAGCCCTCGCATGTAATACATTTGAAGAAGCCTTTTTAATACTGAAACTCCAACCTCACCACTAACCACTGCCTTGCCAACAGACCTCTGGTTCTAGGCTGCCAGGAAATGATTTCCTGATCCACCCAAAACCTTACTTTTGGCAAGAACTTTTTTGACTGCACAGCAAAGATGGAAGAGAGAGAGAGACAGCTGCAATACATTGTAGGACGGCCATCATCTGCTCTGTCATTGCATCCTCTGTGCTGCTATAGCGACAGAGTGGAGTGGAAGTCTCTGGCAAGTAGGGCACAGCAGATCAGCTGACAAAATTGTTTAACAGATGTTAAGAGGTTGGAAAAATACTTTTCAGCTGAATAGGACAATCGCTAATGCTCTACGCTATAGAAGTGCCCTCTAAACTATTGAGATTCTCATGCATGTATTTTTTTTTTTAAAGGAATGATAACTTTTGCTTAGTGCGGTATATATAAATAAGTAAGTTAGTGTTTTCTTTCATGTTTAACTAAACAGGTCAATATTTCAATTCTCCATTTATTGTTGCAGTGAAGGGTTTAATTGTTTTCCCGCTTAATAACTAAACCTATTTAGTTTTGTGATTTCCAAAGGGCATACTCAGCAAAACGTTTCTAATACATTTTGTGTGTGTGTGTTGGAAGTATGAAACCACTAACCACTGTGATTTACTCAGGATAAGATTGAGTGTCTAATTAATGCTATCAATTCTGCCAAAAGAGCCTATATGAACACTTTAGTAAAACTACTTACAAATGCACAGGGTGATGAGGAAAATGATGTAAGTGACCATCTCCCTCAGAACATTCCAAAGGTACTTCTCTCGGCTGTCACTGTCCTCCATCAGCTCTGTGCCCCACAGGACTGCAAAGAAACCAAGTAAAACAAACACATTGAGATAATTAAAGACTGAATGAACGTGGTTATGGCGTTTGCCCTTGGCCCAGCGACTTGGCATTACTTAAGTGCTTTTATTAATCATATCTATTGCCAATTAGAATTCCTCCATCAGGGTAAACAAGATAGGCGTCAAAAAAGTGATTGCAAGAGGTACAATAATTAGCAATCAACAAAGAAGTGTGGCGCACAAGACCTGCAAACCTCTAATTTTCTGCAGTATTTGTTTCATACAGCTGCGATGCCTTTGTCTGTCTTGTTGCATGGCATTAACATTTGGCGTCGGATAAAGTCCTCCACGGTGAATACGAGAGCTGCTGCCTCGGCCGGTGTAGCTTCCCACGCCGCTACCACAACTGCTACTAGAGGCTGTAGACACTGATCTTCTCCCCGGACTTGCCGGAGGCCAATCGGCCTCCATCATTTCATCTTCAGGCTCAAACCCTGGGTTATCCCGACTCCAAGCTTGTCTCGAAGGAGGCGATGGGGTAACTATCGCTCCACCAAGCCCCAAGTCCTGATGCTGGATGTTTTCCATCTCAATTCCTTCGCTTGCATCCAATCTGTGCGGCAAGGACGCACCAGTTGCGCCTGGAGATAACCTGTCGCCCTGAATCTGCGGTTGCTGTGACCTGACTCGATTCGAACTCATGGTAAACAGCTAATAGTCTACCAGTCCATATGTATTAAACAAATTAAAATAATAAGTCTGGCTTAATTTTATCTTTGCGCAACTAGCTTCAGGCTAGAAAGAAAACCCCAACTTAATAATTGGGCGACTTTTTAAAGCGTATCTAACTAGCTACTTTAACAAGAAACTTTAACAAGTTGAATTTGTTACATTGTTACCATTTCTCCCATGCTAAGAGGAGAGAAGTTTATACCGTTACTTTCCGAGGAAGATGAACAAATAGCATATAATCTACTCAAGAACGGAAGCGTCTGCGTTGATTTAGTGGAAATAGGTTTACATTCTGAGTTTACGAAGATTAAACACTTCTTTCACACAATGTAGGTTAAAATCTCTAACAAAACAACTTGTTTATGCAAAGCAACCAAACACTTTCCTTGTCCTGGGACAGCCATCTTGTTTTAAACTATTCCACAAAATCTCACATTCTCAGATGTTGAAGAATCAGATTACATTAGAAGTCATGGCGTCACAGCGGTCTGGCATGCACCTCTGGAAAAGTCCAGCAAAGTCAAGTATGGTGAGAAAGAAAAGCCATTCATAGAAGGACGTTTCTGTTTAAAACGTTGTGAAGATGCTTTTCATTCGATTTTTTAGCCTAGATGTTGCTAACATTATGTTGTTGCTTCTGTTCAGAATTACTATGTTATCCTAAAACATCAAATCTGTTCAAATCCCCTCGATCTCTATTTGGGTAAAACTGCTGAAGAATTTTTAGACCTGAAGTAGCCTACAAAAAAGTTTTAACATAACAACCTCATGTTTGAGGGTTGCTAGGCAACAAGTGGGCATGACTTCCTAATTAGGCTACACTCTAGGAGAATCCCCTTGGTCTCAATGAGTGACACTTCTAAAAGACATAATGATGTTAAAAGTTAGGTTGCCTTTACAATGTAATCATTCACATCTGGTGTTTGGTGAATAAACTATAGATTTAGGCAAAACATTAGTTATTCTGTATTTATTTTAAAAAAATTAAGCAGGACACAGTGGTAAAATAAATAACGTGGCTACATTGCTCTTCTACGTCCAAGAAGAGTCTGGCCATTGAGGTATGGGTCTATGACAGGTAGACCCCTTAATATTGACGCATCCCTTTTGCCATAAAAAGGTCCTCAAATGTAGCTACATTTATTTGTCCCTAATTCAATTAACCCTATAACTGAATGACACAGGGAATAATTTTGCATATACTTTTTATGACTCCTATGTCTTTGGGGCATTCTTTTACATTTTGTTCCTATTTGTCGATCAGAGTGGGTTTTCTCTCCAGTGAGTGGCGATCAATCCCCATGTTTGGTTCTCTTCATAAGAGTTAATTCCATAATGGCAAAGAATAAGAGAAGAATATGAATAAAAACACAGTAATGTGTGGAATAAATAGGGCTGGTTTTGGCCCTAGTGTTCATCCTGCCCACTGCTTGCTCCGCTCTCCGAAAGGAAAATGTACAAAACACCACTAGGCCAATCATAATCATCAGTCATAAATCGTGGAGTCTGACCAACCCCTTCCTGGACAGGACATAAGCCATGGGGATCAGTTTAACTCCTCAGTTTAACGTCTGCCTGACAACAGACACCAGCACATGTGTTATATACCTTGTGGTTGAAGTGCCTGGCAAGAATATACTTTGATGCCAAGTTGGCAGGCTTGAAAGGACCTTATCATGGTGTACAAGTATAGCAACATCTAAAGGAAACACCGATTCGTGGCCAAGGCCCGCGGGTCTTGGAAAGATACTCTTTTCTGTCTCCTCTCACAAAAAATTCACAAACACATGGGATGAACTTTTGTTTTTACAATAATGTCTAACAGTATATTACATCGCTCTGTTCCCTTTTCTTGTTTCATTGTATGAAATTACAGAGATCAGCGATTGATAAAGTACAACCACAAATAACCATCTCCATATTAACAGAAATCTATGCAATTATATGAAGACAAGTCCAGATACTGTGGCCAAGATTTTGAAGATTGTTGTTTTTATTTACATATTTACAAGTAAACTTGGGTTGGCAGCCGGGGCATTTGCTCTGCTCTGCTCTCCACTCCTCTCCTCCTCACCTCTCCAACCCTCTCTCCTTCTCTCCTCTCACTCTATCTTCTCCTCTCCAGCCCTCTCTCCTCTCACTCTATCTTCTTCTCTCCAGCCTTCTCTCCTCCTCTTATCTTCTCTCTTTAGATTGTAAACCCACCTTAAATCTTGTTAAACTGTTTCGAACAATTCAATGTTGAGTTCATAAAGTGTGTGTCTATTAGTGACATCTTCATTGAACTTTCTACAGTCTATGACGTCATAATATCACGATTTTACTTTCGACAGGAACCTAACAGAAGAGACAGTAACACGGGCGGGAAACATTGCGTACTACGTCATAATTCATGGTGGCCAGTGTAAACATTCCATTGGCTATGCCACAGTGTCGGGGGTTCCCTGCCCCAGATTGCAGGGGTAAAACAATAAAATTGAACCTATCACTTTAAATCTCCAGTCTCGTTACAACAGAGATCATAAATTCTTAGTCAGTAGAGGGTGGGAAATCATAACTTACACCTGAGATATTTTTGTATTTCAGAGAATAATCGACAACCGATTACGCTGATATACCTATTTATTTCAACACTTTGTCCAATTAGATAGGTCTTTAAAAAGGTAAGTTAACAAGCGAAGGTTAGCTCGTTAGTTAGACTTTGCTTGCCAGCAAGCTAACGCACAGAATATAAGCTGGTTAGCTAACCTTTTCGTGCTAAAACGAAAGGACAAACGTTGCTTTTGTTTTACGCAGCCGTAACTCGCTGAGTTAATCAGTCCCAGCTAACTAGTCGATAACTAGCTAATACTAACTATTCTAAAATGTCAACATTAGACGTTTGTTACATGCTGGCTCATTTCTTTGTTCGCTAACCAGCATTGCTGGCTGGCTATGTTAGTAAATGCTATGCCCTAGCTGCCGCAAGCTCGTGCCGGTTATCGAGCGAATGATACCGGTTGTATTATTGTATCTACGAAAAGCAGCTACTGGTTAAGGAGGGTAGGAATGAAAAATAAACTATGGTTCTAATGTTAACAATAATACTAATGTTGGAAGTATTTCAAGAATGCCCAAACGTTGTCATTGAAGTTAAACGCGTTTAGCACGTAATGCATCGAGCTCTGTAGACACTGCTCAAACAAGAATGATGCTAACGTTAGCTTAGTGGCTGCACACGCACATATTTTGGCAAGTGGTAAATGTTAACTAACGTTAGTTACGATGTAACAAGCGTATTGTAAACTAGCTAACGCATACAATACCAATTGTGTGAATGCATGTTCATTTTAATACAGTATATTGGTCAAATACTTAAATAACTATGTTATTGCAAGACTATGCTTTTAACGTTAGCTAACTTGCTAGCAACGTTTGACAAAAGATTGACGCCACAACAAAGCTGAGCTAACCGTAGCTATGTTAAGTTAGCTAGCCTTTCAAATTGTTTAGCTAACAGGGAAAAGAGGCGTTTACTTACTAATTTCGCTAGCTATGCCAAATCTTGTCAACCCCAACAAACTAGTATTTCGCACATTACTTCTTGGCTAAATTGCTATTATCGAATGAAGGATAACTTGCTGCTCATTTTTCTGCACTATCTATAGGACGGCATGTAATCCATCCAGATTTACAAACCAGATAGTTGCCTGAGGTTGTTTTTCTCGGACAAGTAAAGTTAAACATATTCATCAATTTGGCATGGCGTGAGAATGCATATTTTGGAAACAAGCTCAAGTTTTCAGTCGTGAGCTGTGGACAACTAAGTTAGGGTCAGCGAGGGAACAGAGCACGGGAGGGCCTCTGTTCAGTTTCTATAAAAGTGGCTTAACAGGGCAAGCTATCAATCAAATTATTGCCGTAAAGGTTGCATTTTATGTAAATGTTTTGGTCATGATCTAATGGTCCCTAATCTCAGTCTAGGATTGATTGATCTTTCCCCTCAACTAACCCATCTTGCTGACAGCCTGTGTAGCTATCTTGTCTTCCTTATTGTCCCGTGGCTTTGAGTGATGGCGCAGTTGCTCGTTTTAACAGTGTGCACCTAGCTAGATTAGCTTGCATGCTCTGCTTTAACTGCCAGCTGTGGCCGTTTGTACTGCCTGCAGATGGGAAATGAAATGACAACGTTTTAATATTTGTATTGACCTTTTCGTTTGGGTATATTTATGGCTAACATGTCTGGATCAAGATAAGTAATGAGCAATGTGAAATATACAGGGAACATTTACCGGCAACAATGATTACTCATGACTTAATTTCTGTCCTTTTTTTTTCTTTTACTTTTTTTTTCCTTCTCAACAGCACTTCATATTGTTTACCAAAGAAATGGTGATGGAGAAGCCAAGTCCCCTGCTTGTAGGGCGGGAGTTTGTGAGGCAGTATTACACACTCTTAAACAAGGCACCAGACTTCCTTCACAGGTACAATCATGCCACATTCACATAAGAACACCTAAAACGTCTCACTTGAAGTATTAGATTTTTTTCTAAATCTCATATTATATAATCATATAATGGCCTCAGGTTCTACGGACGTAATTCCTCCTATGTTCACGGTGGACTTGACCCCAATGGGAAGTTGGCAGAAGCGGTGTACGGACAAGCGGTAGGTTTTACCACTCAGATTAGGGACGATTTTGATGGCAGTTCAATTTGTTTGCCTTTCACAAAAATCAGCACTTAGATTTCATTGTGTCCCCATGTCTTTACGGTTGCAATGCTCCTGTGTTCCCAGGAAATCCACAAGAAGGTTATGTCCCTTCAGTTCAGTGAATGCCACACAAAGATCCGGCACGTGGACGCCCACGCCACACTGAGTGACGGCGTTGTTGTGCAGGTCCTGGGAGAGCTGTCCAACAACGGTCTCCCAATGAGGAAGTTCATGCAGACCTTTGTGCTGGCTCCAGAGGTACTAATAAATAATTATAGAAATGCTATTTGTGCCAATCCTTGTCTCAACATCCAGCTTAGACTGCATGCTGCTGCTAACTGGCTGTTACCAACTCTTATCCAGATCTCTTTTTGTAATAATTCCTGTGTTGGCAAGTATTTATTTAGTTCAGTTACGATATATTTTGCCATACTTGTCCCAACAACCACAAGTTGATTCATACATTTAAATTGAGTAAACTAGCCTACGTAGCATAGCTTTCTATTCTAGACACGTTGAATTCACGTAAGCAGGTCCGCATCACATGCAGAGACTTCACCTGTGTGTCATACATATACCAACTGTCCGTGGGCCAACTTGGGGCTTGAGTATTTTTATACGTACAGTCAAGTCACCTTTTTTTTTTATTACAGGGTAAGCTCTGCCTAACCTTACCATACTTAACTCAGAGGGTCATAAAATTATATTGTCAGTGATTGGGTTATGTAAGGCTGTGCAGTGTGATAAGGAATCGCGCTTTTCTGGCAAGAATGCTTCCAGTTGCGTCACGGCTGACTTCCATTTCAGGGCTCTGTGGCAAACAAGTTCTACGTGCACAACGACATCTTCCGCTACGAGGACGAGGTGTTCGGCGAATCCGAGGCAGAGCTGGAGGAAGGTAAGCGGCAAACAGAAGGCGAGCAGTCGATGCACTCCGGTCCCCATTTTATGGGTTCGACTGTCTGGGCTAATTGCGCGACCTTCCAACCAACCTCTCTCCCCCCACAGAGTCCGAGGAGGAGGTTGAGGAGGAGCAGGAGGAAAGGCAGCCATCTCCTGAACCACTCCAAGACAGTCCCAACAGCACCACTTATGAGCCTCACCCAGTCACGTACGCACTCTTTAGCTTTTGTTTAGCACCCCCTCCTTCCAACTCGACGCTCTTTCAATTGAATTGAGTTGACCTGATCCGTAAAGCTGACTTGGAACCTCGCTCCCTGCAGGAACGGAGTCGAGGAGCCGATGGAAGAGCCGACCGCAGAGCCCGAGCCAGAACCCGAACCCGAACCCGCGGTGGAGGAGCCCAAAACCGAGGTGGAGGAGAAGGTTCCTGAAGAGATGGAGGAGAAGGCCCCTTCCCCTGTCCCTGTAGAATCTCCTCCTATCACACAGGAGCCCCCCAAGGTGAGACCACTATCAATGTCTTGTCTATTGCCCCAGGGGGAGTTGCCAGACACTGTACGCCTCTCGGGTACTCTCCCCTAGATAACCTTTTAGGGTGGGTAAAAAATAAAATAAAAAGAGACATGACGAATTAAAGACTGAGAAAGCCTTTGCGTCACTGTGGTGTACTAACGGTACGGTCCATTCCTCGCAGACGTTCTCCTGGGCTTCAGTGACCAGTAAAAACCTGCCTCCTAGCGGCACAGTCCCCTCCTCCGGAATCTCGCCCCATGTCGTTAAAGCACCCACCTCGCAGGTAACCACTCTGTGAATGAAACCCCTCGGCCCAGGTCGAACACTTAGTAACAGCTCTTCCACCCTGCCTTGAAGAGACGGTTAATCTGGCATGACTAGGTGTGTGAAAAATGCTTAAATAGTAATGTACCTGGTCATTTCCGGTTAGTGGCGACTTCAAGGAAGGAAGGGAAAGGACAGAGACTTTTCTAAGCCTTTTCCAGAGGCCTCTGTTTGTGGTCAGCTAGTTCCAAGGCAAGGTCTTCTACTCCTTTATTCAGCCCAGCAATGGGGAAGCTTTGGCTATGCAAAACAAGCCCCTTTAGTTATACCTGTGAACTCTGAAAAGTATTTTGAATGATATCATTCCCATGTGCCTCTCTCTTCTTCCTCTTCCTCCTCCTCTTCTAATACTCTTACAGCCCAGAGTGGATACCAAGCCTGAGGCCCAGACGGCGCCCCTCCGACCTCGGGACCAGCGGCCCAGGGACAGACCGGCCTTCGTCCCACGAGGCCCCAGACCCGGTACTGCACTGGCGGGTTGACAGTTTCTATACGTGGCCTCTTCATGGCACCATAAATGTGGTTTAACACACTGTCCTAGTTAATATCTATACATTTACCATAATTTGGGGTCACCTCTCATGGTAAATCTAGCTGACCATGTGCATGTTTTTACCTCTCAATTAGATGGCGTTGCTTCTTCAGAATCACAAACGGGGAAACCACACTTCAGTTTTGGCAACAAAGGTAATTTAAATGTGAATGGTAGCCAGTTGAAATTAAGGGAGGAGATCCAGACATCCCGGTTTGTCATTTAGATTCCCATTTTCCAAATTAGGGCCTAGATTAAAGGGATTCCCCTGACTAAGAAACCAGTCAAATGTGATCCCTTGTGTATCCCCATCTGTCTCTGTAGGCAGGGGAGACTCTGAATCAAGCGAGATGGACAACCGTCGGATCATTCGCTACCCAGACAGCCACCAGCTCTTTGTTGGCAACCTCCCTCATGACATCGACGAGAGCGAGCTCAAGGACTTTTTCATGAGTACGTCATTTTAGAGCGCAACCGCTACCCCAGACCTCGTCTGCGTCTTCCCTATGTATTAGATGAACTTGAACGTATGTGTTTCACACGAATCCGTCGTTGAAATGTGCCGATTTCTGATTTCCTTCCTAGCGTTTGGCAATGTGGTGGAGCTGAGGATCAATACCAAGGGAGTGGGGGGGAAGCTGCCCAACTTTGGATTTGTGGTCTTTGATGACTCTGACCCTGTGCAGAGAATCCTTGGTGCCAAGGTAGGAGGGGCAAGTATTGACATTTCATTCGCCCCCCTCATTCACTGGTGATTAGTCGGTAGCACCGGGAGTGGAGTGTCTGTCATTGCACAATCATGGCTGTCTGCACAATTACCCAGCCCTCTCAACTAAATGTGTATTCATCTGTGATCATTCGATGTTGTCTTTGATTCCAAATTGGTTTCTAGAAACCTGTTTGCCTCAATATGAGCCGAGTAGAGAGCACAAAGGCTTACGCAACATGTTTGTTACAGAAGTTAGTGAATGAGGTGGATGGTTGAAATGTGTTTGGAATGGGTTGCAAGTATTGTGCTCAAAACAATACAGTCATAATGTTTTTTATGCTGTCAATAGTTGATGCTTTTGTGGATAATTTGCTTAAAGGGGAACTTCACCCTAAAACAACAACAAATTCATTATTCTCCTCTTATTATAAACAAGTGGGCGAAGTGTCATAATGGTGTTCTATATTCCGAACACTGAAAGCGAATTCTGAGAAAGCACAATCCATGACGTCAGAGATTGTGATTGTTCGGCTTCAAGATCCTGAAAATGAATGTACCTTAGCATTCCGTGAAGAATCTGTACGATCACGATCGCTGTAACAGATATGTTTGCCCTCTTCTTAAGGAGCCATTTGGCATCGAATGATCTCTACATTAGAAGATCCAACTGTTATTTTTCTAAAAGACTACAACAAGGAAGAGGGGCGTCCATCATATTTTCTTAATGTTCCACCAATCCCTGGTCATTACTGTCAAAGCTTAACTTTCAAAGCAATGGAGAACAGCGTCCGTGTAACCATGGGAACTCGCTCTCCCACTCCTGCAGTGCGCACTTAGCAGCTTAGTGCGATTACTCTGACTAGCATGCGTGGGAATAAATTGGATTTTAATAGATTTCTCGCTTTTCCGCAATGGTGTGAAAAAGTCGCTAGATTTGTAGCTAGTCGCTTTTAGGAAAGCTAGGGGCGTCTGAAAAGTTGGCAACGCTGCAAAGCATGGTCAACCAATCGTTAGACACCCCCCATTTTCAGGAGGGTGCTGATAGAATTCTGGGTGTTGTGGTCCTCTGCGAATGGCTAAACTTTCTAGCTTGAGATTATTTATTCACGGCAGAGATGTACTGTAATTACATTTGAAGCAAAACATCGAGTGAAAAGTTAGGGTGAAGTTCTCCGTTATGTTGAAAAATGCATTAAGTCTGACCTGTAAGTGCAAGTTCAAAGACTCCGAACAAATAGAGGGAACTGTGAATTGGGTATTGACCGGTTCACTTTTTTTGTCTGCAGCCCATCATGTTCCGTGGCGAGGTGCGTCTCAACGTGGAGGAGAAGAAGACCAGGGCTGTCCGGGAGCGGGAGACCCGCGGTGGCGGCGGCGGCGGAGATGACCGTCGAGACATGAGGCGAAGTGACCGCGGCCCTGGTGGGCCACGAGGCATTGTGGGAAGCGGGATGATGCGTGATCGGGATGGCAGGGGCCCACCCCCCCGGGGCGGCATGGCCCCGAAGCCTGGCATGAGCTCTGGAAGAGGGAACGGAGGCCAGGGCGAAGGCCGCTTCACCACCCAGCGCCGCTGAGAAGAGCGCCACCTGCAGTTTGGAAGTAGTACCACGTTCTTCATCTTCTACCGTTCTCGTTAACGAAAAAAAAATCTACATGTATAAACGTATATACTTTTTTTTTTTCTCCTTTTTTTCTTTTTCTTTTGGCTTCGGAATGTGACACAGCCTGTCAACCATTTGTTTGATGTGAAACGGACAAAACAAAGTGAGCAAACAAATTCACATTTTGCTAACTAGCTGTGAGCTGAGCATCCTTTTCCAGTTTCTCAAGAATTCACAAACATTAATTTGTAAAATTGTGGAAAAAGGCAAACTGACCAGGAGTAACCTGCAACATTAGGAGGGACTGATAGACTTTTACCTACAATAATACAGCCCATCATTTGGAAAAGAGATTATATGCCTTGACTTACTTGGGCGCTACTTCACAAAATCTCTCTATTGCACATTTTATATATGGTAGTGCTCTGGCCGTTACTGTCGGAAAAGTGCTGAGGTGCAAATTTTGTGCAATTCGAGGGGAAAAGCTTGCCTTTTTATTTTTTTTTTCCTTTTGAAAGAACACTGCTTCAAACAAAAGTTGCATAATGCACTCATCAAAATGCACTAGTGGGTACTTTGTGGTGTTAAATTGACCTTCATGTTCGGAACGTTGCTGCGGAGATGACCAGCTGTTTGTCTCAAAGCATTGCAGCGTAAGGGGCAGGCCTTGCTCTCCCTCCGCCTGTTTGCTGTGACCAATGTATTTTCACACCTTCCATACATAACTTCAGCTTCAAATACTGCGGGATAAGCAAGAAAAAAGCCAGTTGCCAGAATTTTTGTAACTTCCTCTTTTTATGATTTGATTAAAAGCTCATCCTGGACTTCTCACCAGACGAGTAGAAACGAGGAATAAACCAAGCTGATCATTAAGAAGAGTGGGGGGGTGATGGCGGTGGTGCGCCTCCCTTTTCTTTTGATTAAAAGTTGTTTTTCTTTTTGCCATGTTTTTCATACTTGCTAGATCGTTGATGGAGGAGGCCCAGATTCCCCCATCAAAGTTCAGAATACTATAATAAATGTACAGCAAAAATCATAGTTAATTTGTTTTCTGTTTTCGCTTTTGGTTTTCCCTCAACTTGATAAAAGCATGATGGTGCCTTCGATTTCATATTTTCCAGTCTTACTTCTGAGTGGAGTTTTGGGGTGTGCTGCCACTTGTTAGAGATGCGCCGTTTGAACTGTTGTTTTCTCTATCGGGAGCTAAAGGCCTGCGGCATTCTTCACACACAATTTTTCTGGCATACATTATCTTTCCATACTGTTGTACTACCTAAAATGATCTGTGTGTTTTGTACATTTGTTTATAGTATGTGCTCCGGATTTTTTAGAGAGACAATTAGGTGCCTGAGTTTCTGTGTAACCATAATTAAAGAGGTGCATCCAAGGCAGCTCTTTAAAAAGGGTACATTGTAACAGTCGGAAAATGTTTGCTCTTAGGTTTATCAGATTTAAAATTGGGCTACTTAGTCATGAACCGTGAAATGGTACCGCAAAGTGTGGTTTCTTGTCAAACCATAATCTTTAAGCGCCAGATATTGGCAAATCCATTACTTTGACCCAACACATCTCTGAAATCGGTGTTCTTGGCAGCAATTTTATAATTCTCTGCATGGAATGGCTGGCCTTTAGTTCCAACCTACCTGACTAAGAAAGACTTTACTTTTCTATCCATTTATGCTTTTGTATTTTCAAATACAAATATTTCATTGTAGTGCTAACCTCATAAGAATGTGATACCAGTACTTGTCAATTCATTGGATTTAAAATAGTTTTGACCATATGGTTGGAAAGGGTCTCTCGCAATAGACATTACATTTGACTTGGCTATATTTTAGTAATCTAGCACGGAATCAGGAAGCCAAAGCTTATTTTGTCTTTACGAAAAGAAGAAAAAAAAAGGTTTTGTTCTTTACTGGTATTGCAATATTTTCAAGCTAGACATTTAGTCAATTTTCAACTCTTTTAAGGATTAGCCATTTCCAAATTCTGTGTGACCCCTGAATGCAATACTGTATTAGCTTGCCGTTGTGGCTGACATGAGATTCAGTTTATAAAGATGCCGCTGCTCACATGTTTATTATTTTTTATTTACTCTTGTACCCTCTCCCAAGTTCTCAAACGGAAGTCCCAGTTGTCTGTACTCCCAAATATTTGTCAGATTATAGCTCGATGAAAGCACTCTCTGTGATTATATTTTTGCAACAATGGTCAATGAAGTGTGTCGAGTAAAGAAGAGCCATCATGCTTTCTGGCTAGTTTCTGAAGTCAGTGCTTTACGTAAGTGGTGATAGATTTGTACTTTTAAATTTTTATTTTTGCACTGAAGGTTCAGTGACCCATGCCCCTACCCCCAATTTGAGTTCCTGAAACAAAGACTGTAAAACTTTTTCCAGTGTTTGAAAATGCAGTTGATCGGATTCTCAATGTGTATCATTCCAGTCTGCTTTTCAGTGGAAATAGGACTATCCTCTTGGCTTTAGCAGGTGTGGTAAACAGTTGGTTGCCATCTTAATTTACTATGTTTACCTTCTACTTTTTGCTAGTAGAAAAACTGTTGCAGGTGGAGACTTTTGTTTTTTAGTTTTCCATTTTGAATGTGTTGGATTTAACATAAAATAAACTACTGATATCTGCACCACTCAATACTGTTGTCATGTTTTGAGACGGATGATTAACAACTCTTGTTAATAAACTGAAAGTAATCTGAGAACTTTTTAGAACGACTTTTTAAATTTGGAATAATAGCAACACTTTGACTTCAGTTTCTTAGCAACCAGACAGACAAGTGCCGTCCTGAGATGTTTGCCTCAATCATTCCTATTGTGTGGAGATCTAGAGGGCTTGACCTCCAGCTCAGTCATTGGTTTACGTATGTAAGAGTAACGTAATTCAAATCCTTAATTGCGTTTACCACAGGAATTTTATCTTGAGAAGTACTTCTTCTAATCTGTTTATAGATAATCAAGCTCCATTGAAAGTGATAAATTAGTGGCTGAGCTGAAGTGGGGGAAAAAAACTTGGAACAAATCTTTAGGGTAATGTTTTTTTGTTCTTACCAAATTGCATTATATGGTCCGCTCCCTATGGTGTAACACCCCTTGGGTCAATCAGGGTCTTAACTCTCCTCAAAAGATTCCCCTTTCAATGCTAATAGAATAGAACCTCGGGCCAAAAACGTTTGGCCTAGTGGTATAGCACCTCCAGGATTTCCCATTGGATGGTTTAACACACTGCTGCTACATGCTTGGGGAAACTAGCCCATTGGTTGATATTTTCTAGACGACCAAGAGCTATGGAAGGGCTGTAAGAGAGCCATTCCTATGGGGAACCTGCCCCCCCCCCCCAACACCATGCCCATTCACTGGTCCCCTTTTGGAACAAAAAGTCTACCCTGCATTGAATAAAGGCACTCAACATTGGTAGGTTTGGGATCATTGGGACAAGAAGAGGAGGAACGTCCTGGTCCATGGACTATTTGTGGTTGGTTGGTGTCCTGGGTCGAGTGGTCTGGGTCAAAGGGTCTTGTGTGACTGAAATGATCTAACCCAGATAATTCCTGTTTTTGCTGTGTGTGTCTGCACGACAGGAACTCTGATGTATCACCTTGCTCTGATTGATCTTTGTAGGCAATTCAGTGGAGTTGACCGTCAGCTCATGTCACCTGTCTGTATCTGACAAAGCAATAAATATGTTGAAAGGTGCATGGGCGCGTGCGTGAGAGAGAGAGAGTGCAACAGACTGGGAGAATAAACACGTACAGCGGCAGGGCCAGGGGCCTCTTGGGAACCAAACATTTCAGACCAGACACGAGTTGCATACTAAACAGAACTCTGAGAAATGGACTGGGCCATTGTAGCTTTCAGCAGATGGCTTGTAAGAAGGTGCTCAATTGTTCAAAATAATCACAAAACAAATCAATATGACAAAAAAAATATACAATATGTTACAATACATGTAAAAGTAGGTTGATGAGTGTTGGGTGTTTACGTAATGCCTGAAGAATGTCAATTATGTGTAAAGTGAAATGTTCTTGCCCTTTAAATATAAGCACTTGTCCTATGATCAGCCACGTATCGCCACGTCTGCGCGCAAGCGCTGTCCTAGCATATCGGCCTAGTTCCGGGGTCAGACAGTGGTGTGTACAGTGTAAAAAACAACATTGTGGCTGTCTTAACTTCAATATAGTTGTGCTACAACGACCAGGAATCTAGTGGCTACATTTCTTAGAACAGTTGAAATTTTGATCCGAGCACTAAGAGGACACCGAGAACGATGAACTTCTTCAGGGGAGTGATGGGTGGCCAGCCCGCGGGGCCACAGCCCACTGGAGCTGAGACGGTAGGCAAGCTTAGCTAATGTTAACTCAATTAGCTGCCGGGTTAGGTTACCGTTATATCGTTAGCTAACGCTACGTTACATAAGCTACATAACAGCAGGTATGTCTCATTTAAAGAAGGGTCCACCGATTATTAGCCGAAATTAACAGTTTAGCTGCTAAAGTTAGCTCGCTAAGCTAACTGAACTGGTTAGCAATTGCAATGTGCCCTCCTTATCATTAGTAAGGAACTGATTGGATCATTTTACCTGAATCGTACTTTGTGGTGGCCGGATTGGGCCTATTGCTGTCAGCGTCTCTTTAGGATAAGAGACACAGACTCTAACAAACGGTAGTTAGTTACCCTGGCTAGCTGTCAGCTGTTAAGTTAGGGATACATTGCACCTGTCATTCAGAAATTCTGAGCTCTCTAGTTGTGATCTTTGATGATGGAAATGCATAGCTTGCATGCAAAAGTGGTTCGGGGAATGCGCATTTTGGGAAGACAGTAGAACTTTTATTTGAGTGTCCTTATATGAAATCATATTTAACACACTTTTCCATAGCGGAGGTCTCTAATTACCAATACACAGCAGTCAACATATGGTCAAATTTATAGCACAACAAGGCAGAACTAACAGTTGACTTAAGTTGCTGTTGACAGAGTCATGCCCCTTCCTCCTGCACAGCATGCAACATATTTCAGTCGGCTTCTAAAATGCCATTCCCAGAAGAATGCCTTCTCTCGTGACAAATTGGCTGACTATCTGTGCCTATCTGGGATTGCTAACACTTGCGATCACTGTGCATTCTCCCTGTTCTGTTAAGTACGCTAGATTAACTGAGACTGACGCACATTTATTTGTAGGCATATCATTTTTTCCCTCATCCTTTTTGTTAATCGATTCGATGGACAGATCCAGAAGCTGTGTGACCGCGTGGCTTCTTCAACGCTCCTGGAGGATCGCAGGGACGCTGTCCGTGCCCTCAAGTCCCTCTCCAAGGTAGGTCACCCCAGGCCCAGCACACCGACACAGACTTAAGGTAATGCTCTTTTCTGAGAATACTGGACTCCACAGAAGATTGGCTACTATATAATAAAATAAGATTTTCCTTCAATCTTCAGTCATGAGCTTTGCTCTGTGGCAGAGGCTATATAGGGTGGCACGCTACCCAGTCAACCATGAGTAATTAGTTTATCAGGCATGAATGAGGGGATTAGGGGGCATGGTGTCGCCCAGCAACCAACCGGAACGGCAAGCTTATGCTGACACCCTGGAGAAAGCCGTTCCATTTGCTCCACAATAGTGACCTCAGGGCTCATGAACAGAGATTCATCTTTGCCGGATTTGAGAGCAAGCCAAACGTTTATCACTGTTTATTTGTCTAGTTTTCAATGTTTTGTCCTCGTAGTAAGTATGTTAATAAACTACGTGAAGTGAAATTCTTTGTGTCGAGTTACATGGATACCACATTTAATTTCCAAGTCTCTCTTTTTTGTATATCTAACAACGCACCGACTTGGCTTATGCTGGATGTTTGATTCTTAAAACTGTTTTATATCCTTTTGTGTAGAAATATCGCTTGGATGTTGGCACACAGGCCATGGATCACTTGGTTCGCATTCTACAGACTGACAGGTGTGTGTGTGTGTGCATGGAATCCAGTTGTATTGTTATCGTGGTGATACAGGGAGTGAAAACGTATGGATTCATGGCCCTATGTACTGTCTGAGCAGCTTCAGTTACCATTAAAGCACTTGAACTTAGTACAAGAATGAGTTGGGAAGCACTTCTTTTTGTCACTGTGCCCTGTCCCTTCCTGTTTTTCCAGATCCGACTCCGAAATCCTGGGTTATGCTTTGGATACGCTGTACAATATCATCTGTAACGACGAGGAAGAGGAGCAAGGTACGTTTGCATCATATCTGCGTAGCAGTAGTCGCAGACGTATCACATTTATTTTGTACGATTTTAACTGCATGAAAAAGCAAGTATTGCATGCGATCATTTTGGAATGTAAAATGAATGTAGCTTCATATCAGAAACCTTTGTGTGTAGTGTTTTTAATTGTCCTAAATTCTTGTCCATTCAACATCACCCCCCTCCCCCCCTCCCCTTCCGATGTTGGTTGCTTTATAAAGATTCTCGTCTCTCTTTTCTTCCATGTTTTTACCCGCAGATGAATCGGAAGGTAAAACTCTTGTTTGTGCATGAAGCCTCACAGCCGCCCCCGAGCCACTAGCAGCACTGTCAAATAATAGTCTCTCCCCGGGTAGCTCAACACACCATTGGCTTGCTTATGCTTATTCAGTGCATTGATAGCGTGTGATCATGCTGAAAGATGCAGCTGGTGATTTGGAGGCTAGTGTGGCTCAGCTGCACTGGCAGGTCTCTCAGGAGTCAATCCAATTCTCTCTCTCTCTCTCTCTCTCTCTCTCTCTCTCTCTCTCTCTCTCTCTCTCTCTCTCTCTCTCTCTCTCTCTCTCTCTCTCTGCGCCAGTTAATTAATTAATTCTAGCGTTTGGCCATGCTTTACTGTCCTTGTTCCCCATACCTTTCCAGATGCAGGAGCCCCAGTCTCAGGGAAGGTTAAGACAGTGCCAGTGCCGGGTCAGTACTGTAGCTTTGCTGAACCGGTTGTACTAGTTGACTAACCTCACTAAAAACCACTCTGTGTTGGATGACGAGTGCCGTGCTCATAGGGTGGTGACCACAGTGCTTCGCTAACACTGCCCCTCCTCACCTCTGCCTTCTGCTAAGTGTCCCCTTCACCGGTAGTTATGTTGTCCCCAGACCCAGCTTTTCATTGGGTCACACTGTGGTGAGGGTTTTTGTGGGATGTTGCCTCATGGAGCGGGGTGCTTTTTCCCGCTTGGTACCAAAGGTTGACCAAGTACCGGCATAAAAGGACATTTCGGACTTCCAAGCTAATAGCATTAGACCCCTGACTGTTTGCTGCTGTTGTGAAGGGATAGTTGTTCTCCTACTGGCGGTTTAACTCTTCTAATTCACTAGCATTGTGTGTGTGCATCCATTATTATATCCCCCCCACCCCCCATGTGTGTAGCTCCCACTGTGGCTTCCTCTTGAAGGTCACCCTGTGCCCTGATTCCCACAAGCCAGCCCAGTACCGTGGCCTGTTTTGCCATTACAGGTGCAATCGTTTTTTTTTTTAACATAGCCCTCTCTGCTCTGTCTCAGATGAGAACGCCCAGAAGCAGTCTGACGACCTGGGAGTCCAGTTCACAGACAAGTTTATCAAGGACCCCGAGAACGTAACGCTGCTTCTGTCCATGCTGGAGGTACTAGTTCTAGGTCTAGTTCTAGGGTCTACTGTCTACCCCGGCTGATGGTGTCCATTGCAGTCAGTCACTGTGTGTGTGTGTGTGTGTGTGTGTGTGTGTGTGTGTGTGTGTGTGTGTGTGTGTGTGTGTTGTCCCGTCCCCCCTCCTCCAGGAGTTTGACTTCCATGTACGGTGGCCTGGTGTGAAGCTGCTGACGGCCCTGCTGAAGAACCAGTGCGCCCAGCTCCAGGGGGTCATCCTGGTCAGCCCCATGGGTGAGGCCCGCTCCCCCAGCCGTTCCACACGCTCTACACACACTCCCAATTACACAGCCGTGCATTATGTCCGTGTCCGTACTGTCAGTGCATTACTATGTCCGAAGTGGCACTTTCCGCTGTTTACCAAACTGGATTCAATCATCCAGGTTGCATTGTTCCCCAGAGGGGGAGAGCAGAAAATGGATGCCTGGCTATTAAACCCTGTTAATGCTCAAGTGTTTTTTAAGTGGCTTTCTCTCCTGGTCCGTGTCCGTAATGGTCTATGATGATTTCCCCCCCCTCAGGTGTCTCCAGGCTGATGGACCTGTTAGCTGACTCCAGAGAAGTCATTCGCAATGACGTAAGCACTCCCTCAACTGCCTTAACATTCCTGTCTGCCTTCACTATACTTCATCTTCGTCTGGTGTTTCTCCCCCCCCACCAGGGTTTACTGTTGCTCCAGCAGCTGACCAAAGGCAATGCAGCCATCCAGAAAATTGTTGCCTTTGAGAATGCTTTTGAGCGGCTTCTAGACATCATTACAGAGGAGGGAAGCAGTGATGGAGGTACACACTCATTAGTTACACCGGCTTTATATATATATTATATTCATACATATATGTGTGTGTGTGTGTGTGTGTGTGTGTGTGTGTGTGTGTGTGTGTGTGTATATTATATAATTATATATCCATGTTAAAATACTTATTTTTAAGCAATTTGCGGAAACATAATTGATAAATAATACAAATGAGTGCCCCTGTTGTGTGCAGGCATCGTGGTGGAGGACTGCCTGCTTTTGCTGCTCAACCTGCTGAAGAACAACAGCTCCAACCAGAACTTCTTCAAGGAGGGCTCCTACATCCAGAGGATGAAGCCCTGGTTCGAGGTAGGAGACGACAACTCCGGCTGGTCAGCCCAGAAGGTCACCAACCTCCACCTCATGCTGCAGGTAACAGGGACGTTAATAATAATAATAATAATATTACATTATGTTTATACTTGTACTATATATACATATGTATAGATAATATATATGTGTGTCTATATATATATATATATATATATATATATATATATATATATATATATATATATATATATATATATATATATATACATGTACACACAGTACTGTGCAAAAGTTTTAGGCAGGTGCGAAAGAATGCTGGCAAAAATTTGAAAGCAAAGTGTGGTCACCGCAAGTATTGATTTGATTTAGATTGTTAAGATGTTCAGTCAGTCGTCAGTCGCGAGCAGAGCAGGGAAAACACCCAAACCCTAGTTGTTGTTGAGGGCACCTCCACACAGATTTCAGGGTTCCTACGGCGTAATCGTTCAATAGTCCTCTGAGCTGAAGCGGAACAGTTTCCCTGTGATGTCGCGTTGTCCTGAAACGATGAGTGTCCCTCTCCCGCTGGCAGCTGGTGCGAGTCATGGTCTCTCCCGTCAACTCGCCCGGCGCCACGGCCAGCTGCCAGAAGGCCATGTACCAGTGTGGCCTGCTGCAGCAGCTCTGCACCATCCTCATGGCCACTGGTGTGCCCGCCGACATCCTCACTGAGGTAAGGGCATCCGTCTGCTTGGTCTTCGAGGAGAGGTGTTCAAGGTTCTGGCCAGGGAGAGAAAGATATTGGTTCCCTTTGGTTTGAGGAATGTCTTCCGCCCTCTACCTTAGACAATCAACACTGTGTCGGAGGTCATCCGTGGCTCGCAGACCAACCAGGACTACTTTGCCTCAGTCAACGCCCCCTCCAACCCCCCGAGGTAAGACGCCATTAACCACACACACACACACACACACACACACACACACACACCAAGGAAAACACATCAGTCCAACTGAACGGAAATACAGATCTCGAGGTAGTCTCACTGGTTTACACTGAACGACCCCGCTCTCTGTCCCCAGACCGGCCATCGTGGTGCTGCTGATGTCCATGGTGAACGAGAGGCAGCCCTTTGTGCTGCGCTGCGCCGTCCTCTACTGCTTCCAGTGTTTCCTCTACAAGAACCAGAAGGGCCAGGGAGAGATCGTGGCCACGCTGCTGCCCTCCACCATCGACGGTCCGTCCCACACTAGCAGCATAAAACAAATCGCCGGCCTGCTTAAATTGACAAAACACACACACACACACACACACACACACACACACACACACCCACAGCGCACGCGTACGTCGCAACCTCGTCTCCTTTTCGCTCCCCAGCCAACTCCATCTCGGCGGGCCAGCTGCTGTGCGGGGGCCTGTTCTCGGCCGACTCGCTGTCCAACTGGTGTGCCGCGGTGGCGCTGGCCCACGCCCTGCAGGACAACCTGACCCAGAAGGAGCAGCTGCTGCGGGTGCAGCTGGCCACCAGCCTGGGCAAGCCCCCCGTCTCCCTGCTGCAGCAGTGCACCAACATCCTCTCCCAGGTAGCGGCGCCGTGCTAGCGGACGCGCCAGGGCTAAAGCGGGACAAAGTGCCGCTCTCACACGGCGGGGGGAATGTACAGCCGCGACGGCGACAAGCTTTAATAGGGAAACGTAGTCTCAATGAGATCACTGTTCAAATGAGAAGTTTCGTTTCCAGAGCTTCGCAGAGCTGCGAGGTGAATGGGAAAACGATGCCTTTGACTAGCCTAGTCAAATGAATGACGTTTAGGTGAAAAAAGTCCAGTGAGAAAACACGCCTGATGAATTCTCTGGCTAATAGATGAGGTACTTGTCTCGCCTGTGTGTGTGTGGAGCTCAACGGTCACATTGTTGTGGTTTTGCAGGGCGATAAGATCAACCGGCGGGTGAGTAACGTGCGTGCAAGTGTGTGGGTGTGTTTGTGTTAGTGTGTGTGGGCAGCACCTGTCCTGGTTGTTTTCGGCTTAGCAGCATCAGCAGCAGGGGGCTCCTCCTTGACCCTTCTGTTGGGGGCTAGTGGCTTCCCTGTTATTGTTGCCTCCCCTCCCCCCTTTCCTTGGCTTTAACTGTGTCCTGACTCTCCACACCGGGTCCTGAAGGTGTGCCGGCTCTTTTCCACTCACTGAGGGAAGTGCCCGCCCCACCTCTGTTTGAACAAGCCCGTAGTGTGTTAGAAGTGGGGCGTGTTCTGGTGTGTGGAAGAGGGACCCGGCACCAGTTCATGTTGTGTTCCACTGGCTTTTCCTGACCCCCCTGTTAGTGCCTGCTTTGACCCTTGAACTTTTACATCTGGTCTGTTGGGGCCGCTTTCCTGACTGTTCTGGAAGGATTCACAGTAGCCACTTGTGGACCTCTTCCTTTTCCCAATTTAGGAACATTTCACTCTGGTTTTATCTGCTGCTCTTTTACCCCCGTACTCTAGGTGAAAATGTGCCGAGATTAGCACACGTTTCAATATTATTCATTGCATCCGGGCCAATACAGTCCTATTAACATTTATAATCACTTTCTTTTTCTATATTTTTTTTTCTCTCAAATATTTGTGGTTTTGCATTACGTTAACATTGGAGACGAAATCAGAAAAGGTGATTCTCTTAGTTTGCTAAGTATGCCATGCCCTTAAGTTGTTTTGCCGTATTATGAGTCACACCTTGACTGCTCCATGTTGGAATGAGCTTGTTTTGTTTATTTCCAACGCCCCTTCATTGCACTTTAGCTCTGCATCTCCTCTAGCATGTTGTACCATGAAGTACACTAGCTTTTGTCAACTTTTTTCACCAAACCAACGTCTTTATAACATGACTAGGTTAACGATTTTTTCCATCAGCCCTGGTGGTTTATTTGGTGGTTGTTAATATTTCATGTCCGCTTCCCCGAAATGGAACTTTGGGCACTATTAGAAACCACAGAAGCTATTAGCTTTCCGAAGGCTAGCAGCCTTCATTGGTGCAGCCTTCAATCACGGCAGTCGACTTTGAATCCCATAAATGATTCAAAACGAAACACACATCACCAGCATTATATGAATCAATTATAGTCCATATTAAAACCATCCTTTCCTAAACAATGTGTTCAAGTAAAAACAACGCTCGCTGGGCCATACTCCACAACACCTATTTGATCAAAATATCTTATCTTATATCTTGTATAACCTATGTTTTCAACATAAAATAAGTAGTTCAATATACTTCAAATTATTTCTGTGCATGGACTCTCTTACTCCCCCATTATAGCTGTGGTTTTCCGCGGATATAGTTGTAATCTTTATCGGTTGAATTCCATGCCTTTAGAAGAACAGCGGAAAGGCTTTAGCTCTGCATGTGGTAGAAGCTAAAATATGCTTTTGCTTGATGCTTTGTTGGCGACGAGGATGGGCAATGTTTCCAGAAGTTAAAACTCTGCCAAAGCTTGAATTTCCCACAGTCATTATTTTCAATTAAGAGAGATGAGACCCACCATATTGGAATCTAAAAGTTTTAGACTAATTTGTCTTGGCCCAACCTGCTTGTGAATCCACTGCATGTTTGACCTAACCTTGTTATATTCTGTTCGTTTAGAGTTATGCCCCGGTTGTGTGTTTTTTTTTAAAACAGTATTAATATCTACTAATGGTGTGTGTTGGAGGATGTTGAGGTGAGGCTGTCTAAACTCATGTGACATGGTATATCCTGTGAACATGGATTTACTGCTGTCGAGATAATTTTTGATTGCAAGAGTTTTCCTCAGCAAATTAAAATGAGGAAAGTAACCTTGCAGGAATTTACAATGTGGCAACAATATTAAGAGCGTTTTTTTTTTTCTCTTTCTTTTCTAACTTTTTCAAGGCATTGAATTGCATCAAATGTCTCTCTGAATGCAGTAGAACATTTCACAAATATATTATGTATTCATGTAAACAATACAGTTCTTAAAGTATGCAAAGAAATGCTTAACCTCCCAAAAAGGACAAATGCATTCAGAATTTGGGACAGACATTTGTATTTAATCCGTTCATCTCCAGTTCAGGAGTTGTTCTACAGATCAATGATGCTCTGGGTTCCAGGACTAAAGGTCCCATAAGAATCAACTGGTTCTTTATGGAAGTCCTGCTTCTCAGTTCATCAGGCTCTGTAATGTCCCCTACTCATCAGATGTTTGGTTATGCTGTATCACTTTGTTTTCTGTCTGTTTCTCATTTGTTTTGGAAATAGCATAACGTGTGTGTGTGTGTGTGTGTGTGTGTGTGTGTGTGTGTGTGTGTGTGTGGTCCCCAGGGCAGTAAAGTGCAGACCAGAGTGGGCCTCCTCATGCTACTGTGTACGTGGATCAACAACTGTCCCATCGCCGTCACGCACTTCCTCCACAACCAGGAGAACGTGCCCTTTGTATCCTGAAACCCGGCCAAGCCGTTCAAAAGATCATTAAAATGCTTTTTTTTTTTATTATCCCGCCACATTATGATGTGCTACATCCTAATGATGTTAAGGAGAGTGGCTCATCCACTCATCCAATAATAACACAAGCATCTTGGCAGTATATGTTTTAAAACCAGCTCATTATAAGTTTGATCTGCATTTCAAAGCTCACCGATGAAGAAATTGGTTGACCGCAATGCTATGCTATGCTATGCTATGCTATGCTATGCTATGCTATGCAATGCTATGCAATGCTATGCAATGCTATGCTATGCAATGCTATGCAATGCTTGTCCGTCATAGCCTCGCCAAGCTAGGGCACAGAGTCTGCTCCCCGACTTCAACCGCTTTGTTTAGGAGCCCTCTGGTGTTGAACTGACCCTTGACCCGATGCGTTCCGTAGCTGACGGGTCAGATCTCTGAGAACCTGGGGGAAGACGAGAGGCTGGTGCAGGGCCTGTGTGCCCTCCTCCTGGGTATCTGCATCTACTACAACGACAACTCGCTGGAGAACTACACTAAGTATGGGCCACAGCCAAAGCCTTATTCTGTTATATCTCTCTCTCTCTCTCTCTCTCTCTCTCTCTCTCTCTCTCTCTCTCTCTCTCACACGCTCCTCAGACAGGACTTGGGGGAAAACGTTATTACCTCGTCCATTGCCGTGTTCATATTTTTTTTAAGATAAAGTCTGTTCTGTGTAAAAAAAAAAAATGTCGACAAAATAGTGTGATGGCGCACGTTTTTTCCCCAGGGAGAAGCTGAAGCAGCTGATCGAGAAGCGTGTTGGCAAGGAGAACTTTGTGGAGAAGCTGGGCTTCATCACCAAACACGAGCTGTACTCGCGCGCCGCTCAGAAGCCCCAGCCCGTCTTCCCCTCCCCTGAGCAGATGCTCTTCGACCACGAGTTCACCAAGCTGGTCAAGGAGCTGGAGGGTCAGTCCGCCTCAAAGGAACTACGGCTTTATCATTCCTTCTCTTGTCCTTTTTGTTAGGAAGTCACGATTCACTTTAAGGCATTTTTGGGGGGTTTGGGAGGAACCTATGCTTAATGCTGCTGGGGTGTGGCCTGTAGGTGTGATCACCAAAGCGGTCCACAAGTCCAGCGAAGACGAAAAGAAGGAGGAAGAGGTGAAGAAAACCCTAGAACAGCACGACAGCATCGTGACGCAGTATAAAGAGCTCATCAGAGAACAGGCAAGTCCATTCTCTCTCGTAAACACACACCTCAAACAACAACCTTACACCTCCACAAAGTACCATATTTTTACGATCGTCAAAAAAAATGTCCATACAGCTTCCACAACTGCTTGTGGTTCTGTTGTGCCCTGACCTCCTGTGCTGGACGCTGTGTTTTTCTTTTTTTACGGTTCCAGGACGCTCAGATCCAGGAGCTGAGGGAGCAGGTGTCCACCATGACCACCCAGAGTGAGCAGACGCAGAGCACCCTCACCCAGCAACTGGCCCAGATCCAGCAGCACAAGGACCAGTACAACATCCTCAAGCTAAAGCTAGGTGGGTTCCAGGAGCAGTACCACATCCTCAAGCTAAAGCTAGATGGGTTCTAGGAACAGTACCACATCCTCAAGCTAGAGCTAGGTGGGTTCTAGGAGCAGTACCATGCTCCACTGACCTCCGACAGTAGGGAACGTTTGGCTCAGTGTAATACCACACCGCTATCCTTTGAACCACCTGTTGATCTTTACGTTTATGCTCTGTATAAGGGTCGGTAACGTCAACGTGGTGTCAAAGTCGACAGAAGCAGAAACTAGTTAAACGACCGTAGGAACAAGAAAGGCCACTCAATTATGTAATTTCCATTTTTTTAACCACTGCCTTGTCGACAGCTATCATGTAGACTCGACAAGGTGCTCACCCTCTTTAGAGTGCCAATTCCTCAACTCTCATCTGCCGTCGATGCTTCCAGGTAAGGAGAGCCAGGGTCAGGGGGGCAGCCAGGGCGAGGGCTCCCAGGTCAACGGGCTGCTGCCAGAGGAGCTGACCCAGCTCAGAGAGGAGGTGGAGGAGCTCCGCGGGCAACACAAACTGCTGCAGGCGCAGCTCAGCGACAAGGACACGCTCATCGACACCCTGGTGAGTAGAGTAGAGTAGAATAGAATAATACTTTTTTTGATCCCCGTGCGGGGAAATGTGTCCGTTATAAAACAGCACAACAAGCGGGAGAAACACAGTTCAAGTATTAAAGACAGAGAGCATAAAACAATGAAAAAGGCTAAATAAAAAAAATGAATAGAATAATAAAATAAATAGGACCCCCACCGCGGGATCCGACGTTAAACATCATCATCTCCTGTGGTGTCGCCGCTCAGGTTAGGTCCGGGCCAGCGGCTCTGGGCTGGCCCGCATGGCGGTTGTGACAGATCGCACAGTGCTTTTGTGTTTGTAGTGGCGCTTGTCATTGATCCGACGTGTGTGCCTTGTGGTTGGGATGGTTTCATGTAGAGGTCCGAGGCGGCCCAGGCAGCGGGTGGAGGAGCCGGAGGATCGGACAATGCACAAATGCTCCAGGTACTGGATCCGCACGGCAGTCAGCACTCACACTTTTTTTTCCACTTTGAACATGTTTACATGCACATTGATATTCAGAACGTGCCTCGTGTTCTTACTACGGGATCATTTGCAATAATCTTCAAATACGTAAGTCACTCGCCCACACATCTGGAACATTTTTATTTTTCGGGGAAAAAATACAGCGTCATTTGTGTGCATGTCAACTTGTTTAGTGGTTTGGGCCTCCTCCCAATGTTTCAAACCACTGACCCGCCTGACGTTTGGTGCGGCACAGGAGCTGGAGGCGTTGAGGAGCCAGGTGCAGTCCCAGTCGTCAGAGATCAGCCAGCTGCAGGCGGACAGACAGGAGCTGCTGAGGAGAGCCGAGGCCGGGGTGAGAACCGCCGTTCTACATCCTTTCTTTTTATTCCCTCACTCCCTACCCGACGACCCGCTTACGTCTGCTTTCGGCTCGCCGTCTTCTCTTTCGTAATACGGCCCCCCCCCCCCCCCCCTCTCCTTCCCCGTGACAGGCCGCGGCACCGCCCCCCAGCGGTGAAGGCTCAGCGGACCCGGCCCAGGCGGCGGAGCTGGAGAGCCGGCTGGCGGCGCAGACCTCGGAGACGGAGCGCCTCAGGGTCGGTAGTCCTGGCCAACGCTGCGCCGCACCACCTCACCCCAGCTCTCAGAGTGGCCGAGTGCCCGCTCAACTGTGATATATGCTCTTCCATTATTCAGCTACAGTAGAATGTGACTCGTTTCGAAGAAGTTATATTTTCGCCCCCCCCCCCCCCCCCCCCCTTAAAAAAGGTTTCTTGAGGACCTTTTACGATATGAAGTGCCTCTTGTCCTTCCTGGTTAACTCTTTCCTCTCTCCATTTCCCTCGCTCTTTCATTACCCTACCCACCGCCAGGAGGAGGCGCGGGGCCTGCAGGAGGGCCGGGCATCGCTGGAGCAGCAGCTGGACTCGGCCACCAGCACGGTGGCCATCCTGCAGACGGAGAGGGCCAGGCTGCAGACGGAGGTGGCCGAGTCCAAGAAGGAGCAGGACGACCTGCTCATGCTGCTGGCCGACCAGGACCAGAAGATCCACAGCCTCAAGCAGCGGCTCAAAGACCTGGGCGAGACGGTAGGAGGGCTCTCCCCCGTGTCGGCCCTGCACTGGCCTTCGTCTCCACCCTCATCTATCTCTACAAGCCTTTGCTTCTCAAAGACAAGCGAATAAAAACCAGCAGATTTTTTTGGTGTTTGATCCGGTAGCATGTCCATTGTTTTATTCAGGTATATGGCTGTAGGATATGTGGTTATAGTCAAGTAGCGCGTAAGGACCCCCTCTCTGACCCTAACGGTCCGGTGGTGCTGTGTCTGCCCTAGTTAGAATGTGACCCTCTCCTTACAGATTGACGACGAGGACGACCTAGATGCCAGGGACCCCTCGGACGAAGACGAGGATGAGGATGAGGATGAGTGAACCGGCCGCTGGGACAACTGGAGGAGAGAAGTGAGACGGCTGGAAATGTGAGCGACGGAATGCAAAGGAGAAAAAGACATTGGCGCCTCGGCCCTGTCCTACCACACCAGTGGACAATCAGACGGACAGGACCCTCTCTTAGGACTATCATCGAAGCGGTTTCTCTCGCTAGCTGCCATGCTTATCCCCCGTCCCAGACCTGTCCATGTCATACATTTTCAACGTTTGCCGTTTTCACTTAGAAACTTGCGGTGTGGTTTCCGGAGATTCCACTCGAAACTCACGACTTGGAAGACTTCCTTTGGTGACGCCAAGCTTGCCCGGTGTCAACCGTCATGGACGGCTGGTTTGAAGAGGATGTGTAAAGGGGAGTCCTCTCTCCCGGACCAGGCTGTGTGCCCGAGGCCGTCTTCACTCTGTCGAACTTGTCCCACGTGCCTTGGTTGTGCTTCGTCCAAATCGGAAAGTTCAGAAGGTGCTTGTTCCTTGTTCTTGTGTGTACGCTCGCATCACACCTGTTGAGTTCAGAATTGCTTGTCTGTTTTATTCATTCCTCAACTAACTGCTCTACTATGCTGCAATACACAGAGAGAAAAAGATGTAATAAGCAAAAAAGGGTATTTTTGCTACTTTTTTTTTGTCCAGTCTGGCATTCAGCTTCTTCTATATGATGTGTAATTTATCAATTTATGAGCCACGTTAAAATAAATAAAGAGTCTATGAATCTTTACACTTGTAGAATATTTTTGGATATTTACTGTACACTTTGATTACTGCTATAATTAAGCTGCACTTGAATATATTCAAATTATTTCATGTTAGCCCTAAAATAATTCATTTTATGTTGTAAAATGCAATGGTATGAAGCTGAAAATGTCACTCTTTTATGTAGGGACCTTAAATCCTGCTGAAAATATTCTAAATATGCTTAACTCTCCTTTTCCTTAGCAAGCTGTGTGATTAAATAAGCATGCTAAGTCATTAAAAGTTAGAAGTTTTAGATTTGTGTTTTTAAAAATGGAAAATTGTTTTTTGTTTTATCCATGTTCTTTCTTGTGGCTTTTTGTGATCGAGGGCTTTGGTGTAACAATGGAATTCTCTAAAGCTATAATTAATTTCACAGTTTTAATGTGAATAGCTTCAGTATAATGACAACAGAACTAACTAGTAGTATTGCTGTTATCTACAAAGTATTAGGCCTTTACAGCTGAGAAAAGTAGTGTGGAGTCACAGTGAGTGATTTTTGCAGGTTTGAACATCGGTTGTATTTTTAAAACCAAGAACAGAAAAAAACATTACCCAGTTTAAGTCCTTTTATAAAGTTTCTGTTTGAAAAACATCTCTTGTTTTCATTTTTGTTTTACTATCCGTTCATTACTCCCAAGGTAGTCCCAATTTGATTGGAAAGTAATTGAAAACCAGCCACAATCAGTGTACATGTGAAACATTGCTTTTAACCAAAATAAGTTTTAGTAGTACTGTTAAGTTTTACAGTTAGCTCAACTCCACCACTTCAGTAAATTATAGTGAAGACCTATTTTAGTTTACAAAAAAGAAGAAAAACTTGTTTTATTCTTTTATTCTTTAAAATCATAAATATATTTTGTTATAGCCCAAAATAATACTTGAAACAAGAATTTAAGGTAAACTGAGATTATTAGAGCATTCACACAAAAAACCTTGTATGGAATTTCCAACCATCCAATCAGACCAGACATTTCAAGTGCTTGACACAGAGCCCGAGGGGAATGTTTGTAATGGAGCGGGCATTGTTCATACCTGGTACTGGTGAGCCACATCGGGCTATATACGCTTTGCGATGTTAACGACATCTTATTAGCCAAGGCACATCCATTACTTTCAACCATATTAGAATTACTTGATAGGAGGGCTGGGAACATACACATTTAGACTAACAATCGCAGCTAAGGATATGCACACACGTTTTCCGCATTCACACACTTTCTCATACACAAGGTCTCAGCAGTATGTTTTTTATTCTGACAGTACAGACAATGGCACCATGACTTCGAGCGTGTATTGCAATTGTGAGCACTGGGGTCAATTTCAATAAATACAATGACCTCGATCAAAACTGTAGTCAGGTCAGGATGAAGTTTTACAAGAGGTAGTTGGAACAATGAGAGGTTCAAAGCAACGTTTGTCGTGTTGATTCTTCCTTGAAAAACCTTTGTCTATTGTCATCACTGAACACACTGTTAGAAGACAGGTTTTTGAGGTAGTGTCATCTGAAAAGCAACATTATCCATTTAGCCAGCACAACTGCCTGTCTGATACTGGTTCCTAAGACAGTGTCAGTGAATAATGGCACTTTGTTCCATTTTATTTATGAATGCCAATGGTCAAGCTGGTGCAGCTGTTGGTTGTTGAAAAGAAAATGCCATGTAAATAATGTTTCAGATAGTAAATTATTGAAAATAGACCGTGAACTCATTGCAACAATAGCCATAGAATACAGTTACATAATAGGGATTATATAAAAAAAATCACATTTTGTCTATCTGAATCAGAAATGGAGTGAACATTTTAGGAAGTGGCAAGAAGAGGTCAACCTTGGTTTAAAAAAAAATCTTGGAATATACCATATTAATGGCACAATCAAGAAATGTTTCATGTGACTCGAGTTACTTCTGAATTTGTTAAGTTTTTAAAATACATGCACTATTCATAGCTGCAACAGTCAGACATTTTCCTTCTACGATTCACAAAGCTATGCAGTTTTCTTCTTAAGGGTATGCCATTAATATAAGGCTACAGTCGTGAAACTATTAGCTAAATCGATAATACGCAACTGCCCATAACGGCGTAATCCTATCCTAGTCCTGAGGATACTAAAACATTATAAACTGGTTAGCAATTTCGGTGGATCAACGCTAGAGGGAAACAACCTCTTTCAAGAACTGTGCCTAAAATTAATCCAGAGATATGTCACTGGTGGATGCTGAAGACTGGGTAAGGAATAGCCTATGCCTAATGGCCAGTCAGGCAATTTTGCTGACGAAAAACGCTCAATATGCCTTGACCTACTTCGGGAAGAATATGCTTAATATGGTTTAGGGTATAACTAGTCTTCTTGAAGTGTGTATATCTTTGCTATAGTTGAATCACAGCGTGTGTACGTGTAAGGCCATGTTATGACTATTTCTTGACTCAGGGAATTAGGCTATATCCACTTGACCTTAATACATTTACATGCTGCTAGATTACGGCCAAAGGATCGTTGTAGCTGGACTATTCCAGGAGGATTCGACAATCGTGCTGCAACAGCTCACATTTACATGACTTGTCGAGTACGTGCTATGCCTTTATTAAAAAGTAACTTTCAAATAGCATCCTCCTTAAATGAGTCCACGAAACTGCAGTGCTGGACGAAGGGTTAAAATAAGACATGGACCAGCCTCGAGAGCAATGCTCGTGAAAAGTAATACATACGATCCCGCCTCTTCCCGGTAGCTGTCTGGGCGCATCCCTCCACCCACCGGTTCCGCAGCGTACACTTGCCTCTCTTTTTTCCTACCCATCAATGCGGGAAGAAGATTGCATGTGTTTGTGTGTATGTGTGTGCTCCTCCTGTGAGACCAGCCTTTCCTTACTCTGATTACCGCCTCGATCAAGCCGGACATCATGGTTTATGTATGACCACACAGTCTACAGCTGACATGTAAACGACTTTGTTAGACATTTCGTAAAATAACGCAAGAAGCAAGAGAGCCATCGCAACGTCTGCCTTTGCACTTAGTCCTCCTCTGGAAAAAACCTGCCGACACATCTTGCATGATCATCTCAAAGGTTAGATGTATTCATATTTTTTTGCCACATTTTTGGCGTTGTTTTTTGTCCCGTGCTATAGACACAGTGCTACATGTTTACACTTCAAGCACGTTGGTAATGTTTGGGGAAGGGGTAGGTTATTTTGCCTTTCACTGACCGCGTGGCTGAGGATGACTGAGGCGCTGACATGTGGCTTGCCTGGCATGTTTTGTAAAAGTGTCTTCACTGGTATTCATATGCATAGACTGAATTACCCAAGTTAACCTATAGCTTAACGCACCATTTTAAAAGTCGATTTACGAGTTACTACTTCTGGATTTCAGACTCCCAGGTAATCAGGTATCCTATGTCATCCCCATCAGCAGATGGTATAGGCTATTGTTCCATATGGTGGTGATGGATGTAAACAGGCCAAAGATAACCAAACAAGCATGGGTTTAATGACCCGAGTCCAATGTTTACCATATGTCAAGTGATGCGATAGCTCCAGCTCCACTTCGACCTTAAAGCTTAGCTAATGTCCATCATCCAACTGGAACATTTGTTTTGACACAGAATAATCCAATACAGTAATGAGCTACACCAGGAAAAATTGAAGCAAAATAAGTTGTGAACAAGATATTTTGTTGTAGCTGTGTTAGTTGGGTGCTTGTTAGCTTTTTGCTGCACTTTTAAATAGCTATCAACTTTAAGGAGTCTATCTTCAACCTATGATGTGTGCTTGCCGAAAGGAGCCTTTAGAAAATGTGTTGGTTGGTTTATCTTAGAAGTACAACATTGCTCCATTGTGACCCCCTTAAAAGCACACACACACACACACACACACACACACACACACACACACACACACACACACTCTCAAAACCCCAAGCCTCCTCCTTCCTCTCTTTTTCTGGGTTTTAACTTTGGCAAACATGAATAAACATCATGTCTTGCTGTGGAGTTCGATTTCATGTCCAAATTATTTCCTGATTATCATAGCCAGACAGACTTGGATAATGAAACGTTTTTGCTGCATGAAGAAGATAAACACCACCGCAACTTTAATTTTTCCAACCACAGTGAAATCTGTGCTGAACTTTGAAGTGAAGCCGTGAAACCAATATCTCACATCTTTGATCTATAATTACACGGGCTGTTAACACATACCCGAGAGGCTCCACGTTTTAAACACAGTCCCTTTTTGAATTGTATGTCCTTGTCAAGCTGCTGTGTACTTTGGTGATAGGCTTGTGACGGCAATCCCATTTGCTTTTGTTCATGTGTTTTGGATTTACTTTTGATTAAATTAGTGCTGTGATGTTTGACAAAGCCAGGCTGACCAAAGTTTCAGGTTGACCAAAGTTTGATTATAGAGTTGAATTGATCAATTTAGCTGGTTCTTTCTTTACCTGATGTAACTAGACCTTTGTATTGTTGAGTCGCAGTATTTGGCCCACATATAGACTATATTATGTGTGAGATATCTTTTCCTATAGATGTAAAAACAATAGTTTAAAATACAAAACTTGGTGTAACTTTCACAGTACAACAATTTCTGTTTGTTTAAACAAATAATATTTAGAAGCCTTTCACACTCATCTTTAGGAAATAGATTGGTAAAAACCTATAGCTACACATGTAGGCTACATGCTTTGCTTTGCAAGTAGAATCCATTCTTGGCATAGAAGCAAAGAACGCCTCTGCAAACTGCCTGTGTGTGATCCAGGTGTCAAAGTCCTCACCAGGTTAAGAGTTATTTTGATGGAAGGTGTGTCTTTGAGTCAACATGCCCTTGAACCTCAGAGGGGTCTGTGATCACCACCACACTCTCTACTAAAAAACATGTCATTTTCAAATGACAAATTATTACACTTTAGGATATATGACATGCATACTAGAGGAAAGGTTGAGGCCTGATCGTATTAAGTCTATTCATTTCTTCCTTATTATAACTCAACAGTGCTGGAACCTTTTTGTGCTCAACATATTTCTGGGGTAAAGCTGATGTAAAGAACATTACGAAGCATATTTACTCAGCTCATGAGCACACCAGTAATCTATTGACACACACAGACACACACACACACACAAGTACTCTCTCTGTTTCTCTCTCGTTCACACACACACACACTGGAATATCTTATGTCTGTAGCATATCCATGGCATGTTGTCTGGGACCAGCACTGAGGTGAAGAAACTAGTGAAGTAAGGGTAGTGTTATGGAGACCATTTTGACTCCCTGTCAGTTCAGTGGGTCACCATAGTGAAGCCATGCATGTACGTCCATCACAGACCTCCCCCCCCCACCAACCACTGTGTGGTTGTCCACTGTTGTTATTGATTATTTGAGTTGTAAACCGTGTGCTGCTCAGAGTCGACCTCTATGTCACTATATACTTTTTGTTTGTGTATCACTGATTCCAGAACAGTTTGAAGGAGAGTTTGGTTGAATATGTTGTCGTAGTACTAGTCATTGATATCGAACCGAACAGCTCAACACAGTAAGTCTCTGGCATGCTAGAAGGTACTGAGCTATACACTGTAATAGTTGAATTACCCCTGTCAGCTCAACCTTTGCAATTGCAAAAGAATAAATCATGAGGAATATTGATAGGATTTCACAGCGATGACCTGTCTGCCTGCCTGTGTGTGTGAGCAGGGTCCCAGGTGATTCCCCTCCCCTCCCATGTCAACGAACAGACCACCGTAAATCCTTGTGTCTGACTGGCGCTATGCTTTCTCACAAAGATTAGATTATGGGCCCTCTCTGTGCAAGCCCCCCCCCCCCCCCCGTCCCCGTCCCCGTCCCCCCCCCCCCCCAACAGCGTCGTAGAGTCTGATCTATCAACGGATGGGAAAGGGGCTCTCGGGAACGTCTAAAGATGGATTGATCTCCAGATTATTGGGATTCGTTGAGACATGTGGAATGTGGCTTCTTTATTGAGCAAATCTACCACCCACCAAGAAGGCCTATTACACGTTTTATTTGTAAGGTAACGGCCGGGTCTCTTGTGTAAATGTTTGAGGCACATTTATACAACAAAGCTTTGAACAATCGTCCTAGTAACACCATTACCGTAATTGTTTGTTGTTAGGCCTCATTTGCTCTTTTAAAAAGGATTCCTCTTAAATCCACGTGTTGTCAGAGGAAGTGACTTATAGAGTCAGGCTCAAAAGCCTTCAACCGCCTTAACGTGTGCACGCCTCTGGCTCAAAACAATCTGCTGTTGATGTTTGGTGTGATTACTTCGACTTAGAGTAACAATGAAATCCTGAAGCGCCCTTACATAACCTCAGAGCGGCCCGCACGGCGTGCATGTGACCTCGACCACAGCATGTCGGCAGTGTCACTGTCAGACAAAATGGCCCCCGCCCCCAACTCACAAGTCCTCTGCTGTCTGTCGCGGTTACCGTCATGCGTTACGACCCGCAAGGTGTCACAACCATAACGGCGTTGTCCTCTTTGACACGTTACTAAACGACATGCCACTGTAGTCTTTATTATCACCTTTCCGGTTATGGACTGCTGCTCTTCAGATGTTGTCATGGACTATACGTTATGTGGACGCCAGCTGTCCAACTCCTGCAGATTATCTATGCCACCACGATAGATTCTGGGTGGGGATTACTCAGAAAAGGAGAGTCCACGGATTTGTTCAACTGAAATCACATGGCTTTTTTTTTTTTTAAATCCTACAGCCTATACATTTTCTAGGCCGCTGGTTGCTGGGGGGAGGGTTTCAAGGCAGGTTGAAGCCATACAATTGGGGGAAATTGACTGCTCTTTCACAAGGGGACTCAGTGAATTGAGAGGGAGCTTCAAGCAGAGGAACGTCCTCTCTGACTGAATCCAAACAAACCGCTCGGCTGTCGAACTGGCTCTTGACCCAGTCTCTCCCTCATCCTACACTTAGCAATAGATGGATTGACCTGTGGATCTGTTGCACCCTAAACCCTAAATAGTTAGCGTTTTGGTTTGGGTTTGGAACGCCGACGCCTCGGTTTACGGTACAAAAACACACCTAGCTCAGGTCCAGTCAACACGAGTTGTTGCTCCAGGAGATGGCAGTGTGAAGGTCGGGCCAGAGAGCAGATGGGTCAGTGATCAGGGGGGGCCTGATTCATTATTCATGGGGAGCAGAGGAGGCCCCCCCCGACTCCACAGACAAATGTGTTTCACCGTGTCCACCCCCCCCCCCCCTCCGAGAACTAAAGTGGCCCTAATGGTGTACCTCAGGAACACCAGACTGTCAACGGCGATGTGTGCATGTTTTCCTGACATGTGGAACAGTGAGGAGGCCTGCTGCGTATTGATTTAGTTAGACACAGTGACGTTAGAGCGCTAGGGGGGGGGGGGGGGGGGGGGGGGGCTAAAAACGTGGATCTAGTTGGTCCTCAAGGATGCAGCTTTAGTCGAGCAGAGGCCATTTTGTCCAAAACCTTTGCGTGTTCAGCAGGCTTGGTGCAAGCGGTGTGCTTCAGTATCGAAACGACCGCTTCATGCGGTTAGCTAATGGAGATGATCTGATTAGCAACGCCGTTGTTCCGTCTGATGAGGTGTGCCCCCTCCTATCCTGGCCTACGTTGCCATGTTGTTTTACCCATAAAGAGATGTTGAGCCTGGAGAGCTAATTCCCAGGCGGATTAGAAAGTGAACCTCACCTTGACTACCGTCTCCATGGCCAGGATGGATGTCCTTGGCTGGCAGAAGAACCTTACTGTTAGCATAGGACTCATTTGAATGATAACACACGCTATCTCTGGTTTAGATCTCAGAGGACCACCTCTTACAATTTTTCCCTGAATAATTCATCAGTTTCTGGCTTTTTTGTCATTGAATATTAATGGCATTTGAATTTAGAACAGTTCACATTGAAGTGCTTTCTTGTTTTATCTGGGCCAATTCCATCTCATGCCACTGTTTATGCCTCCATGTCTCCTCTCTACCTGGTCTTTGACAGAGTATTTTAAGGAGAATTGAGTTTGAGAGCAGTGCCTGATGGATCAGTGAACAGCCAGAGGCTAGTGCTACAGAGCTGTCGGCAGGCTCCCTAGCAGCTTAGCCATGTCATCATTATTCCAAGATAAAGATATCCTCCCGAAACATCCCTCTCCCTACGACATAATGTGATAGCCGTAATTACACCTCCCTGATTCACCGCAGGTTATGGGTGTCATAGAGCTCCCTGCTGCTCAAAGCTGTACAGGAAGCATTCAGGGAGATAACCAAAGAAGGCCTCTTTACTGGAAGCCTTGGCGTGGTCCCTAAGGCTTTTCATGTAGGTTGCACGCAAATGGCTAAAGGCTATACACACACACACACACACACACACACACACACACACACACACACTTTCCCATGGCCAGTTCCTCTTCTGATTGGGTGATTATAGGCTCTGTGCAATTCAACTCTCTTCTATAGCCTGTGTCCATTGGCCGGGGCAGGGCCCCCTTACTGTAAGCCAATTAAACGATCGATTGATTCAGTCTCTAGTTTCACGAAGTCATCTGGTATTCGTCGTTGAACTGCTGGAAATAGGGAGCAGCACACGCACGCACGCACGCACACACACACACACACACACACACACACACACACACACACACACACACACACACACACACACCACACACGTGTGTACATGAGAAAGGAAAGGAGTGAGTTGTCCCTCTAACGAAGGCCCCATTGCCATGGTTGCGTTTTCACAATCGAGGTGAGGAGTGAGAAAAGGGTCTGTAAGCACTCCTGCAACTAATTAAGCACCATCACCTCATTAATGGCTCCCAACCCATTCGGTCACTACCAAGCGTTAACCATTTGAATTTCCTCGTCAAGGCAAAGTCGTGCTTATTTTAATTCCCATCCACACATTGGTATCTATCTGTTGAACCTTTGGACATATTGACAGTAAACAAAACCAAGAAAAAAACCCGGAGTTTCCAGGGCCGGCGTTGTAATCCTATCGCCGTGATGTCACTGAATGAGGCTCTAATTACCGGGCTGAATCAGCTGCCAAGGAGCCAGGTCCACTGGCACGGGCACACCAGAGGAGTGACTCATCACCTGGCGTGATCGCAGCCCGAGAAGAGCTGAGATCATCATCGTCCAACACATTCCTCCACGCAGAGGCATTCCATGGAAGGAAATGTGGCTCCTATCCAGAAACCCAAATGAGTGTTGATGTTTTAATTGACAAGTGTTTTTCTTACTCTCCTTATTTGATTCACTTTGTAAGGATGCTGTCATTCTTCTGTTTGCTCTGTGGGGGGGGGTGGGGGGGGGGGGGGGGGGGGGGGTGGTAAGTGCATAATGGAATTCCAGGGATCATTTACGTTGTGTGCTTTGGAATTGTGATTTTAACTAAGTCTGTAGCTGTAGCTTGCAGAAGATGGATCCGGATCAGAAACAGACCCACTCAAGTGTCTCTCTAATACACACACACACACACACACACACTCACACGGCCCCACACACCTACACCTGGCACTCTGTGGTAGTGCTCATGTCAGTCATCAGTCAACCTACCTAACTACAACACATCACGTAAAGTCCCCCCGTGTGTGTGTGTGTGTGTGTGTGTGTGTGTGTGTGTGTGTGTTTGGTGTCAGGTCCAGGCTGGTGCAGGCCCAGATGGCGAGCTCTCCCATTGCATCAGTCAGGGTTGACTTCATACTTACACAGACATGCCTGTTTCGACACATAAGCCCCACATATCGTACATTTTGATCCGCCTTGTCACTGGTCTTGAGACATCTCTTAATGTTTCTGTATCGGCTTGTTGGCTTCAAATGCCAATGCCAGTATCAATGGCCGTAGAGCTGAAGCTGTATCATAAATGGAGCTGTGATTCCTTCACTTGAATATCCATTCAAATCCATGCGGCAGTGGAGCGCTCAAGTGCTTTGCTACTCAGCAATGGTCCCCTCCTCCTTTGCATGGCAAACTCCTCAGTCGGAATGGAAATTCCAATGGAAATGTATCCCAAAATGGTCCTGCTCCTGAGTGCTGCATGGGACTTGCTGAGGGATTGCTGTGGCTTTTGTTTCAGAGATGGCCCAACGCAGTGTGACAAAGGGAACCAGCTGTTTACCTTAGCCGTGACTCGAGTAAATGGATCGGGCTTTAATGGCTGGTTTCTGTGTACACTCCAGTCTGAAAACCTTCAGGAGCGTGCACGGGGCCAGCTAGTGGCCGCACCTGTTCATCCCCGCCTCTAAATGGGCACTTACACAAAGCGCTCCTTTCGGTGTTTGAAATGGATATTATGTAAGTGCATTAATGTATTTGCACTGCCGTTGAGGAGCTGAGGCCGGGTTCGTTTTCTGCGCAAAGGCTCTTTGTAGCCCGTTGAGCCGAGCAGATTAAACTTCAGGCTAAACACACACGAACTTGCCTCTGACTTGGTCCAGAAGACGTCTGAAACAAAGAGCCTCTCCACCCTCTTTGACAGACGCACCCTCAGAGTCGGCTCTCGTAAAAACCCCTCCCCCTCGATGCCCCTGGGGACCGGCTGAAAAGCAAACTAGCCATTCCCCCTACCTTCGAACCCCGACCTCAAAGACAGACGACTCAGGAGATGACCACGAAAAAGATGGTAAGGCAACGCCAAAACCAGTTTTGTGTTTGAGCGTCTAAACAAAGCCTGCCTGCTAATCAGGAATGGCAGGGCGAGGAAGAGGAGGCCATTACGGCTCGGCTGTAACAAAGAGGCCGGCCCCAGGTATTCTCACTGAAGCCAGCTATTAGGAGTGCCGACCGTGTGATCTGGGATTTCAACGAGGGAGCCTTTTATCTTCGGGATCGGTTGGAAGGTCTCCCAGGCCATTAGGTGACGCCCCCCTGTCCTTATTGATTAAGGCCAGCAGGTTCACGCTCGGCAAGGAGTTCACCGGACCCAGAGTCGGTCCACGTAGCCAGCAGGCCCACACACACATTAGTGTGGAGGTCTCCCTCTTAGCGTGGGTGGATGGAGGGTATTGCCCCGGCGAGGCACTCTCTCTGCTCCCCTGATGTCTGTGATGGCTCCTTGGCAGGCACAGATGATTACACAGTAACCAGATAAAGAAGGTCGGCTCTGTGTGTGTGTGTGTGTGTGTGTGTGTGTGTGTGTGTGTGTGTGTGTGTGTGTGTGTGTGTGTGTGTGTGTGTGTGTGTGTGTGTGCGCACACCAGCCAGCCAGCCAAAGGCCTGTTGGAAGACACTATTTCAAAGATATCACTTTGCAATGGGTCCAAAGCACTGGCAGTACTGGCAGCCTGCCCTGGCCTGCCATGTTAAGTTGGAGCAGGTAGGAAAATGTGAGCCGGCCAGAGGTTTGTGGCCGCTTCGCTGGAGCGCTGAGGTGGCAGCAAACGCCTTTGCCTGGAAGCGGGATCCTGTCTGCTGCGCTATCAGGGTGAGGTTAACGGGATGATACACAGTGCAGCAGTGAGCCTGTCATTGAACAGCCATGTAGGAGTGCATAGACTTAACACTAAAAGGCACAGAGATCTCATACCTCTTATCGTTTGTTGATGTGGGATGGGGTGGCTTGCGTATTCATGGCTGTGATGTGTTCTAAGTCTTTGTGCTTGTGTGTGTTTGTTGCTATTTGTGTGTGTGTGTGTGTCTGTTGCTGTGCCATGCTCAAGGCTGGTCTGTCTCGGTCAGCTAAAGCCATGCTTGAACTATCCTATTGTTAGTAGCGCCAGGTGTGTGAATGCCTGGTTGAACACCCCAGTAAATCACCCCCATCGAAACAGATCCAAGTCACCGTTTTGTCTGAGGAAAAGAGGGAACGTGGCAACCATAGAGATGGAACACTAGAGATGACATGCGATGCCTCTAGCGTTCTATCTCTATGGCGGCCGGCATCCCGGCATCTCTCCAACCTCTATCTTATCTCGTAAACCCCCGCTGTGGAGTTGAACTCTGGACCCGTGCACAGTGTCTGCCATCATCGCCATGCGGTAAACGTATTGACCAGCCCCCCCCCCCCCCTCCGCGCCACACGCTCTGCCATGGCCAAGCCCGTGGTCAACGACCGTTACCCCCCCCCTCCCCCCGCTCTTTCACAATCACATGTCCTCGCATTGACCTGGCTCTTCGCCCGTCACCTAGCCCCACCGCTAGCCTCCGGTGTGTCGGGGCTGTTATGTAACGGCTTCGACGCGCAGCGGGGGTCGATGCCGTGTACGTCAGCGCCGGGCGGGGGCTCCGGTCCTGGGCTGACCCACCTCCCCGTTTCCACGGAGAGACGTGTACTTTTTAAAAGTGATTGTATATTTTCCCCCTGGTTTTGTAAGTGCCGCCGTGTGATTGGGTGCAATGGTGACCCTATCGGAAGACGGATTGACGGACAGCACTCGGGAATTCCAAGTCGTGTTGTGAGGGAAATGGAGCGCGCGCGCTGCTTTTTCGGAGTGTGTGTGTGTGTGTGTGTGTGTGTGTGTGTGTGTGTGTGTCAACAGCTGGGCCGACCAGGGATTGTTGTCACGCTGCGACCAGACAAAAAGAAAAGAGGCTTTACTCGTTTTCCTGCCTCCTGAAGTCTACAAAGACGAGAGGGAGGAATCACGATTGAGCAAATACTGCGGAGGAGTGGAAAGAGGGAGTGGCACACCGGGCAAGTGGGGAGGGTGCTCTCTTTATCTCTCTCTCTCTCTTTATCTCTCTCTCTCTCTCTCTCTCTTTATCTCTCTCTCTCTCTCTCTCTCTCTACCTCTCTCTTTTGCTCTCTCCCTCTCTCTCTTTTGCGTGCTCTCTCTTTCTCTTTCTCTCTCTCTCTCTCTACCTCTCTTTATCGCTCTCGCTCTCTCTCTCTCTCTGTCTCTCTCACTCTGACTTTCGAGGCACCACCCTTTCGGGGAGTGTACGCACACTCGTCTCCCCCCCCCCCCCCCCCCCCCCCCCCCCTGCTTGCACCACACACTGCACCCAGCCACCTACACACTACTCCCTCATCAGTGCACCTCTCTCCAGCCGCGTTTTCTGTCTGCTCTGTCCTGCTCTGTCCTGCTCTGTCCTATCTCCTGGGAGGAGTTGCTCAACGGGACGGCCAGGGGCGTTCTCTCTGTCCCAGGGACCAGCCAGATCTTGGACTGTCGGGGGGATCAGTACTCTCTCTCGCTTCGGAAGCCTGCGTGTGTCAGCGTGCGACTGGGAGGCGGGCTTGCCCCATGGTCCGTGAGGGAAGGATAAAAGAGCAATTTGCTGACTGGCTGACTGGCTGGCTGACTGACTGACTGACTGACTGACTAAGTCAAGGAGCCCCTGCGTGTTCTCTCCCTGCCAGCCATCCACACTGACCAGACAGGGTGAGTTAAGACCACGGCTCTCTCTGTATCCATGTCCTCTGTCATCAGGAAGCTATGCTTCTCACTTTGCGGCTCTCAATCCCAGTCTCTGGGTCCTACTCTCATCCTAGTGGACTCTTCTCCTCGTAAATGATCAGGGTTTCTGTTTCTCCATAGCCGGTGGGGACTTGAATCTACGATTGTGTGTGTGTGTGTGTGTGTGTGTTTGTGTTTGTGTTTTGCTTATGTGTCAGCTAACCCATAGCCCAGGGGTTAAGACTCAGGTGTGTGTGTGTGTGTGTGTGTATGTGTGTGTGTGTGTCTGAGAGAGAGAGAGATCTTTTACGGTTCCTGAGTGCCAGACAGGCTTGAACAAGATGAAGACCTCATTGAACAGACAGCTCTCTGCCAAACGTAATCGTGGAGTGTTTCACTGTGCCATGTTGCGAAATGTCTCTTCTCCTCTCTTTCAAATCAACCTGGATAGGATGTCGACATTATGCCAGTTTTGACCTGACTGCTGTACGTCAAGCTTGAAAATACTTAGCTGACTCTGCCAAAAGAATTGAGAAGGCCAAAGATATTTTAGAGTGGAGGACATGTCGTCACACACTCCTGTTGTTTCAGAGCTAAATCGCTGTATGTGTGTGTGTGTGTGTGTGTCTGTGTGTGTGTGTGTGTGTGTGTGTGTGTGTGTGATGTTTGGTGCCATTTTCGTAGTAGTAGTCTGTTGAAATGGAGCAATCATCTATCCCTATCTGCCTCCTTATCTCATTTACTCAACACTTCAAGAAACCCATCTTGACCTCTGACTTGTTGTTGCCCTAGGGACTGTAAAGTACAGGTCCCCCCCAGCCTAGTTGTCAAAGTGTGTGTGTGCGTGTGTGTTTGGGTGTTGAGGCGCAGTGCACGTGTTTGTTTGTTTGTGTTTTAGTGCATAGGCAAGCTCTTTAACAGGACGCTGATTGAGTGGACATTGTGTGGAAATGCAATCGGTGACACACACACACACACACACACACACACACACACACACACACACACACACACACACACACTCAGTGTGGGTCAATCCCATAGCTGCTACTCACCACACCCCGCCCTTCCTCCATTAGTTACTCATTAATGATCTTTTCCCTGACCTGAGATAGTGTATTTATGAGTACACCCATAAAAAATACTCACAGAACAAAGGGATATTGAACGCTGCCTGCCTTCAGTGGTAATGGTCGCAGTTGAAACGTTTAAAAGGCCATACACTAGCCCCAGATGAAGGGTGGGATGACGTACAGCGTTCAGTGTTGATAGAGACTGTATTATTCTCTGCTTTTAGAGAAGCTAAAACACTGAGGAAAAGCATGTCATACTAGTGACGTCCTTTTTGCGTACTGAGGCTGTGATAGTGGTTTGCATAGCGCATACACAAATACACACGTGCGCACACAGAACACACATGTCTCTTCGCGTGGTTGTGTGCCCATTTATATCGCTGCAGTCCCGGGACGGTCTTTGTTGACTGATTTCAGGTGCTGCAAGTCTCTGACACATTTACTAAATGGTCTTTCTGTCGTCTCAAAGCACACACACACACACACACACACACACACACACACCTACCTCACCTGTCAGGGAATATCTTACACGTGCACATTTAATGGAGGCGGCTGAGTATTGTATTACATGTGCAGTAGTGATCCGGTTACAGGGGAAATGTTGTAGGCTGTCGCCTGAGCATGATATCATGTCGGACAGATGCTAGGGACGTCACACACACACACACACACACACACACACACTGAATATTCCCCGTCTTATGTTTCAAACGTGGCGGGCGACTCAAGGGGCGGGTGCCTTCATCCTGCCTCACACACGGCCGCCTCCTCTCACCTGCTGCTGAGAGTGGGATGCCATTGTGAGGGTCTAGCTGAATGAGAAGGGTCCCCGTGGCTAACTGGTCTCACAAGCGTCCGACAGGGGTTACCTTGTGGAACTGGGTAAGGATTTAAGGCTTTGGTGGTGGGTTGGGTTGATGGAGGGCGGGTTATTTGGAGGTGTGTGTGTGTGTGTGTGTGTGTGTGTGTGTGTGTGTGTGTGTGTGTGTGTGTGTGTGTGTGTGTGTGTGTGTGTGTGTGTGTGCGTGCGTATGATGAGACAGAAGGTCCCAGGGAGGGGTATGGAGTGGAGGGGGGTCTAGCTGGTGGCAGCTGTTGGATTAGGAGGTGTTGGGGTGGAAGTGTGTGTGTGTGTGTGTGTGTGTGTGAGGAGCTCCAGGTTCCTGAGCCAGAGACGAATGAGTAATGAAGACCCAGTGAGAGTCCGCGCGCTGCAGGTGGACAGGGACGTCGGCCTGCATGACCCACCATGACCATGTGTTATATCACCTATCACCATGTCTCGCAGAGGTCATCCTACGAGGACGTATGCATTTAGGATGTGTTAGCAGAGCAAGGGGAGAAGGAAGCCAAGATGACACACACACACACACACACACACACACACTTTGACCGGGCCTCCGGAAGGACAGCATTCTGATCTTATTTACCCGATGCATCTCCTCATGACCAGACTCTTTCACTTTCATCTTTGAGTTTTATGGATTTGCCAGCTGCAACTGGGACTGGCTGACTGTGTGCCTCTGCGACAAGAATACGTTTGAGCTTTTTAAGAGTTCCTCCTTTGTTGTCTATTTCCACCTCCCCCTCCTTCTGAGTGAAGAGCTCCTGTGTTCCCAGCAGCGCTGTGCAGGTGTCAGCCAGGCTTTGTGATCAGCAAGACGCTGCTGTAAAAATAGCCCCGACAGTGCTTTGCCGTCAGCTTTTCTGTGTCGGGACCCTGCAAGCCGCCCACTTCTCTTGTCAGCTGTGAGCCTGCTGCGTAACCCAGCAGAGACGGACCTGCGTAACCCAGCAGAGATGGAGCTGTCAATCCCTACACCCACCGCTGTGGTAATGGCCGCGTTGTGGCCCGACGTGAAGCCCGCCTCAGAAGGAAGCCACATGTCCGGTGTTGCGCAGCAAAAACGACTCCTCTTGGATGGGATATCACTTCAGTGTGATCCTGCCATATTATTCATCAAATATATGCCTGTTCTGCGGACCATTTCTTGTTCTATTAAAGAGCCTCATTTAAGGTGCAAAGTAACAATCACAGTTTCTAACTTTGTCATGATTCGGGAAGGGGTTAGACCCAGGAGCGGCTGAGGGTGCTGGATGGGACGAGGAAGTAGCAGCCGTGCTGGATAACCAAACTTTACCGACAAAAACAATGCAGAACACATTCAGAACAAAACTAGGGCAGGGCTCAAATACCAAACGAGAACAAAACAAGGACCGGTGAACGCAAGAGAAGCCTAAATGAGACATGAATTAACCGTATCCTAATAAGGTAGCAGGGGCCACACCGGGACATCCTTCATTCCAGGCCACCTCATCAACCTGCGACGTTAGCCAAGGCCTAAGGTGTTCTCAGGTGATCGTTTCCTTGTGGTAAAACAGGGCAGGGGGGTTTCACGGAGCAGCACGGCCCTGGTAATGATCAGGTGCGGCGTTTTGGCGTGGACAGCTCGTCACACAGGCACCACCCAGTCCCCTTGCTCCAGTCCAACCTGTTATTCTCTGCGGTGCACCTCTGGCACCTCTAGGGGTCATGGCAGACAATGTGGACGAAGCAGGAAAACAGTGAAAGATTAGCCCCCCCCCCCCCCCCCCCCCCAGCACCAGCCCGCGTTTCCATCCAGTCTTTCTGACCTGTTGTAAACCGATTTATTTCGGAACCGGAACGAAAACCCGTTCTTTGTCGGTCGAAAAGAGACAAGTCTGTGTCCTTTGTTTTCAGGCTGGTAGGCCCATGCTAAGGACAGGGTATATAGAACATACTGTGGCCGAGGTTTACTGTGTACCCGCCGCATGCAAATCAGAGGGACCCCCCTCAAATAGCTGGGAGGCTTCTATTGAGACAAACCCGTTTTCCAAACGGCTCAGTGTAAGGAAAGCGAGCGTTACCACCTGATCAGCGATATCGACAGCAGCTGAATATGGAAGGGTCCTCACAGGGTCCAGCGCAGTCAGAGAGACTTCCTTCAGCTAGTAAGCCCTCTGCCAGGCTAGGAAAACTATAGCTGAGTAAAGAGAAAAAGTTCACAGTCAAGTGCAGTTTGAGGCTGGATTTATGATAGATTTATTATGGGTTGAAGGAGTCGGGCTGGATTCCTAGTCAAAAGTGCAGCCGCATCCTAGGGGCATTGGGGCTCGCACACCTGAGAAGGTTAAGGCAGTTTGGCGCCAGGTGGAGAGGGAACATTCCGGACTCAGAGCATTGCATATCCCCCCGAGGGCGTAGAAGACGATACGGTGGGGGGGGGGGGGTGGGGGGGGGGGGGGCAGACAACGTGGACGAAGCGGGAAAAAATTGAAAGATTAGCCTCCCCCTCCCTCCCTCCCTCCCTCTCAATCTCTCTCTCTCATACACTGTCCCCCGTGTAGTCATAGCTCTGTGGCTCTTTCCGAGGGCTTTCTCCTTTAGTTTTTCTCCAGCGCCCTACTTAATAGCAATGGCTGTTTTTTCTCTCCCTTATTCCTTCTCTCCGTCCGCCCGCTTTGAGGTTGCGCCCGCTGGCCAGCTGACCGCCGCCGCCGCCACACCCGCACGCTGTTATTTCTGCTCCCCTCGCGGTGAAGTCACCCTCTTCCTCCTCCTCGTTCTATTCATACCCCGGACACCGGAAGAGAGTCTCGTCCGCTAAAAAGCAGCGAGCGTGAGGTCACTGTCGCCGGGCCGCGGCGGGGCGGATTGAAGGGTGGCGCGTGTAGGGCAGAGACCGAGACGGTTCGCCTGCGCCGTTCCTCCATGTCAACAAACCGCTTCAATCTCTCTCTCTCTCTCTCTCGCCTCACACTCCCTCTCTCTCTCTCTTTCTCTCTCTCCCTCCTATTCTGTCATTCTCCTGCCTCTCTTCATTACCCTCCCTCCCTCCCTTGCTCCCCCAGTTTTTTGTGTGTGTGTGTGTGTGTGTGTGTGTGTGTGTGTGCCCTGCTTGACCTCGCATCCATCACCCGTCCTCCACCCCTTCATTCATAAATAATGACCGTGCAGACGGCAGGCCGACCGGCTGGAGAGGAGGGAGAGAGACGGAGCAGGCGGGCTGGCAGACTAGGCCCTCCGGGGTCCTTACCACCAGAGCCATTTAGCGCTAGGACTGTAACGACGTATGCATCGACTGGCTGGTTGTCCCCGAGTGTGTCAGCCTCCAAAAAAGAGACTCCTCGTTTGGGGGAAGCGTCCAATCCTCCTGCTCACACTCATTGAGCTGCGGTGTGTTTGGGCACTCCTTGTGTGATGTGGATGTCAGTTCTGTGACGCCTGAAGGGGGATGAGACGAGTAATGTTTCAACCAGATTTGTCGACTAGGCAGGAAACGCCTAACGTAGTCCATCAAATTAACTTGGAGAGCTACAGCATGTCCTTGACTAAGCCTTTTCTCTCTCTCTCTTTCTCTCTCTTTCTCTCCCTCTCTCTCTCTCTGTGTTCCCCTTCTCCCTCCCTCCAGATGACATGGCGTCCTCAGTACCGCAGCTCCAAGTTCCGTCACGTCTTTGGTAAGGCCTCCACCAAGGAGAGCTGCTACGATGGCGTTCCCATTACGCGCAGCGTCCAGGACAACAGCTTCTGCACCGTCAACCCCCGCTTCCTCGCCGTCATCACCGAGTGTGCCGGGGGAGGGGCTTTCCTGGTGCTGTCTGTCAATCACGTGAGTGTCCCCGCCCACCCGACCCCCCGTGATCGAGGCGCCATCTTCACGGGTGTCGATCTACGTGGACGTTTTTTGTTTTGTTTTGTTTTGTTTTGTGTTACAATTTTCTTAAAAGTTTCTTCAATATTGAAAAAGAAAGCACGAATCCGCCGTAATGTATACCATGTGTGGTTTTAGGACCAAGTTGTTTTCTTGAAGATGTGACTTGCCCAGTACATTCAGCTGGCCTGAATGTTGACCTGGCCTTGCATCGATTACAGGAGCGTCGACAATCAGAAGGTCCAACTGGGACCAGATGATCGATTACAGGAGCGTCGACAATCAGAAGGTCCAACTGGGACCAGATGATCGATTACAGGAGCGTCGACAATCAGAAGGTCCAACTGGGACCAGATGATCATTTTCCTATCTCATTCCTTTCTTATCCGGTCTGTTGCTAAGGCTGGTGTTTGGGTTTGGTCTGTTGCTAAGGCTGGTGTTTGGGTTTGGTTTACACAGTCCTTGCCGCCAAAGATCAATGCCAGGAAAGTCAGCTTCACACCATCACTACCCTCTCCAACATGTGTGGTCGTCTTCCAACCCTCTGTCCTCCCTCACACACTTTGACCTGAAGAGGATTTATTATTCCAAAGAAATATCAAATAATGATTTGGTTTGAACCCCGTTCATAGTCTGCGGTGCTCTGCGTCTTAACCAGACGGGCACATTGAACGTTCTGGGCCAAGGCACCTCCTAGACCTCACCTTCAGGACGGCTCATTTTTTAGTTCTGTCCACTCTACAAATATATCTCTAGCCCCCCCGGTGATTCACTGCACAGGGCACGGCCCCCCCTCTTTTCATCTCACCTCGCTCTCCCCTCTCCCCTCTTTCTTCTCTTTTTTTTCCAAGCGGCTGGTGAATGTATCACCTCTCCCCCTGGCTTGAGCATGAATTACACAGGGACTCAGGAATGGCATAACTCACTTTTATCACGCGCCTCCTCTGTGTCGGTACTGAGGAGGTGAAAGTTACCCCATCCACCTCTGTTTAATCCCACACATGCACACACGCGCACACAGACTATAGCGCCGTTGTTCTCTGCGGCACGGACAGGACACAATTCTCTTCAGACTGCTCCAGACTGCATCGGATTCGGTGGCATTTGCGACCCTAAAATCTGTCCAGTGCCACACAAAAATGGAGGCGCTGATGCCACTTTGGTTGGTGTTTAAAAAAAAAAAAAAAATTATAATAATATACATATATATATATATATATATATATAGTATTTTACTATTTATTATCATTGTTATTATTTCTCCCGTGCAACAAATAGCGTTTGGTTGTAGGTCATTGCCAGTCACAAAATATTAAGAATAATGTAGCGTATCGAAGCATTTCCCATTAAGAAAAGTGCCCCACCACCAGTTTTTGTGCTGCCACCAGTGTAAAGTGTTAGCCCGGAGCCCTACTGTGAATGAATCCATGACACATCCGTGTTCTGAGGCCTGTCCTGGGTAACGTTCACCCAACTAACAGCGCCTGCGGTCTTTGTCTTGGTGTGAGTGTGAATGCAAGCACTCACCTGCATGTTGTGGGGGTTGACTATGGCCCCCTGGGCGATAATGATGTCATGACCGGTCTCTCCAAGCACCCTTACACACGCACGCACACACACACACACACACACACACACACACACACACACACACACACACACACGTTCTGGCAGTACTTCATTCGCACCTTCAACACACACTCTCCAGGATGCAGCCAATGATGTCACGAGGTGTGTGTGATCACCTAGGGGAGGTGTTTCTGTTCAGACAGGACTGATTAGTCAGACCAGAAAACAAAAGGACTCATTTCTGTCTCCGCAAGTCCACAAAGTCCTGATTTTATGTTTTAAAACGGTTTGTTGTTGATCGCTAAATGTAGCCGTCTGTGTATTCATTGGATAAAAAAATTTCAAACATATCCATGTAATTTGTTTGTATAATTTCTTCAAAAATGTGTCTTTGCTTTTACTCTGGGGCTGCCTTTGCAAGCTGACTGCCAGTTGTAAATCTTTCTGTCAGTACTATCTCCTACAAGGCAAAGTTCACATGATAATGATGCAATATCAGTTTATTTTCATTTCTTTCAGCACAAAAGCTGACGGCAACTTGTAGGATTCGTCTTGGGCCTAGTCTTGTTCTTATGCTTTAACTTGCCAATGTGGTGACCTGTAGTTCTGTCTCTGCTGGCTATGCTGCTAGTCCAGACTTGTAGATGAGTCAGTCTAATTTAGATTCTCCAGGGAACACATATGGCTGGGCCGCCCATTGATTACATCAACGCTAGCACCTGAGTTTCGACCTGAAGTCTGGCGATAACAAAAATGACTAAAGATAGTGTGCGTGGTTGTAAACTTAGACGACATTTTGCGGCTTAAGGGGGCGATATGAAGGTGTGTTTGTGTTCATCTAATACCAGACTGGACTTCATTCTTTAGCATTGTTGGTATTTCGAATTCGTTGAACGCTCAGTGTGCCCAGGGCCTCTGACGTCGTAGTCTCATCTGTGCTCTGTGTGTCATCCAGACAGGGAAAGTGGACCCCCACCATCCCAGAATATCAGGTCACCGAGGCAACGTGCTGGACGTCAAATGGAACCCCTTCAACGACTACTGCATAGCCTCCTGCTCTGAGGACACGACGGTCAGTGGGCGAAGCACACACACACACACACACACACGCACACATTACGCACACATTCATGCTAAAATACAAGACCCACACACGTGCGCACCTAAATGTTTACGTTTACAACAGTAGGTTGACTACCCTCTCCAGCATTTAGTGTCATGGCGGTGAGTTAGGAGTGTGTTGGAGCGCAGTAATGCTTACACTGGGCTGAGTGACAGGATGATAGACCTGTCAGTCATTCCACACATTCCAGAGCTGGGACAGAGCCGAGCAGGGCAAAACCCTCGACAGACGGAGAGGGCTTCGGTCGTTATTTGAAGCCCCGTAGCGCAGCCGGGTTCACCCCGCTGTGGCAAACCGCCGGAGGGGATATGGGCCTCTTGTGGCTGATCTACCATGGCTTTTGAAAAGGCCGATCTAGATGAACGGTATGGGCCCATGTAGGAGGGGCTTTGGTCACAGTGTGGTGATGGTCAGCTGTGTGTGTGTATATGTGTGTGTGTGTGTGTGCGCGTGTGTGCGCGCGTGTGCGTGTGTGTGTGTGTGTGGCACAGGTCAAGGTGTGGGAGATCCCTCCGCACGGTGTGCTGAAGAACCTGACAGTGCCCTGGAAGGAGTTGCAGGGCCACAGTCGCAGAGTGGGCCTCATTGAGTGGCACCCTACTGCCAGCAATGTGCTCTTCAGCACCGCCTACGACTACCAGGTAACACACACACACACACACACACACACACACAGACAATGGCCCACACACACATCCACATCCACACCCACAAACACACACAGACAATGGCCTACACACACACTGCACCCACAGGCACACACAGACAGTGGCATACACACACACACACACACACACACACAGACATATGCTCTCCATCACTTATTTAGATGGACCTCGCATAAACCCACAAACACCATGACCCACTAATGAACCTCATTCACATGCAGGGTTACATACTTGCATTTTTGCGCCCACGCATGCACGCAGGTACCATCCACCCTTACATGCGTAGGATCAAAAGCTAACAAGATGGGATCAGAGCTTTAAATACCGTTTCGACAGTGAAATGCAGCCAAACAAGTCACACCCTGTTATCACAGCTAAGTTCCACATCTGAGATATGAATCCATACAATTCTTATGGACGCACTCTACCTAGCAGAGTGCAACAGATCCACTTGAGCCGTGAAATGCTCATGCTCAAGTATTGTGCGCATCCAAACCTCCGCAGCAAACACACCCACAGTTAAAATAGGCCGGAAAAGATAGAAGTCGAGCACATTCTTGCGCAACATTTGCGAAATATTCCGTGAATTCAGTGAGCATGTGTGTGCGTGTGTGTCTCTCCTTAGATCATGATCTGGAACCTGGACTGCCCGGAGCAGGTGATAAAGAACCCAGTGCGGACCATCAGCCACCACAGCGACGTGGTCCTCTCCATGTCCTTTAACACGGACGGCAGCCTGCTGGCCACCTCCTGCAAGGACAAGAAGATCCGCCTGCTGGACCCCAGGACGGGCAGCCTGCTACAGGTACGACCCGGGGGGCAGAGAGGGGGGAGGGACCCAGAGAGACAACGCCACAGTCCTTTAACGCTCTACGATTCCGATCTGTAACACACCCGCACAGACAAACTAGTTCTGTGTGGTTTAATGTTGTTCACAGTGATAAAGCGCTAACAATAGCCTGTTGCTTGCACCCGAAACAAGGTGCAAAGCAGTGCCCGCTGTGGGAGTTCCTTCGGCCTGTACCGCAGCCTAAAGAACAGGCCACGAGTAGGGAAAGTTCGGCAGCAGTTTTGTCTAGCGGATCGGATATTTTGTCTGCCGTTCCTTGTTTCTCAGCCAAAGACTTGTGTGTAGCCCCGTCCCCCCCCGTCCCCCATCCCCATAGCCAAAACAGCTCCAGCCTGGCAGGACCAGCAGTACAGCTCACCTTGCTCCCTGGGTCACCACAAACTCCCCACACTCTCGCGACACGACCTCTAAACCAGCTTACGAGACAACAGAAAGACCGCTGCTGCCCAATGTCCCTGTGTCATTGTCATTGCCTGTGAAGACAACCTTTGGCAGCCGCTTGCCCTGCTTATAAAACAAGAGGATACAATATAATATGTCGTTATTTGTAAAACATGTAGTTCATTTGAACATAATAACATGTATAATATATATGTAATAATATGTAGTTGAGCAGCATAGAGAAGTATTTAATGTAATGGAACCGTAGACAGAACCCCTTTTGTTAACACTTGAGAATGAGGGGACCTGGTTTGAGTTATCACCTCAGAGAGAAAGTGTTACCCCGCTTCCAAACAAGAGTAGGCGGGGGCCACTGCTCCAAGACATTCCCTATGCTACAACTCAGCCTAGCCTTGATATTCACATTACTGTAATACATCACAAATACCTGGCAACAATGCTAAGTTGTGTTATCAGTGTGCGGCCAATTATGGCGCCGTTTCTGAAGGTGAATGTTTAAAGGTGTGCTCCTGGTTTGCAGGAGGCCAACAGCAAAACCCACAAAGCCAGCAAGGTGCTGTTCCTGGGAAACCTGAAGATGCTCCTCAGCACGGGCAACTCGCGCTGGAACCACCGCCAGATAGCACTGTGGGACCAGGTGAGACATTTAGCACTGTGGGACCAGGTGAGACATTTAGCACTGTGGGACCAGGTGAGACATTTAGCACTGTGGGACCAGGTGAGACATTTAGCACTGTGGGACCAGGTGCGACATTTAGCACTGTGGGACCAGGTGAGGCAGACAGCACTGTGGGACCAGGTGAGGCAGACAGCACTGTGGGACCAGGTGAGGCAGACAGCAGTGTGGGACCAGGTGAGGCAGACAGCACTGTGGGACAAAGTAAGACAGATAATACTGTGGGACCAGGTGAGACTGACAGCACTGTGGGACCAGGTGAGACATTTAGCACTGTGGGACCAGGTGAGACATTTAGCACTGTGGGACCAGGTGAGACATTTAGCACTGTGGGACCAGGTGAGACATTTAGCACTGTCGGACCAGATGAGACATTTAGCACTGTGGGACCAGGTGAGACTGACAGCACTGTGGGACCAGGTGAGACAGAGGACTATAGGACCAGGTGAGACAGGTAACACTGTGGGACCAGGTGAGGCAGATAGCACTGTGGGACCAGGTGAGACAGACAGACGTTAGACTGACCTCCACTGCTCCGTTCAAGGACTCCCAAAGTCTTCTGAGTTTACATACAAGGTTCACTTCTCAGTGTCTCGATTATATATAGACCCTGTCTGTTTGTGTTAGAAACTGTCCTACGGTGCACTGGGCAGGGCCGCCTCGGTGCCACTTGGCTCACCCTGACAACTCTGCTCTCTGCTGGACGAATGGGTGAACTGCACAAGCGATGCCATTGGAAACCTGAACTGGTGTAGAAACTGAATCGGTGGCTCTGCGGCAATGCAATAGTGTTTTGCTCTGGCCTCCTTTGATATAGTTGCACGTCATCAAATAGGTTTCTAAATGACATATGGCTGGTGTGTGAGTGTAAGTGGGAAGGGGATTAGGGCCGATACACAGATTAGGGGCTTTAGAGCACTCTATCTTTTTAGTTCTACAGAAGAGAGGTTTGACTGATCACTCAGGACTGTTTTGAAACTCCTGTGGAGTGGATATGTTCCCCACGCCAGGAATGAATAAATCAGTTGATTGAAGGCCGTTCTGGTGTGTGTGTGTGTGTGTGTGTGTGTGTGTGTGTGTGTGTGTGTGTGTGTGTGTGTGTGTGTGTGTGTGTGTGTGTGTGTGTGTGTTTAGGATGACCTGGCCGTGCCTTTGTTGCAAGAGGACCTGGACGGTTCCTCCGGAGTGCTGTTCCCTTTCTACGACCCCGACACACACATGCTGTATGTGGCGGGGAAGGTGGGTCTCCCGTTCCCGGGCTGTCGGCCGTAACCCCTGTCCTGTGCCAGTCGTGTCCAAGTTCAACATCAGTGACAGCTTGTCTCTCTTGCTTCCTCCAGGGAGATGGTAACATCAGGTACTATGAGATCAGCTCAGAGAAGCCCTACATGCACTATCTCACCGAATATCGCTCGCTCCTACCTCAGAAAGGATTGGGTAAGCATTAACGGGCGTTTTCAACCCCCCCCCCCCCACACACACACACACACGCGCACACACACACACACACACACACGCACACACACACACAAAATAAGAAACAAACCTTTGATTTAGTGGTACATTGGTGAATGGTGTTTTAGTGTATTTTAAATGTCCATGTAAAGTCCATACCATCAGGTCTGTCGACAATCGAGTTTTCATATTTGTAGTCGTGCAAGTTTTGTAACAAAAACAAGGCCCCTCGTAGATTTGACTCCCGTCCTTGTCAAGTCCTCTGCACCTGTAGTCAAGCCTGCTGTGCAAATGACAGCATTTGAATAGCCAAACCAGCTCATGCAGAGCACACCCAGGTACATAATTGTAAAGGGACCTACAGTGCTCTTAAAGTCCGGAGCTAGATTTTATGGGCTTAACAAAGGCTGAGGTCATCCGTAAAAAAATCTAAAAAAGCCCTGCTAGTGCTGGACTGGGCCACGTTATTACAACAGCAGACAGCAACATGACATGGAGAGAGTTGTTTAGGTCTTATAAAGCCGTTTACTTGAGTCAAACATGTAAGTTAATTCTTCCTGTACATGAGATATGATATCTATAAGGACATAATTAAATGGGTGTAGTTGTTAAACCTTTGCTACTGTAGTGCTTTAATTAAGTGTGTGTGTGTGTGTGTTCATGTGTGTGTGTGTGTGTGTGTGTGTGTGTGTGTTCATGTGTGTCTGTGTGTTCATGTGTGTGTGTCCACCTCTAGGCGTGATGCCAAAGAGAGGGCTGGACGTGAGTGCCTGTGAAGTGTTCAGGTTCTACAAGCTGGTGACAATCAAGAGTCTGATCGAGCCTCTCTCCATGATCGTCCCTCGCCGGGTAGGAGCCAGCACCCGCACAGTGCCACACATCCCAAAGCGCTGCCTAATGACCTTTGAACCCAGACCTTATGGGGTTCAGAGGTCATTGACAGGGGGTGAGTGGGAGAGGGGTTGTTCATTTCTCTGTGTGTGGCTTTACAGTCGGAGTCGTATCAAGAAGACATCTACCCCATGACGGCAGGAAACGTGCCCGCTGTGACAGCGGAAGAGTGGTTCAGCGGGGTGGACAAAGGTCAGGAGGCCGTGTGTGTGTGTGTGTGTGTGTGTGTGTGTGTGTGTGTTTGAGAGCAGGAAAGCAGGGTACTTTCTGATTGTCTTTCACCGATACATAGACTGAAGCTCCAATGCAGAATATTGGATCACACCAAAAGCAGTTAGCCCTGCAGTATACAGAGTATTTCCATGCTCAAATAAAGGTGTGTTTGTTCAGTACCGCATGTGTAAACCCCAGCTCTCTAATTGGCTGCGAGTCTCTGCTCCCTTCTGCGGTAGAGGTTTGTCATTTTTGGTTAGCTGCATCTTACATTTGTAAACGGGTTATCTGAACATGCTTGTGATCAGTACATAAGGCGTATGACTCGCGAACTGGCTTTTTGTGTGTTGTTCTCGCTGTTTGTGTGTCGTTGTCTGTTACAATGTTTGCTGTTAAGTTCTCAACATCTTTGGATTTTATTCTCATTAATGTTATTATTATTCTCATCATCATTATTATTATTATTATTATTATTATTAACATCATGGTTGTTGGTCCTGTTCATGACGTCCAGGCCCGGTGCTGATGTCCCTAAAGCCTGGCTGTCGAGTAGCCGACTCCCAGCCACAGTTGAGCAGTGACAAGGGGCTGGGTAGCTCGCTGGAGTCACGGCGGGCACAGAGCCGGCCGGGCCTTTTGCAGCTGGCCTACATCCAGGAGCAACTGGGTACCAAGGAGACCAAAGAGTGGATGTCGGTTAGCAACGGACAGGACCCCACACTCTGCTCGCCACCCAGAACAGAGAACGAGGTAGGTTTGGGGGGGGGGGGGGGGGGAGGGGGGGGGGAGAGACTTTGGCAACTGCCGAGCAGTATGACATTTTCTATGATTCGTTTGTAATCTGTGCTGTGGTCGATAATGGCTACATCAGCGAGGTCGTTTTTTTAATGTGTAATAATTTACGTATTCATTAGCTACGTCTAAAGTTCTTTTGTTATATGGCTATGGGGAAAAGATGTTGGTATGCCGGTTCTAATTTAGCTCACACAAGTTGCTTTAACCTTGCCCATGATGTTAATCGTCTACATACACAAACGTAAGCTGTAAAGGAAAATAATAATAATGATGATGTTAATCATGGTAATGCTGATGGCGATGAGAGTCATTATTCTGCATGTTGTTATACCTGCAGCTTCGTCTGAAGTTCCACAAGCAGCAGGAGGAGATCCGGAGACTGAGAGAGCTCCTCAACCAGAGAGACGTGCGCATCAAACAGCTCGAGCTGGAGATGAAAAACACAAAGAACTCCCAGTCCTAGGGGCTAGCCCTGGGACAGCCCACCCCAGATACCCTCACCTGTTCCTGGGGAAACCTTGACCGAGGGCCACCCATTAACCTAACCCATCACCATGGACCTTCTGTGAATGCTCCAGCTTTCTGTACAGGAGGACGGGCATCTTGAAGCCAACGCTAGGTTGACATCTCAGTCCACACATCTGTCGTTGGAGTGACTTTGGTTTCAACAAGATCATACACGGTGCACGTAATCTGTATTCATGTACAGACAGCAGACTCATATACCTTCATTCACTTCTCCGTTTGTAATATATTTTCATGCTTCTTCAACTATATCAAGCCCCAAACCTGTCCCATTGACAGATCTTTTATTGCTTTTCTTTTATATGCTACAGACCTATGCAAGTTTATTGATCTTTTTTTTTTAAATACCCTTTTATTTGAGCTAAAATATGATATATGTGCCTGTCTTAAATGAATGATGCGGTGATCTGCTCATTATTTGAATGTTGCCAGAGATTGGGAGCAGACATCCCATATAATTTTAAATGGAAGATACACTGAATTTATTTTCTACGCTTTGTGATTTTTATCAGATTTAAACTACTGTACGTGTAGATGGTGCAGGTTTATGAGACCAGTGCGTGTGGTTGAGAACGCAACACTGTCAATTGAAAGAAATGAAAGTGAAAAATAAGGATGAATTGATTTTTTAAGCTGTTCTGCATTCAAATAAGCTGCATTTTATTTTAGTATGACTGGTAGAACTGGTTAAGGAACAATCAGACAAAATGTAGCAGTAGCAGAAGTCAAATAAGCCTTCTGTATAACTGATACTATGTGGGGGACCAACTTCAGAGTCATTTTATTTATTGTTGTTTTATGTGGGGGGAAAGGATAGTGAGTCAAATGAGTGAAACACAAAACAAAGCAAAACAAAAATCTTTACCAGTAGCTCAGAACATTTAAAGAACAAATGCATGCCAGGCACATGGGTTCTTGTAGGAAGTAACCATCTCAACAAAGTTGGCGTTTCAAATAAACCCCACACTAGTTCAATAGGAGTGCTCTCATTTACAGGGCAACGCAACATGGGGCTTCAAAGTCACGTATCACCCACTGAACAATGGTGAGAGAACTCAAATAGTTGGAAGATGTAATCGCATTACACTGAGACGTTCGTATATGGTAATCGGCTACGACATGTCTTTGCTGTTTTCACCCTGATCGTCACAGATCGTTGGGCTTACCATTTCATGACATCAAGAAGACTCAGCGACTTCACCACACTTACGGCCGTGATGTCACGCCTGGCTGATTGGAGAAGTAGGGCAAATAATGTTCTTCATGTTGTAGTGTTTTCAGTGTTTTGCAGCCACTGTGAAAATAAAAGCCATTGTGCACATACATATATGATTAACAGGGAACTCAATAAATGTCTTGTCAATTTGCGTTCGATTTAGCAATGAGCTGTTTGCTGACGAGCAGTATGTATGCAACTGAGAAGGTTTAAGAAAAATTGCACCATTTTAATGTAATTCGTATTTTTTTTTGTGTGTGATTGTGCATCAAACATGGTAGACAGAGGTGAGACAGTCAGACAGCGCTTTGGAGGGCCTTAAATTGGGGGTATTTGACATGAAAAATGTATGTTGGATAATGCAAAATATGAGTCAGTTAACTCATTAGTTTAGATTAAACTGGTCCTGTCTTCCGGTAATAAAAAGTGATCATCTGGCCAAAGATACATTTTTTGAATGCTAGTGCATAAATGCTATTAGAAGGCATATTCCTTCAAAGGGACCACAGAACACTTCATTTTGATTTACACTTTTAACTATTTATCTTTGTATCATTACGAAAAGACTACACCAGGAAATAATAGCACTGTTGACTATAAATAAAATATAATGCACTGTGGTGACTGACCCCTGTGACCTTTCCTAGTTTTCTTGTTCTTGCACACCAGCATTCAGGCTGAGTCTCTACTCATTGACTGATCAAAGGGTACTGCAGGGGCAAACTCTAACCACCTCTGCCTAATCCAACTGACTAAAAAACCTACATATTCTACTGTCGCGTGCATGCTTTTGCAAAGTGCCAATGGTACAGTGCAAGGCATTATAAATAGATAGTAAATAGTCACTGTTGTGATTCTTCATGAAATCTTCACAGAAGGCAAAATGCAATTCTAACCAATATTACTGATCATATTTTTCCACGTTTCCGTATTTTTGCCCTCAATCTTGAGCGTTTTTGTGAACGTGGCACATGGCGCACAGGTTATGACACTCGATCAGATCCTAAACCAATCATATCTGGCTATAAAGGCCCAAGTATTCGTACGAACGCTCTCATCTTTCACATGAGTTGTCTTGATTCTACACTTTCTAAACCGAGCGATGATGTAGCCTTTGGTCGACCGAAACAAGTCTTTTTTTTGTAATCTGATAAACTATCTGAAAATGTAGGCCATTTTCTGTCAAGTATTATCCAGACCCTCTGAAATGCTGGTAGGCCTATGCTAAAAAATCAAATCGAAGTTCCAAACTCCATATGAAGTCTGAAGATATTTAGTTCAGTAGCTTGTAAACAATTTTACTCTCTTTACATAAGAAAAACTATTTCTGGAAATGTTGAACAATGGGAGTTATTATTAGGTCTGCGTTTAAACCGAGAAGCATAAAATAAAAATACAGAAAGAAAAACATAGCACCAGCACCTCCAGAAACCCACGCATGAACTGAAGTTCTTGTCATTCAAGGCTGTCATCATCAGGGGCATTGTTTGCCCTCTGACAATGGTCTTATTTAGGTTAATATTTTATACTTTGTTTACACCTAGGTAATATACACCAGTGCCTAAAGGTGTTGAAAGGTATTGAATACACGTCACTAGAACTAATTATTATAAATGCAAATAAAGGCCATTAAATAAATGGTTCTAAATATGCCTAGAAATACGAAATACATTAGAAAATAATAAAAAACGAAGTTATGCCAATATGTCAGTGATGTATGTGGCTTTTTACATTTTACTGAACACAAGCTTAAAAGTCCCTACAGTGCTCAGAACTGCACACACCACTTATGACTGTTAACTTATGAAGAGTTGGTCCCTCCCACTTCCCCAAGTTTTCTCAGATTGTAACTTTTGGAAGGCCAACGTTTTCCATCTATAAAATAGGAAGCCAGTCAGACCAGCTTTGGCTCAAAACATATATGGACTGTTAAAATGTTGATTTACATTGATATACAGTATACTAATTACTAATACTAATACCCTTTTTTAAATCTATGGAGCCTTTTCTATTCTGCTTCCAGACAAGTGCTCTGTACATATCACAATCCAGCATCTCCATCTTGGATTAGTTGAAGCCCTTTGAGCTTCTCTCTTATTTAATAGTGGGATTAAGGAAAGTGAAAATATGTTCCACTTCTTTTGTAGAGGAATTACTTCCAGCCTATCCCCATCACATTCAGAAAAAAAGCCTAATTAGCCTTTTGCACAATCCTTGAGTAATTCACAACGTTGATGTAGATCTTTCTTGTTTTTTGTTCAGGAGAATGTTGTTAGTTATTTAGATTTCAACTATTTTCTTTATAATCGTCAAAGTGATGGGAGGGTTTACGAGAATAGGTAGTGGTGCATGAGAACAAAAAAAAGAGAAAGGTTCGAGATTTTCAGTTAAGTACACACAAGTCATATTACGATCATATTTCTCAAATGCAGATCTCCTTCAATGAGCTGCAAGGATAGACCAATCCTCTATATTCCTTTTGGTCTATCATACGTTTGTTCTACTGCGACACAAGGAAAAGCATGGTAGAAGGAGAGCAAAGCGCAAAATGTTAACATTTTATTTACAAAGTTTTTTTTTTTTTGTCATACAGAAAGTAAAAATGTAGCTACAACCTTGATTTGTGCAACAGGCAGCCACACGAAAAATAATAGCTTGCTTGTTGCACAGTCGCTATAGCAATCATTTTTGGGGGGAAAATAAGGAACGGAAAAAAACAAAAACAGACAATAATGAGGAAATAATAATAAACCCAACAACAAAACAATAATAAATTCATCCAACAAAATATTAAAAGCACAGACCCCAAACTAGATACCAGTCCCAAAGTCCTCACATGGGAATACATAAAGAGGGTTTGACAGTGAAATTGTGGAATGCTGAATGGTGGGCTGGCTGAGAACCTTGGGGGGGAGGGGCAGGGGTGGCTCTCAGTTCCATGGGGGCGCAGCTCCACTAGGCCCACCCGTCCGGTACAGTCTTGCCCCACATGGGGCTCAGAGCTGGGGGGAGACGTGGAGTAGAATGGGGGGTGGAGGTAAAAGGAAGGGTGGGTATTTGGGGAGGGAAGGGTTTGGTAACTCGACAGGCTCTCGTTTTCTTGCTTGCCGCTCTCAATCGTCATCCTCGTCGTCGTCATCCTCGTCATCGTCATCATCCTCTGGATCTCGCTTTCTCTTCTCGCCTTTCCCAGCCTCTGCTTCAGGGGCAAAAGGGTACACAATGTCACTGTCATTGTATATTTCAAATCTTGCGTGAGGTGAAGCAGTTGCCATCGCAATAGATCCGAGTATAGAGAGTGCAGAGACTTATTCGTACCATCCTCGTCCTCCTCTTCATCCTCATCATCCTCGTCGTCAACTTCGCCTTCGCCTTCGCCTTCCTGACCAAACTCTTCCTCCTTTTGCAATAGATTAGATCAACGAAGTCTATTTAACTGCAGAAATTCCCTTATAACTTCAGACACCGAGTTCAAAAGTTTTAAATCGAACAATCGAAGATTAGCCGCTACCTCATCCTCTCCGCTGACCTCATCATCCTCCTCTGCTTCTACCCCCTCTTCATCGTCATCATCTTCCTCCTCATCAAAGTCCTCCTCTCCTTCCTCGTCCTCCTCCTCCTCTCCCTCTGCAAAACAATGCCTGTCAGTCAGCTACAAGCACAAACAGACATATTCGCAAGAAAAAAAGAAGTCCAGTTTCCTTTTTCAGTTACGATCAACAATGATTTACAGCAATAATAAGTTCTAAACCAGAGACCAAAACTCCAAACAAACTGGAAAAAAGAATACGTCATTTTAGGATTTCCGGTTTGAGATTGTTTTGGTGTACTAAAGGCAAGGTAGACAACGCTAACCTTCGTCATCATCGTCATCCACACCGTCCACCTCCCCGTCTGAATCTGAAGCCTCCCTGTCCTCCATGTCATAGCCGTCCAGGTAGGTAAGTTGAGGCAGCAGTTTGAACACACTCTCTCTGTAGTCATTCAGGTTCGTCACTTCACAGTTGAACAGGTCCAGACTCTTTAAGTTGTCCAGCTTTTTCTGTCACGGGAGTACAGGCAACGGGGTGAGAAACGGTTACGGGGGAGGATCAATAACATCTTTCTGGGCTTTGCCCTGTATGGAGTTGAAAATATAGCACGTGTTCTTTATGCTTATGAGTAAAGTGGAACACCAGTGGAGAGGCAGCCCTAAGAACTAGTTTGATCTGCAAAATTGAAATTGTACAAACCGCTATGAAATGTCCTCTATTATCGTTCAAGCAAACCTACCAATGGTTCAAGTGTGCTGATGTCTTTCAATTTATTGCCGCTCAAGTTTAGATGTGTGAGGTTGGGGAGTTTCTCTGCTAAAACGTCGAGGCCACCACTAATTCTGTTGTCGCTAAGCTCCAACTGAAACAAATTGGAGACTTATTTTACATCAAGGATAAATGTATTTCTTTGAAAACAGCCATTGAATTGAACTGACATTCTTTGAAATGTTTAAGTTAACATAGTTTTATGAAAAATAAAAGTTAGTACTTTACCTTTTTGAGTTTTCCCAGTTTGGGAAGGTTGGAGACAGACATTAAGCCAACATTTATCAAACTAAGGAATTCCAGGTTGACAAATTCAGCAGTAAGGCCTTCAATTTTCCCTTCATTTGACCGACAGTTGTCCAGAACCAGTTCTCTTACCTAATAAGTAAGATAAAATAAATTGTTCAATTCATATTCATCTATTCATGGCTTGCGGGTGGATAATCTTATTCAAAAAATTCATCCTAAAATGATTGTTCCATGCCATAAACATTCAATCATTCTGAATCAAAGAACCGAAAATATAATCTTGAGCATCATATACAGTAGCCTGTTTATTCAAAATATTATATGGGGGCTGAGGGAGTGGTTATTCAACAGTTCCCTGAAGTCAGTGGAGAAAATACATGAAACTTATCAGTTGCAACAAAATGTTAAATAACTCTGCTTGTTGTTGAAGTTAATCGTCCAGGCACAGCGGTTAGTGTTAAGCAATTCATGCTTGACACAATATATGTGCAAAAGTTAACGTCAAACGTCCTGGATAATGATCCAACGAAAATGTCCAAAAGGGGGTTTAGTATATCAACAGCTGAAGTTTTAATTGTGTTTAGTTACCGGCACACACAACAAGCTGACAATTTGTCCGAAACAGCAGCCAGGCGAACAACCACACAATACAGATCTAGCTTTCTCTGGCTTGCTGATCCAGTCACTAATGACAAATGCAATGATTTTTGTTAGCAAGCTCGCTACAGGCTAGCCATTGCCCTTTCAAGCGCTATTGTGCAGTAGAGGAGCTGCAAGCGAGGTTTGTCTGTCCGCCATTAGCCACTATTCAGCAACGGAGAGGATTGCAAATATTCTCTGCAATGATTCATTTTTAATTTGAAAAATCTAATTAGTGGGGGGAAATGGATTGCCTAGCTGTCGATCGAACGAACATTACGACAACTTTGTAACATTGAATCATCGTTTGAGTTCGAATGGCGAAGGAAATATTCAGAACGGAAATTAGACAAACAAAGATGGAGATAGTTCCTTTCTCCAGAGCTTCAAAGACGACAGAATGACAACATGGCGATTCCTGAGACACAGTATGCAGTTCTCTGAACACTTCGACGGGAAAACATTGTTTATAGATAGTATTATGGGCATACACATACATTTTAAAATAATATGTAAGAACTGTATCTTTATTATGCATGACAGTAAACAGAGCGCCGAACGTCGAGTTTTAGCATTCCTACTCAACGAACTCGGTAGTCGGGTCTCGTGTCATTCCAGCAGGCTATTTTTTCACGAGCAGATGACCATCGATTGACACTCGTTCGACCGTTCACATCAAGAGTTAATTTAATCACAGATGATAGTACGGAATTGGTACAGTGCTTCTTGTAGTATACAATTAAATGTATTTTTTTTGTATCTCCTTTCAACAGTTTAGTGAGTGATAATATGGCGGGAACGAAATACTCGCTGACCGCTGCCGGAATGGCTGTACCTCCCCAACTTGTACCACCAGAATGAGCGAACGATAGTAAATAAAAATGTTTCTTTTGGTTCTGCTTGGGCATGTGTTAACAGTTGCCCACAGTACATTTACGATTTGTTGTGTATTGTGGTCGGTGAGGTAGACAACGTGAAAATGTAAAAAAAACAAACGCAATATGAATCACACTGTAAATTAAAACCCAACTGTAACGTCCAAAAGATAGTTAAATATGTGGATGAGTCGGAATCCAAGCAGTTGACACAATTTTGTCGGCGTTACGTTACTAAATAGCCGAGCCATAACCTAATTTGAAATTGTTAGAAAAGACTCCACCCGTGGTTATCAGATATAAAAAGTATCCAGTCGCATGTTCCAACCCCTTAATTTTACATGATCGCGGTGGAGTTTAAAGTGCATTGTAATAAAGGGCGCCCCATTTTAGCAGTTTGCTAGCCACAAACATGGCTTCCACGGTAACGTTATATATAAGATAAACCACTCTGTGTATGCCAAACAGACGGTGGAAGAGCAATTGCCGTTAACAGTACTGTAAGTAGAAGTTATAAATGTGCCCTAACGTTGGTATAGAATTCAACCATGAGTGCAACATCGACCAATATATGGCTGCGAAATGGTTAAAACACTGCAATAATGCCAGCAAGCAAAAAGAATCGGCTTTCGAAAGTAACGATTGAATATAACGTAGGTTCTCTTGTTGTATCTTCACGCCCTATGAGGGACAGTATTTTGGATGAAGCTGATTATTCAAGTATTTTTCCGCCCTATTAATACATTAGAAACAAAAAGCCCATGTGGTCACCATTAGCTACACAGGTCACTTGGAAAGCAAAAAAAAGTAGCAAGCTAGCTTGCAGGCTAGCCAGAAAACTAAGGTTTGGTCTAAAAGACACGACTTACATCAGATGGTGTCCTGTTTCTTAGCTCCAAGTGGATCCTCTTTTTCATGTCCATCTTTCCCTGCGAAAGTTAAACTTTTCTCTCTTGGGTTTTGGAGGAATCACTATTCAGTCCAAAGGCAGAGAGATGCCCTAATGGAGGGAGAATATGGGACTGTATAATGAACTGAGCCAAACGCTAAGTTACTCAGGGAGAAGAGAAACCATGGAGGGAAACGGGACTGAAACAAAATATATACTCAATAGCGCCATCTGTGTTCAAAAACACCAATAGCCTTTAAAAAGGCATTGCAGTCACAAAACATGACGCTGCCCTGAAACAGTGCTGTGGTGCAATTTATTTCTGGATAGAAAGTGATGTATTATGTAAAATGAAAAGTTGCGTGTCCATCTGTCATTCATTTCCGTCAGAGATAATATCTTGCAAACTTATATCTAATGTTTAGCGTTAAGTAGATGAAAAATCATCAACCATATTGAATTGGTGTTATTAGCCTACAGTTACCTATGTTTAATGCTGTAGAGGATTAAGACTTAAAATCAAAAAGTAACATTTTCTGTGTGTGTATATATTATCAGCACAATGTTTTCTCATGTATAAATGCATGAACATTCGAATGCATTGGGATTCTAATGGTAACCCCTTAAAAATGTAAGTGTGATCGTTACAGAACTATGACCAATAAAGAAAACCATTCAAATGTTTTGATTCCTGTGAGTTGATTTCGTTGGCTCACATTTTGCCTTTTTTAGACAGAGTAGAAGGGTTGTATTTGGTTTGGAGTGAAAAGAGCATTGTATGTGCACATGGCAAGGGGGAACTTCCCCCTTATACTTCCTGCTTAGAGACCTGAGATCCCTCAAGCAGAAGAACTTGTGTGTGCCTACCTTCTAACGGACACCAAAACACCCTCAGATACAAGTCCGGCCATCCTTTATAAAAAGAACCTTGAATTAATGCGCTCAAATGTTTATGCATTTTATTTTGTTCATAGTGATCTAAGAGGTTTTCCATAAAGATATATGTAACATTTCTGAAATTGTTTGTATCACAAGGTACTGGTCTCCTATAAAATACTTCCAGTGACTGAATCTATAGAAAGCTAAATCACATAATTGGGATCACTGAGCCACCTCACTACCAATGATGATAAAAGAACAACCAGTTTGTATGCAAAACTATCCTTTTAAAGCTGCTTTGCTTTCAAATAGAAGTTTGGGGGAACATTGGGTGAATTTGACGTGTTTCTATGGTACAGCTATTTGTTACACTGTGTTTTACTGTACCTTAATAGTCTTGAGAAAATGGCCTTTGTAGTAGAGAAAATGAACCAGGAGAGGGCACTATAAGTTCTCATTGAGAAGCCCTAAAACTATTGGAGGTATATCAACATGGGTGTGTACCGTGGCCTCCTCTTTCTAACGGTTCATGCTAGAACCGGTGAAGCTATTATATATTATTTATATTAGATATTATTTAAAGACAGAAGCTATGCAGGCTTATTAACTACATGAGTCTTAATTGTATTTCTACAATTAATTCTGATGTAGCTGTCTGACCTTAACATACATAAAGATATATCATCATATGGATCACATGTTAATATCATTGTGAATAATATTTACACGTTAATTAGGCGACTGCTGGTTGCTACAACTGACAAGACTTCTAAAAGGAGCAGCACATCTGTGGAATCAAGGTAGTCGCAAAATGATTATTTACACAATTAAAGAGTCATCATTTCTTGATATCATTGGATTGAGTGTTACAAGTAATCAACTACAAAAAATATTTAAATTTGAGTAAAAACCCAGTTTTGGAACCGACCAAAACCCCTTTCTCAAATTATGTACCCAGTAAATAACATGAGCAATAACAGTCATTTCAAAAATGTTACTATTGCAGCTTGTTTAGAGTGTAACAAGGGAACCCTCCAGAGCTCCTCATCAGTATGGAAATTAGTTGACAGGTAAGTGACATTTACTCTGTATAGGGCTACATGACCTCCTGGAATGGCCATAACTGAGACGTCCAGTCTCAATGTGCTAAGAGAAGATTGAGAGCACACCCTCACACAATGAGTGGCTCCCTAGCTAGATAAGATGGGTATGCTGCTGAAGGCTACAGAGTGGGGGTGGAGTGGAGGAGGAGGAAGGACCTCCTCTGGCGCCTTATTCAAATGCAAAACTTTATGATGGGACTAACTTATCTGTTTCTAGAAATGTTTGTTAAAAGAAACATGCTTCTCATGATATTTTAAAGGAAAGTGAAGGGAATATGCAGTTTTCCGAGACTTGGTCCCTTTGGATGATAAGTTATTTTCCAAAGAAAGATAGATGTTTAAGAAGGAGAACCAAAAGATCTAAAGTGATAGATTCAACATGTTTAGTAAATGTATGGGACCGACTTCTCCTTGGCTTGATAAAACGTGTAGACTTACATCCTTAGGAATGGAAATGTGTTAGAAACAGCCAACCAGCTTCCACAGTAATTTGTATCCCCCTATGATTGTTTTCCAATTCCCAATTTTCTGCTACACACCTGGATAAGGTTTATTTCAGAACAATTGGAGAGCTTCTACAAGTTTCTGTTGAAGTGGGCCATTCCATTGGCTCCCTTTTAGTGTTTGCACTGAAGCTCACACTTCTCTCTCTTGTGCACACACAGTATACGCACACTTCTGTGATGAGCTTACTTAAGCTTAAACTAACGGAAGATATTTATTCTCCTTTTTCTTCTACAAACACACAATGACACACATAAACACACAATGACACACACAGCCATCGAAACAAACATGCACTGTACGCTTAAAGTCAACAGAACACACTCAATGTTTTTTTTTTTTGCTTGATTGGTGCCAACTCCTCCACCTTTACAAATATGATAAGGGCAAATCTGCAAGAACTCTCCCAGAGTTATGCTAATGTTTAACCAGATAAGGTTTTTGGAGGGCGGAATCCTAACAGAAGTTTAAATCTATTTTTTTTGTGCCTGCTCCATTTCAACACGTTGCAATCATTTGAACAGGAACCGAAAATGGAGGAGACATTTCAGAAAGAAAAAACGAATTCGGATTATCCAGATCCGGACAACAATCAAGGTAATAACCTCTGACCTTTGCCTCTGCAAATATGGTATATCCAAATTAAAGTAGAAAATGAATTACTACAAATATAAATTGATATGTCCATCACTTTCTTTAAATTTAGATGCTCAGTTTATTGCAAGACACTAATGGTGTGTATTTATGTCTGGTCTAGTACATGAATATTGTACATGTATTATTACATCCAATTTACTTTGAATGGCACCCATTTTGTGTTCCACATGCATGATGATATTTTCAAAACCAAATTCATTCAACAAGAGAAAAAAGAACAGACACCTGTGTCGTTTTCAGTTTTGGAAATAATTTCTCTCTGAATCAAGACGCACGTCGCTCTAACACAGTGTTATCCAGTGTGGTTAGTTCAGCATGTGGCTTGTGGCACTAGTTTACTGGCATGTCTCTGTGTGCGGGTGTTTTGTAGGAGGGCTTCATCGCCGACTCAGGGACAGGAATCTCCTCCAAAAGAAAAAGACTGAGGCAGAAGAGAAGGCAACTAACCAGTGGGTTTTGGGGTAAATCTGTATGACAAAACAGTCAAATGACATTCAATGTTGTAATTGATCTGGGCCATATAGTAAATGGCATAGTGACATAACTCAATATTGTATGGGTCGCCAACACTCTCCCTATATATTTTAAGCATTACTAATCAACAAATATAATATATAATATGAACCTAACCAAGTAACTAGGAAGTTGTTTCTTGTAAGTAATGTTTTTAATTAAACAAAATATTCTTAGCTTTTTTTCAGCGTCCTTATTGTGTATTTAAAATTGTACATCAAGAGGTAATCAAAGAGCTCCGGTGTTTTCAACTATTGACTTCAGTGCCGGTCAAGGACTTTGTACTATAAACAATGGAAGTGTTTTTTCAAAGTGCTGTATCAATGTCAAGTGAAAGGTGAGGGGAATCTAATTAAGAGAGCATTGATCACCGCGACTGCTTTTCCTTGTGTGCTATCAGGGAGAAGAGCAGGAGGAAGCGGTCAAGAGGAGAAGGGGAGAGCAACACGGGAAAGAGAGGGAGACCACGGAGGACTGAAGCTGTGGAAGGATTACCAGCCACGGAAAGACAACCTGTCGCCATACCAGAGGCTCTTCCGGTTGAACCCGGGGAGCCAAGCCCCACCTCAGGACAGGTCTTCCATCCTGCGGTAGAGCCAAGCCCCCCGGAGACTCACCCAGTGTTGGTCCCTGATGCCCCAGACCTTATACATGCCTATTCCTCTGCCCCGATCCACCCTATCACTGGCCCTGCCCCATCCTCAGACCCAATTCCTGCACCAAGCGCCTCCCCAACCTCACGCTCAGCTCCTGAACCAGCGCTAGGTTTGAGCTTTGCCCCAACCTCCGCATTCAGCACTGCCCCCGTTCAAATTCCAGTCTCCAGATCTGCCCCAACTCCAACCCCAGTCTTCAGCCCTGCCCCAGCTCTGACCTCAGACTTCAGCCCTGCTTCAACTCCAACCCCAGTCTCCAGCTTTGCCCCAGCTCTAACCTCAGTCTTCAGCTCTGCCCCAGTTCCAACTCCAGTCTCCAGCTCTGCCCCAACTCCAACCCCTATCTTCCGCCCTGCCCTTGCTCTAACCCCAGTCTTCAGCCCTGCTCCAGCTCCAACCCCAGTCTCCAGATCTGCCCCAACTCCAACCCCAGTCTTCACATCTGCCCCAACTCCAAGTATTGATGACTTGGATCGGGCCCTGATTGAAGATGTGTGTAGTGATGAAGATGATGGCATTTATCCATCTCAGGAGTACAGCGCTACTGACAAAGATGCTCAAGAGCCTTTAGCTTTGGATGAGACTTAGAACTGCTAATGAGGCTATGAAATTATCTTGTATAGAACCAAAAATTGGGATCAAGATCTTGGTTGCTTATTTTAATTATGTCTCATGGGAATAGATCTTTTTTTCAGTTAGAATCTGGCCCTATTGTAAATATTCTGTCTGCCCTTTCTTTTTTTTTTAAAGAATTGAGCGAGTAACCATCTCCTGAGGAGTCTGAACAAAATTAAGATAAATTAACCACAACATTTCTATCATATTTGCAGCCCCATGCTAGTTAGTTCATCTATTATCTTTTATTTTTTCGTCTTAATTGAAAGCAAAATGCATGAATATTATAGTGTTTCTTAGAGACATTTTAAATGTCTTCCAGATACATTTTAAGGACTGGCATATGTATTTATTTTGCTTGAAATGTTTTCATACAGTAAATTGGTGTTTCATAATCTTTTGTAACTTGTTTGTCATTATATTAGCTTTTTTTTTTCAATTGTATCAATCTTTTTTATTTGAACAAATGTTAGAAATGTTGCGTTTTAAAATATTTAAATAAAGAAGCCCTGCTCCGTATAACGTTTTTTTTGTCTTCACAATGTCTAACATTGCTCAGTTATGCCCTCTGCTGTCCATTTTATTTCAACCAAATTCATGACCTCACTGTCAGGCACACATTGTTTTGCATTTCAACACTTTATGCCTACAACTAACAAAATACATCGTGGCACGACTAAGAGCTAGAAAATTGTTAGAAGAAGTACTCCATTATTATCTTTCTATGAATATGTGACGTCCGGCCCCATCCATTTGGGTCAAACAAACCCTCCACGCTTTTCAAGCTTTATAATTTAAGAGGAAAAAATAACCACACAAAAAAGTTGACAAAGTAGTATACACATAAAGTTTATTTTAATTTGATACATTTTTTGTTGAAGGTACTATCGTCTTTCACATCACAATAAAACAAAGATGCTTTCATTAACAAATAGCTACCTTGAACTTCAGGTATTTGGAATAGTTATGTACATGTTCTTTCCCCACTTCTTTCCCCATTTGACTACATTTTTTACTGTAGAATTCAATATATTTAATCGCCTCTGGATCTACAGTTTTTGTGAACACTACTTATTCCAGGCAGGCACAGACAATGCTTACATGCCACACTTAACCCAAGCGGACAGAGGCTTCCAATTTGAACAAGAGCTCACCAACATGTGAGCAGCTTTTACCAAGTCTGTTAATACTGATATGAGGACAACTCCGTTTTATTATCAATTATTCTCGTCTCAAAGCTTTCGACAAAAACTTGTGCATGAAATAGGCCCACCCTCTGGCTGTCAATAGCATTATGATGTGAGTATCAAACCTATACTACCCAAGTTTATTTAACACATTATATATTTAATATTCAAAACAGGTTGTAGGTTGCTTGACCTGCATGGGTTCCGCACCCAGCCACTAGGCCTACTAAAACGTCTTTGTATCCTGCAGTTGCTTAATTTTTACTGCTGTGTAAAATCCTCTGAAATAGTAAAAAATGATGTTGCTTGATTTTTTATCAATCTATAAAACGTATTTATTATTTATAATAGGCTACATTGAGGGTTTGAAGTTCAACTGTCTTAATAATAGTATAGACGTGTTTCCAGGTTTTATTACTGACAATCGATGCAGGAATCGTTAAACGTTTTATGTTTAAAAGCATCAGTGATACTCTGACAGCTATGATATTTCGACAAAAAAAGAGGCGGAGACTTGAAATACATTGGAGAACCCGTATGTGCCTATAATTGTTATCTGGATTGCTCGTCATTGGCTGGAAACAGTTGCGCATGACATGTGCTTCCGCATTGAGTGTGTTCACATGTTTACGTTTAGACAAGTCCCTCGAATACCGGAGGCAGGTTTGGACCCAGCTGTAGCTACCGTGTAAAATAGCCAACAGAACCAGCAAAAAAAATTAAAAATCATCCGTATCTATCAATCAACGTTGACCACAACTAGAAAATGTCTGCCATATGTAGCTGTTCTAATGAAGATCTGACGAAACTAAATCAGCAAGTGAGCGTCATGCGAAAAGAAATCAAGAATCTAAGGTAGCCTATGCGTTTGCAAATTATTTTAAACCTACCATTAAGAAAATTAAGACAATTTCAATCTAAGTCTATGACTGATTATTCCACGACTTTTCTCTCCAAATCTGCAGACAGTTTTTGGATACTTCTGCTCGTGCTCATCGCAAACATATTTCCTCACTCCAGTCTGCCCTGTCAAGCATTCAACAGGTTGGAGTTAAAGATAATGCGTTTCCAATTCCACAGACCGAAGGAAAGCCACATTTTGCATTGGAACAAGGTAGGTGCCTTGTACGTGTGCTATCGTCACTACAGGGAAACGTATTGTTCTCAATTCCAGTGGTTCTAAACGGCAAATGTATAACTGAATTGTCATTGAATGCTTGCCATAATAGGGATAATCCAGACCGTCCCCATTGGCTACATCAGTTCCTGTTTCTCGGTTAAGAACGGGACCCCTCGCCAGCCCACTTTATGTGGCCCCTCTCGTGCCACTCTTCGTATCCAGCAGCGTGTCTTCAACAACCCTGAGCATTCGCTGGTTGGCTTGGAGAACTACTCCCATGTCTGGTGTGTTAGAGTAATGCTCTCAAACCCACTCATATTAAGTTGCAGAGCAAGAGTTTGAGTTTGAATTGTACTTCCTTATGTTTACTTAATCGTAATGCCTGTTTGTGGTTTCATTCCTAATGTATGGTTTTGTAGTGTATCATTTGCTGTTTTCTTGTTATTGTTAAAGCACTTTGCCACATGAAGAAAAACACTAAACAAAGGCATTCTTATTATTATTCATATTATTTGTAGTAATAGTTTTACTGTAATAATAAATATTGCATATTAATGGATACTACAGGTGAAAAGTGTCATGTCTGAATAGAGTGGTCTGTCTTTGTCCTCTTGGCTACCTCCAGGGTGATCTTCCTCTTCCACAAGAACGGCCACCTGAGCTACAAGGCCAAAGTGAAGCCTCCCAGACTGAACGGCCAGAGGGTGGGCGTGTACTCCTCACGTAGCCCCCATCGGCCCAACGCCCTGGGCCTTACACTAGCCAAGCTTGACAGCATCGATGGTTAGGATCGCAAATCACTTACCGTGCTCCTCCACTAATTGTGTATAGTCGTTTGTTAAAAGAGTATCACGCTGCAACACTGTGTGTGCTCTATCATGTGTGTCTGTGCTTGTGTTAATGCAGTGTCTAAGCTTTGGTGTGCTGCGTGTTGCAGGGATGAAAACGTGCACGATCCTCATTCTGCTGTTTACGTTAGGCATAGCACGCTATCATGGTGGGCACACACTGCTTGCATTGAAATGAAGTTCACATTTTGAGTTTGAGTTTGGTCCTATTACAGTAACACAATCTATTTACTACGGTTGATAACAAGGAGACCTAATTTGCCTACGGTATCTTTTCTACTTTATCCAGGTGACACGCTGAATCTGTCTGAAATCGACATGATCGCTGGCACCCCAGTGCTGGACATTAAGCCCTACATCCCTGACTACGACTCACCCCACAGTAGAGGGGTCACGGATGGTTCTGAGCGTACACTGGGGTCACCTGAAAAGGGGCCTAATGAGACCGCGTCTTCACCGCCGTCAGACTCACCCAGTGCCTCCTCTGCCATCGAAGTTCTACTGGACCTGGAGGCTGAAAAAGGACACAGCCCCTATGCAGACCCAAGTATTCTCCCTTCCAAAGACAGATCCAAAGTTCAGATTCTACAGGCAGAAAGTACCCAGGGCTCTGCTTTGACCAGAGACCTCCAGACCGTGCTACAGGCGGCTAAGGCCTTCGTTGCCCATGAAGAGGACTTCTCCCAGCAGAGCCCTTCAGCAAAGTCCCTGGTTCCAGATGGCCTCAAAGCTAACGACACCGAGCCTTCAGAGGGGGTGCCTGGGCCCTGCTATGGGGAGGAGGCGTACATTACCATTGCCGGCTGGATCAGAGAGCCACCTGTAGCTAGTCTAGAGGTGCGCTTCACCCCTAGTGCTGAAAAAGAACTGTGGCAGTTTTTACCTCCCCACGCTGCTGGTAAGCTTTCGGAAAGTTTGTATAGGCCTTCAGGATCTCACTCTAAAATGAAAGCATTGTTGTCTTATTTTCAAACAACCAGGAAATATCTCTGTCGCGTTTATATCTCTCCACTAGAGGGTACTACTGTGACAGAATTATAGTTGTCTACGCAGTGGAATGCAGTGCTGCTTAAATCTTTTTTTGAATCCATGGAATCTAAGAGTAAACGGTGTAAATAATTTATCTAGCCAGTTGTTGCACATTTTGTCCGTTTCTTTGCCTCCCAGTACTTTATATAATAACACTGATTTGACTTGACTCCTGACTTCAGAGCCTCCTGGAGGTGAGAGACCCAGGTTCAAGTTCCTGAGGGGTCCAGACGAAGCCGTGGCCGCTATCCGCGGCGTCCTGTCAGCCGACCCCCGCTCGGTGTACAGGAGGACGCGCTGTGCCGACAGGCTGTTCTTCTTCACCCTGGACACAGCGGACATCGCCTGCTGGTTTGGGGAGGGCTTCGCGGAGGTGCTGCGAGTCAGGCCTGCCACTACATTGAGTCACTTGGAACGGTGAAGACTAGAAATGGACCTCTTAGTATGAAACAGTCGATGGATAACAACTGTCATTGTTAAAAACAGTAGCTGAACATTTAGATTTGGCAGAGTTATGAGCCAGACCACTTGTCAAGAGAATGGAAATACACAAGAAAACATAAATGTGTTTATGCATTGGATTTGTGTAGACTCACTTGAGTCTATTTAGTGTGCTTGTTTCTTTAGAAATCATATATGAAAGTTGATTTAGAAAAACAGTATTTGGTGTCAAATCTGAAAATCACATCACAATATATCAAATGACCACTGTTTTATACTTGATTAAACACAGTACTATTTCGCTGGTAGTAGCAACTCATATTATGGGAGAACTCCATATCTAAGCCAACTATGTTTGCGAAGGTGAGTTATAGGCTGTGATGGAATGTGTTGAAATTTTGCTGTAGTCAATGGCTTGTCAATTCTACTTTACCGCAATATATATATATATATATATATATATATATATATATATATATATATATATATATTGCCTTGGCTCCTTGTTAAACCAAGGGTTCATAAGCAAGAATATCACCTATCAAGTGTTGAACATATAGAACAATATTTAGCAAATTTAGAGGCCAACTTATATAATATAAATATATGCTTTTCTCAAGGGCCGAAAAGTTAATTATAAAGTATATAATATTTGTTCCCTAAATGGAGCCCAAATTGAGCGTGTAGCAGTTTACAAATACTTCGTGATTTCCCTAGATGAAAATTGTCATTTAAGACTCACGTGCTTGAACTCACAAAGAAGGTGAAGAGCAGACTTGGAGCTGTATAGGATAATATCGTGCTTTTCCCTTGAAAACATTCCATAGGTATACTTGCCGCAATCAATTCCTGTTAAAAAGATAATTTTCCAATTCCATGTATGTCCTGTGGAGGGCAGCGGTGCCCTATTTTTCATCTGGTCTACCAGAAAGAGAAAATTACGTTAAGGTGAAATGTTTGCAGCATGTTGGGAACAGCAGGTTGAACTTACCTGCAGGAGATATTGACTTTGTTTGGAAACGCCTACAATGCATCCTTATCATACCACATTTGACGAAAAATGAGTTTACATAGTATGTGAAAATTTAGCATGGAAAAAGTTCCTGGATGAAAATTTGAGTAGGTGAGAGATGTTGCTAGATTTGCTTTACACCCCAAATTGCAATGCGCCAACCTCCGTCTGGCGTTGACAGAATACAAAACGCCTACCTCTCCAATTGCATTACTGAAATTATTCAGGCACCACAGGCTTAAACGTCACATCACATGGGAATTCTGACAGATGTGTGGAACTGACTTAAGATTCTTCACTGCAATGAAGCTTTCTCATGCACTTCAACAATTATTATCCGGAGTTTTCTGAGTGTAATGGGTTGGATGCTGATGCAGTGTTACAGATGCATTTCATGCTTTTTGAATGTTGGGTGACAGAGGTCAGATGTGTGTGTGTGCGTGTGTGTGTGTGTGTGTGTGTGTGCGCGTGTGTGTGTGGGAGCTCAGGCAACAGGTGTTTGAAATTGTTCTTCATCCATAGAATATCTTGAGAGTGATGGTTCCCTTAAACTCATTTTGAATGTTAAATATTTGGGTTTGGATCATATGCGGATGTTTAAATCACATTCTGAACACTGGAAGAAAATGTCTAAAATATACAGCAAATTACTGATAGCTGTGTTCTCTGGCAGTAACTGTAATTTCTACAGCTCTCTTACTGTTATTACAATTTGCAGACTTATACTGTAATAAATACAATATCTTACTGTATTTTTCTGGATTTGCAGGAAATAATAGGCAGCTGCGTTCCCTGGCAGTTACTGTGACAAAATCCTACACATTTTACTGCAATAGTGAAATACCCTAACTTAATGAATGACTGTACATTCATATGGGATTCAGTATTAGTTGGCTAAATGGTTTCCTTGTAGGCCTACTGTACAAGTACATTATTTGAAAAAACTAAAACAAAACAAAGAGTACTTGCTGGCAGTACATTTCTCAAAGGAACATGCAGAATAACTTGATAAAGAAAAAGAGATCCAAGAATGCCTGTAAACTAACTTGTTTATTCAGAAGACATTTTTTAAACAAGAATTTAAATTGCATAATTTTGCTTTTGTATTGTCAAAAGAATTAACAAAAATGACCATATGGGCTACCTTGTACACGCTCTCTGGTGTACACGCGTTAACCTGTTTGTATAACCATGTCAAACGTAAAAGACCACATTCCTCAACAAAATAAATTGGATACGGAATGTTTTTGGAGTGTATTATGAAATTAAAATCAAAGGGTCTATGCACTCAGCAATTAGTCCAACAAACTCATCAGGTGGGGAACCAGTGCTGGGTCCAGGAACTCCTCGTCACCTGTAGGAGACAGAGAGAGGAGAAACAATGGTGGGATTAAGTTTCAGTTGAACCATTCTGACTTGCATTGCAATGATTGAAATATGCAGAATGTACAGTTGATAAATAAAACATATATAATGAACCTCTAGGGACCAGGAGGTAAGACTGTTTCAAAGTGCACCATATGAGTCCATTACTCATTTGTATTTGATACTGGTTTGCTGTGCGCTCACTGATAAAAATGATGTCCCACTCAAAGTCAATGAGCTCGAGCAGCAGTGAGGAGACATGAGGATTGACCGAGGCCGGCTTCTTCTGAACTGGTTTTCCAGTCTAGCTAGACGCCACCTTTTTCCTGCTGGCTTTGGAAGAGAACCTTGCTTAGTTGGAACCACAAACAAGGAAACAAAATAAGAAAACTCCATCTTTTGTACGTGTGTCAGATGACTCCAAAGACAAATTAATGTGGAATTACAATGTTTGCACCAAGAGAAGAAATGTGATTCCAAAACTTGAAGCAGTGTGGCCTTTCTATACCTTTTTATTAACCTTGTTTGCTTGTAACCTCAGACAAGGAAACAAGACGTTGTTGGTCTTTCTTTGGAAAACAGACTGGATAAAGCACACACACAGAAACAAAAAAGACCTCTGTTTTTCAACATGACCTTGACGTGACCTTTCACTAATAAACGTAATATTTCATATCATCAGGCATTCGTTTTTTCATGTCAGGATACAACTGGGCTAAAAAAAAGTGGGATGTTTACAGCTTTCCTCTTTATACAAGAAATCACTCGTTAATTTCTAGCATTTATTTCTAACTTTTTTATTTTTTTGTATTGTTTGTTTTTAGTCTGGTTTTAGTAATTCTCTCAATTGTCATACACAACTTTGTAACGTTAGGCTATGCAAGTATAGATGAGAGAAGGTGCTCATGACTGAGAAAAAAAAATTTCTTGCCTATAATCTTAGCATGGTTGGGTTGGTAGGTATGCTTAATCAAAGCAAATTAAAACAATATAACAAATTTCTTGGAACAGAACTTGTCAGGTTCTCTTTTACCAAGACAACGGAGTTCCTCTTTACAATCGTTTGTTTGTAGGTTACAATTTCCGTACATACACAAAAATATACACTCACATACACTGATAAAGAGGTAATATACAGCATGATGTAGTTTAAATGCTTGGTAAAAATGTTACCAAAATCTAGAAATTGTTGGTCATACCCTACTTACTGTAGTAGTTGGCAAAATGAGTTTGCCTATTGTCCCAGCGTGAGCAAGTGTGTAGGGGAACAATATTCAAGAAAACTCTCACAAATATTGAAAACTCAACAATAGATACAAAAAAGGCTTTCTTTGATACACTTTTAAATAAATGTACAAGGTTGTTTTACAAAGATACAAATGTCAAAAATGTAGTTTTAAATGTACCTATATAACCTTTGAGCCACAGACACAATTCATCTAGAATGACCAGGTTTATTTGCATTTACCATTGAGGGTATGTATATATATATATATATATATATATATATATATTTTATTTTTTTTATTTTTATATATATATATTTTTTTTTGTTAATTTTTTTTGGGGGGAGTGTAAGCTAAGGCTACTTATTGAAATAAGCAATTTATACATTCATCTTTCTCTCTTGACAGGGTATCAGAATTACAATTGGAAGGACTTTCAAGTGCAAGGAGACCGTGGAATTCCCTTCAGGAACTTGATCAAATACACTGTGGCAAAAAGACACCCATGCAAAGTAATGATGTAGTGGGAATGTTAAGGATTCTGCCCAAAGTTCTTAGATACGTATCCTTGTCTTTCAGTGTCACCTTCTCTCAAATCGGTGAACTCCAAACTCGATTAAGGGTTCTCTCTTTCAGCATATGTTCAAGAGCACTGGATGGAAGATGAATTTTTCACCTACCAGTTCCTAAATGGCATAAATCCAATGATGATCAAGCAATGTTTTAACATCCCTGAGAATTTCCCTGTCACTGAAGACATGCTTCAGGTGGCATCGCTCCGACCAGTAAGCCTTGCAGAAGAGCTGCAGGTAGGGATAAGGTTAAGTTATGTCTACTCTATAACATCATCAATAGAGGGGGGAAACTCTATTGTGGGGGTTCAAAGTATTGAGGTGCACAGGGTTGGAATAAAACTATCCTGGACAGGTATATTGCCAAAGAAACAAACAAATTCATTTCTGTGGGGGAAGGGGAATTGGGAGTAATATCAATTAGGCTCTTCCAGACTGGGGGGTGGGGTATATTTCTGGGGCCTTGCCGTTCCTGGAGGTTTCCCTGCTAAACAGCTGACTCCTGCTTCCTGTCTGGTCCTGTGTGTGTGAGAGAGAGATAGAGAGAGAGAGATGAGAAGAGGAGAGGCAGGGTCACAAAATAGATTCCTTTTGGTCCAGTTCCAATTTGGCTGTAGGTCGGCTGTCCTTCACTCCTTCACGGCGTCCTTCTTGTCTCATTCCAAGCACCTTCTCTCTGGTCTGATGTGGGCTGCCTGTGTCCAGATACTTTTGGCCAAATAATGTAGTGGGAGATGTAAACATACTCAGTATATGTTTCAGCTTTCAGTTTGTAAAACCACCCTGCATTAAAGAGTGCTTTCATGTCTCAAATGCAGAAAGGCAACCTTGTCCTGGTCGACTACCATCGTCTGGACGGTCTGGCGGCCAACGTGATCAACGACAAACAACAGTATTTGGCGGCTCCTCTGGTCCTGCTTTATCTTACACCGGAAGATCAACTGATTCCAATGGCTATTCAGGTCTAATTTGTAGAATTATTTATTAGACATAGAATTTAATAGAGTATAATGTACATTCAATTCATCAGTCCCCAGTGACGATTTTAGGTCTATTTTTATTATCCAAAAAAGACATCTAAACTCAAAAAATGTCTTTCCGTTATTTACTCCTGGGCGTTCTGACTATCGCACATCTAGTTATATCATGTGAGAGATCATACCTAAATCACAAGGCTGTTTTTTTTTTTTAAACCCGATGGGACAAATAAAATATACCTCCCTTATCAGTTGAAGTAAAAGCCTGAAGATGACAATCCCATCTTCCTGCCCGCGGACTCCCAGTATGACTGGCTCATGGCTAAAATCTTTGTGAGGGCTGCTGACTTTCTCGATCATGAGCTCAACTTTCATCTTCTGCGCACTCATCTGTTGTCTGAAGTGTTTGCAGTGGCAACACTTAGAAACTTTCCAATGGTTCACCCCCTGCACAAGGTACCTGTTACTTGGACAACATTACATGGGTATAAACACTGTTCATATTATTTCATGTTACTTAAAGGAATATGGGAAATAAGATATGATCTCATCATCAAAGGATGAGACATACAGTAAATGTGTAGTTCTAAGCTTTGCATTAAAGTGACGGATCTGATTTGCTGTATTGATACTTATTTTTCTTCATAGCTCCTAAATGGCCACTTCCGCTACACTCTCCAAATTAATGCTCTGGCCAGAGCACAGTTGATCTCCGAAAAAGGGTTTTTTAATGAGGTAACAGGGTTGTTGAGGTTTTTGTAATTCAATGCCATCATGGGGTAATTCCTTTTGTAGCCCAGCAGTGCTAGTTTACTGTCATCTCTACACTGGAACCATGAAATCCTTTTCAAATTCTGGCTAGTGAAGCAAATGTTCTACTAGCTCATCTAGAAAATACTAGCCATGGGCTAGTAGGATAGCTTTTATATACAATTACGGTACATGCACAGTGACTCATGATCTTTCCTAAATCACCATATTCTAACCCAGACAATGTATGTGTGTAGTATACTGCCGTTGGTGGGCCTGCAATGATGCAGTATCTGCAGAAGGCTGTGACCTCACTGACCTGCAGCGCCCTCTGTATGCCGGAAGACATCACAGCACATGGTTTGGATAAGGTGCCCAACTTTTACTACAGGGACGATGGACTCAAACTGTGGGACACCATTCACAGGTGATGGAAGCCATTTTTGTCTAGGACCACTGGATAAATGCTTTCTTTTCAGTTAAACCCTGATCAAATTCTATATTTTTATTTCTATTTTCCAGCTATGTCAAGGGAGTTGTAGAGTACTACTACACATGCAACGCAGAAGTGAGAGATACAGAGTTGCAGAGCTGGATCAATGACATCTTTGTGTTTGGTTTCCTTTCAATGACTGAGACAGGTCTGTTGCCCTCTTTTTTTTTAATACTGTGTTTTCACTCAATTTACCCCCTTCACGTTAATTTATTTCATTGTCTCTTCTCTTGTCTTAGGAATTGCAAGATCCTTCAGTTCTGTGACAGACCTGATCAAGTTTCTAACCATGGTGATCTTCACAGCATCAGTCCAGCATGCAACTGTCAACAGCGGGCAGGTATAAAAGTTCTATACTGATGAAGTTTAGTGTACCTACTGATGTCAATTTAGCTGTTAGTCAACTGCATGCCACAAGCATGCATATGTATATACACAGCAGATCAACAAAGATGAAAACCACACATAAAGAAATGCTAGATGCGCACTGAACAAAAAAAAAACTGTCCAGTTAGACATTTGTAATTCCAAACCATTGTTAATAGTTTAACATTGTAATCATGTTCTGCCAGACAGTATTACTTCATCTCATTATTTTCCTCTACAGTTTGACTACTATGGCTGGATGCCCAATGGCCCTCTATCCCTGCAGCAGTCTCCTCCCATGACTAAAGGGAAATGCACTGAGAGCACCATGATGGCAACCTTGCCGGACATCAATGTCACAGTTCATGGCCTCGCAACGGTGTACCTACTCAGCAAGCCCTCCACAGACTATGTGAGCACAAAGAGATTTACTCTGCCTGATTCAAATATTTTTGTCTTTATGTAGCTATTGACGGATACATTTTTTTCTCGACTCTTCCTTGCATGTGCAGGTTCCTTTGGGTCACGACTTAGATGAGCAGTTTGTGGAGGAGACCCCGTTGGAAAAAATTTAAAACTTCCAAAAAGAGCTGAAAGTGTTAAGCTACACAATCAAAGCCAGGAACACTGACCTTCCGCTGCCATACACATATCTGGATCCAGATCATGTGGAGAACAGTGTTGCTATCTAAATTTGGATGTGTAGCAATAACAATGATAATGGTGATTCCATCAGCATGACATGTTTTAAAATAATACTTTAGTGATTATAATCATTTTCTTCTAGTTAATCATATAGGAGCTGTCAATAATATTGTCAAACTTTAAATGTCTGTGGCAATTGAATGAGTTACAAAAAGTTACTTTTGACAAATATTCTATTTTGATCTCATTTGGTACCTCAATAGAAAATATCACTTTATCATTGATTGCATCTCTTTTCTCTCAAATTGTGTTGCCTCTCTTTGTCTGTGCTTATAAATTGACCCCACTTTGAAAATTCTACCCCCGTTCAACTGTTATTGTTCTTGAGTAATTAAGGAGTCTTATTCTCTGATAAGGATGTTTTCCAATGAGCAAACCCATCAATATTGTAGCAGTGGAAACATACATCCAGGCCTGGGCCACCTTTAACGCAAACCAACAAACCAAAGTAATCCACAGTAGACCTAATTACTGTATCAAAATCTAAGATTTTTGATAAATGCTCTCAAGTTAGGTGGCACTCGTGTTGTTGTGGCAGAATGGGCTGTTTTGATGTTGTACATTTCAAAAAACTTTGCTGACTTGAAAATGTACTTTTAGGGAAGTTTAATATTGTAGATGGGCCATTTTCAAGGGTCCTATTTCAGCCACCATGTGGCCACATTAGTCGGCATGGAATTGAATGCCACAGACAACAAACCTCGATATTGGCACTAAATGGAAATACTTCTCCATATGAACGAGCTGACATTTTTCAGGCATCTTGGGATCGCCCGTTTTCAGTTTGATTACTTCACAGATGCACTGAAACAGCAGGGCATGGATGAGCGGGATTGGCTGGGTGTCCCTGTGCTCCACTGTGGATATGGGCTGGATTGGCTGGGTGTGTGTAGCCGTTTGCCCTCAGCACTAAGCATGGCAGGCGTGCGAATGTCCATCCCCTCTAACGTTCTCACAATTGGGAATCTACATCATGATGTCCCCCCAAAAGAGCCTGCATTTCATTAAAGAACTTAAAGCGCATCCTTCCCCTCCCTGTACTACGACTGTTACCGTCGACTTTTTTTTGTACACAAGTGTTAGCCACTTTCTACAAACTCTATCTGGATCAAACACCTGCCAAAAAATAGTCAGACAGCTTACTGACGATAACCCTCCACATTTTTTTCTTGGGTCCTTTGCTTGTTTTAATCCTAACATTGAGCTCAGAAAGACTTTTAGGGAGCTGGCAGATCCCGGTAGGTACTGTCACCACCCTCTGCTGGTAGCAGGAGCGCCCAGCCCCTGACAATTATAGTATGTAAATATGTAACTCTATTAAGCCATTATCTGCCATGTTTCTACTATAATTCACAACAGCACACAGTGATTGACAACAGCACACAGATAATAATAAAGACTGGTCTGAAACTAACCTGGAAGAAACAGTTGCACCCTGATAATGAGGGCTTCATCAAGAAAGTAGGATTTGGGCTCTCATTCTACTTGATATAGGGGAGCAGTCAGGGTCACTGTGAGATTGAATGGAACCCAATTAGTGTCCACCATCAAATAAAGGTTATCTTAAATGATGATGCCAAAAGCTAAAGAAAAAGAATACATATATATAACATTTGCATGATTATAACAAAAGTAAAAAAAAAAAAAAAAAGAGCACCTTTCTAAGGTGCTTCGGAAGCCGCAAGTGGCGGCGGTGAGCATGTGCAAGGCAAAGCGCCGTTTGAGAGGGTTTTTGAATTGTCTCCAGTGGCAATTCGCGCATCCCCTTCGCGGCTCCCCCCAAAATGTGTGAATGCAGGGTTAGACGGCGCTGTCCACACAACTGGAAATAATTCTAACCATGTTAACGCAAAAAACAAGCGTTGTGGAATGTTTGACAAACACCTCATTTCCCCTCTAACGCAGTTCTGCCATTCCCTGCACCCACATCGAAAATAATCTTATTTTAATATTGGCATAAGGGTAAAAAATGACTATCTAATTTTCGAATGGTAAATACTTAGCTTTTCAAAAAGTAAATAGACAGACACAAAACCGAGGTGGCACCAATTATATCTGCGAAGGCAATGCCACCTTTGGCCTTCCCCGTGGTGCCGGGCCTGGCTCTGTCCCCTTAACCAATAAACAGTTGAGTCCTGTTTGTAAAAGGCGTGCTTTGTCATTTTCCAAGGTAAATGGCAGGCTATATTTAAATACCTTATTTTGCTAATGCTTTAGCAATAATTTTAGCAGTATTTTACCCTTTCCCTCTCTTAAACTCTACAAAGTACAAAGTCTTTTTCAACAGCTTAATTGCCATTATTGTGAAGTGACACCATGCTGACTGATTGCCTGGGTGTTCATTGTGGGCCTTTTCATTGCCTTGAGGAGATTTATTACTTGTACCACTCCCCCTTACCAACAGCAACAGAAAATCACTTGGCTAAGCCTAAGGATGTGTGCGAGAGACAGAGACCGAGGCAACACAGACAGCTTACATTTGTGACTGGGTCTCATTGAACAAAAAGTCTTTACAATCCAAAGAACAGAGGTTAATGAACGGTGGGGAAAACACCCATAAGAACCAGCTGTGACCCTGCACTTGCATATCGAGTCTCAAATGGAGGTTCATCCAGCCATTCTGAAAGGGGATTTCCTGCAGGCTCGGAAACTGATCGAGTCCGGTGCCAAAGTCAATGGCAGGGATGAGGAGCGGAGGACCCCCTTGATGCTCTGCTGCCTGCATGACGGTGAGTCCTGGGCTCTGGGGGTCGCTCGCATGCTCCTGGTCCACGGGGCCCGGGTGGGCCTGTGTGACAGCCACGGTCGATCCGCACTCATCTACGCTGTTCTATACGAGCGCCTCGAGCTCACTAAGTCTTACCATGGAGCAATGGACTTTGACCTGAGCAGGCCTGACAAGTTTGGTCACACAGCGCTGTGGCACGCGGCTCAGATAGATAACCGTCCCATCTACGACTTGCTGCGTCGAACTGTCACGAAGTATGGTCTTGATGTGGCACCGTCACCAAGCAACGGCCCTGGTGGAAGCAACAGTTGTCAGGCTGGCCAGCGTGGTCAAGCTGGGCATGGGAGAGTGGTCAAGCGGAACGTCCTATATCACGCCACAAAGGAGGTTGAAGGGCTTCCTCATTCACAGCCTGGAAAACGTCCATCTCCATTGTTCACGAAAGCTTTGCCGTATAAGGCTCTGCCTGCAAATGTGTGGGCCAAGAGGGAGGACATCTACAAAAGACTGAAACAACCTGAACCCAGCAACCCCAAGCCTGGAGCTAAGAAGGATTTGAATGGAGACGCAAATCGGGAGAAGAAGAAACCGACAGTTCAAAAGACGCCCCCATCTCTTCCAAAGGACTGGACAGTGGACATGCAAAACCTGACGGAGGCCCTGCAGTGCCAGATGAGCTCCTCATACAGGCCCAGGGCCCAGCCCCGGCCCCCATCTCTGATGCGCCGCAGGAGGACACCTCGCCTGGGGCCCAGTGCTACTGTGGAGGCGCTGCTACGCCAGAGCAAACAGAGAGGGAGGAAAATGTCCCTGGATGCCATTAATGATAACCTGTTGAAAGAGAAAACATCCATGGGGGCTTTCCGCCGCCGATGCAGCCTGGCGGTTATACCAGTGATAAGGCTCAGTCGGACGGACAGCACGAAAGGGACAGAGGCTAAGGGAGGAGGACAGCGTGAGGGTAAAATAAAAAGAGACGGAATACTTACACCCAGACCACTTGTTAAGATAGAAGAAAAACACAACAAAACATAAATGTGTTCATTGCTTTTGAGTGGACTCAAATTTTAGTTAGAATTTTTTTTATAAAATATTTGGTGGCATACTAGATTAAACATAAACAGAGAATTATTTTGCTGGTTGGAGCAACAACTCTTATTCTAATCTGATTTTATCCTATTTTAAGAAATATAGCTAGGATTTACACTCTTCAATGTCTAATCTTGTGTTTGGAAAGGTGAGTTACAGGCTGTAATGTAACGTTGTGGTGTCAGTAGCTAGCTTGGCAATTCGACTTCACCACACACACAAAAATATTGTCTAGAAAATTTAGGATAATATTTTGAACTGTTAATTTAGCATGTAAATTCGAAAGGATTCTAGGTTGTGAAAGGAGAAGGCAGTATGAGGAGATGAAAATGGTTTTCAGAGGATGACGCCTTTTTGTTTTGCATGAAAAAATATGTGTTTGGAACACAGCCATTCAGTCACTGACAAATCTCATTAAAAACGTTAACTTGCCTTGATACTGTGGATGACTTGATTCTTGTTTCAAAGATGATTTCCGTTTCCAGTTTCATATATGTCCTGTGGAGGGCAGCAGCGCCGTATTATTAATCTGGTCTGCCGACAAAAAAGAAAAGAACAAGTGCATGTTTTATCAACCAATAGCAGCGCCGCTACTTATGTTTTGAACCTGCAAGCGGTTGAAGGGAATTCGCTGGAAGAGAAACTCTCTGAGAATACTGTGACACTGACAGATTTTACAGCAAGGTTTGTTTACTTAATTCTTGCTAACTAGTTAACGCTAATGTTGTCTACCCACGCTAAATAGCTAAACTGAATCTAACCTCTCCCAAGTCATTGTTTTTCCTGTATAACTTTTAGGGCATGCTTGCGAAATGATTGCTTATTTACCGTTAGCAAACGTTACGTTTGTTAGCGAACGTTAGCTAACTAGCTATGTATTTAGCTAACGTTAGCTAACGTCATGTTTCATTGTAATGCAGGCATACCTGCCATCTAATGACATTAGTAATGTAAGTTTAGATATAACTTAGTAGTAGATGATGCTACCTGGCTAGCTAGTAGGCACATAAACTGTCACAGTAATAAGCCAAATAACAAAAGAAACCTGATCATCTCTTCGTTTAAGAGTGTCAAAAGCCGTGCTGCTCTTAACTAATGCTCTCAGAAAATGTTAATTCATGCAATTTCAGATATCGTTAGTCACATAATCCGTTTTTGTCAATCAAACTGCGTTTAGAAATTGTCTGTTCTTGTCTTGGATAGGTGGCTATTCATTTACCTTGCCTGGAAGAAAATACGAAATGTCCTCAGTACATTCGACTGGGGAAGGCATGGTAAGAGATTGGCTGTTATACTTGCACAATGATGCAACTAAATTGCAGCCAGTTAACTAGTTTATCATGGCTGCCAATGGTTTCCCTCATTTCCCCCCGTGCTTGTTAGCTTTCAACCAGGTCTGGACAGCGGACGCCGTTAAGAAGCGTGCAGAACCAAGTGCTTAGTTTCTCAACTCCATCCCCAAGGCCCAAATCAAGATCTATGTCTAACAATCACGATTCGAAAAGTTTAAAGGTAACACATTTGAATAAACTTAAAGTGGCTTAATGTTTACTATACAAAATACAAAATGTAACTTTCTTACACGCCTTCCCCCTTTCAACAGAATCCTAGTCCTCCCTGCCACCCATGCCATTTACAACCTGACGTGACACAGACGGGTGCTTCAGAGCCGAGTGGCGGTACCCCTGCAATTGACGATCCAACAAAAGCAGTGGCTACTGAGCACGGAGACATTACACTTAAGTCCTTTGTCTGTGCTGGAGGGGAAATTGAGGTTGCAGACCCATCCATGGTGGCGGAAAACACAATCCTCTTACCCAATGATCAGTGTACAGAGAATCCCTCTTGTCTGACCATTGATCATGAGATCTCCTTCACCTCTGACAGCGTAATAACACCATTTGGCCAGGACCATGTTGATCACCCGTACTGCGATGAGGCCTCAGCCAAAGCGGTAATCGCGTGCGTCGAGGGGCCTTTAGATACATTTCTATCTCGTTCCACTGGAGATGTTTCCCAGGCCCCTGATGAGTCCACACATTCCCAGGATGCCATTAGGGGTCAGGTAGATGTCACATTCAAGTCTTTCATCTGCACCGGAGGGGAACAGGAAGTTTCTGACCCCACCAGTATATCTGAGGAAAATATCCCCATGGTTAACAAAACATTTCTGATTGGTCATTCACTGCGTAATGAAAGTGCTGAGCCAAGCCTAATTGCTGATGACAGCGACGGACAGCTCAGCGAGGACCAGGAAGATCACCCCTATTCCAAGACCCATAGGGAAGCAGGCTCCCAACTCAAGAGTTTCAAAAATCACTCCCCTGGGACCCCAAATACCGAAAGCGGTCCCGGCGACGTAACATTTCAATCCTTGGTCTGCCCTGGTGGTGAGGTCGAAGTTGCTGACGTCACCAAAGTGTCCGATAAAACTATCCCTCTACCCACGGACCAGTTTGTAAACACCTGTCTGACATTGAATTGTAGTGGGAACTCAAATACTGCTGTGGAGGACTTCGATCTCCAGCCCAACTGCGAGCACGTGGATCACCGGTATTGTAATATCGAGAAGGTTTCAACCCCCAGTCTCCTTGACACCACGGGGCCCTCAGTGTGCAACGTTGATGCTCATGAAACAGGTGAAATAAGCCAGGCGTCTGTAGGTGTCCAGTCCAACATGCAGGGACACACGACTCTAAAGTCCTTCCTCTGCACAGGGAGGGAAATTGAGGTTTCAGAAGGAACAAAAACATCGGAAGAGACCATCCCTCTCCCGACAGACGTGCCAGGGGCCGCCCAACCTCTACGTGATGACAGTGTCCTTCCTAGCGCAACGGAGGATTTTGCCCGAGAACGCTCAGAGCCCCCGTACTACCATGTGGAAATGAACGTCGCTGCAGCAGATATTGACCTCCCAGCGACCAGCAGTGCTTCAAAAGAAGATGATCCTCTAAAAACAGTAAAAGGTCTAGACGTCAGTGGTCAGCTATTCGGGGAAAGTCCCAAACAAGGTTCCTCTTTTGCTGACAAGGGTGCAGCGCCACCCAAGCTCCTGGAAGCCAGCTCTTCAACCAAAGAGTTCACAGCGGCCGCGAGAAGCTCCACGCCCGTGGAAGGGGAGAAACAGTTGTCGGAGTCGTGCTCAAGGGGTGAAGCGCAGGCCTCGAGTGGGGCGAAAGACAGCGCCCTAGGCTCTACAGGAGGTGGAAATCTCTCTCTGGGCTCCGCTGAGAAGCTGCGCGCCGAAACCCTCAGCGACATCGTGATGGAGCTGCCCGAGTTCACCGCCGTGGCGAACGCCCTGCAGTTCGAGTTCCTCAGTCCGGTTTGCCGCGGAACGCCCTTCGCCAGGATACGGATCCCGCGCAAGTCCGCCCTGGCCCACGCCCTGGGGGAAGTGTCTGGCATGGAGGCCGAGAAGAACTCGGTGGCCCCTCAGAACCTGGACCCCAGTCGGATGTGGGCCTTGGAGAGCCCCATGCCACTGCCCAGGTTCAACTCCACGGCGCTGTGCCGGTCCGTCCACAGTCCACAGCCGCTTCCCCGCCCAGCGGCGCCGGCGGCGGCCCCGCCGGAGGAGCCCTGCCTGCCGGAGAAGCCCGAAGTGGGGCAAGGAGCGCTCGATGTCCCCCTGTTGCCCGAGGGGACCCTCCAGCTGCAGCTCAGGCAGATGGCCCAGTTCCTGCTCATGGCGTCCGGGAAGATCGGCTCGGCTCCTGCCCCGCACGCCGCCGCGCCTTGGGACGGCGCTTCAGCCGGGCCTGCACCTGTCCCGCGCCACGCCGCCTGTGTGGGCACCTCGCCGGTCCAGTGTGTGGACCACAGCGTCAACACGTCGGGCCGCTTTGAGAGGAAGAGGGAGCTCTTAGTAAAAGATGCTTGCACCAGCACTGACTCGCTGCTCTGGAAGTGAGTGTCAACCCTCGCTTTTATATTCGGACGCATGTTTATTATATCCGGCGATGAGCCTTTCTCTACGGTATAGAATATGTTTTATTCAATCAAATTCTTTCTGGTGTGTTTTGAAATCGAACCACAAAAAAAAACAACGATACTCTCCTGCGGTCTTGACTGAGTGAGCTTTTAACAGGAGAAACCATTCAGTCGCCTCTCGCTGCTTCCTTCCCTCGCCTCTCCTCCAGCGTGGCCTCGGGTAGCCTGGAGAGTCTCCCCAGACAGGAGCTGGAGCAGAGGCTGACCTCCACCCTCATCATGGCCGAGGCCCTGGTGCAGCAGCTGACCGCAGCCAGGGGACAGGGCCGTGCCGCCGGAGGCCCCGCGCCGTCAGACCTGAGGGACCGGCAGGTGCAGACGGACCACACCGAACTCAGCCAGGTATGAGCAAGACTCCGGGCCCCAGGGGCCACTCAGGCCTGGGTCAACTGTGTTGTTTAAGTAGTTGACCATGTAAACAGCATTAAGTATTCATTTATTCAATTCATTTCTATCAGCCTGTCAGAGAATTGTAAAGTAGAACTAATGGTTCATCCTCCCACTCTGTAAACCAAGTTGCGGTTCAGCCTTCTATGGGTTAGGGTTAGCCTAACCCTAACCCTAGCCCTGCAAAAACCATTACATTTGATTAAACCCTTGTAAGTCACAAAGACTAACGCAACAACCTAAAATACGTAATTTATTTTCTCTCCCCCATTGAGTCAACATCTTCGATGTTTCTCCTACGTCAGTGCATTGCGACATAGCATCAGTGTCTTGTACCCTAGGGCCACCTCTCACCAGATATTAGGCAGAAACGAAATAATCAGTGCTTTATCAGGCTAAATTCCAATTTTCCCGATCGGAACATCTTGAAATGTTGTTATATTGTGTTATTAAAAGCTGTCAACATGATTCTGTTTACAGACCAGTGTATACAAAGATCTTTATGAGACTGCCCTGGAGAGAATCAGGGAGTTGGAGCTGGACCAGGGCTCTCTGAAAAGCCTGTCGGCCAGCATGCAGAGTACGAGAGCCACCATGGTGAGAAACACAGACAAGGGCTGCGTGGGGTGCACGGAGGTTCAGATCAATGTCCTCTGGTTTTCCTTTGATCCTTCACACTCTGGCCTCTTCAGTGCATTACCATGCTGCGAATGCAGGGGGAAAGGAAGAACAGTTCTTTTGTTATTGATGTGTGTGTGTGTGTGTGTGTGTGTGTGTGTGTGTGTGTGTGTGTGTTGTGGGTAGACTGCCTTGAGTTCGGACACAGAGGCGGCTTTCTCCAGTCTGAAGCACATTGAGGACGTGATCAGAGACGACCACCAGAGCCTGGCCACACAGGTAGGAACGCCTGTTACTCACGACTGGGGAAAAGGGCAGGGAAAGCCCGTCACTCCAGACACCTTGCTCTGTGTGGCGAGGCAAATTCTGTGGCAGACACAGAAATGTGTGTGTTTACCCCGTGTTGACGGTGTAGTGCTCTTCTTTCTTTCCAGTTTGATCGGATGAAGTGCCTTTATGAGAGGTGCAAGGTGACCCAGGGGAGGCTGGTGAAGAAGGTTACCGACGCCCTCCAGGAGAGGGAACACACCAGGCAGCAGATGGAGGAGGCCCTCACAGCCAAGCAGGCCGTAAGCAGTCATGCAGTAGTTATGATTTAGTAGAGCGAATTATCCTGCCGCCCGTCAGTGATGGGTAACAACATATGCCATTGCTTCCTCTGTGTGTGTGTGTGTGTGTGTGTGTGTGTGTGTGTGTGTGTGTGTGTGTGTGTGTGTGTGTGTGTGTGTGTGTGTGTGTGTGTGTGTGTGTGTGTGTGTGTGTGTGTGTGTGTGTGTGTGTGTGTGTGTGTGTGTGTGTGTGTGTGTGTGTGTGTCGCGCTCCAGGCCTTCAGTGTGACCGAGCAGCTGAGGGCACATTGTGGCGGACGCATCGCGGACCTGGAGGAGTGTGTGGGGTCTCACCAGGACGTCTTGGCCGCCCTGACCAAGACCTACCCAGAACAGGTACAGTAGTGCCTTGAAAAAACACTTTTGTGTGTGTGTGTGTGTGTGTGTGTGTGTGTGTGTGCACACACATTCATCCGTGGATATATGTCTCTTTATAGGTGGCATTGAAGGAAGCCTACGTAGAGTCCTTGAACTTGGCCACTGAACTCCTGAGTGGAGCCATGGGTGATCACAGCAGCCTTCACAAAGAGGTACGTTCAGACGGCTCTGCTGCACCCCTACCCCATGGGAAACCAGAAGAATGGGTATCGAAAGCAGCTGAAGGAACGCGCTGTGCTCTGCTCTCTCTCCCACAGCTCCAAGCCGCCAGGCTCCTGCTCCAGCAGGCCACCCCCATGCTAGGGAAGCTGAACGAGAAGGCGGACGCCGCCCTGAGAGACAGGGACCAGCGTGTCTCTGAGAGGGAGCAGGCGTTGATGGAGATGGAGCAGGTCTGGTAGCTCCTTCTAGCCCCCCTCCCTGCTCGGTGTTCCTAATGGAACGGAGGCCTTGGCTGTCCATGGTCAGGACATTCCTAAAAAAAAAAAGTTGTGAATGCACAAATTTTTTTTTTTTTTTTTTTTTTTCGGCCAGCAAAGGTTGAAACAAAATAAGACCAAGATGGTGGATGTTTTGAAGTATTCATCTTTGACCATTATATCATTTCTGTTCATAGTCTGTTCTTGCCTCTATACAATCGATGACTGGCTTGTACTCAAACTGCCCAAATAACCATGTCAAATGTAATGGAAAAGTTAACAGTTCATTGGTAACGAATAACGTGTGGGACCCTCCTATATACCAGTATGGACTGGGAAGGACTGTGCCACACCTAACAATGACTTTGCCAACGTGTGGCTCAAATCAGATCCAAGAGGACCTGGACCAAGCTCACGGGAGTCTCCGGGAGACCAGCCAGCAAATCGGGGACTTGAACCTGCAGGTGACCATCATGAGCTCAGGTAGGAAACGAGTCGAGGCCCGGTCTCTTAGCTTAGCTCTTAGCTTCCCATTTTACGGTACCGTACGATATCTTTTAGGAAGTACGTTCACCTCTTTCTCTCGGCCTGCTTCAGAGATGGGGGTTCTACGGCAGCAACTGAGCGAAGGAGAGGAGGAGCGAGCTCACCTGGAGAGGAAAGTGACGGATCTGTCTGCGACCGTCTCCTCCACGTTGGCTTCCTACGCTTTTCTGGAGCAGGCCCTCGCTGCGGAGAGCGACAAGTAAGTGCCGTATCAATAGCACCTCCGGGCTAATGCTTTTATCCGGCACATCTACGGGTGTCTCCCCCGGCCTCCATCCTGCTTAAATGCAACACGTTTTGGAAAGCCTCTGTAAGACCCTTTTACGCAAACAAACGACAACATTTGATTGTGAGCTTGTTTGAATCCGTAGTCAAAGTCAGAAGTGTACATTTGCAAAGATGTGGTGATTTAGCGAAAGCAGTTACAAATAGGATTGGGTTTGTACGGTTATATCCAGTGTGTTTTGTTTATTTCATACGCAGTATATACGGTCGTACTAGTCTTTGCCCCTTCATTTCTCGTTGCGTTACAGGAATCCAATCAAATATGCTTCCTTTAAAAAGATCAAGGTCACAATCGGCATGGTGTCAACTACAGTCGGACGCCTTGGTTTAGCGTCCACATGGCGATGGATGGGGGAGAGGCTGGCAGCTGGCAGCGGTCAGCTGCAGCGTGAATCTCCCCCACTTGGTCACCGCGGTCGATCCCAGACAGCTTGGCAGTGCGGACGTTGCCCGCGGTATAGGTGCGCGTCAGAACAGCTGTGTAGGGGATGTGGAAGTTGCACTTCCTCCCTTCCATCTTCACGGTGCCAGAGTGGTTTGGGGGAACCCTTACTGTCACTGTGAGCGAGTGGCTGATGGTTTCTGTCGCCGAGCTCCCGCTAGCGTAGCTCGCCTCTGCTCCCACCTTGACACCGAAAGACGCGCTGAAGGCCGGCACGCCGACTTCAATGGAGGCGGTGACTTTGACCGATCGGGAGTTCCGGGTCTCCCAGCTGCTGTGTCGCTCGGTGCTCTGCTCAAACGCGCTTGCAATATCTATAGGGTGACAGTTGTTGTTGTTGGTGACCAGGTACCGACGTAGTACAGCCTGGGTAGGGTTGGAAATCATTGCCATGTCAGCCTCACTGTATTGCACATTGGTGATTTTTCTCTTCATATTTGTCTGAACTTAGTGTCAGGATGTAATAGTCTCTTTTGTAAATATACTCTCTGCAGACTGCGCTGGTGCAGAACGGCAAAACAGCCCAGTAGCAGTATCATCATCGCTGGAAATGAAACTGGTCCTTCTTTGAATCTCTCCATGTAGTAGCTTTTATATAACTCGCTTATTAATCATTTATTTTATACAACTTTAATCAATAAAGTGGATTATTCGTTATTAATCATTTACATTGGGATGTTTGAGAGTTGGGCCAAAGGAATGAGGAAGAACATGCTTATTATTGGATTCACAATCATTGGTTAACTATTACATAAACAGTTACTCTTTGTCTAAAATGGTCTCTCACTAAAAACACATTTCCGTAGAACGTGTTGGTTTGCTATTGGTGTTTTGTGTTGAATTCTAAATCTTGAATACTTTTATTAATTTAATATTATACCAGACTTCCTCAATGCTAAAGGTACATTAGGAGCATTCTATACACCCAAGATTTTTCCCCCCCCAAATGTTTAATTCACTACTATACATTAATATTATTTAATATCTGGGCATTTTTTTCCCCAGATGTCTTAAAATCGTAAGCAACACCTAATGGTCACATTATGTATAAGATATCAGGCAAAATGAAGTTGTATATAAGTTGAAGTTGTAATAAAGTGTGCGGCGTTGTTGCTTTGACTGCAACACATTCTTATAACATGTTGAGCTCATGTTTTGAACTACATGCTGTTAAAGGACGTAGAATTGTATTTTTGCTTGGGATTTTCCCTAGCCCCATCCTAGGTACTGGGCACCATGGCTATTAATGGAATAGGCATGCAATGGGATGACTAGGCGCTATAGTACAGGGTGTGTTGTTTAAGATTCTACGGCAAGAATACTTATCAATACAGGTGTAAACAACTAAGGGGCAATACAATTCAATTTTAATTAAACATTGAATTCAAATCTAACATGGATGTCATTTTAGAGTTTAACAAAGTCAGCAAAGACAACTTGCATGCTGCACTATTCACTGCACTGGTGTGCAGACAGAGCTCATAAATCATGTAAATGCTTTCTATTTATTTCCCATAATCCTTTGTAAGGTTGCAGCAATCACGGCAAGAGGTTCAGAAGGCAACCAGCAAGGCAAATGAGTGAGTTACGACATCTCCCCTGGTTTTACTACTTTAACGCACAGAACTCGACGACTTTCGTACAAATTTGTGAATGTTTCCATTTTTCAACGTGTTCTGTGCAACGGATGATGGGAATGTATCCCTGGCATCAACTTATGATGGGTTACCTTTTTACAAATGGCCTGTATCAACATTTTCCCCAACATTTCCAGTACGCTAGTTTAACTTTGTGTCTCTGTCTGTGTGGTGTGTGTGTGTGTGTGTGTGTGTCTGTTACTGTCTCTTTGTCTGTGTGTGTGTGTGTGTGTGTGTGTGTGTGTGTGTGTGTGTGTGTGTGTGTGTCTGTTACTGTCTCTCTTTGTCTGTGTCTGTGTGTGTGTGTGTGTGTGTGTGTGTGTGTGTGTGTGTCCAGACTGGAGGTGTCGCTGGGCCTGTCCGAGCAGCGCGTCACTGACCTGAGCCAGGCTCTGGACCACAGTGAGGAGCAGCTCGGCCAGCTCCAGGCCCACTGCCACGGGCAGAGCCTGCAGCTCCAGCAGCTCACCGAGGTCCACACCCAGCTCAAGGCCATGCAGGAGATGAGCGAGGTGAGCCGGAAGCCCGCGGTCAGCTCCGAATACATGGCAGAGCTTGTGTGTCTTAAGTATTTTCGAATTGTCCCCCCCCCCCCGATACGTTTGCACGTTTGGGTTCCTTTTTTCTCTGTTTTCATCATGGTCGTCGACTTCCGTATCCGTTTCTCTCTGCAGAGCCTTTCCCCTCTCTGTAGAGCCTTTCCCCTCTCTGTAGAGCCTTTCCCCTCTCTGCAGAGCCTTTCCCCTCTCTGTAGAGCCTTTCCCCTCTCTGCAGAGCCTTTCCCCTCTCTGCAGAGCCTTTCCCCTCTCTGCAGAGCCTTTCCCCTCTCTGTAGAGCCTTTCCCCTCTCTGCAGAGCCTTTCCCCTCTCTGCAGAGCCTTTCCCCTCTCTGCAGAGCCTTTCCCCTCTCTGCAGAGCCTTTCCCCTCTCTGTAGAGCCTTTCCCCTCTCTGCAGAGCCTTTCCCCTCTCTGCAGAGCCTTTCCCCTCTCTGTAGAGCCTTTCCCCTCTCTGTAGAGCCTTTCCCCTCTCTGCAGAGCCTTTCCCCTCTCTGTAGAGCCTTTCCCCTCTCTGCAGAGCCTTTCCCCTCTCTGCAGAGCCTTTCCCCTCTCTGTAGAGCCTTTCCCCTCTCTGTAGAGCCTTTCCCCTCTCTGTAGAGCCTTTCCCCTCTCTGCAGAGCCTTTCCCCTCTCTGTAGAGCCTTTCCCCTCTCTGCAGAGCCTTTCCCCTCTCTGCAGAGCCTTTCCCCTCTCTGCAGAGCCTTTCCCCTCTCTGTAGAGCCTTTCCCCTCTCTGTAGAGCCTTTCCCCTCTCTGTAGAGCCTTTCCCCTCTCTGTAGAGCCTTTCCCCTCTCTGTAGAGCCTTTCCCCTCTCTGTTTCGCCTGGTATCGGACCCTCTAAGTGTGTGGTGAACTAGGGTCCTTCCTCTGTTTCCCCTGGGTCAGTTCCTGCAGATGGAGAACGAGCTGGCCAGGGAGCAGGTGGTGGAGAGCGAGGGGCTGCTCCGGGCCAACCTGCAGGGGCTCCGTCAGAGGAACATCCACTATGAAGACCTGAAGGGAGCCTACAGCCAGCTCCAGTAAGGCTGCCCTACCACTGCTCCTTAGGGGGCCGACGTTCAGAGACTCCCAAGGGGTCGTCTTGGATTGTTGAACGATGAAACGAGAGAGAGTTCTATTTGTTGGTGATGACTTCGTCCTCATCGTCACTTACCAGCGTGTGTCTGTGTCTGTGTCTGTGTCTGTGTCTGTGTCTGTGTCTGTGTCTGTGTCTGTGTCTGTGTCTGTGTCTGTGTCTGTGTCTGTGTCTGTGTCTGTGTCTGTGTCTGTGTCTGTGTCTGTGTCTGTGTCTGTGTCTGTGTCTGTGTCTGTGTCTGTGTCTGTGTCTGTGTCTGTGTCCAGAACGGAGAAGGAGACGTTGGAGGTGGCGCTACAGGAGACCCGGGCCCAGGTCAGCTCGGTCCAGCTGGCCCTCGGAGAGCAGCTCACCCAGGCCGTCACGGACATCACCCTGCTGCACCACACCCTCCGGGGGCTGACCAACCAACTGCACCGGGCTCTCACTGACACGGTAAGGGAGTGTGCACAGTGCACGCTCACTGAGGCACGGGCGCGCGGGGGGGGGGTCACACACACCCGCAAAGGGGTGAAGGTGAGTTCACCGTGTTCGTTTTGGCTGTGATCAGCAGCCCGGGCCCGCCCAGGTCCAGGGGTCCCAGCCGTCAGTCAGCTATGAACGCCGGCCCTCCAGCTCCTTTGTGGACAGCATCATGGTGGCCCTCACTGCTGATAAGGGAGAGGTTGAAGACATGGGGAGCCCTGCAGGTGATTACACACGCACACACACACACACGCACACGCACGCACGCGCACATATATTTCATCCCGAAGTGTGACAAGCCTACACTGTCACTGTCCACAGACGTCCCCCCCGAGTCGGAGAGCGTGGGCCTGGTGAGCGAGACCAGCGCCTTCACCCGCATCACCCCGGTCACCCCCGGCCGCTGTCAGGGCGCGGAGGGGGAGGCACGGGGCGCAGGGCCTGAGGAGGAGGTGGAGGAGCCCGGTCGAGTGGTGGAGCTGCTGGCCGACCTGGGCCACACGGTCTCCGAGCTGTGCGCCGCCCTCGGCCTGCTGCGCCAGCACAAAGACGCCCAGCTGGAGCAGCTCCACGCCACCATGTAAGTGCCATCACGTGTTCCCCCGCCCGACGGGGGGGGGGGGGGGGGGGGGGGGGGGGGGGGGGAGCCTTTTGCTGGGCCGTGGGCGTGGAGCCTTGACCCTTGCTGTAATGCCCTGGTGGCGCTTCCAGCGGTGTCCTGCAGGGGGAGCAGCAGAGCCAGGCCAGCAGACACGCTGCCGTGGAGAAGGAGCTGAGGGAGCGACTGGATCGCCTCGGCAGCCAGGCGGATAGAAGTGCCCAGGCACTGCAGCAGAAAACCCAGGTCAGCACTAAGCACAGCGCTCATATGGGGGTTGGAAGCTGCTTTGCGCGCCTAATGGCCATGGCTAAGGTCCGCGACGGACGAGGTCGCGCAACCAAAAGGATCTGTTGGTTTGCCGCACGGTTAAATAATCACAGCCTTTTCCCATTTCCTCCGCCAGGACGATAAGATACTGACCAAGCTGTCCATGGAAGTCAACGAGGCCATGGAGCTCCTTGACAAGCACAAAGCCACGAACGCCGTGAGACTCGTTCCAATGACTGAATGGGCCCGTTGTCGTTGTTTTTTACCCCCCCCCCCCCCCCCCCCCCCAAACTCCTTTTGTGCTGCGCGAGGCCATGTCTGACCCTTTTTTTTTTGGGACCGTGCGCTCCGTAGGAATTGCGCGCGGAGGTGGCCGAGCTGCGTCGCTCTCTCCACCAATCCCAAGTGGAGGCTCAGGCGTTGAGGGAGGAGCTTGGGAAAGCCAGGAATCCGTCGACCAATCCGATGGAGTCTCTCGACGAGAAGATCCGCCTCTTGAAAGAGGTAGCTTCCAATGATCGGCCTAAAGCGACTATGACCGGGTGGCCTCTGCTCTGGCCTATCTCTCAATTCCCAGTGAAACCTACAGGATGGATAGGAAAAGACGGATAAATAGTTCATCGTTTTCCAGTCCGCCATTGTCTTTTTGGTTCATCTCTAAACGCCTGGGTTATCTTTCCGCCCCCCGCTCTTTCCATAAACTCCTTCCCAGCTCTGTACCGACCCTGACATTCCCTGCCTCCCTGACCCACCTTAACATCCGTGTTCCCCCTCTCAGGTGGAGAGGCTGAAGGGTTGTTTACAGGAAGGGGATCAGGCCCGGGTCAAACTCCTGGAGAGGGCCAAGAGACACGTATGTACAGGGGGATTTGGGAGCCCGCACATCCACGTCCTCTCTCCACTGGATTGGAGCTGTGAAGCTTGATCAGCCAATCTTTTTTATTAATAATAATAATAATAATAATTGGGTATTTTAACGCAAGCAGAAAACTGTACGGGAGAAAGGGGGCAGTGTTGGTTAAGGCTAACATGTCCTTATGTGTCTGCAGCAAACGGTCCATCAAACCAACCAGGCCAAACTGGAGAACGAGCTACGCGTGCTTGACAACATGATAGAGAGGGCCCGAAAGGTGAGGATTTGACGTCTGCTAACCTGCCATTGTTTTACGCTGTGGCAACGGTCGATACTGCTGGTTCTTTTCAGAATAAGTTGCCATTACTTTGCTTAAAGTGGATTTTTTTTTGTAATCAATGTTAGTTGTATTCTATTTTTTATAAACAAAACAAATAAAGATTCTCTGAGTGTTTTATTTGGAGTCTGCTCAGCTGTTGTTGACGAGTAGTCTTATTTTCCCCTCCTAGACTTTGTCTTCTGTTCCTGATGTTGTGAAGAACTGTGAGAAACTCAAGAGGCTCGTTGAATACCTTGGCTAAAAATTTTCTTTTTATTGCGTTGCGTCTATTGTTAATGTACTTATTTTTGGTTTGCTGTGGAAATTGAAAGCCATGAGCTTTTTTAATGTTTGTATATTAAAAATAAATGATTGAGGTTTGAATATTCTTGAACGAATGTTTTTATTGACTGTCTTTATGCTGCTAGCTAGAAGGTACTAAGTTCCTTGACGGGTACAGTATCCTTTTCAAATATTGATGCTTCAAATATAAGCTTTAATATTTGGGAGTTGAGTGAACTGGGATGTGCTCTACCCAAACTGTTGACTGACAGTCATTATGGAAATGGTCTGCCATCGGCTACACCTGCAATTTTTTAACACCTGTTATGTATACATAGACAAACGGTCTAAATTAAGTTGTGTAATTTAATTCGTTTAAGTATAAACTGAATTTCAACTCCAATTGGTGCTGATTGGAAACTGATCCTGCAGTTTTGACAAAGTCTAGTGGTCAGTGATAATAGTTAAGATTGCAATGAAGTCAGTATTAGGAATAACTTTCACTGTGGTCCTTCCCAAATGAATAGTGTTGCGGGCGAGGTGCAAAATCCTGTGTAATTAATCATATCAGTGCCTGTGAGGACCTGATTGAGCTCGACTTCGCTAATCTACCGCTCATGTGTGTCTCTGTCAAGCTCATCTCTGCTCTGCTTCACTGGCTCTCAAAAGGCACTAATTTTCCCTTTTATACATCAAGTGATTGGCTGCTCCCAGTCAGCCGTGACAAATACCTCTAGCATTAGTTATGTCTGAGGAAAACCTTTCCCTTGTCGTGAGCAATGAGACCATCATAAATGATGGTTTCTAAGGGGTTTTGAAGTAGAAAAATGTATTTAGCTCATTGGTGTGTTGGAATGATTCACTGAAAGTAGTTTTTGAGAAGTAGGCATTTCCTTGTTTACAGTTTAATATTCCGTTTATTGGAAAAAACTCTTCGTCGTAGATAGTGCTTTTTCACCCGTTCAAAAGTGTGATGTTTGTCTTTATGTAGGCTTGTAGCATCGTCGGTTATCGCCTTTTTCTTTTAGTTTAGCTAAAATCATTACATCGTTACAACAATTGCTCGCTTGTGTTATCGTTTGTTTTGTCCTTCGGTGCTCTTCCCTCCGTTTCACAGGGAGCCCTGCATTTAGGTAATAGACTCTCACTGTGGCAGACCAAGTTGTACCTAATACCACCTAGCTTTATGGGTTAAAATATCAGGTTCCAAGTCAGTGCACTTTCATGATGCCTGGATGTGTGTGGTATATTAGGCCAGGCTTTCTGTTTAAGTGCTGGGCTGATGTCTGGACATGATAATTGAAGCAGGTCATGGTAAATGGTGATGCTTAGGCTCCAGACGTCACTTCAAACTCAGCTCAGCTGAAAAGGAGAGGAATTGGGCAAAGTGGATTTACAAGGTTAGGAGATGTAAGCATGTCTTCTATAGGAAGCGAGTCAGCTGTATGTCAAGCTTTTGTTCATTTTTTTTAAATTTTTTATAAAATATTAGCTATGCGAATATTATGCAACAACTACTTGCAGCTATTTCTTCTGAATTATGGTATGCAGATATAAAGCTTATTTAGAATTACAGTATTCTTTGTTCTCAGTTTTTTTTTTATATCTTATAAAAATGATGGTATTTTATGAAAATACTAAATATTATATATATATTATGTAAATAGTATATATTTTTATATATATCTTATAAATCATTAATTGTGATACATTTACTCTTATCTATAGCAGTGCATCATTTATTTACTACTATCTATAGCAGTTAATTTGCTCTCAGTTCCGTGTCATCCCATTAAAATGTATTTAGATTTTGTCTTAATCCTTTCCCTAAAAGAAATACATTTCAGCCACGTTTTCTTCAAAGAAATCATTTATTAAAAAAAAAAAAAAAGATTTTAATAATTATTATTAGCATAATAATTTATAGAAAACATTGGAATTCAATGCAATTCTGACAAACACATTTCAAACATGGAAATAAAGCTTATAGCCACAGTAGAGTATTGACTTGATGTAAAGAACGGCAAAACCTCATTCACACTGAGATTTACTCATAGCACAGAACCACAGAACTTCAGTCTTCACAACATATTCTTTTTTTAAATTACTACTTATAACTAGCCGTCTACATAGATATTTTGTCAAAATCACACAACGTGTTTTCCTAATGTGGGGAAATGCCTCCCATGTTTTGATGACTACATAAACGCAATTCTAGTCTTAGACATTCCACCATTTTGTCGGTCACATCACAGCAACTAGTTCAAAATATCCAGTTCATTTCGTAATATCTGTGATATTACTTTAACAATTTATGTTATATTGTTCGTGGAAGAAAAGATTTGCTGGTTTTGCAGTTGTTCAGATAGCTGACACAAACCTGTCCATATTCCCTGCGTATGTGGGGTGTTTGAGATAAGCCCCATGGTTGGGAATGGGACCACCAGCTCCGTTATACTGGCTGAAAGACCCTAGCTGGCCTGGTGAAGCCCTCCCATAGTGCTCCACTGAGTCTGCTGACCCGGGGTGCGAGGCATGGAGCCGCCCGGGCCCGCTGTACCCCTGGCTGTGCCCCTGCCCATAGGAGCATGAGCCCGGGATGGCGGCAGGGTGGTGAGGGTGGTGGTGTCCGTTTGGCCCCGAGTAGCTGAACCCTATGTGAGCCGACGAGCGGGACAGCGCTGCCCCTCCGCAGGGCTGGCCCTGGAAGCCCGAGGGTCCCAGGCTGCAGGGGCTGGACATGGGCTGGATGCCCTGCGGACTGAAGTTCCGACTGGGCTGCTGCATCAGCTCCGGCCCCTGGCTTCCCAAGCCGTTCGTGGAGGCCGGATGCCCTATGAGGGTGTTGATGCTAAACATGCGTGTCTGGTTGGGTGCAAAGCCGGGCGGCGAGGACGAGGGGTAGTATGCGGAAGGCAGCTGCTGCCCGTAGACTGGACTGGCCGCCATGTCGGAGTAGATGGCGTTGCCGTACGAGCGGGTAATCTGCACCGGGGAGAAAACGGGTGAGTCGTGGACGTAGGACGTGTACGTGGCAAAGTCACAGCGCTTGAACCTCTTCCGGCGTCTCAGGAAACTGCCGCTCTCAAACATGTCCTCCGCATTGGGGTCCAAGGCCCAGTAGTTGCCCTTGCCGGGTCGGCCGGGCTCCCGGGGGATCTTGATGAAACAGTCGTTGAGGGTGAGGTTGTGGCGGATGGAGTTCTGCCACTTCTTGGAGTTGTCCCTGTAGAAGGGGAAGCGCTCGGTGATGAATTTGTAGATGCCGCCCAAGGTGAGCCGGCGCTCGGGGGAGTTGGCGATCGCCATAGAGATAAGGGCGATGTAGCTGTAGGGCGGCTTGCCTCGCTGGAGGGGCCTCTTCCTCCGCCGACCCCGCGGGGGGTCCTTACTTTGGGGGGAAGGGGTCGAGGCAGGCAGGGACATATCCGGCGGAGAGTCCTTCTCCACTTTGACCACTGGCATTGTCATGAAAACGTCTCAAAAGTGTCTCAATTGGATAATGTCAAAGAAAGCACTGAAAGGCTGTTGAGAGTTTTTCACACAAGTCTCCGGAAAAAAAGGTTCTATGCAGGTTTGCAGACAACTCACTTTTTTAAAGCCCAAATTCAGCTGCTCCTGAAACAACGTCAGTTGGTTTTTCCAAGCAATGCCGTTTCCACAAAGCAGCTCCTCTAGTTTCGATAATTCCAGGGTTTGGTTTTTCAGCCGGAGATGACAAGATAAAGGGAGTTGGATGTTATCAGTGTGTGTGTGTCGAGGTGTGTGTGAGACTGACAGCGACGTGTTACCTGAAGTCTGTACTCTGCCCAACACCTGAGGAGCCACACCTCTCCATAACGTATCACATGTTCCCTGACTGACATACCTAAGCCACAGCTTACCTCTTCGTTTTGTAAATGGGCTACAGGGGGAAGGAATGTTCTCTTCAAGTCTTTCACAGAAGTACAAAACTTTATTATGAATGTTTGGAAATGTAACTTTATGTGAGACAACTACATGCGATACTATTGAAATGATTGAAATTCTGAAATAATATTGCTCTTCAAGTCGTTCACCTAGATTATTGTATATTACCTCTTCCCTCTTAGAATTGATCTTGGAGTAATTATTTCATGTGCTCAGTTCAGTTTTTTGTTCAGTGTTTTAGTGACCGTAACAGCGAAGACAAACAACTTTTCCTCTTAGTATTCAAATCCAGCCCTAAAGTAGACCTCAGTTGATTTTAAAACGTCTAAAATAGGCCTTGTTGTTTTGACGTTTAACTCTAAAAGGCCTCTTTAGTGGTAACCTAACCTACGGATTGTTGTTCTACTCAGCTTCCTTGTTTGTTTTGTGGCAGTGGTTGGAGCGGCCAGCTGTGTCAAGCGATGTAAATGCTATGCCCAGACCAAACCTGCCTTGTGATTTCAGCATGCAAAGCACAGAAGCACCTTTCCTCTTCCCTGGACTACCATAAGGCAGAGTCCACCCAGAAGATAGGGCCTAGCTCTTCATTGATGTGATTCCTGAAAAAAAGAGTGCATAAATCAAGATAAACCAATTCATCTTCTCCAGTCTCATTACTGTACATCTCTTTTAATGCTTTCACAAGTGCTTTACTTGTGAAAATGCATAGTCTATTCAGAAAATCTAAATCCTCTAAATCAAATGAATCATACTAATTCATTTGATGTGTTCAATTCCTTTATTTCAAAGTTTAGTTTGGACTTTTTTCCAACCAATGACGCTAGTTAAATCCCTCTCCTTTTCAGTATGTGTCCCTGCACTCCCAAGCACCAGATTTCACCATCTCAATCTCTTAAGCAAACAGACAGAGGAGAAAAATGGCGGCACTCTTCATACACTCAACACCGGGCCGGGGCGAGCATAGAAGGCTGGTGTCAGAGCCAGGGGAGGGAAAGGGGAGGGGAGGCTTCCCGTCGACAATAGCCCGTTGAAAGGTTAACCCTGGTGGGGCGGGTGGGGCCCCGTGAGTCCCCCTGGCCCCGAGGCCACATAGCCCAACGCGAGGCGACGTGCCAGCCATGAGGCGGAGCCGCTCAGGGCTCCTGTGTGATTCCACTTGCCTGTCAACTGCCGGGTAATCCCCGGCACTCTGGAGAGCTATTTCTCTCGGGGTGGATCCGAAAGCTGGCTTGCTTTGTTTCAGCGGTGAAGGGAGGCTCACTGCGATGACAGAGACATTTAACTCGATATCGATCGGTTGAGCGTGATATCAGCACACCCCTGTGATTGTACATAACTTAGCATTCCTACAATGTAGATACACAAAGGTCTGCTTCATTATGACGAGGTGTACACTGTTACCATGCTGCATGGTAAAGTGTCATCAACAAGCAGGTGGTTCACTTCTGGTTGGATAGCTCGCGTCGGTTTGTTTTCACTGCCGGAAGGAAGGAGGGACTTTGACAACACAGCATGCCAGTTAAATCAACACGTGTCTACTTATCTATCTAGAGACTGGTGCGTCCTAGAAAAAATAGAATATCGTCTGCTATTATAATGAATGTTACAGAGTCATAAACAAAACCCAACATCCGTGCGCATTTCTTTTGATCGTGGGGACGTGAATTGCTTTAGAAAAAGCATGACATGCCCATTAACTATCTAAGGGAAAGTCGTGCTATGCCACGTTGCCCTGGGCTTTCCACAACGCACTATGTAAAACATGTGTCAGTGTTCACAGGGCATGCAAAGCCAGGTGACACCCCTACCTCATAGGGGCAGCTCTGCAAGCCGAGAGAATTGAATGATGCAAAGGAGGAGGAGGAGTGTTGGTATAAAATATTACATTTTCAATTGTTGCGTATGCAAACACCGGAGTATTATTTATACTTTAGGGAGGAATAGAAAAATGACGCTGTAGGGCCATGGTTCCGTCTGCGATTTTCTTTTTCATGAATGTCTGATAGCACACAACACATTCTCAGAGAAATTGTGATTATGGTAATAAAAACATATTTCAAAAAGGGCAGTTCGGGAGTGTGTTTGTATTATTCCTGGTGCTTTCTAGCCAAAGATATACTTAGTCCTCACAACGTGTAGGCGGACCATAATATTTCTCAATAGAAAAATCTAGCTGCAGCTGTCACAACCCGTGGGCCTGCCCTTATAGATGTGTGTGGTGTATTGTACTGGTTGATCGATGACAGGGCTGATGGACATGGTGTGTTTCCCTTGGGCCTCTCCCTGCTGTTAAACCTGGGTGTCATGCTGCTCCCGGGCACAATAGCCGTCACTCATTTTACACAGACATGCACGGAGAGATCAGTCCCTCAATTTTTGTCATAGTCGGCTGACTCATCCCCTCTTGCCCGTTTTCGTTTGAACTGATTGCTATGGCGTCAGCGACGTGGTTGCGATTAAGGACTGAGATACGGCTCGCAGCATGTGAAGGACAGTGAACAATCGGCAAGCACACCTTTTTTACGGTGTATGACAGAAATAGAAATAAAGTTGAACACGCTTTAATGGGGGAAGGATACTAAGTAGATGATATCATACTCAACATAATAGAACAGATATTTCTGCTTTTAATCCAAATAATTAAAGATAGAATGCTAATCATGAGATGACCCTCAGCTTATCATCTTCTGATAGAGCGGTTTCCATATGCGTCCCCTTCATTTGGACATCAAGCACAGGAGGGCCCAGCCCAGGCCCTCAGCTGGCCCAGTGGAGTGCACTCTGGTTCAGCATCGGTGGACTCACATTAGCCAGTCCAGAGCTAAGAGGGCCTGAGCCACGCATTGGTGCCTCTCTGAGGGTTCTGTGTTCCCCATCAGGGCATCCCAGTTCGGCCTGGAGAGGCAAATGGCCGCCGTCGAGGCTCACCAAGCCACCTGGTGATGCGAGACGGCCGCCGAGGCAAATGAAGACCACGGGGTAGAAGCCAGTGCCTGTGCGCGTGTGTCCGTGCGCGTGTGTTTGTGTGTGTTTTGGTGTGTGTTTGAGTGTGTTTGTGTGTGTGTGTGTGTGTGTGTGTGTGTGTGTGTGTTTGTTTGTGTGCATGTTTGTTTGTGTGTGTGTGTGTGTGTGTGTGTCTGTTTGTGTGTGTGTGTTTGTTTGTGTGCATGTTTGTTTGTGTGTGTGTGTGTGTGTCTGTTTGTGTGTGTGTCTTGGTGTGTGTGTGTCTTGGTGTGTGTGTGTGTGTGTTTGTGTGTGTGTGTGTGTTTGTGTGTGTGTTTGTTTGTGTGTGTGTGTTTGTGTGTGTGTTTGTTTGTGTGTGTGTCACACACACACGTGCGGCATCGGGAGAGAAGCGGCTCTATCCAAACAAAGAGAAGCAAATGAGCCATTTGAATTTGAACACTTGCCTTTTAACCCTTTGCTGCCTGTGTTCCGCCAGGTGGGTGCATGCTGGAGCAGATGCAGATGGACACAGGAGGCTGGCACAGATCGGTTTAGCAGGGTGGGGACCTAGAGACAGGGATGGGGGAGGTGAAGCAAACTTCGAGGAACATTTTCTGGAAATGTTTTTACATCTTTTTATTTATTTTTTCTATGTTCCTGTTAGTGCATGGGAGTTGGATCGTAGAAATGGGGCTTTTCCTGTTTCGGCCTGTGTGTGTCTGTGTGTGTGTGTGTGTGTGTGTGTGTGTGTGTGTGTGTGTGTGTGTGCGCGTGCGTGTGCATCTGTGTGCGTGCGTGTGCGTGCGTGTGCATGTGTGTGCGTGCGTATGTGTGTGTTGTATATATGTGTGTGTGCCGTCCCCAGCCAGCATCAGGATGACTGACAGCCCCATGGTGGAGCAAGGCCTCTGGTTTGCATGGGCAGCTGCAGGGGCTTGGTGGGGATGCAAAGTCCTCTGGACGGTTGACTGGATCTCAGCCTGGGCCAGTTTACATAACTGAAGCACCGTGTCGCCCGAGGGGGTCAGGCGTCCGCCGTTAAATCACTGTGTGTGTGTGTGTGTGTGTGTGTGTGTGTGTGTGTGTGTCTGGGTGTGGGCATGTGTTCTTGGCAGGTCGTTTTATACTGAACACCTGGGCCATACAAAAAGCAACAATCACACTGAACTGACACACTAATACGATGTGTTTCTTTTGTTCGACTGTGACTAGAGTGTTGAACTTGTTGATTCACTTTGCCCGTTTGTTATTTGCAAGGGTGCCATTCTTTGTGTCAAAGATGACATTGTGTTTACCTTGAACGGTCTGTGTGGGTAAGTGAGAGTGTGAGTGGCCATGTGTAGGGTGGGGGGGTGGTGGCAGTGGTGGGGGTGGGGGGGGGGTTATAAATTCAACGCGCCTGATGGAGTCAGTGGCTTCCCATTGCCTTGCAGCAGCTTTGCTGAGCCCACAATTACCAGGCCATGCCTGGTTGCAAATGTCAGCCTGTCTCTGTAGAACTGAGATCTGTGTGGATCTGTGTGTCAACACCTGAGAACTGCCCGAGCCTGCCAGAGCCATCGCTGCGCTGCATCAGCATTTTTCCCCTTACCTGCACATGAATGGTGGGCTGGGTTGTACAATAGTAAAACATGTTTCAAAAAAAAAAAGGTAAAAAAAAATGTCGAGAGAGCCAAAGCGCTACACTCCCTATTTTGTTCTACTTCATTAGCAGAGATTCATCTCACGCTCCGTCTGGGAAGTCTGACAGGCTAGACACACAGAGAGAGAAAGAGAGAGAGAAAAAAAGAGAGGGATGGGTGCGGGGGGGGGGGGGGGGGGCGGGGGGGGGGGGGGGGGGGGGGGGGGGGGGGGGGGGGGGGGGGCGGCTGGGGTGATGCAAACGAGTTGAGTGGCCACCCTGTGTAGTTATTGAGTCTCTGAATACTGTAAGTCTCCACTCTAACATTGCTCTTCTCCTCAGAGAAGAGAATTCACTTGGTGAGTGACAACACCCCTGCACAACCAAAAACCCCCGTGCTCATCAAAGTATGGCTTTGATCTACCACTGTAATTGGTGCTTTGTTCCCAAGTGTGGCAACCACTCAGCTGTGTATACCAGGGGCTTGTGTGCCATTTCTGGGGAGTTTCTCACCACCTCTGTCCTAGGCGGGGGGGATGCAGGTATTCACTAAGCTTGCCCTCAAATCCCCATGCAGAGGGCAATGTTTTCCCAGCTGTCAACCTAAAGACAAGTCTGACTTGGCACATGGGGGCACCGTGAAAAGGACCTTGGCTCCGGGTGTGCATTGCCTAGACCAGGTGAAACAGTTGAACCTGTTTTATTGGGACGTGTCCAAGCACGTTGGTTTGCCCCGTGTCATAAATCCTTGTTGCACACATGGAAACAGATCGGTGCTCAGAGTCACAGAGATTTCCCCCTGCACACCCTCTTTGAGACCGGAAATTTGAAGACTGATCAAGCAGGCTGATCAAGTAGTGTTTGGTTTGTGAGAGACACTGTTCAAATATTGACAGGGAATCGCCTGTTCTGCCCCTTTGGAGGATAGGCCCTGCGCTGTTGCAGATAAGGTGCCACAGGTCTTAGGCAGCCATGCTTGTGACAAAGTCCCAGCAGGATGCGGTGTCAAAACTAACACCGTTGAATGTTGTGGAATCCTGTTTTCAAATGTCTATGTTTTAATGAGCTTACAGCATAAGGAAGGGCAGTGTGTGCATGCGTGTGTTTGCGTAGGTACATGTTTTCTTTTGCATTGTGTGTTTAATGTGTGTCACTGTTTAATTTCGCCCCGTTGGGCTAGCCTCAAATATCTCTTCCCGTTTGCTTTGGCAGCAAGCACGGACTCTCACACTGTGCCCCAGCTCCAGAAGGTGAACGGCTTAGATTTGGAGGAGGTGCAGAGAAGGGGGAGGAGGGGGGGGGGGGGGGCTAATAAGGTCCGGTATGCTGTTTCTTTCCAGTGCCACCTGCGTGTCTGCTACCGAGGGATTTGTACCTCCTCAATCACTGACACATGCGGATTATCTGTGCTTACGGCAAAAAGCCAATACAAGCCACATCATGTGGGCCAGCATTCAAGCACTCCGACGCCGTGTATCACTTCCATTGTGGCTAGATTTCCCCCGAGATCACTGCTCCCAACACGGCCGAGGTAATTATACCTCGATTTTGAGTCCCTGTTATTCTAATGTAACCCTTTCCAAACATAAATTAACACGTCCTTAAACATACAGAGGTGGTAGTGTTTTGGAAATGTTGTGATGAGGACAACGTACGCAGGGTAACTGTCGGGTCTTCGGGCACCTTTTTCGGCAACTAAGTGGTCGTTGTAGCTTCTCAGACCGTTGTGGAGTGAATGCACACAGTACACACACAAACGCCCCACAGAGGAAATTATAGGATTTAATCTGGCTCAACCGACACGTATTCATCCCTAGGCTGCGCTCATTCTTTTTGGGTGAAGTTGGATCTTCATATGTGCTTGTGAGTTTTGTTCAGTCTGACCAAGAGAAGCCTCTTAGGCTCCTTGTCCTGCTTCGGTTTTACATAGGCGTTCATGGCCTGCTGAGATTGGGTTGGTGTAGTGTGTGTTTGGGTCAACTTGGGTGTTCAAACTATTGTCTAGTGACATAGAGAATTCAACTTGAACAACACATCGATGTGGGGTGAGCTTACAATGGAATCAATTGCATAAACGTTGGTCTTTAAAAAAAAAACTCAACACGGTTGACTTATCACTGTAACCCACGACCTTTACAGACATAAATAAAAACAGATTGGCGACACTCTACAGCGGATATTAATTGCTCTTCATGCACTGTTTCAGTTTTTGAACTCCATTTGAAAAAAGATGCGCTTTGCTTAATTACTCTGTGTCATTTCGCAAGTAGCTCTGAGTTCACGCCCGTACTGTTCTAATCTTTATAATCATCGATGTGCCACTGGTAATAAGCCATCTACTTTGTATAGGAAAAGTAAGGATTGTCATTGTGGATTATTCAGGGTAATGCTACATTGACTACAGGGTTGGCATCCCACTGTTCTATATCATGATAGGGTGTTATGGTTCTCCTGGCCTTTGCTGATGCTCTTGTGAAGCTATTGCTATGGAGACCAGGGCTTTTGTGGGGGGCGTTCACTATGACAACGTGCTACTCCATATGGTTTATTATCAATCCCCTTACACTGAACTCAGTTTGTGTTATTAAAGCACTAAGGCAAGAAAATAACCAGGATTATTCCTCAGCTCATACCCTACTCATGTTTTACAAGGACCTGTGAACCGAGAACAACTCACCTCAGACTTTACATGTGGTTGTTCCAAGGTGGTGTTCCCGGCGTTTGGGTTTTTGGCCCTGAGGTAAGAACCATTCCAGTATTTGACTAACCTGACAACTTATGTTGCCATTTTTTGGCATCCATGGCTTGTGTTTGTGTGTGTGTGTGTGTGTGTGTGTGTGTGTGTGTGTGTGTGTGTGTGTGTGTGTGTGTGTGCCCATACGGTACATGCAGTGCATGAGTGTGTGTGTGTGAGTATGCATGCCTGCGTGTGCAAACCGCCTGACAGAGCAATCATGCATTACTTGCTTTCAGCACAGCACAATAGTTCTCTGTGGGTGTGACTCTCTCTGGGATTACAGTAAGAGAATGAACCCCAAAAACGTTCTGGTTCCACTGGCTGGCAAGCTCGCTGGCTGTCATGGTTTCACAGCAGCCTCTCTGGCCAAACCCATGGAACATTTTACAAAATGACTTGCAAAGAAGTCCAGCTTTCAGGTCTTTGACTGAACGGATTGCAAAAGCTGTCTTGTTTGGTTGTCTGGTTATCAAGAACCTGGGGACACATTTTCCTGAATTCTGCCAAATAGATGCGACACAAAATCACTCTGCCTTCCTTTGAATTCAATTAGTAAGATTATCTTTATTTAGATTATCCTTATTTAAGGAAGCCTATAGTGTAGCATGACCATGGCATTCATCATTCAGTTATGTTTTTGGGATACCAATTTCCTCATAGTTTAAATGTGATATTAGCAATTCAAATATTTTACGTAGTCATATCTATTTAGACGTTATTTATACACTGTGCCCATTCCCACAGCTGGTTCAATCAATTTGCCTGATTGTACTCAATTAGCTGCAGGTGTGTGAGAATAGGGCCCAGGCCCTTATAAGGGCATGCCCATACACATGCTAGAACACAGCCTGCTGTGAGGGGAAACTTTGAATCGAGTGATGTATTTGCACACCAAATGCAGTCCTATTGTGTAGTTTTGCATGCAGAGCGGCTGGTCCTTAACCGAGCACCATTTGTCTTGAGAGCCTTGTGTTGGGTTCACTGTTGGCTCACACTTCAAAAACCTATTAGAAACTAAGCCAATGTGGGCAATAAATTAGCCCGATTAGCAAACTACTACACCACGCCAAGTATAAGTCAACAGCAATAAGAGGAAGTTCTCTAGAAATTAAATATTTGTCAAGTTGGTAGCAAGACACAATATTGTGAAAGGCAATTGTCTCAGCGTCACACAGTGTATATATTTGCTGACTGTGTGTTGTTTGGATGGTTACCTGAGGACAATGGTAATCATTTAAATGGAGACTTTATTCTGAGGTCATGTTTGCTTCATGTCATGATACATTCAAATAAAAAGTAGATCATTCGCTGTAAACATCCAGTCGTGTAAATTTGTATTTTCACCTTCATTTTCATTTAATTTGTAAATGATAAATAAACTTGAGTTTGGGTGGGACTAAAGGGAAGTACTTGTAGGTAAGTCGAATTTTCAGGTGTTCTGGTGCAAATCACTGGATCCCATCCCATGGCATCCACCCTACCACACACACACACACACACACACACACGCGCACATTGTCCCTGTCAGATTCCCAGTGAGTCTGACTGACAGAGACCCTTGGTGAATGTGACTCCGGGGCCGGAAACCAACACAACCATCCCTGTCCTCTACAGGAGACCTGCTAGCTAAGCACGCCGTACAACACTCAAACACATGGCTGACAAATGTGTCTGAACGCACGCACGCTCACACACACACAATCAAAAACAAATCTACACCAAAAGGCGTCTATAATAATAATCAATAAGGAAAATCAATCAATAAATAATAAACAACATATTTCTGTAGCACTTTTCAAAACAAATGTTATCACATTCTTCAATCACAGGCATGCATTCTCTCCCACGTCCCCCCCCCTATTCCAAACCAAATGTCAGGCAACTCAACACCAGGAAAAACAAGCACTACCAATTTCCACCACGCATCCCCCCCCCCCCTCCCTCCCTCCCTCCCTCCCTCCCTCCCTTCCCCCCTCCTTCCTCCCTTCCCCCCTCCCTTCCCCCCTCCCTCCCTTCCCCCCTCCCTCCCTCCCTCCCTCCCTCCCTCCCTCCCTCCCTCTCTCCCTTCCCCCCTCCCTCCCTCCCTCCCTCCCTTCCCCCCTCCTTCCTCCCTTCCCCCCTCCCTTCCCCCCTCCCTCCCTTCCCCCCTCCCTCCCTCCCTCCCTCCCTCCCTCCCTCCCTCCCTCTCTCCCTTCCCCCCTCCCTCCCTCCCTCCCTCCCTTCCCCCCTCCCTCCCCCGGTGCCTGTATCCGTCGAACCCGTCTTGCTGCCTCATTTGTCATCCCCAATCACTGGCTCTTTGAGCAGGGCCTGACAGACAAGGGTATTAGCGGCTTCAGTCTGGTGTTGAGAGCCCGGCCTTCCTGCCACAATGGCAGAGCTATGTAGGAACGCCGCAGGGATACATGAAAACATGTAACCACACACACGTACAGACACACACACACACACACACACACACACACACACACACACACACGCTCACGCTGGCCCACTCACTGCCAGCCGCCTCCCACCTCTCAGAGTGGGTGTTTGTGATCCCTGTGCGTGTGTCAAGCCCTCACACTGTCCTCTCTTATCCGTCTCTGTCTACACGCTGCCTAGACGCTGCCTACACGCTGGCCTCTCTCTTTTGCTAACTCTCCTCCCTCTGACTAATGCTGGTGTGTGTGTGTGTGTGTGTGTGTGTGTGTGTGTGTGTGGTGGGGGGTAGTTGACTTGAGCCTGTAGAAATACGTTGAGCACGTCTGTAAGCGGTGGGGGGGGGGGAGTGTGCTGCGGTCGGAGGGCCGGACAGTCGCTCACGCAGCGGGCGGCCGATCCCCGGGTGATCCCCCAGCGTCAGCTGGGATGGGGTGGGCCTGCCTCCCTGTGGGCTTGGGCGGGCGGGGGGGGGGGGGCACGTCTCCTCCGTCTGCAGAAAACCCAACGCGAGCGACCGTGCGTACCGACAAGCTCCTTTCCCCTCCACTCCCCTCCCCTCTCCCAGTGTTCCACAGTCTGCTCTCTACAGCGATGGTCCCTGTGGCCCATCGATCAAAGTGTCTGACTTAAGCAAGGCCCAGCCCTAGCGTCCGGCCAGCCCTCGCCCCAGACAACAGTTAAATGCTTTGAAAGGCATAAAGACAGACTGATGGGGAAAGGCTGGGTTTAGTAGCGTGTCAGGCCTAAGAGAAAAGGTTAACATTCCACGTCCATCAAAGAGAGAGCGAGAGATGTAAGTCAGAGGTTGTTAGCGGGTGCCAGGGAAACAATGCCAACACGTAAACATCTCACGGCGCTCTCCGGGGGAGGGACAAACATGTCTGGAGACGGAAAGCGTTGAATGGTCGCGCCGTGGCGTTTGGCCTTGGCGTGGGACACGTCGGCCGACGTGTCCATCGGGGTTTTCAACAGCTTGTCCCGGGGTGTGGACGTCCAGGCGGCCGGGGCTGAGAGACCTCTCGGAGACGGAGCCCGGCTGTCTCCAGGGGGCCGGGGCCCAGAAGGGCCACCCACCAGGAGAGAGAGAGAGAGAGAGAGAGAGAGAGAGAGAGAGAGAGAGAGAGAGAGAGAGAGAGAGAGAGAGAGAGAGAGAGAGAGAGAGAGAGAGAGAGAGAGAGAGAGAGAGAGAGAGGCTTTGGAATGCTTTTTACCCAATTGACCCTCTCCTTTTGTCACTCTCCTCTCACTCACTACCTCCCTCCCCCCCCCCCCCGCCCACTTCACCCCCACCGTTGTCTACCTGTGGCTTCACTACCCACAGCCGTGTGTGTGTGTGTGTGTGTGGGTTGTCAGGTGTCATGTGTGTGTGTGCGTGTGTGTGTGTGTGCAATGAGAGAGAAAGAGATAAAGTGAGACGTAGGCTCAGAGTGACAGAGGGAATAAAAGAGAGGAAAACGGTGTTTGGCTTTTTCTTTCCTTTTTTTTATCCTAGTATACCTGTCTTGTGTATCTAAAAATCCAGAGCAATCTGTTTGAATTTGACAGCAAAAAACGTTCTAACATGAAAAGGTTCTGCCTGTTGATACAGATTGTAATATTTCCAAAATGTCCTTGAAATAGAGCCAAAGTAATGTGCAGTCTGACCACAAGAGGGCACTTCTCCTATATGTTATCTTGCCTAGCCTGTTTAGGCAATCCTGGTCACATCTCAGATCTACTACACATTGTGCTCAACATTAGTACTGTGAAGAACTATTAAAATATCGAAGTATTTAGTCATTGCAAAATCATAACGGTCCACTGAATTTCAATCCATGAAAGGCCTGGGCTCAGACTTAAATATCTAATTGGATGGGACCATTACCAAGCAGCGTCAATCACCTCAGTATTTTTTATGTGTACTATCAGTGCTTCACCACAAGAGGGTCCTCATTTCCAAGTTACCCCCCGCACTGCACCTTTACATACCTATGGGGAGAACTACTGAGTCAACAGTATAGGATTAATGATTTGAGGGTTATTAATAAAGTAATCTTACAGTAGGTCTATGCAAACAACATTTACAAATGACACCCAAGTCTTGTATTACTGAATACTGGTGTGAATGGCAGAAGTGAGTCCAAGTCCTCCCTGGGCACATAGGCCTACTCAATTCAAACCGACTCACATGTTTACATTTGTGCTCGGACCGCTCACGGTCTGTTGAAGCTGTTTGTCGACCGGTGTTCACCTGTTACAGACCAAACAGAGGCCCAACCCGAGTCTATATTTGCTGGGATCAGAGGCGGTACAGGAGGGGTGCGCTAACCAAATGGGGGGGGGGGGGTGCTTTGCTGTGTCTATAGCTCTGGTGGCTGGATCTTTGTCAAGGGGTGTCCAGGTATTTCTGTGAGTTGGATATTGGATTTTCCTAGCGGTTGTGAGTATGAATATTTCTATGCGATTACTATTATTAAATCCAGTGCTTGACTGACAGCAAAAGCTGGAAACTGCAGCGCTTAAGGCAGAGGGTGCTGCCTCAATGTCTGATGGTGTTGACCGATCTGGGTGGAGACAGGCAAATGATGGCACAGAGCCAGACACACACACACACACACACACACACACACACACACACACACACACACACACACACACACACACACAGTGGTGTATCATGGATTAACGGTTCCATGAATAAGTAAGGCAAACTAAAATCAATTGAAGCCCCTATTCATCATGCTCTACTCAATTCCCTCGACATTTCTTTGTTCCTCCATTCATTGTATTAAACGACCTCGCATATTTTTTGACGACTTTTTTTTCGGAAGGCTTATTTCAAGTTACACCGGAGCAACTCGTCATCCTAAACGATTCCGTTCAGCACTGTCTGTATCGTGTCATTTCTATCTGTCCATACCGTCATGTTTATCTGCCTCCAGTGGGGTTTAGATAGACGACAGACAGGCAAACAGGCTTTGTGTCTTGGTATTTATTTCAATAAGTTACATTGAGAGAGATTTTTATCTTCATTTTTTCTTTAAATTACATCAAGCTTACTGTCTTGTAATCCAGTGCAGGAATGAGAACAACTCAGAATTTAACTAAACTAAACAAAGGACAAAAGAAGATTTCTGTGACAACAATTGTGTGCAGCACAGATAATCCATCTCTTCACATTATTTACCTATATAATTAGAGTATATATATTGTATATATACATCTATATGTATATACTTTATCACAGTTACAAAAATAAGATACGGTACTGTAGATGCGCGACTATACACACAGGGTGAAAACAAATCACAGAAAAGCTGTACAGTCCTCATTGAGGGCAAAGATACACACAAGAATTGTTTAAAAAAAAAAAAAATAGAGAAAAAAGGAAGGAAATATATTTTGCCTTTAAAACAAAAAACAAATACACAGCCAGCTCCAGCTTTAGCTCTGTTTTTCCCCCTTGCAACGAACAATACTTTCAGTTAAAAGTTGTGCTTCCCTTTAAAAACACTTAGAATGGGTTTTGAAGTCAACAATAACACTGTTACCACATGTAGGTACTGGGTTGGTCCTCTAGCAAGGAGAGAGCCATATTGATTCCAATGTTGAAAGTGATTCTGACAGAAGCATTAGCATGTACACCCCACCACATGAAGACCCGTGTTTCATGTATCCCTTAACGCCTGTGTGTGGTGTATGCCACCCTACGTCCTATCACCCACCCACCCAACCCCCCCCCCCCCCACACACACACACACACACACACACACACACACACACACACACACACATTCACGCACAGAACCAATTCATGTGACAAAGTGGGTGACACACTGTTCTTATTGCCCCATACTCAAAGATTGATTTCAAGGTTAACACATGAACAGGCAAGCCACTGGAGGTGAACTCCCCAAACAGGGGAGAATACATACAAGGACCCAGAGCTAGAATGTGGCTAGCTACAGCAGTATCCAATTTGCTTAATTAGTTGACAACACAAGTCAAATGTTTTGCTTATAATTCTCTGGAATACTATAAGGAAAGGAAACAATATACTGAGCCTCCCTTGCAACTTCTGAATACAGTAAACTGACATAGGAACACAGGTTAGAGAATAGGCCTACTGTAGATTTTGGAAAAAAAAAGATTTTGTATTTAATAATTTCTCTGCTACGCCGACATTGCTGCTAGCATTTTATCGGGTGAAACATTTGAATAACAGGGTAGTTTTCCCCCAAAACAAGGGTAGTGAACTGGCATCTGGTTACTAGTAGTCAATACATATTGAAAGGAATAGTGCCCCTCTTTTGCAGTGCTTTTGTTTAATTTGAGCCAATGCTCTGTCCTTGGACAGTAATTAATTGACACGAGAACATCATCTAGACCTAGTCCTCTCGGAATCCATGGCTTATAGACAGCTAAACTACAGAGTTGACTACGGATCGAACTACCAGACATTCTGATGCAGCAAGAAATATTCCAGAGAACAAAGGAGACTGCCCTTGGAGGAAACGCTTCCCAGCATAAGAGTTAAATTCCTATAAGTTATCATAGCACAATACACCAACTATTTTTCACAAATATTTCCACATCATTGATAATATAGACATCGAAGGTTTCAAGATTAGCTTAGGTTTACGTCACTTTAAATTGCTTTAACTCAACAATTCCTTCTTTTTTTTTGTTAGTTGCATCAATAGGAATTTTCTGTGGATTACCATTGGCTCAAACACAGACTAGAAAATGACTTGTCTTAATATTTAATTTTGGTATGAAAGTCACAGCAAAACAAAGTCAGAATTTCTAGTCTGACACTCCCTTTTAGATATATTTGAAAAAGGCATATCTACGAATGTTAGTTATATGAGTCAGTTTGTCCAAGTCCTCAACAATGCATCCAGAAAGTGAGGTGTACTATGAACAGAAGTTATTCTGCATGAAATGGACACTGTCTCTCTAAGAAACTAGCCATGCATGCAAACAGAGGACTACCCTTCAAAACAGGAAGAATCTAACATAGTAATTTAACTTGAACATACACAGAAGTAAACTTGGTAAAACACTAAACAGCTGAAAACATGCCTGATCAACAGTATCAAACAAACTGTGTAATATGAAATACATGGACCAGAAATCACCCCAGTATGTGAGAGGATGAGAAAAAGTGCTATCTAGGAAATTCCACAAATTACAGTGAAGGAGAGAAACGGCCATTTTGAAAAAGTGTGAAAAGACCAACAGCCAGAGAAAATCTTGACAAAGCTAGGAAGGACAGGGATAGAGAGACAGCAGAAGTCTTTACTTCTGTTGGGGAAAACCAAAGAATTCTCATCTTAAATACACACCAAAAACAACCACAACGTAGCATTTCAAAGCATTGGTTTGACGTTAATGTCCACTATGGCCTTCAAAAGGACATCATCGCTTATTTTTGTCAAAAGTTTGGTTTTTTTTTTTCACACTTAGTTGGCATAGACACCATGCTTTTCTTAATTTCGGTCTCATTCCTATCCTCATTACAGCTGTTGCCATTTTGTTTGCCTTAAGAGTAGAGTAAGGGTGGCCGGGCAGGAATGTTTAGGAGGCGGGAACAGGGGATGCAGGGAAATCGTGGGCTGGGAATTGCTTAGCCGCTGCCTTAGTTGCGGTGGATCGCTGTGGACGGCGCGCCTCCCATCCTAGTGAGGCAAGGCCACCAGGATATCCACGTAGTTGACGGGGAAGAAGCCGGAGTTGCCGTTCAACATGCCTTCGTACCAGTTGTCGTCGATCTTGTTGGTCAGGGTGATCAGGTCGCCCTCTTTGAAGCCTAGCTCCCCTTCGTTCTCCGGGTCGAAGTCGTAGAGGGCGCGGCAGCAGGGCTGGTCCAACGGGGCTGTAGGGGCGGGAAACAAGCAGGGTCAGAGGTCGTACAGAGTCGCCTGCCACGACGTACAGGGCTGCTTCCCTGTGCGTAGATGAAGCCACGTCCTAGACTGAAAAAAACGTTTCCAGCAAAGAATCTGGACTGGCATTTAAGTCTAGGACGAGGCTTAATCTGCGTTCGGGAAACTGGCCCATAGAAAGATGGTTAGATGTGTACATAAAGAGAGGGTGGGCTCACCTGGTGACCTGGCTGAAAGTGACAGGGGAAAGGGGCGGAGACAAAGCAAGAAGAGTATTGTTATATAACTATTAACATACACAAGAGACAAAGCAAGAAGAGTATTGTTATATAACTATTGATATACACAAGAGACAAAGCAAGAAGAGTATTGTTATATAACTATTAATATACACAAGAGACAAAGCAAGAAGAGTATTGTTATATAACTATTAATATACACAAGAGACAAAGCAAGAAGAGTATTGTTATATAACTATTAATATACACAAGAGACAAAGCAAGAAGAGTATTGTTATATAACTATTAATATACACAAGAGACAAAGCAAGAAGAGTATTGTTATATAACTATTAATATATGCAAGAGACAAAGGGAAAAAAAGCCCAGCAAAGATAAGTCCCGTCCCCCCCCCCCTCCCCTCCCTAAAAAAACAAACAAAAAAACAAAGGGTATTGAATCAAAACAAGAGAAACCAGGAGCGCGCTCAGAGAGACAAAACCAAATCCAAAAGGGTACAGACAGACGTGGCAGAGAACAGATACACCGGCATGTTTTATCCACACAAAAGGTTGGAAGAAAAAATGGCGCGATGGAGAGATATCGTTTGTATCTCTCCCCAGTTCACTCTTGGCTCACCTGGGGACCTTGCTGCAAGGATACAAGGACAGAACAAAAAGAGGAGGGCAGAGAAGAGCAGAAGCATTTAGCATCTTAGATCACTTTTTGTGGCTTTGACGAAGGACAATTTGTTTAGGTTCAGAGTAATGGGCTTTGAGGTGGGCTATTTTATTTAGTCGCGTTTGCGCCAATATTCTTGAGACATCTGCCATACAACAGCCCACTTCAAAGTTTGTTATTTCGCTTACACCATGGCCAATTTTAACCAAGAATATATAAGCGGGTTCAATTTACACAGCTCCGTTTGTTAGATCTCGTAGGACATTCCGTTCTTTAGCCCGCTCAGCAGTTCACACAGGGATTAGCTCAGTTGGCCAACACATTGTCTCAAAGCAAATCTCCAAAACAGTAACTAAGGATATTGCCAGAAAATGTATTTGTCTAGCTTATTAATAAGCTAGGTCCTGACAATTGTTTTAGACAGACAATGCTGGGTAAGCGCTAGCAGTATTTTGTTAATTTAGCTAAATATAGTTATTTTGGATGCCACTAAAACCAATCTGCATGGATTATTCACCCAGGGCCATTGTGTAATAGAAAAACAGAGGAAAAGATGGCTGTGTGGATGATTTGCAGGTAAATGCTTTGATGAGGAAATGTCTGGAGAAAGAAAAAAAAACCTTAGCAAAAAAAAATAAACAACAGGCGAGTACGGAATATAACCCGTTGGAATACAGACAGACCAATGGAAGGAAGGACACGGATAGGTAAAGACACGGCACATTTGAGTGGCGGAGGAGATATGGGCGTATCTCTCTCCCACCTTCACTCTGGCCCCACCAGAGGACCTTGCTGAAAAGAGGGGATTCGAATTAGGAAAGACAGACCAGGAAAAACGGAGGGGGGTCGAGATAATCAGTAACATCAAATGGATGAAGGGATGAAGCCATGGCTGAGAGGACGGAGAGGGGGGAACACGTGGCCGACGGAGAAGGGGTACGGTTGACTCTAGGCTCACCTGGAGACCTGGCGGCTGGGGAAAGTGACACCAAATCATAGGGGGAAAGAGCAGAGAGCAGCAGTGTTGGTTTTGAGTTACTCTCGGTTGACCGGTGGATGGATAAGATGGATGGCGAGTTAGTTAGTGAAAATGAAAAGCAGAAAGAGCCAACATGGGTAGAGAGAGAGAGAGGGCCAGTAACAAGGTCGTATATTGAAAGGTATACCAAACAAGTCATGGATTATATAAAAAAAAAAAAAAAATGTCAGCATGCCAAAGTCCAGAAACAATCGTAAACTTTTATGTCGTTTAAAAGGAACTGAATGTTTAGGTAATATACTTTGGATTATGGATTTATAGCCATTTGGTAAACTTAGCCGTTGCGTACATCAAGCCAGTCCGTGTTTTTTGTTTTGATTGTTGCTCCACTAGAATCAGGAGCGTATGTGTTAGCATGAGGTCAAGCCTGTCCGGGGAGTAATGCCTACCTGGGGACCTGGCTGAGCCACTGTGGATGCCTCCATTGTGGTTTTCGCTGATGGAGGAGAAGTCCAGGGAGGTCCGTGGCTTAGGAATGTACTCTTTCCTGGGCTTATTGGAGGAATCCTTTATCCTGCAAAGCACAATACACAAACACACCGTCAAGGAAACATTATATAAAAGATAGCTAGGTTTAAGCCTGTGTGGCAAATAGGGATTATTGTTGGTGTTGAGCAGAATGATTTGTTAGTGATGTTATTGGCTGAATAGTGTCGTATTGAACAATCATTAACTTAAATCAATATCATTATTACTTAAGGAAATACAATTTTTCCTTGGTAAGGTGTCTATTTGAGGCCTTAACCATGCAACCACAGGAGCGACAAATAATAAATATATATATATATATATATATATATATATATATATATATATATATATATATATATATATAGATAACAAAATATAACAAAAACACTGTTCCAAGGTAGTTCTACTGACCGGTCCTCCATCTTGCTGGAGAGCTGTGTGAGTATTTCGGCAGCTCTGCTGTGGTACTCGGACTGGGCCTGGACCAGAGCGGCTAGCTGGCTCACCTGCTCAATTTGCTGGGAAAACATAAGAGGTGCAAGGGCCAGTGTTACATCAGACCGGACACACACCATAGGACCAGGGGCCAGTGTTACATCACCCTGGACAGACACCAGAGGACCAGGGGCCAGTATTACATCACCCTGGACACACACCTGAGGACCAGGGGCCAGTGTTACATCACCCTGGACAGACATCAGAGGACCAGGGGCCAGTGTTACATCACCCTGGACACACACCAGAGGTCATGGGTTCTCTCAGATCCCGACTCCCTTGACGGCTATGGCTGTGACACATTGTCACCCCAGAACACAGTGACCTCTTCACCAACAATCACATTTACCTCTTTATGGACCAATTCATGAGTCTGCGTATATTAATTTGATTAGAACTGTGTGATCTTTACACAGATTGTGTTTTCTCTTTTCGAATAATCTAATTTTAATAGAACGGTAAGAATAAAAAAAGTTAGAACTGGATGAACTTTACATTCGTTGGCGTCTCTCTTTTTCTTGCCAAGGCCTCCAGCGTTAAAAAGACGAGGCTGTCGTACTTAGTCGCGCTTTGACACTCAACCTGTGGCAGAGGTGTGAACGGCCCGTACATCCCCCTGATACCCAGCACAACACGGGGGGGGGGACCTAAGGGTGCCCCCCCCCCCCTCCCCCCCCCCCCCTCCCCCCCCCCCCCCCCCCCCCCTCTGTTGATGTGATTTCAACTGGACATAGCGGGAAATGATATCAAAGCTAAGGCTTATACAAGAGTTTGGGTTGGGACATGCCGTAAGACACACTGCTCCCTAGGAATGCATAGAAACAGCGTTTAAAATCACTGTTATGGATTTTCCGTAGTGAATGTAATGCACGCACTGGATTTAAGTCGACATATTACTTTCAAACCCTGAACGGTTTCATTATATGTGATGTTTACTTTTGTTCTGCTGTTAAAATGATAAGCATATATCATGTTCGCAGACATGTGGCTATATATATACACCTAGACTAAAAAGCGTTTTTAATGTCCCTGAAGAGCCATTTTGTATTTTATTGTGATGATTTAGCCTAACAAACTTTGTGATGCATACGTCTCCAATGTTGCTCCAAAATATTGGTCGTCATATGACGTTCTGCACCGTTTAAAATGAGGCTTCCACCTTTGCATACTATCTCTCTGAATGAGCCTGGACAAGATGGATGGAGGTTGCCAAACTCTCGTATAACCGATGACTTGAAAGCGTCAACACACTCGCCATCAGAACCCAAAGGCCACCACCAGAACGGGCCCACGTTTGGCGCCACGCGGCCCAGAGGGCAAAGGCCCGAGTTGCTGGGGGGAAACCCCCCAAGTCCTTACATCGCTCTCCAACAGGTTGAACATGCTCTGCTCGGCGATCTCCTTGGAGTCGTCAAACTTCTCCAGCGCCTGCTTGATCTCGTCCTCGGTCACTTTGCCCTGGCGCTTCTTCTTGTAGTCGAAGTCCAGGCGGCGGCCCTCGCACTTCTTCAGGTGGTGCTGCGAAAGACAGGGAAGGGTTAACGGAAATGGCGGCGTTCCGTCGCTCCCCCGGGTCTGGTCGATCACCTGACGGCTGCTCGGGTAAAATAAAAAACTCCTGCTGGAAGCCAAATAAGTCAGAGTGAAGCCCTCTGCATGCCCCAGACCTATGAGTTCTTTATTGATTCAGTTGTCGGGCAGTGGAGATGGATGTAATTGCATTTTGCTACTCAGCGAGAGAGAGTTAACCCCCCCCCCCCCCCAGGGCAGGAAAATAAACTGAGCAGGAGGTTCACAAACAGAGAGCTATGTCAACACCGAAATTAGCTTTTCTCTATCTCGGTGGAATCTAAATACAGCTTCATCGAGGGATTTCGATATCTATAAAAAGAAGCTTTCAGTGGTTATTAAGTGGCAACGATATCCAATTCGTTTGGCTTTGTGGCGTCTAACTCTGGCGTTGTTCTGGCTCACTTGCTGCGTACAGTGTCTCGCAGAGTGTTGAAGTGTGCAGTCTAAACTTAAAGAACCAGGGAAATCGGACATCGATCGACAGTACTTTCAGAAACTTGACAGCGCGGACTGACTTGACTATTTGCCCGGGCCCACTCACTGCGATCTCCTTGAGGTCTTTGTCATGGAGGTTCTGCAGAGGGTCGATGAAGTTCTGCTTGACCTCCATATCCAGCGCGTCCTTCACCTCGCCCAGCTCATGCATGGCCTCCCCAACGTCGAGCAGGGCCAGGCCTGGAGAACACAACACATAGATGGAAATCTTTGTCCGCTAGAGTATCGCGCGACTCGTCTTAAGAACGCGAAACTTACGGTTCACAATTTGTGTGAAATTGGACACACGTTAAATGTGATTTCATTAAGGTTTGTAACCTCTAGCTAATCACCATCTGGACCAAGATCAGACACTGCACCGTTCTACACTAGCTTCTTTGTCTAATTCCTTCCACCCCACAATGCAGTGGTATCTCTTGTGACCTAGATACTCTAGCAAACCCCAGGCAACATGTGCAACTTCACATTTTACAAAACAAGAAATGTCTTTGTTTTTTCTATAGATATTGCTCTAATGTTTTAATGCACAACGCGAATACCAACTCCAGTCAACAAGGGAGAAACTGCCGGCGGCTCTCCACGAAAGTTCTATTCCCGCCGCTTGCACGGCACTGCCTAACAAGCGTGACGTGCACGCCACGTGCACTTACCAAAGTTAGACTCCTCCCCCAGCTCGCGGCCAAACTTCTGCATGGACTCCCCCAGGATGGTCTCGGTCTGTGTGTAGCCCAGGCCCTTCTCCTGGCCCCGGATCTTGGACATGGAGTTGATCATGTTCATCTTGGCTCTGGAGGCTGCCGAGAGGAGAGAGAGAGATGGGGAGAGACAGAGACAGAGACAGAGACAGAGACAGAGACAGAGAAACACAGTCAAGATGGTCGGGCCGACCAAAACAAGGTGGGGTTGGGGGGGGGGGGGGGGGGGGGGGGGGGGGTGTTGTGTGTGTGCATGTGTGTGTGGGGGGCATTGTCCCGGCCGTGCTGCTCGTCAGGGCCTCGTCAAGGCTTTGCCGTGTGATGGGATTGCGCCGGAATGTTCTTGGCCTATTCTATTTTTAGATGTATGAACTTTACTAACAAGATTGAGACACCAGGAGGCTGGAACAGCAGGAATCAGAGACCAAGGCCAGCAATAAACAAGACCATTTTGTATTCTGGTACAATCCCAACACATTAAGATTTGCTTCCAGCCAACCATGTTCTGTGAGACCCCCGCTGTGTTATCAAGACGGGGGAGGTGTGTCTCCCACCTGGGTTGGGCTGCAGATACTCCGTGGTCTTGGTCATGATGTCCAACACCGCCCGGCTGGTAGTATCCACCTTCTGCACAGCGGAACCAACCAGAGAACAGAGCAGAGCGGAGAGGAGGAAAAAAGAAAGGAGAGTGAGTAGGAGGTATGAACAGAACAAAAAAAAAAACTGAGAACCAACAGAGAGAGAATTAGAGCAACAGCACACGGCTCAACCAGCTCCACAAAGCCCCCCCCCCCCCCCCCCCCATCATAATGATCCGGCCAAAACGACGCGCCCCCTTTGCCCAACGTTGCTTTCGGAGGAGGAGAGAGACTTGAAGAGCGGACAGGTGGGGAGGATTGTTTCGTCCCCCCGCCCCATGATGGTGATAAGCCCCGGCAGGTGTGTGTGTGGCCTGCTCCAGCAGGGGATCCACATTGCTTAGCCTCTCATCCATCTGTCAGCTCCAGGGCCCCCCTGGTGGAGTGGGGGGGGGCAACAAGCCCACACAGACACGTATTAGGGGGGGGGGGGGGGGGGGGGGGGGGGGGGACACCATATGGCCGTGTGTGTGTGCGCCCGCTGTATGAGGCGGGCACGGACCCACATTGGTTACCTAGGCGCTCGTGCTAAAGCTTGCTTTTCGGGGGATTTGAACACAAATGGCATTTTCTTAAGCTTTTATGACGACTGTAGGCAGTGACACTGCGATATTGAAGAAGCAGAGAGGGGGGGGGGGGGGGGTCTTGCCTTTTCCATCTCGGTGAAGTCCTCATCATGCTTTGTCCCCTCTGCGCCGCCCACCTTCTCGCTCACTCTCTGCAGGGAAACGGGAGAGAAACAAAAAGGACGGTGTTAAAGGCCGTCACTGTCAGGGCGCCTCTCCTGCCTCCAGGGTAACCGTGTTCGTGGCGAGTTAACGTACAGAGAAATAAAGACAACATGTCCTTGGCGGGTTAACCTACAGAGAGACAAAGACAACATGTCCTTGGCGGGTTAACGTACAGAGAGACAAAGACAACATGTCCTTGGCGGGTTAACCTACAGAGAGACAAAGACAACATGTCCTTGGCGGGTTAACCTACAGAGAGACAAAGACAACATGTCCTTGGCGGGTTAACGTACAGAGAGACAAAGACAACATGTCCTTGGCGGGTTAACGTACAGAGAGACAAAGACAACATGTCCGTGGCGGGTTAACGTACAGAGAGACAAAGACAACATGTCTGTGGCGGGTTAACGTACAGAGAGACAAAGACAACATGTCCGTGGCGGGTTAACCTACAGAGAGACAAAGACAACATGTCCGTGGCGGGTTAACGTACAGAGAGACAAAGACAACATGTCCATGGCGGGTTAACCTACAGAGAGACAAAGACAACATGTCCGTGGCGGGTTAACGTACAGAGAGACAAAGACAGTGTGTCCATGGCGGGTTAACCTACAGAGAGACAAAGACAACATGTCCTTGGCGGGTTAACCTACAGAGAGACAAAGACAACATGTCCGTGGCGGGTTAACCTACAGAGAGACAAAGACAACATGTCCGTGGCGGGTTAACGTACAGAGAGACAAAGACAGTGTGTCCATGGCGGGTTAACCTACAGAGAGACAAAGACAACATGTCCGTGGCGGGTTAACGTACAGAGAGACAAAGACAACATGTCCGTGGCGGGTTAACCTACAGAGAGACAAAGACAGTGTGTCCGTGGCGCTGCCAGCAGAACAGTGGTGAGAACGGTTTCGTTCTATCTGTACAGAGATAGAACGAAGTGTTTGCCAGGTTAAATGTGTTGAACAAATTAAAATACCAAAGGATGCTCTTATGACTGAAGAACAAATGGCCATCGCTTTCAACGAGCCAATCGATTGCGCCACCCTCACAATAGCCCATTTTTCCCTCCCATTAGATTCCTTCGTAATGCACGCCGTGCGCTCTGTGGCGGGAACTCGCAAGGTAATGACCCTCGTTCGACGCTAATTAAGATAATAGTGCAACAGCGAGGGACACCTGGGCTTGACCTTGCGTCTCCGCTGCCTGCGTTCTCATTAAATCCGACAGCCCAGCACGGCAGGTCTGGCCTACAGCTCATTCCATCCGCTCATTATCGCCGCTGTCGTAGAGGTGTAAATGAAGCTGTCGCGGGTTCCATTTATGCGTCTCTAACGCACACAGATGAAAACATGAAAAAACTGATTTGGCGTGCTGGTTACACACACACACACACACACACACACACACACACACACACACACCAGCTCTCTCAATACATCTAGATAAGAGCCAGCTTGTTCCAGCCTCCCATTGACACAACATGGTCAAGGACCCTGTGCAGGAAGGAGAGAGAGAGAGAGTAGAGAATAGTGAAGGGGGGAGAGGTTGGGTGCAAACATGCTTAAAATGGTTGTGACCTTGCCCGTTCCCCTTGGATTCCGAGGACCTTGTCCCAAGCGTCACAGAAAGGCCCAGGGCCCGGATACTTCCCCTCTCCCTCCCGCTGTCTGCCTGCGGATAGAGACGGGCAACACTGCCTCCATACGTGCATGCATCCATCCAGGCTCAGCCCGTGACGTAACCGAGGGGGCCCTGCAGGGCCTACAGTCTGACACAACCAGGCCAGACAAGGCCCCTGAGAGGACACAGTGGAGGAATCGGGAAAAACAGCCGAGTAGACGAGCAAGTGGAAAAAGGCTGACTTCATTTGAGCTTGGGAAAAAAAAAAACGAGCTTCTCAGACTGGAGGCACTTATTTTTTGTGTTTATGTGTGTGTGTGTGTGTGTGTGTGTGTGTGTGTGTGTGTGTGTATATATTTCCAGACGTTTCAACTCTTTTTGGTCAGAGAGCAATAATGGAATGGAAAGACCAAATTGAAAGGACCCCAGTGCTATGGTATCATCACTATTCTGTACACAGTGAATCACGGAATTGTTGCCGGTATAATCGTCTTAAATAAAGTCTTCGTGATCATAATGTAAAACTGTTTCATATTTTGATGGCGAAACATACACACACACACACACACACACACACACACACACACACACACACACACACACACACACACACACACACAGAAACCACAGACAGTGTAAGCCGATCAGAGAGCCGTGGACCTTGTCATCAGTTTCTTCATACAGCATCATTCGGAATTCTTCAAATCCCTGGTGAGCCGGGTAGTGGTTGCCATGGAGACAGGAGGCAGCCCGGCTCGGCTCATCGGCTATGTGGGTCTCCTGCTTCGTATTCCTACCTCCATCCTTCCACGGCACCCTGCCTCTTTTTCCCTTCCCCCCTCTCCCTCCCCCTCTTTCTCTCTCCACCCCCCTGCCCCCCCCCCCCACTGGAGATCCTGTTCTACTCGTACTACAACAATGAACGACAAACCATGGAGGGAAGAACCAGAGAGGAAAGGAGTGGAGGAGGAGAGAGGAGACAGAAGGAAACGTAGATGAGGAGGAGAGAGGAGTCAGAAGGAAATGTAGATGAGGAGGAGATGAGACCGGAGAGAATGTAGAGAAGAAGGAGAGAAGAGAGAGGAGAAAGAAGAAAAGGTAGAGGAGGAGGAGAGAGGAGAGAGGAGACAGAAGGAAAGGTAGAGGAGAGAGGAGACAGAAGAAAAGGTAGAGGAGGAGGAGAGCAAGCTCAGACATTTTGAAGGGAGTGTCTGTCACCCATTGAGGAGGCACGATGATGCCCCTGACATTCTGAGCTCCAAGATGGAGGCAGGGCTTTTGGTGTTTCCACACTATGATGCTGTGTGTGTGTGTGTGTGTGTGTGTGTGGGGGGGGATAAGCCCACACCAGCGAGGTTAAGGTAGGGGATTCAACAGGGGATTGGTTTGGGGGGATAGCCAGCCCAACAGACAGACAGACAGGCAGACAGGCAGACAGGTGGCCAGCTTGTGGACACAGTGAACCTCTGCTGTCTCATCAGCCTTAGGGGACAATCCTCTGGGGATTTACAGGTCAACACACACACACACACACACACACACACACACACACACACACACACACACACACACACACACACACACACACACACACACACACACACACACACACACACACAGAGAGAGATCCCAAAGCAATCAGCGGCAGAACATTCCCTGACCTGTCCCTTAGTGAAAGAAGGGCTCTAGCGGTGCTTCAACCTGTGGCCAGAGGACGATGCCTGGCCCTGCATGCATGAGCACAGCATAGGAAACATTTGGTGGTGGGACGCGCTTTTGTGTGTGTGTGTGTGTGTGTGTGTGTGTGTCGACTGGGAGGGTCCATGTGCTTTGGCGTTGTTGAGCAGACACCACCCCCATAATCTCCCTGCCCCCAATGAGTTGATAAGCAAACAGATGGTAAGATAAGTACCTTGTCCCCTGAGCAGACAGGGATCCACACACACACACACACACACACACACACACACACACACACACACACACACACACACACACACACACACACACACACACACACACACACACACACACACACACACACACACACAAACCCTATAATTGGTGCAAAATCAGCCATCATTAGTTGCGACAAGCCGACAAAGGCTGCGGCCATAATCGAATGTTTTACTGGATAGACGCGATCCAGACGGGACCACGGGAACACCAATTATGCCCAACAGGAGCGGCATGCCTCGGGCTGTGCGTGGGAGACAGGGGGGGGCGTGCACGGCCTTGTGCACGCCGCTCACAGTCCGACACATTGGGCTCATGAAGGCTCAGTCAAAAAAGAAACAAAAAAAGACAGAGAGAGGCAGACAGACAACAAGAAAGAGAAGGGATGAGCCGAGAGCGAGGGAAGTCGCCGGGCTGAGCCGCTGAATAGCAACTCAATTGAGCAGCAGGGAGAGGATGGAGGCCTCCGTGCGTGGCTGAGTAACAAAGGCCCGGGAACAGACCGCTGCCGGCCGTTTGCGACTGTACTTAATGGTGTGGGTGTTCACCACGGTGCCTGTCAACACCACGGTCTGGTCTGCCCCCCACCCCCCCACGGCTGAGCCCTGGGAGCCAAAACGGAGGACACTGGGAGAGTAAGTGGCACTGGGAGCACAGGGATAGATGGAGAGCATTGTGCAACTATATGAAATAATCTATATGAAATAAACTGTTAAATAAACTATATGAAATATAATAACCATATAACCAACACACACCAACAAATGACCAACATACACAAACGACTAACCAACATAACCAACACACACAAAGAAATAACCAACTCAAACAAACAAATAACCAACACACACAAACGACTAACCAACACACACAAACGACTAACCAACACACACCAACAAATAACCAACACACACCAACATAACCAACACACACAAACAAATAACCAACTCACACAAACGACTAACCAACACACACAAACGACTAACCAACACACACAAACGACTAACCAACACACACAAACGACTAACCAACACACACAAACAAATAACCAACACACACCAACATAACCAACACACACAAACAAATAACCAACACACACAAACGACTAACCAACACACACAAACAAATAACCAACTCACACAAACAAATAACCAACACACACCAACATAACCAACACACACAAACAAATAACCAACACACACAAACAAATAACCAACACACACAAACAAATAACCAACACACACAAACAAATAACCAACACACACAAACAAATAACCAACTCACACAAACAAATAACCAACTCACACAAACAAATAACCAACTCACACAAACAAATAACCAACTCACACAAACAAATAACCAACTCACACAAACAAATAACCAACACACACAAACGTGTTGAAACCTGAAGGCGCGTAGAGGAAGAGAAATAAAATAATCTGAATTTAATAAAGGGAATAAGTTGAAAAGACACGTGAAAAGGGCCGACAGAGATTAGCAGAGCTCCATGGACGTCCTTCATGACCTCTCTGTGCTGCCCTGGGACGTACACACACAGGGACACGAACGCACGGTGTACACACACACACACACACACACACACACACACACACACACACACATACACACACACACACACAGTGTACATCTACACACACACACACGGTGTACATCTACACACACAGAGACACAAACGCATAGTGTACATCCACACACACGTACACACAAGAAGTGCTGACTCATCCAAATCCTGAGCAGGAGAGCGCTTCCTAAAATAGCTTCTAAGGAAACTAATGGCTATACTGGGGAAATTGAGGACATCACATCTGATGACGCGGGGTAAAAGCACTGTGGAGTACAGTGACCCAGTCCCCGAACCCCTTTCTCCTGCATCCTGTCCACTTCAATAAGTGCCAGATCAAACATAAGGAATCAACGATCAGGGTGGGGGGGGGAGAACACCTTGTAAATCTTCCCGGGAACGGGGTGTCCAAATGGAACCCCGCCCTTCCCCCTGGACTACACACGGGAAGTGTGTGTCATCGGAAAACAGTAATGAAAGCTTCCGGGGTGAGACAGTCTTTGGGGAAACGTGGATTTAAACAGGGTCGAATTGAAGGGGACGGGCGGAAGGGTGGCACTGGACACCCACACAGAGCGGGGACGTCTTGATTCAACACAACACTGGCAGGAAATAAAGCACGGCCATCCACAAATAGGACTCGGTGTCCTCAATGCAACAAGAGGTGGACAGGCGATGAGCATTTTTACTCTCACTGATAGCATGTCAGCAACACAGGCCAAGACATGAATCGCAGAGCACATGGTGTACTCACTGACTGTATATATGAATGGACGGGGCTTCCGGCGACTCCACTGGTTGCAAAACTGCCATTGTGTAGCGGTCTATGAAAAACTGACCCTACTTCTCGCTCACTTTATTACACCAGTAGACATTTTCCTTACGTGTTTATGGTCTCAATCATTTTGTAAATGACGGTCCCATTTAGAGTAAAATAGACGATAAAGCAGGGCATGCTTTAGGGCGTGGCTAACTTGTGATTGACAGCGCATTTTGCATTTTGCGGTCACAGTTTAACACTCACTAAGAAAGGTAACGTAACCTTAGATTTACAGAACCAAGTTTAAAAACACATTGTTAGAATAAATATCTTTTAGGATTAGTGGTTAAGTTAACATTACACAGTTTAATGTTAACTTGTCGTCACTTCTGGTTTCAAAAAGCCACAATCGCGACGGGCGATGCAACCAAGGCCAGTGGGTGACGTCACGGTGACTTTGTCCACTTGTATTATACAGTCAATGGGTGTCATACTGTGTTTTTGCAGCTCAACAGCAGCAGGTAGCAGTGAGCTCCAGGTAGTAACCAAACAGCCCAATGGACCTTCATAGTAAGCTGGACACTGAAGGCTGGATCTCTGTGAGTGAACCCAGAGGGCGATTGTCACTGGGCCCCCCTCGTCTCTGACCATTGAGGCCGTCACTGACAGACTGAGGGAGAGGCGGGAATGATGGATGGATGGATAGATGGATGGATGGATGGATGGATGGATGGATGGATAGAGGGAGGGAGGGATGGATGGATGGATAGATGGATGGAGGGATGGATAGATGGAGGGAGGGAGGGAGGGAGGACCACGATGAAGAGCAAGCACTTCCGTTAAGCCAGCTAGAAAACACTCGGTTAATTCTCTGTCTTCTTAGCTCTCTCTTTTTGCATCTCTTTCTTTCATGCGAAATGAAGTTAATTAAATTCAATAAAAAATTAAGAGGATAAAAGTATGACAAACAAACCATTTCAGTTTGGCATGGTAGGGCGTGGAAAATGTGATTGCATTTTTCAAAACAATTCTTAGAGAGTAGGTTAAGATGAATTAAATGGCATCTGGAAAACTAAATTGCAAATAGCAAGCTAATTAAAGCGATAATTGTTTATCAACATTCCGTGGCTGCAAACTCTGAATCCAGAGCGTTTTTTTAATTCAAAACAACTCTTGCCTTTTAAACGGCGGAGGTGTAGTGGATAACTTGTTTCAGCTCTGAGATGTAAATGGAAGGGTAGCTGTTCGAAAACCACTCAGCCATTTTGTGTCAACAGCGGAGAGGCATGCACCTGCAGGGCACTGGCACTTCCTCTTCCTTGGCTAAAAATACTCCGACCCAGTCGGATTACTGGAAACACTTCTGGCAGCCATTGACCGTGAGAGAAGGCTGAGAGCCCTTTACAGTTAAGCCAGACTCCAGGAGCTTGCTCTATTCACGGCCACAGATACATAATTACACAAACAAACACACTTACGCCCGCATCGGCACACTCACGTTTCAGAATGATCGGACTAAAAGCAGAGCTCGTTTTAAAGCGCGGACCTGCGTTAGGATTGGAGGGTCAGGTGGCCATTTGACGCTACATCCTGTCGGAGAATGATTCGTTTGATCACCGCAGCGGGCCATGTCCGTGGGGGACACTCGAGGTCCGAGTAACACCATGGTTACCTCAGGAATACGTTGCGTTTGTGAACCGTTTTAAACTCTATGTATTTGTTTATTTTATAGTTCCTTCAAAGCATGCATCATTACCTGGCTTTTATTATTCAGTGACAAAGAAAATGTAAATTAATCTCACCGCCTGTGTACTTCTCAGACAGAGGTCACTAACGATATTCATTCAACAGAAGTCATTCATTCAAAAGCTAAAGAGCGTTTGGTATTCATAAGCAACATTTACAGTGCATGGAGGTTTTTCATACAGCGGACAGTGGCCATAGCTCATAACGATCCCGGGCAGGCTTTATGTAACGTTGGTTGCACAATAATCTATATTCATGATACGTCCTTGTCCTGCAGCAGATCTCTACCTCAAACGACCCCTCTCTCTCTCTCTCTTTCTCCCTTCCTTCCTCCCTCCCTCCCTCTCTGTCCCTCTTTCTCCCTCTCTCTCTCCCTCTCCCTCTTCGCCCTTTAAATCTTGGGACACAGCCATGGTTGCGGGTGCCCACCGTCCCCCTGCACTGGAGATGCTGTCTGTGTCTCCCCCCCCCCCCCCCCCCCCCCCCCTCGGCCGACCATCGGTCCGTCCCCCCCTTTTACGCCCTGTCACAAAAACAACCAGTTACCGGAGAAACACATTCTGGATGTTTCAGCTCTCCTATCCTACCCCGCCACCAAGCAGCTCGGCTCAATGGATGTGGGCTGTTTCTGCGGCGTTTCGCAGACAGAAGCGAGCCCTGAACTAGCTAACCCTCTCAGCCCGGAGACCAAGCCACAGTGAATTCAGCCGACCGGCGTTAGCGTCTGTCACATGGCACCCCATGTGAGGCCTCTGCTGTGCCCTCCTCTCTCTCTCTCTCTCTCTCTCTCTCTCTCTCTCTCTCTCTCTCTCTCTCTCTCTCTCTCTCTCTCTCTCTCTCTCTCTCTCTCTCTCTCTCTCTCTCTCTCTCTCTCTCTCTCTCTCTCTCTCTCTCTCTCTCTCTCTCTCTCTCTCTCTCTCATCCATCCGTCCATTCTCTCTTCGGCACTCTAATCCTCGCTGGGCACATCGAGGCCCCTGCTTAAAATACTGCCTGGGTGAGGCGGGGAGGGATTCAAAATGATTAGTGGCTATTAGCTGAACCAGGACAATAACAGGAGAGGCTGCCTGCTAGCATCACGCTGGCTATTAGCTGAACCAGGACAATAACAGGAGAGGCTGCCTGCTAGCATCACGCTGGCTATTAGCTGGACCAGGACAATAACAGGAGATGCTGCCTGCTAGCATCATGCTGGCCAGCCCTCCTCCTCAATTCACCCTCCTCTCTCTCTCTCTCTCTCTCTCTCTCTCTCTCTCTCTCTCTCTCTCTCTCTCTCTCTCTCTCTCTCTCTCTCTCTCTCTCTCTCTCTCTCTCTCTCTCTCTCTCTCTCTCTCTCTCTCTCTCTCTCTCTCTCTCTCTCTCTCTCTCTCTCTCTCTCTCTCTCTCTCTCTCTCTCTCTCTCTCTCTCTCTCTCTCTCTCTCATCCGTCCTTTCTTCTGCTTGGTACCTTTTGGTCTCTCTTTCCCTCGCTCTATCAATACCACGGCAGAGGAGCAGGGGGGCAGGGGGCAGAGAGGAGGCTAGAGGCAGGGGGGCAGAGAGGAGTGTGTGTGTGTGTGTGTGTGTGTGTGTGTGTGTGTGTATGTGTGTGTGTGTGTGTGTGTGTGTGTGTGTGGGGGGGGGGGGGGGTGACTTTGCCAAATGATAGGCTTTAAAAAATAGGCTTGCGTAACAATGCCCAGAGGATTTTCTGTCTTTGACGTCTCTCCTCTGTTCTCCTCTCCTCTGTTCTCTACTCCCCTTGCTCGACTCCTGCCTTCCCTCTCTTTTTGCTTTCCCTTGCTCGTCTTCCTCACTCCGTTCTCACTAGTTCAGGTGAGAAATGTCCTTATCAGCCCTTTTGGCCACAGCCTTACTGTTCTCACGCAACAGCGGGTCTCGCTTCTGGACTGTGACTCAGCAGAAGTTTCCACTGCATTCATCTTGCAACAAAATCCGCAGCATCATGGTTAGCCCCTCACAGTTTTGAGGTGCAAAGCCGGGTCTAATTTTGCGCAGAAAAGGATTGATTAGGCGTCACGTCTCTTTCAGTGGCTAAAATTAAACCGGCCCTCATTGGGCGTCCAATCGTAGCCCTCAAACCCCGGGAGATACCAACCCTACCGCCAGCGCAGGGGTGGCTCCGCCATGCCGTGTCCTTCTTTAGAGCCGCAGTAATCCACCACGTAAACACGGCCCGGGGGCAGCGTTCACAGCAAACCAAGCCCAGCTGTGCCCGCCGTAGAGGCCCCCACCAACACCCCCCCCCCCCCCTCCGAGCCCAACCCCACGCCAAACAACCAACCGACCACGTGGCCCATTTCACAACAGCTGGGGTTCCGCTAGGGGGGAAGCCAACCCCCAGAGACACTCGGGGTCAACGATGCCCGTGAAGGCTCCTCGATCACCCCGCTGAGGAGCCAAGACCCCAGCCCTCCCCACGCTCATGCCAACAACGATGCCCTTTGGGCGGGGGGGGGGGGGGGGGGGGGTTGTTTAATGGACCCGTGTGCTCTGTCCTCTGTTCAGTGCCTATGATATCTGTGTGCACATTTAAGTGTGTGTGTGTGTGTGGCCCGTGGCGGTCTGTAAGCTGATTTGTAAGCCTTTGCATGGTTCTTATGTAACAGCAGGGATGAGTGGAGAGCCCGGGCGATGAGTGCACATTCCAATCCGTCCATGTGCCGCACCAGGGACAGGAAGCGGGGGGGGGGGGCTGGACCGGCGGGCACTGTGTGTGTGTTTGGGAGGGGGGGGGGGACGACAAGAGTTCTCGCAGAAGTGTGCGTGCGGTGATGGCACACCGATGGAACACACACGTTACATGTGGATTTTAAAGAGATACGTGCACGCTCTAGAGTGACACAGTGTGTGTGTCTGCTTTGGAGCATAGATTTCAGCAAAACAACTAAAGTAGTACGGTAGCAGCCACTTTAGATTAGATTAGATTCAACTTCAATGTCATTGCACAGTGACAGTTCTGAGGCAACGAAATACAGTTTAGCATCCAACCAGTAGTGCCAAAACCTGACTCCTTTGTCCTTGTCTCAATATCCTTCAAAGAATACGTCCCACTTTCTCCTGGAATAATTGAATGAGGTTTCTAACATAATCGAAACCTTATCATTCGACCAAGCCAAACACTGTCAAACGCTCATCCATTGTATTCTAAGCCAAGTACCCGACAGAAGCACAGATGAATTCCCCGTCGCCTTAGGAGAGCATGGAGTCGAAGCACACAGCACACAGAGAGCCTCTGATTTGGTGTAAAGGACCGTCCTCAGCCTCGTGCTCAGCACACAGAGAGCCTCTGGTTTGGTGTAAAGGACCTTCCTCAGCCTCGCGCTCAGCACACAGAGAGCCTCTGGTTTGGTATAAAGGACCGTCCTCAGCCTCGTGCTCTAGTCACGTGTTTGAAATGGAGGGCAGAGAAGATGGCGGTGGAGGTGACAGATGACACATAGTCACAGCCACTTGGCAGATCTCATTAAAAACTCACACGCTTACCCCAACCCGCCCCCCCCCTCACACACACACACACACACACACACACACACACACACACACACACACACACACACACACACACACACACCCCACCCCCAGGGAAGCTAGTCCAGTTAGATGGCCGCTGGCAAGTTGTGAAGGAAGGGAGCCTTACTGCAGCTCCATCTGCCAGGCAAGATATATATTTTCCCCTCCGTCCATAAAACTCAGTGTTTATGACGTTGTTTTCCACACCTTTCTCGATTTATGTGTTAATCCTATCCCTCTTTTTTCCCTTCGGCCGTTCTCTCCATCGTCCCTTCCTCCCTGGGCTCTTTCTTTCCTCCCCATCCCCCAGGGGGGTCTCTGAGGACGGTCAGGAGGGAGGGATGCTGGGGATTATGTAAATGCCAACGCGAGGACAGGAAGTCTGGTCCTCCTGGGCTTAGTGACGAGGGGACCATGGTCCAACCTCCATAAAGAGCAAAGGGAGGAGAGAGAGAGAGAGAGAGAGAGAGAGACAGACAGACAGACAGACAGACAGTGAGAGAGAGAGAGAGAGAGATAGAGACAGACAGACAGTGAGAGAGAGAGAGAGAGAGAGAGAGAGGGGGGGGGGCAGACAGAGAGAGAGAGAGAGAGAGAGAGAGAGAGAGAGAGAGAGAGAGAGAGAGAGAGAGAGAGAGAGAGAGAGAGACACACGACACGGATTACTTTTGAAGTCGAATCCGGCTCCATCACGACACCCAGTGACTCATTCTCCCTTCCTCTTCTCTCACACACACACTCACACACACACACACACACACACACACACACACACACACACACACACACACACACACACACACACACACACACACACACACACACGTTCTGTGAGGCTCCCACTCGGCGCTGTCATGCACGTTTCCGGGAGGGAGGTGAGAGAGGGGATCAGAGCAGGGGATTTGAGAGGGGAGGTCTCAACTCGTGCTAACCCACCAGTGCTTTGTCTTATGTTCTTACACAGCGCCCCTCTCCCCAGGGTTAGCGCCGGCCAGACGTTGAGTGGGATAGTGGACGGAGAGAGGTGGGATAGTGGACGGAGAGAGGTGGGATAGTGGACGGAGAGAGGTGGGATAGTGGACGGAGAGAGGTGGCGGTGCTGACGAGGGGGCCTGTGTGTTCTCTCCATGTGTGTGTGTGTGTGTGTGTGTGTGTGTGTGTGTGTGTGTTTCACACTGTCAGAGTCTTTTCACTCCACATTGGTGTGTGTGTGTGCGTGTGTGTGTGTGTGTGTGTGTGTGAGTGTGTGTGTGTGTGTGTGTGTGTGTGTGTGTGTGTGTGTGCGAGTGTGTGTGTGTGTGTGTGTGTGTGTGTGTGTGTGTGCCACACCGCCCAGTCTCTTCACTCCACATTGTTTTGCATTCATTCCATGAATATTCAGTGAGAGATGTGCTCGCACATTTGTTCACCATCGCATTGCTGACTCTTTTGATCTTTAGCCGTTGCAGACACTCTTTTTAAACAGCTCAATTGCAGTGCTCGGGGTTCTGGTGGTGTGTGTGTGTGTGTGTGTGTGTGTGTGTGTGTGTGTGTGCGCCCTCTAATCCGTGAATCCATGAGAGCACCACTTATCCAGATTACAGCCATGCAGCCTTGGCCATAGCTCAGTGTCTTCCTGTCAGAGCCAGCAGCAGCAGCATTACACCAACACCAGCCCTCCGCTATGCCACCCTGCAAACCTCGAGCTATGCCACCCTACAGACATGGAGCTATGCCACCCTACAGACATGGAGCTATGCCACCCCACAGACATGGAGCTATGCCACCCTGCAAACCTCGAGCTATGCCACCCTACAGACATGGAGCTATGCCACCCTGCAAACCTCGAGCTATGCCACCCTACAGACATGGAGCTATGCCACCCTACAGACATGGAGCTATGCCACCCCACAGACATGGAGCTATGCCACCCCACAGACACGGAGCTATGCCACCCCACAGACACGGAGCTATGCCACCCCACAGACACGGAGCTATGCCACCCCACAGACACGGAGCTATGCCACCCCACAGACACGGAGCTATGCCACCCCACAGACACGGAGCTATGCCACCCCACAGACACGGAGCTATGCCACCCCACAGACACGGAGCTATGCCACCCCACAGACACGGAGCTATGCCACCCCACAGCTTGACCTGAACCCACAGAAGCGTCATTCTGAGGGCCAGGGCAGCGTCAGAGGGCCAAGGTGGCCTCGTCGTGTTCCCAGACGGCGGTACCCGGTTGGCACGCCTGAGGAGTCTGTGCCCTGCTTCGGTTCTCCTGCCCTTTACGCACGTCCTTCACTGGCCACTCCCGGGAGAGTCTCTCACTCTCACTCTCACTCTCACTCTCACTCTCACTCTCACTCTCACTCTCACTCTCACTCTCACTCTCACTCTCACTCTCACTCTCACTCTCACTCTCACTCTCACTCTCTCTCTCTCTCTCTCTCTCTCTCTCTCTCTCTCTCTCTCTCTCTCTCTCTCTCTCTCTCTCTCTCTCTCTCTCTCTCTCTCTCTCTCTCTCTCTCTCTCTCTCTCTCTCTCTCTCTCTCTCTCTCTCTCTCTCTCTCTCTCTCTCTCTCTCTCTCTCTCTCTCTCTCTCTCTCTCTCTCTCTCTCTCTCTCTCTCTCTCTCTCTCTCTCTCACTGGCCACTCCCGGGATCAAAGGTCGAGTCCATCCGTCTTCTCTCGCGTATCGACCGCCGATGGCCGCCCCGTCCTCCGGGGCCAAAAGGCAGAGTGAATCAACGACCCCCCCCCAACAGCCCCTGAGTCCACCGTCATCTACACTAACTCCAAACACTAACTCCAAACACTAACTCCAAACTCTAACTCCAAACACTCCAACCTCCAGGGGACTAGAGATTCGCCGTCCTCACCAGCCACGGTCGATCTCCGACGGGCCAGACGAGACCAAGTCGCTCTGACGGAACGTGGCTCATTACCCGCGGGAAGTGTGCGAGTCGTGGAGGCCGCGCAAGTGACAGGTCCCCCCCCACCACCCACCCGCCCACCCGCCCCCCGTCCGGGACCCGGGAGCCACGGGCTGTTATCTACCGGCCTTTACCGCGGCATTGGACGGGGAGAAAAGAAAGGAGAAAGAACGAGAGAGAGAGGGAGAGGGAGAGGGAGAGGGAGAGAAGGACATGAGATGGTGAACAGTGTGAGGGTCCCTGCAGTGCCAGGCCCAACGCCGGGACTGCAGGGAGGAGGGGGAGGTGGGATGGGACCGGGGGTTGCCATGGCACCCGGGGTGGGGAGGGAGAGTAAAGTGTGGCACGGACGAGCGTGCTGTTTGTCACATGAGCCACATCAGTGGTGTGCTGCTGCTGCCCCCCCCTCCCCCTCCCCTCCCCCTCACATATCCGATTCCACTCACTGCACCGTGTTGCAGCCACTATTCCCCCTGCACCATGGATTCAGAGCACGCTAGCAGCGTGTGAATACGATGTTCCAGGAGAACGTGCCTCCACATGGTCCGCACCTCCGCCTTCATCACAGACGTCCTCACTTTCAATGACAGGGACGGCGCTGTGCGTGTAAACCATGGAGAAACAAAGTGTGTGCAGCCCAAAGGGCGCCTTCGTTATCTGGGGACCATGATGAATGAGCTGGCTCCCCTCTGAGTACACTGCCGGGGTGGGGTGGGGGGGGGGGGGACAACGACCGCGCCACTCTGATCGATACCGCAGCCCCAAAACACCATCCCTCATCCTCTCAGGCCTGACCAAACGCTCCCTCAGACAGTCCATCATAGACAGCGGGCAGCGCTGCCCATAACAAGGGACATAAAAAAAAAAAGGAATGAAAAAAAAAAGAAGATGCCAGGATTTCATTTTACAAGGCGAACAGCTCGGCTGAGAGAGAACTTTGTCGTTCCGAAAGGCTCGGTAGGCGAGGCTCACCGGCGCGGCGTAGCGGCTGTCCGCTAGTCTGGTCTGGCATGGCCTGGATCTTCCTGTTGGTAGAAGAGGTGGTGAAAAGCCAGTGACAGGTGTCTCTGCAGCCGCGCACGCGCGCACGCACGCACACACGCACGCACACACACACGCACACACACACACACCGGGTCGTCCACAGGTTCCATCTGCACAGCCTGGCAGTAGGCAGAGTGGCTACGGCTCCAATCAGTTGGCTTTCTTATCATTGACAAATGTTTTTCTTCTGTTGATTTTGTGAAAGGGTCCCCTTTTGAAAATGTAAAAAACGATTAACCTCAATTAATTTTAATGCACGACAATACCAGCAAACAAAGGCTGGCAAACTATATTCAAAGCGAATGGGCTGTGTGTTTACCCAGAGCACATTAGCCGTGATTGACCAGACAAGGTTCTAGAGACCTCTTCCTGTGTGTACCCATGGGGAACAGTGTGAGCATATATCTAAATAGTAGAACAGATCGTTTACACCCCAGCAACAGACCGAGAGAGAGTTTCGTGGTCTTCTGTTAGTAAATTCACTGACTCACTCAATTCCATAAGCTCTTAAGAAACACAAAAATATTCTACCAGGACAACTGTTAGACAGTTGCTAATACTTCAACGTACACACACACACACACACACACACACACACACACACACACACACACACACACACACACACACACACACACACACACACACACACTCTCTCTCTTACAGCCCGTTAAAGACAGCAAGCAGCGGGAGGGTGCACAAAGTGTATGTTTACTC